>CAKXYN010000031.1:21730000-22330000 GCA_935064755.1 Tragelaphus eurycerus | reverse complement strand
TACTTCACATCTTATTGTTGTGGGGATGTATTATGGAGCAGCTATGTTCATATATATGAGACCCACTTCTAATAGATCCCCAACTCAGGACAAGATGGTGTCAGCCTTCTACACCATTCTCACTCCCACGCTGAATCCCCTTATATACAGTCTCCGGAACAAAGATGTGGCGAAAGCATTCAGTAAGGTACTAGGGAAGAGGTAATCTAGAGAATAAAATGGATTAGTGGTTTATGAAAATTTTTTTCTGTCTTAACTCTTCTCTCTTTAAATTCATTTATTAAAAAAACAATTCAGCAAAAAGTATATAAACTATTTTCCTAAATTAGGCATCAAACTTGATAGACTCTGGGTATACACTCAGTTAATTGGTATATTTTGCATTCATTGTATATTCATTTTGGTTTTAAGTGAACTCAATGAAATTCTTGAGAAGTGAGTAATTAAGTTAATAAAGTTTCACTCCCCTTTCTAGAACTAAATAATAAACAAAATTGTCCTAAATGATTTTCCTTATTTTCAAAATCCAAAATCTTATTGAAATGCTTCTATAATGACTTATGCACTGAGTTAGCTACCACACTTGCCTATTTCATTTTGTTATTAGCTCTTTCAAAATATAGGCCAACCAGAGAGGCACAGATATTTGTTCATTTACCAAAAAAAAAAAAAAAAAAAAAAGGTTGTCCTATAATAATTATTACTTATTTTGACAGAGAAGGCTTTTTTCTTGTGTTTGACTTCCCTGATACACTGAGCATTTATACATCTGAATGATTCTTATAGTGGAATCACTTATATCCCAGAGTTTTGGCAGATAATACAGTATCATCAACCTATACTTTGTATATATTATAAGTCTTGTAAGTTTCATGATGCCTGGTTATAATCCAAAATTAATTCTGAGTTGTCTGATGTTCTCTGACATCATCTGGGGTGACCACCATTTCAGACAGGTGATCACAGGCAACTTTGGTCTCTGCTTCAAGCTCAGGAGAGAGGTACTATTACTTTAGGAAAAAAAAGTGTTCAGGGACTCATTAAATGTAGTGTCTTGTGGGGACTGAAAAGTTTTAATGAGCATGGCAAAGTTGAAGAGCCAGACAGTCTAGTTAAATAACTACCTAATTGGCAAGGTATAAAACTTTACATGGTTTCTTGAGACCAAGGGGCAAAGTGCCAACTAGTGAAAGGTAGAAATTATCAGGATTAGCAAACTTAAAAGGACAAAGTTGTTTGATCACTTTGGTGACTTTTGACAGAGAAATAAGTCTAGGGATAATAAATATGCTTGGAAAACCAGTTAACACATAAGCATTTCATGGTAATTAATACAATAGCAGGGCATGTGCTAGGGCTGTTATGACACAAATGTTGCCTCATATGAGCCTAATCTAACCGTGTGGATTTAAAATCATATCACTACAAATATATGTGCATTGGGAATTAAAAATATTTTTCTGATGAATCTAGATTATTTCACATAAAAAATAATCTAATAATAATCTGCACAGTTAGATCATAAGAGATCATTTATTCCATCAACTGATTTTACATTAGACGTCACTGAATACGTTGAGTCAGACTAGGATGTTTCTCTTTTTAAAAACCAATCAATAGGGACTTCTCTGGTCATCTAGTGGTTAAGAACCTGCCTGTTAATGCAGAGGACATGGGTTAGATCCCTGGTCTGGGAACTGGTATCCCACATACTGTGGAGCTACTAAGCCCTTGTGCCACAACGACTGAGCCTGTGCACAACAATGAAGACCCAGCACAGCCAAAATAAATAAATAATAATGTTTAAAAAAAAAAGATGAAAAAGCAACACTATATAATTCTCATGAAACATCTAATCAAGCTCCAAAGGCATTAAATAACTAAATTAGCAAATAGTAATATTATATTGTTACTCCTAGCATTAATTTATTATTTTGAAAAGCGTTTACATTTTTAAATATTTTAATGATACATGGTAAAAAGGGAATGATAAAATAAATATGCAGATATCCCACACAGAAGATATTTTATCTTAACCTGATGACTTTATTTCTTTTTCTATTTTTAATGACACTAGATTTCAGCTAGAGTCGATGTCCTATGTGTAATTCCCCATAATCATACCATTCACTTCTTACCTTCCCTGCCATAATCACAGACTTGAATTTGTGGTTAAATATTTCCAACAATGATATTATATTTTGCTGAATGTATTCATAAAAAATATACAATGTGATTCAGAAGATATTTATACTTTATACATTAGTTGTTATACTCTACACATAATTCTTCAACTTGCATGTTGAATCAAGTTCATTCATGTGAATTTTTAAGCACTTGCACAATATCACACTGGATAAATATAACATCAACTTATTTCTGCATGCTCCTATTGATGAATATTTGGGTTGATATACATTATACATCATTACAAATAACAATTTCAATGAATTCAAAGGCTCTCTGGTATCCATTCTCTGAAGATTAGAAATAACAGTGGGAGATATTTCCATAGACAAAGGACTCTACTGAGCAGGCATGATTTTATGGATAGTGGGACAGATAATACCCAATAAGCAGAAGCTCAGATCACATGACCATTTTTTGTGTTCCACTGTGTAGCATTAAATCTCTACAAAGCCTAGTAAAGCATGAGGAGCTTCTCAAGTATTATTTCCATAGAATTGACAGAGGATCCACAAAGCATCAACATAGATCCTTTATGCACCATTGGATCTGGTATCACAAAGCCCAGTTACAAAGCAACTTGCTAAATATTCTGATTCAGCTACAAAGGAGCTTAATGTACTTGGGGACTGAGATGAAATGAATAGAAAGAATTTTAGTAAGCCTCCACCTACCCCCCTTTATCACTTATAGGGAGGAACTGTCCAACTATTCTTATTTATAGTGTTATTGGATCTTCTGAGTATTTACTGGAAGACTCCTCCCATGGATCCTTCTCAAGGAAATAATATATGATTTCACATTTCCTGGTGATTGGAGGAAATAACACATTTCCCCAAACTGTTCAACTGATGATAAGTATCAGGCATTTGAATCTGAGTTTCAAAGACTAGGGTCAGGCAGGAAATTATAGGGGAAGTGGACCAGAGAGACAAATAAGAACTTAATGATTGTTGAATGAAACTGAATGTTTGAATCACTACTGTATAAGGAAATATAAATCAATAGTGACTAGTAATGTCTATTTTAAGACAATGTGTGGCCATTTGGGGGCTTCCCTGGTGGCTCAAATGGTAAGGAATCTGCCTGTAATGCAGGAAATGTAGGTTTGATCCCTGGGTCAGGAAGATACTCTGGAGAAGGGAATGGCTACCCACCCTAGTATTCTTGCTTGGAGAATTCCATGGACAGAGGAGCCTGCAGGCTACAGTCCATGTGGACACAAAGAGTTGGACATGACTGAGAGACTAACTCTTTCACTTGAATGTTTGAAATACTTCCCCCAAAATAATAGTAATAAAGTGGTACAAACAGGAAAACCCTTCATTATCTCATTAATTTTCTCAGGTTCTATGCTTATGAGTTAGCAAATAATTCGGCTTTTCTTAGCCATAGTAAAGCAAAATATCTCTGGCAGCAAGCCTATGCATCATGTGAAAGCTATTTAATGAAGAACAAGCATATTTTGGGCTTATTAGTATCTTATCCTAAAAGTGTCAACTAACAAAAAAAAGTATGAGTAACTAAAAAAGCTTATTGAACAAGTTTTGCCATGAAATAGAGAACAGTAGCATACAGATGGGGAAACAATGGAAACAGTGACAGACTATATTTTCTCGGGCTCCAAAATTACTGCAGATGGTGACTCCAGCCATGAAATTAAAAAACACTTGCTCCTTGGAAGAAAAGCTATGACCAACCTAGACAGCATATTAAAAAGCAGAGACATTACAAAGGCAAAGGAGAAAAGGAAAGATGCTATGCTATGCTAAGTCACTTCAGTCGTGTCCGACTCTGTGTGATCCCATAGACGGCAGCCCACCAGGCTCCGCCGTCCCTGGGGTTCTCCAGGCAAGAACACTGGAGTGGGTTGCCATGTCCTTCTCCAATGCATGAAAGTGAAAAGTGAAAGTGCAGTCGCTCAGTCATGTCCGACTCTTAGCGACCCCATGGACTGCAGCCTACCAGGCTCCTCTGTCCATGGGATTTTCCAGGCAAGAGTACTGGAGTGGGGTGCCATTGCCTTCTCCAAAAGGAAAGATATACCCATTTAAAAGCAGAGTTCCAAAGAATAGCAAGAAGAGATAAGAAAGCCTTCCTCAGTGATCAGTGCAAAGAAATAGGGGAAAACAACAGAATGGGAATGACTAGAGATCGCTTCAAGAAAATTAGAGATACCAAGGGAACATTTCATGCAAAGATGGCTCAATAAAGGATAGAAATGGTATGGACATAACAGAAGCAGAAGATATTATGAAGAGGTGGCAAGAATACACAGAAGAACTATACAAAAAAGATCTTCATGACCCAGATAATCATGATTGTGTGATCACTCACCTAGAGCCAGACATCCTGGAATACAAAGTCAAGTGGGCCTTAGGATGCATCACTACAAACAAACTAGTGGAGGTGATGGAATTCCAGCTGAGCTATTTTAAATCCTAAAAGATGATGTTGTGGAAGTGCTGCACTCAATATGCCAGCAAATTTGGAAGACTCAGCAGTGGCCACAGGACTGGAAAAGGTCACTTTTCATTCCAATCCCAAAGAAAGGCAATGCCAAAGAATGCTCAAACTACCACATAATTGCATTCATCTCACACGCTAGTAAAGTAATGCTCAAAATTCTCCAAGCCAGGCTTCAGCAATACATGAACCGTGAACTTCCTTCCAGATGTTCAAGCTGGTTTTAGAAAAGGCAGAGGAACCAGAGATCAAATTGCCAACATCCACTGCATCATCAGAAAAGCAAGAGAGTTCCAGAAAAACATCTATTTCTGCTTTATTGACTATGCCAAAGCCTTTGACTGTGTGGATCACAACAAACTGTGGAAAATTCTATAAGAGATGGGAATACCAGACCACCTGACCTGCCTTCTGAGAAATCTGTATGCAGGTCAGGAAGCAACAGTTAGAACTGGACATGGAACAACAGACTGGTTCCAAATACGAAAAGGAGTATGTCAAGGCTGTATATTGTCACCCTGTTTATTCAACTTATATGCAGAGTAAATCATGAGAAATGCTGGAGTGGATGAAGCACAAGCTGGAATCAAGATTGCTGGGAGAAATATCAATAACCTCAGATATATAGATGACATCACCCTTATAGCAGAAAGTGAAGAAGACCTAAAGAGCCTCTTGATGAAAGTGAAAGAGAGTGAAAAAGTTGGCTTAAAGCTCAACATTCAGAAAACTAAGATCATGGCATCCAGTTCTATCACTTCTTGGCAAATAGATGGGGGAACAATGCAAACAGTGAAAGACTTTATTTTCTTGGGCTCCAATATCAGTGCAGATGGTGACTGCAGAAACAAAAATAAAATGCTTCCTCCTTGGAACAAAAGCTATGACTAACCTAGATAGTATATTCAAAAGCAGAAACATTACTTTGCCAACTAAGGTCCTTCTAGTCAAAGGTATGGTTTTTCCAGTAGTCATGTATGGATGTGAGAGTTGGACTATAAAGAAAGCTCAGTGCTGAAGAAGTGATGCTTTTGAACTGTGGTGTTGAAGAAGACTCCTGAGAGTCCCTTGCACTGCAAGGAGATCCAACCAGTCAATCCTAAAGGAAATCAATCCTGAATATTCATTGGAAGGACTGATGCTGAGGCTGAAACTCCAATACTTTGGCCACCTCATGCGTAGAGTTGACTCACTGGCAAAGACCCTGATGCTGAGAGGGATTGGAGGCAGGAGGAGAAGGGGATGGCAGAGGATGAGATGGTTGGATGGCATCCCTGACTCGATGGACATGAGTTTGAGTAAGCTTGGGGAATTGGTGATGGACAGGGAAGTCTGGCGTGCTGCAGTCCATGAGGTTGCAAAGAGTTAGACATGACTGAGTGATTGAACTGAATCTGTTTTTTAAAATTCCTCGTTTTAGTAATTATTTCCTGTAACCTCAAAAGGCATTAAACTTGTAGAGAGTAAAGGGAGATGGAGGTGTACAAAGAAGTATTGTGTGGGTGTTAGAAGAAAACTAGTAAGTATGGGAAAAAGAAGATATACAAACTATGTGTATAAGAGGGAAGTGTTAGAAAAGGAAAACATTTACAGAAGAAAGAGAAAGGGTGAGGAGGGAAAGTGGTGAACTCAGGAGAAATGGTGATGAGGAAACGATAAAAAGCAAAGTTAGGGTGGAAGTTTAGCATTGAAAAACGTATTACAAGGGAAATTAAAGCCCATCAAAATATAGTGGGAAGGGAAGAAATGAAAGAAAAGGTGCGAGTTCAGTAGACTGGGATGAGAGAACCAGGCACTTAGCATGTCCTTCCTTCTTCCTTGGTGAATTGCAGCTATGACCTTCAGCAATTTTCTGCTCCTCCTTCTGCCACCAGGCTACTGGTAAAGGCATAGTGATTCATTTAGGAAGATAAATATTAATAAGTGCTGTTTTGTGAGTCAATAAATTTAAGGCAGTTCACTCATGGTTTTTGGGCTCTGCATGTGAAGCAATTTCCCACACTGAACATCTTATTACTGAATGAACTGGTATGCAGAAAGCTTGAAGATTTACATGTGCGTAGGTCCATTACTTTAAAGATTGAGAAAGAAATATTTAAAGATCAGTATATCATGGAACAACAGACTGGTTCCAAATAGGAAAAGGAGTACATCAAGGCTGTATATTGTCACCCTGCTTATTTAACTTATATGCAGAGTACATCATGAGAAATGCTGGGCTGGAAGAAGCACAAGCTGGAGTCAAGATTGCTGGGAGAAATATCAATAACCTCAGATATGCAGATGACACCACCCTCATGGCAGAAAGTGAAGAGGAACTAAAAAGCCTCTTGATAAAGTGAAAGAGGAGAGTGAAAAACTTGGCTTAAAGCTCAACATTCAGAAAACGAAGATCATGGCATCTGGTCCCATCACTTCAAGGAAAATAGATGGGGAAACAGTGGAAACTGTCAGACTTTATTTTTCTGGGCTCCAAAATCACTGCAGATGGTGATTGCAGCCATGAAATTAAAGGAAAGTTATGTCCAACCTAGATAGCATATTAAAAAGCAGAGACATTACTTTGCCAACAAAGGTCTATCTACTCAAGGCTATTGTTTTCCCAGTGGTCATGTATGGATGTGAGAGTTGGACTGTGAAGAAAGCTGAGAGCCAAAGAATTCATGCTTTTGAACTGTGGTGTTAGAGAAGACTCTTGAGAGTCCCTTGGACTGCAAGGAGATCCAACCAGTCCATTTTAAAGGAGATCAGTCCTGGGTGTTCATTGGAAGGACTGATGCTGAAGCTGAAACTCCAGTACTTTGGCCACCTCATGCAAAGAGCTGACTCATTGGAAAAGTCTGATGCTGGGAAGGATTGGGGGCAGGAGGAGAAGGGGACGACAGAGGATGAGATGGCTGGATGGCATCACTGACTCGATGGACATGAGTTTGAGTAAACTCTGGGAGTTGGTGATGGACAGGGAGGCCTGGTGTGCTGCGATTCATGGGGTTGCAAAGAGTTGGACACGACTGAGTGATTGAACTGAACTGAACTGAACTGAACTGATATATTCCAGTGAGCTTTCCTTAATGTTCTAATCCATTGGTTAAAATAACACTGTTTAGAACACATTGTTCTACATTCCGTGAGAATTCAGCATTTCTAAATAAGTAAGCATTGCTAATTGTGTTGTTGCTTTAGGGTTATTTGAAAACTGCAAAAAGAATCTTGTGAATGGGCTACATGTGGTTAAAACAATTTTCATTTTAAACGAACCATTTATAAAAATGTGAAAGTCAAGGTAGCAACTTAGATACTTCAAACTGGTGGTTCAAGGCCTAATTTAAGAACAAGCCTGTACCAGTTTTCCATTGAGAAATATGTGAAACTAAATTTAAAACATAAATATAAAAGATAGTTTTAAGAGGAAAATCAGTAGTAACCTGCTAGGTAGTAACCTACTAGGAAGTAGCAGGTTAGTAGCATTGGTAGTAACCTGCTAGGAAATTACAAGTGTGATTTTGAGAATATTTAAAATTTGGGGGTCACTCAATTTTTCAAATATAAGCCTCATTTTTTTCCCACCCACTAGGAACGTAGCCTCCCACTTTATCTTGTAAGGACTTTTCAAAGAGTTGTTATTCAGTCAGTCATTCATGTCTGACTCCTTGCAACCTCATGGACTATAGCACACCAGGATTACCAATCCTTCACTATCTCTTGGAGTTTGCTCAAACTCATGTCAATCGAGTCGATGATGCCATCCAGCCATCTCATCCTCTGTTGTCCCCTTCTCCTCCTGCCTTCCATCTTGCTCAGCATTAGGGTCTTTTCAAATGAGTCAGTTCTTCACATCAGATGGCTAAAGTATTGGAGCTTCAGCTTCAGTATCAGTCTTTTCAATGAATATTCAGGATTGATTTCCTTCAAGATTGACTGGTTTGATCTCCTTTCTGTTCAAGGAACTCTCAAGAGTCTTCTCTAGCACCACAGTTCGAAAGCATCAGTTCTTCAGCACTCAGCCTTCTTTACAGTCCAACACTCATATCCATACATGACTACTGGAAAAACCATAGGTTTGACTATACAGACTTTTTTTGGCAAAGTGATGTTTCTGCTTTTTAATACTCTGTCTAGGTTTGTCAGCTTTTCTTTCAAGGAGCAAGCAGATTTTAATTTAATGACTGAAGTAACTGTCCTCAATGATTTTGGAGTACCAAAAAATAAAGTCTCTAACTGTTTCCATTGTTTTCCCATCTGCTTGCCATGAGGTGATAGGACCAGATGCCATGATATGAGTTTCTTGAATGTGGAGTTTCAAGCCAACTTTTTCATTCTTCTCTTTCACCTTCATCAAGATGCTCTTTAGTTCCTCTTTACTTTCTACCAGTAGGGTGGTGTCATCTGCATATCCAAGATTATTGATTTCTCCAGGCAATCTCCTGGCAATCTTCCAGCTTGTGATTCATCCAGCCCAGCATTTCGCATGATGTACTCTGCATATAAGTTAAATAAGCAGGGTGACAATACACAGCATTGATTTACTCCTTGCCTAATTTTGAACCAGTCCATTGTTCCATGTCTGTTTCTATGCTTCTTGACCTGCACACAGGTTTCTCAGGAGGCAGGTAAGGTGATCTGGTATTCCCATCTCTTGAAGAATTTTTCACCATTTGTTGTGATCCATTATTTTAGCGTAATCAATGAAGCAGATGTTTTCCTGGAATTCCTTTGCTTTCTCTATGATCCAGTGAATGTTGGCAATTTGATCTCTGGTTACTCTACCTTTGCTAAATCTAGCTTGTACATCTGGATGTTCTCGGTTCACATACTGCTGAAATCTAGCTTGAAGGATTTTGGGCATAACCTTACTAGCATGTGAAATGAGCACAATTGTGCAGTAGTTTGAATAATCTTTGGCATTGCCCTTCTTTGGGATTGGAATGAAAACTGACCTTTTCCAGTCCTGTGGCCACTGGTAAGTTTTCCAAATTTGCTGACATAGGTAAAGATGGTCAAAAATAAAGTAAGTCCTGAGGAGGTAATGTACAACATGTTGATTTTTTTAAAAAAAGAGGTTACACTGAAAATATACTAAAATGGACAGTATGTTGGGTCATAATTGAAGCCTCTCTTCAAAGGACCAGAATCATTCACTTTGCTATTGCTTACAGTGCATTATACTGGAAATCAATAATAAAAGGTAATCAGATAATCTATACCTGCTTGGAAATTATGGAACATACTTCTAAATAACACGTGTCAAGACAGAAACCACAATAAAAAATAAATATTTTTACTCAATTATATAGGCACATCATATCAAAATTTGTGCATGGTGCAAAAGGAAAAGGAAATCTTATAGATGTGAATGCACTTCAGAACATAAGAACGCCTGAAAATATGTAGACTAATCTTCCATCTCAAAAAAACTGAGCAAAAGAAGAGGAACTCAAACTCAAAGGAAACACAAGCAAAACAAAAAGGGATGCACAGAGAAAACAAACATACAGTGGGAGGTAATTAACAAAGCACCAAGAGTGGCTCTTTGAAATACATTCTTGTCAAATGCAAATAAAATAGTCACCAAAACAGACCATGTCCTGAGTCATCAAATGAGTATCTGTAAATTTAAAATTTAAATTTTACAAAATACCAAATTAGAAATCAACAACAAACATACCAAAAATTTACAGATATTTGGAAATAAAAAATAACCCATGGGTCAAGGAATAAGTCAAGTGAGAATGAAAATATTTAAACTATAAGATAATAGAAGGATAACATAATAAAATCCACAAAAGAAAATACACATACAAAATTGTATGAAGGAAAACACAGAGCTCTGAAGAGATATTTATTTATTTATTTTTTAAATTTGGCTGTGCCAGTTCTAAGTCACAGCATGCAAACTCTTACTTGTGGCATGTGGGTTCTAGTTCCCTGACCAGAGATCAAACCCAGGTCCGCTGCAGTGGGAGACTGGAGTCTTAGCCACTGGACCAGCAGGGATGTCCTGAAATGAGAAATTTAAAAGTCAGGGATCCGTTTCCACATTAATCAGATAGAAAAAAAGAAAAAATTCAAACCAAAACAGTAGAAGAAAGGAAAGAGTAACACTAAGAGAGTGAAAAATAATTAAAATATAATAGCAAAATAAGGAAAATGAACAAAATAAAAAATTGTTTCTCTAGAAATATTAGTAAATTTGACAAATCTCTAGCAAGTTGTTGGGAAAGTAGCTGGATGCCCTGAGTTCTGACGTGCCAAATTTTCTCTGCTTGACAAAACTTTGGTCACCCTCCTGACCCTTCTCCTAGGCCCGTCTGTGCACTCCCTTGAGAATTCCAGTTTTAGCAAGAAGAGTGTGTGTCAATTTAACCAGAAATCCACCACCATGACCTGTGATTGCCCTCAATTTCTGATCCATTTCCTCATCCTCCATCATCCCCCAGGTGATGTCTGATCTCTGAGGATACAATAAACCTGGATATACAGGTGTTTCATAAAATCTGGAAAATGGAACAAATGTTTTGTCAATGCAGAGTGGAGAGCTGTTGCTCTAGAATACAGAAAGTACCAGAGAACAGTCCCTCTAGTGACAGAATCTAACTGAAAACAGCCAACAAAGGGAAAATGTGCTTTGCAGAATCACAGCCCAAGCATCCCCAAAGTGCAACACACAATTGGGACCTATGAGATTCATATCATATATTTTTATGCTAAATTCACATGCTTATATGAGTTTTCCTATTCTAGGTTACCCTACTGAAAAGATTTTTAAGGCTGTTATTTCTAAACTTTATTACATGGGTAACATTATGTCTTTATATATTTTCTGTGAAGTAAATTGAATAGAATTATTTCACATGTCTTCTAACTATTCTTTTATTCCCTTGGGCTTCAGATCCAAATCTGAGCATCTAGACCTGTCTCAATTACTGAGAACTTAGGGATTTTCTGCTTATCCCTTTACACCATGATTCTCAGAATTTCTTCTACACCCTAATTTATCATGCCATTTTTGACAACGACTTTTAAAACCAACTAAAATATATTAGGTGAACATCAAGCTACTCGCACATCTGTCAATGAATTATAGTAAATAATACTTATGATCTAGAAACATGACCCTTGCACTTCTAAATTTCTCCAATGAACTGTTCATATCAGACTCCCACTTAAAGTTTCTTTATAGAAGACTAGTTAACAATAAATTCTACATTTATACTATCTCTATGGGGATTAATGGACATAATGTAACATGGGATTAATATTTAGACATGCCAAAACACTAAGATTTAAAATTCAATCAAGCTTCCATTTGATCTAATTTTATAACCACTTAACTAAGAGTATTTTAACCACTTAACTAAGTGAAGTAATTGAGAATTACTTTATGTAAGGGAACAAAGACTCCTGGCTGTTTCCAGACCTTTGGAATGAATTTTTTTTTAAGGTTCAACTAACCCTAAGGATGAATCACTTTTATTTTCAAAGTTTTCAAATACATGCAGAAATCCACTGGTCAAGGGAGAATAATTCGTCATCATAAAGGGAGAATGTGTTGGGTCCAGAAATCACCTGAGGGAACAAACTTTTGGAGAATGTCAGTGTATGTTTTCCAAAGAAGGGGTAACAAATGGAAGTCTTTGGACCACGAAATGTCCCTGTGATTCTTGAGAATGTTTAGTACTTTGGTTGTGAAATAGTAGAACTATGCTCAAGCCAGCTCTACTATCAGGTGGGAGAGATGCTCCTAAATTGAGAACATCTTCATGGCATTTCTATTGGGCTCTATTTCTAAAGATGATGGACCATGTACTTTATCAATTTAAGCTGTATTAAAAACTCCTGCCGAGAGGAGTTACCTGCGTCTGAGGTCAGGGGCGGCGACGAGAGGAGTTACCCGCGTCCGAGGTCAGGGGCAGCGGCCCGGAAGGGATACCCCACGCCCCAAGCCCAAGGCCAGGGGCGGCGGGCGGGAGGAGCTACCCCACGCCCGAAGCCAGGGGTGGCAGCCGGGAGGAGCAACCCCACGCCCGAGGCCAGGGACGGTGGCCGGGAGGACCAACCCCACGTCTAAGGAGCCCTGGCTGCGCGGGCGCAGGAGGACCTAGAGGAGCTATCCCATGTTGAAGGTCAGGAAGGGTGGCAGTGAGGAGAGACCCACTCGTCCAAGGTAAGGAGCAATGGCTGTGCTTTGCTGGAGCAGCCGTGAAGAGATACCGCACGCCCAAGGTAAGAGAAACCCAAGTAAGACGGTAGGTGTTGCAAGAGGGCATCAGAGGGCAAACACACTGAAACCATACTCACAGAAAACTATCAATCTAATCACACTAGGACCACAGCCTTGTCTAACTCAATGAAACTAAACCATGCCCATGGGGCAACCCAAGATGGGCGGGTCTTGGTGGAGAGATCTGACAGGATGTGGTCCACTGGAGAAGGGAATGGCAAACCACTTCAGTATTCTTGCCTTGAGAACCCCATGAACAGTATGAAAAGGCAAAATGACAGGATACTGAAAGAAAAACTCCCCAGGTCAGTAGGTGCCAAATATGCTACTGGAGATCAGTGGAGAAATAACTCCAGAAAGAATGAAGGGATGGAGCCAAAGCAAAAAGAATACCCAGCTGTGGATGTGACTGGTGATAGAAGCAAGGTCTGATGCTGTAAAGAGCAATATTGCATAGGAACCTGGAATGTCAGGTCCATGAATCAAGGCAAATTGGAAGTGGTCAAACAAGAGATGGCCAGAGTGAATGTCGACATTCTAGGAATCAGAGATCTCAAATGCACTGGAATGGGTGAATTTAACTCAGATGACCATTATATCTACTACTGTGGGCAGGAATCCCTCAGAAGAAATGGAGTGGCCATCATGGTCAACAAAAGAGTCCTAAATGCAGTACTTGGATGCAATCTCAAAAACGACAGAATGATCTCTGTTCGTTTCCAGGGCAAACCATTCAATGTCACAGTAATCCAAGTCTATGCCCCAACCAGTAACGCTGAAGAAGCTGAACGGTTCTATGAAAACCTACAAGACCTTTTAGAACTAACACCCAAAAAAGATGTCCTTTTCATTATAGGGGACTGGAATGCAAAAGTAGGACGTCAAGAAACACCTGGAGTAACAGGCAAATTTGGCCTTGGAATACAGAATGAAGCAGGGCAAAGACTAATAGAGGTTTGCCAAGAAAATGCACTAGTCATAAAAAATCTTCCAACAACACAAGAGAACTCTATACATGGACATCACCAGATGGTCAACACCGAAATCAGATTGATTATATTCTTTTCAGCCAAAGATGGAGAAGCTTTATACAGTCAGCAAAAACAAGACCAGGAGCTGACTGTGGCTCAGACTATGAACTTCTTATTGCCAAATTCAGACTTAAGTTGAAGAAAGTAGGGAAGTAGTTGAAGAAAGTAGAAACCACTTTCTTGAAGAAAGTAGGGAAACCACCATTCAGGTATGATCTAAATCAAATCCCTTATGATTATACAGTGGAAGTGAGAAATAGATTTAAGGGCCTAGATCTGATAGATAGAGTGCCTGATGAACTATGGAATGAGGTTCGTGACATTGTACAGCCTGATGAACTATGGAATGAGGTTCGTGACATTGTATAGGAGACAGGGATCAAGAAATGCAAAAAAAGCAAAATGGCTGTCTGGGGAGGCCTTACAAATAGCTGTGAAAAGAAGAGAAGTGAAAAGCAAAGGAGAAAAGGAAAGATAGAAACATTTGAATGCAGAGTTCCAAAGAATAGCAAGAAGAGATAAGAAAGCCTTCTTCAGTGATCAATGGAAAGAAATAGAGGAAAACAACAGAATGGGAAAGACTAGGGATCTCTTCAGGAAAATCAGAGAAACCAAAGGAACATTTCATGCAAAGATGGGCTCGATAAAGGACAGAAATGTTATGGACCTAACAGAAGCAGAAGATATTAAGAAGAGATGGCAAGAATACACAGAAGAATTGTACAAAAAAGATCTTCACGACCCAGATAATCATGATGGTGTGATCACTGACCTAGAGCCAGACATCCTGGAATGTGAAGTCAGGTGGGCCTTAGAAAGCATCACTACAAACAAAGCTAGTGGAGGTGATGGAATTCCAGTTGAGCTATTCCAAATCCTGAAAGATGATGCTTTGAAAGTGCTGCACTCAATATGCCAGCAAATTTGGAACACTCAGCAGTGACCACAGGAATGGAAAAGGTCAGTTTTCATTCCAATCCCAAAGAAAGGCAATGCCAAAAAATGCTCAAACTACCACACAATTGCACTCATCTCACACGCTAGTAAAGTAATTCTCAAAATTCTCCAAGCCAGGCTTCAGCAATATGTGAACCGTGAACTTCCTGATGTTCAAGCTGGTTTTATTAAAGGTAGAGGAACCAGAGATCAAATTGCCAACATCCGCTGGATCATGGAAAAAGCAAGAGAGTTCCAGAAAAACATCTATTTCTGCTTTACTGACTATGCCAAAGCCTTTGACTGTGTGGATCACAATAAACTGCGGAAAATTCCGAAAGAGATGGGAATACCAGACCACCTGATCTGCCTCTTGAGAAATTTGTATGCATGTCAGGAAGCAACAGTTAGAACTGGACATGGAACAACAGACTGGTTCCAAATAGGAAAAGGAGTTCGTCAAGGCTGTATATTGTCACCCTGTTTATTTAACTTATATGCAGAGTACATCATGAGAAACGCTGGACTGGAAGAAACACAAGTTGGAATCAAGATTGCTGGGAGAAATATCAATAACCTCAGATATGCAGATGACACCACCCTCATGGCAGAAAGTGAAGAGGAACTAAAAAGCCTCTTGATGAAAGCGAAAGTGGAGAGTGAAAAAGTTGGTTTAAAGCTCAACATTCAGAAAACGAAGATCATGGCATCTGGTCCCATCACTTCATGGGACCAGATGCCATGGGGAAACAGTGTCAGACTTTATTTTCCTGGGCTCCAAAATCACTGCAAATGGTGACTGCAGCCATGAAATTAAAAGACGCTTACTCCTTGGAAGGAAAGTTATGACCAACCTAGATAGCATATTCAAAAACAGAGACATTACTTTGCCAACAAAGGTTCGCCTAGTCAAGGCTATGGTTTTTCCTGTGGTCATGTATGGATGTGAGAGTTGGACTGTGAAGAAGGCTGAGCACTGAAGAATTGATGCTTTTGAACTGTGGTGTTGGAGAAGACTCTTGAGAGTCCCTTGGACTGCAAGGAGATCCAACCAGTCCATTCCGAAGGAGATCAACCCTGGGATTTCTTTGGAAGGAATGATGCTAAAGCTGAAACTCCAGTACTTTGGCCACCTCATGCAAAGAGTTGACTCATTGAAGAAGACTCTGATGCTGGGAGGGATTGGGGACGAGAGGAGAAGGGGATGACAGAGGATGAGATGGCTGGATGGCATCACTGACTCGATGGACGTGAGTCTCAGTAAATTCCGGGAGTTGGTGATGGACAGGGAGGCCTGGCGTGCTGCAGTTCATGAGGTCACAAAGAGTCGGACACAACTGACCGACTGATCTGATCTGATCTGAAAAACTCCTGAAGCTTCCTGAAGATTCAGAAAGTCTGCCAGTCAGGAGCATTTTTCAAATAAGATCTGGATCAGGAATCATCCTTTGAGGATCATTTGCTTCTGATCCTAGGATTCTTCAGGTTCTCACGGGGCAACTTTGAGCTCTGGGTTTCTCGGCCAATCCAAGTTACACTTCATCCTTCCTTGATGATCTCATATTTCAGAAGATCTCTGTCACTGTAGGCCTTTCTTAAGTGCCTCCTTTAGAAAAGGCGCCTGTGGATCTTCTTCTAAAGTCACATGTGATCTTGATTTCAATATAGTTTTCATCTGTTTCTCTGCCTCCCTCTCTCTCCATGTCTGTCATTTGTACTGATTTGTACTGTGTTCTTCCATCTTTCTCCATGTCTCTAGATTCCTTCTCTGAGGTCCCCATAAGTCATACACCGGTCCCTGTATACAGCAGAGGGGCATGAAAATATTTCTCTCTCCAGATTGGTCTCTCATGCACCAGCAGACACCTTTAACTAACTGATTTCCTGAGATTCCTTCACTCTATCCCTCAGTTATCACAAAAGAAAGAAAGTCGCTCAGTCGTGTCCGACTCCTTGCGACCCCATGGACTGTAGCCTACCAGGCTCTTCCGTCCATGGGATTTTCCAGGCAAGAATACTTGAGTGGGTTACCATTTCCTTCTCCAGGGGATCTTCCCAACCCAGGGAATGAATCCAGGTCTCCCGCACTGTAGGCAGATGCTTTACCATCTGAACCACCAGGGAAGTCAAATTGGATTTTTAAGAATGATCATTATGAAAGTTCACAGTTTCTGAGTAGTAATAATTTAAACACCTTCCAACCACGAAGGGATTCGAACCCTCAATCTTCTGATCCGAAGTCAGACGCCTTATCCATTAGGCCACGTGGTCCAGCCACATGAACCTTTTGTATTCAATGAACCTTTTCCAAAGACAACTCTAGGAAACATTTGGTAAGACTTTCACTTAATAAATAAAGATTTTCAGAACCTGATAGGGAATCAGAATCAGAAAGTAAATAAACCCACAGACAAGGTTCCTAACAGATCTCATCACATCCGTCAAAGCCGGCCCTGGGTGGGCTTGAACCACCAACCTTTTCGTTAATAGCCAAAGGCGCTAACCAATTGCGCCAGAGTCAAACATTGTAGAGTTTCTTTTCCAAGAATGTTATTTTTTTCAGTTTAAACTGTATATAACATTTTAGAAATGTATCTTTTGCTGGGTAATAATACAGATATTATTCTTAGTAGAGAAAAAGTGCGGGGAAGGCAATGGCACCCCACCCTAGTACTTTTGCCTGGAGAATCCCATGGACCGAGGAGCCTGGTAGGTTCCAGTCCATGGGGTCGCTAAGAGTCGGACACGACTGAGCGACTTCACTTTCACTTTTCACTTTCATGCATTGCAGAAGGAAATGGCAACCCACTCCAGTGTTCTTGCCTGGAGAATCCCAGGGACAGGGGAGCCTGGTGAGCTTCCGTCTATGGGGTCGCACAGAGTCGGACACGACTGAAGCGACTTAGCAGCAGCAGCAGCAGAGAAAAAGTGGAATGTCAATTAAGTGGGCACTGAGACGCGGAACTGTTGTTTACCCAAACATGAACTTAATCTAAGGAAAGACATCCAGACAGAACTTATTCTCATTTCAGTGAGAGAATTTTCGCTAATAATTCAATTGATGGAAAACCCCTCGAAGGATTCCAGACACGAAGATACATTGAACGGGAAAGACACCAGTAAGAGTAACGACGATGGGTAAATAATTGAGAGGAAAATCTGTTGTTAAGTTTTCCAGTAGAAAGTTGGAAAAGTTGAGGGGAAACAAATGACCATCACGAAAGCCAAGCCTAGCAAGTTGTTCCTTGAAAAGAACTCAGGCAAGGGCTTCCTTTAGGTGAGTAGTCTGGGCACTTTCACATTTAGTTAAGAGAAAGCCATAACTCTGGTCTCCACTGTCTTATTTCATATTAACTAGTGCTTCATTAGTGGAGAAGGAAATGGCAACCCACTCCAGTGTTCTTGCCTGGAGAATCCCAGGGATGGCGGAGCCTGGTGGGCTGCCGTCTATGGGGTTGCACAGTGTCGGACACGACTGAAGCAACTTAGCAGCAGCAGCAGCAGTGCTTCATTATGAATTTCTGTCCTAAATGTTCAAATGGGTGCCCTGGTATCACTAAAATGTACCTAAAAGTGCATGGCATTTTTCATTATTTTCTCTTTATATATATAGTATATAGTATATAAATATATAAAAATATATTTTAAATATAGTCCCTTAAGTCAATCACACACAGTAGCTCATGGGTGGGATGAGTGGGCAGGAACTGACAAGAGTCCCAGTTATTCTCAGGTCCCTTGAGACCAGTCCTGGGTCACTGCCTGGTCTTCACCCTGGAAGCCGCCACCCATTGAAGCCTCACCCATTGAAGCCCTTCTACACCAGATGTGCTTCTCAAATACATTTTCTTGTCCTTTCCTCCCCTGTTAGCCTTCCCCTGTGGTTTCCAGGGTAATTCCAACCACGCCCTCCCCTATCCTGCAGTATCCTGGGACACAACTGGTGTTTGTGCCTGCGCCAGGCTCCTTTTTAAGTTCTGCATCCTCCTGAGTTGATTTCAGCCTGAGAGGGGAGGCTGAGGAAAGGGAAAGCCAAAACACTTTACATTGCTGTTTATGGAAGCTTAGTTCGTCTCAGGGGTATTCCGCATTTTAACATATTAAAAAAAAAAAAAATTAGAGCCTAGAAAAGCAAACACTCTAACCGGTCTCTTTCCATTTCATTCCCCCTGGCTGAGTTTATTACTCATATCGCTTTGTGTGTGGAGAAGGAAATGGCAACCCACTCCAGTATTCTTGCCTGGAGAATCCCAGGGACAGAGGAGTCTGGTGGGCTGCTGTCTATGGGCTCGCAGAGTCAGACACGACTGATGTGACTTAGCAGCAGCAGCTTTGTGTGGGAGTGAGAATGGTGGACACACTTACCAAAAAGGAAGAAAATTACTGCCTCTGATGGGAATTGGAGGTGGGAACTCCCTCTTAAAGGTTGGGAAATCTAATTAACACAAATCTTCCTCTGCTGATACGGTCACACCAAATAAACCCATCTAAGTTGAAAGCATCTGTAATTCGAAAATGCATTTAATATACCTAACCTACTGAACAGCCTAACATAGCCTGGTGGTGGTGGTTTAGTTGCCAAGTCTATCAGACTAGGCTCCTCTGTCCATGGGATTCTGCAGGCAAGAATACTGGAGTGAGTTGCCATTTCCTGTTCCAGGGAATCTTCCTAACCCAGGAATCAAACCCGGGTCTCCTGCATTGCAGGCAGATGATTTACCAACTCTACACTAAATCCTGAAAGATGATGCTGTGAAAGTGCTGCACTCAATATGCCAGCAAATTTGGAAAACTCAGCAGTGGCCACAAGACTGGAAAAGGTCAGTTTTCATCCCAATCCCAAAGAGGCAATGCCAAAGAATGCTCAAACTACCACACAATTGCACTCATCTCACACGCTAGTAAAGTAATTCTCAAAATTCTCCAAGCCAGGCTTCAGCAATATGTGAACCGTGAACTTCCTGATGTGCAAGCTGCTTTTAGAAAAGGCAGAGGAACCAGAGATCAAATTGCCAACATCCGCTGGATCATGGAAAAAGCAAGAGAGTTCCAGAAAAACATCTATTTCTGCTTTATTGACTATGCCAAAGCCTTTGACTGTGTAGATCACAATAAACTGTGGAAAGTTCTGAAAGAGATGGGAATACCAGACCACCTGATCTGCCTCTTGAGAAATCTGTATGCAGGTCAGGAAGCAAGTTAGAACTGGACATGGAACAACAGACTGGTTCCAAATAGGAAAAGGAGTATGTCAAGGCTGTATATTGTCACCATGTTTATTTAACTTATATGCAGAGTACATCATGAGAAACACTGGACTGGAAGAAACACAAGTTGGAATCAAGATTGCTGGGAGAAATATCAATAACCTCAGATATGCAGATGACACCACCCTTATGGCAGAAAGTGAAGAGGAACTCAAAAGCCTCTTGATGAAAGTGAAAGTGGAGAATGAAAAGGTTGGCTTAAAGCTCAACATTCAGAAAACGAAGATCATGGCATCTGGTCCCATCACTACATGGGAAATAGATGGAGAAACAGTGGAAACAGTGTCAGACTTTATTTTCCTGGGCTCCAAAATCACTGCAGATGGTGACTGCAGCCATGAAATTAAAAGACGCTTACTCCTTGGAAGGAAAGTTATGACCAACTTAGATAGCATATTCAAAAGCAGAGACATTACTTTACCAACAAAGGTTCGCCTAGTCAAGGCAATGGTCTTTCCTGTGGTTATGTATGGATGTGAGAGCTGGACTGTGAAGAAGGCTGAGCGCCGAAGAATTGATGCTTTTGAACTGTGGTGTTGGAGAAGACTCCTGAGAGTCCCTTGGATTGCAAGGAGATCCAACCAGTCCATTCTGAAGGAGATCAGCCCTGGGATTTCTTTGGAAGGAACGATGCTAAAGCTGAAACTCCAGTACTTTGGCCACCTCATGCGAAGAGTTGAGTCATTGGAGAAGACTCTGATGCTGGGAGGGACTGGGGGCAGGAGAAGGGGACGACAGAGGATGAGATGGCTGGATGGCATCACTGACTCGATGGATGTGAGTCTGAGTGACCTCCGGGAGTTGGTGATGGACAGGGAGGCCTGGTGTGCTGCAGTTCATGGGGTCGCAAAGAGTCGGACACGACTGAGTGACTGATCTGACTCTGACCCTATATGTGCTCAGAACACTTTCATTAGTTGGGCAAAATCTAACCTAAAGCCTATTTCATAAGTGTGCTGATTATCTCATATTATTTATTGAATACTGTACTGAGAGTGAAAAGTAATTATTTACCTTTATGATTGAATGGCTGCCCAGCTCCAGGAGAGTATCACACCACTTATCACTAGCACTAGCCATAGAAAAGATCAAAATTCAAAACTGGAAGTAGTTTCTACTGAATGTGCACCACCTTTGCATTGAGGTTGAAAAAATTAAACACTGAACCATTTTAAGTCAGGGACCACAAGCAATCCACTGAAACATTAACTCTCTTAGGGAAAACGGCACATTCCTGAGGCTTAGACAAAGGGTTTTTCCCCCTTCAACTCTATAATATTGTTACAAGACTACTTCCAGAGATATGAAGAACAATGGAAAAGTAAACTGAGGAAGAGTGCTTTGTGACTTTCGGACATTTTCAGGAATTTCACATGCCTGGACACACCTATCAAGAGCCCTCCTACTCTCTTAAGCAGGATCCCATTCCTAATTTTACCAATTTATCATTTTCTGCAAATGCAGGGCCCTAGCTTCTTGGATGGTGTGTAACTAAGTTGATTCAAAGAATTCATTGCAATAATAGGTTCATAACTTAGTCTAATAGTCTAATCATATAGGGGATGGTTAAGCGCTAAATCACCCAGTTTGCAATTCTTGGTATTAATCCATTCATATTTGCAGTAACTCTTCACTATATGACACATGATGTTCATGCAGTAAACATTTACCATATACATATAGGCAAAGCAACTGGGGAAGATGCTGGTAATAAAAAACATTAAGGAGCAACTTGTATCATATATGAGCCTAATTTTAATGATGGAAATGTGGAGATGATATGATTTTGTATGCTTGTAAATTAAACAAGTTAACTCATATAAAAAAACTTAAGCATTGTTCAAATGGGGACAAAACTGGAGGTATAAAAAAGGTATTTTCCTTTCAAAGGGCTTAGAAGTGAGGGAATTGTAATATAGTTCCTGGGAAATTGATTTCCTTCCACCCATTCTTATTTTCATTTTTCACTCCAATTGTTCCTTACCCACTCATAGGTGTGAGCTCTACATGCAGAACTGTTTAAACTTGAGACTGAAATGCTGACTTTGAATATCCTTATATATAACAATCAATCTGGAAACACAAGTTCATTCATTCAAAAAATTAAGCCCTACGTGAGTTTTACTGTTAGTAACTTAAGTTTCTTCATCTTGGTATTCTCTATGTAGAAGTGACAACAGACACTCAGAATTTTGAATAAATGAATATGACAGCTTGTCAGATTCTGAAACTGGATCTTCCTGGTTCAGGTGGAAGACATCATGAAGAGTCCATATAGAATAAACCCACATGAAATGAACACAGATGTGTTTGTGTGCTGAGTTTTGAGGATTGTGAAAAATGTTACACCTAACAGATCATAATTCATTTCTTTCCTCCCAAATAAACTGCACTTATCAAGTTGAGATCTTAACAAAACTTGGTTATTTAGAGCCAAATTAGGTGAATCCACTTGACCCAAAGAACACAATGATAATTATATTGATGACAGTTAAGCAGAAAGAACAAAAAGAACCTAAGAAAATAAATGGCACAAACGAAACTCAAATGACTTACTGTTATTGCTCTAACACTTCCTGTAAGTTTAAAAGCCAGAATTTTAGTCTGAGACTGTGTATAGATATTTTTCAGTTTTTTGTTCACATCTCAGTTTTCGTTTCCCCTCAGTGGCTTACATGCATTCTATCACCTCCAGAGCTGCTTTGCATGTTGTTTGTGAACCTTCCCTTGTCTAAGTATAGACAAAATGTATAAATGCACCAGAAGGACATCATATGTGCACAACCACCTCCTAGGCTTTGCCCACCTTCACAACAGTCTGAACCCAACACGTCATCCATGGAGTTTTGTTTGCAATTAATTACAGGAGTATATCAGGCTCTCTAAGACTTTGGTTCACTTCTCAGGATGTTGCTTACTTTCCCAGATAGAATCAATCAGGCCTTCCCATGGCCTCACTCTACCTCTTATATACATCTGGCATGATGCCTACAGTACTTCTATACATTTATTTCTTAAACATCTGTCTTTTTTAGCAGTCTATAAGACTTACACCAAGGGCCATGTGTCCTCATATAGTGACTTAGTAAATGTTGTATTAAATAAGTGTTGACAACAAGGCCTAAGAAATTGATTAGATAGGTAAATGTTGAATTAGGTTAAGTGTTAACAACATGGCCTAAGAAACTGATTAGATGGAAAACTATCCAAGTTAAAACGGAGGGAGGTATCCTGTGTCCAGAAGATGGAGCAAAGGTGGGTGAATTCTGTCCAACACACAAGTTGGAACTTATCCAATGACCATCTCCACCCCCCCACCACCTAAACTACAAAGGCATGTTTAAAAATATGTATTTACATGTATTTTTCCATTCTATAAATATATTTTGAAGGTGGCTCCCAAGCCACTCTAGCCCATTAACCCCTGTCCCTATTAATCTTTTCTAAATAAAAAGGATGTTGCTGCTGCCCAGTAATGTGGTTGGTAAACAGCTGTTTGGACTAGCGGTTATCACTCTAATTCAAGGTAAAGGCCGTTCCTGGGGCCAGAAAGTAGGACTTTTAAAGGGTCCCAGTGAGCAGAAGGCAGAAAGCCAAGAACTGAACAAGGTAAAACAGACATGAGCAGACTAGCATAATCATGCTGGTAAGAAGTAAGTGCCTCAGCCAGGCATGTACAGGAGCTGGGAGGAGGAAGAGGAGAGGCCTACAAAACTTTTGAGGAACTCACCAGACTCCTGGTTTGAGAAACACAAAAGAATGTCCGCCTGGGTAGTTATTATAAGGTAGACGGGACGCTGGGCTGGGCTAGAAGGTGGAAGGGGCCTCTCTGACCCTCAAGAGTTCCTGACCGGTGAGGAGTTCCCCCTGCTCTCTGAGGGTGTAGGGGCTCCAAAGATCTTGGCAAGAAGCCCTCGGTTGGAGCGGGCCTGGTCCTGAGCGTTAGCCAGGCGAGCTCGTTCACGTCCCCCTGGCCGAGCTGCCTTCCGGGCCCTCAGCTCCTGCTCAGTAGGACGCTGGGCAAAGGCCCAGGAACCATTCGGGCGGGTAGAGTCCCCATCAGCCGCAAGAAAACGCTGTCCGCGCTCCACACTTCGAAGATAGAAGTCAGTCTCACGCTTGGCCTGGGCAACCTCAGCCCTCAGACGCTGCCTGCGCACCTGGCGCTCAAAAGCAAGATGCTCGCTGAGGTGGGACCAGGTAAAACGGTGCAGGTACTGTGGACAGGAAAAAGAAAAGATCTGAGTAGGGCAGATCAGAGATGGGGAGGTGATGGAAGGGATGGGCGCCAAAAAGATGATAGGGGTGCGTGGGCTGTGGCCGCGAAGGCGAGAGGGTGAGTGGTGCGGCACACAAGCCAATCCCCTCACCTTGAGGTTCCACAGGTCATAACGGAAGGGGCTGCGCCTGCGGGAGCCCATGGGCGTGTTGTGAAGACTGGCCGCCACACGCTTGGCTACTCGCTTGTCCCGGAACTCCACCCAGCCCTCCGTGTAGTCCTTGCTGTACTTGGACCGCTTTTTCCCTCCGGCGGCGGAGGCAGCTGCTGCCTTCTTCTTGCGCCTCACGAAGCCGTCTGGAGTCCAAGACAAAGCAGTGGTCAAAGAGGCCTATACAGCATCCACTCAACAGCACCTCCCACTCACCAGTTCTCCAGACCTCCCCGCAGGCCAGGATCCCACCTTGTCTCTGCCCAGAAGTCGCTAACTGCATAGTCCACACTTTAGCCCTCATCTAAACTCAGCCTTTTCCTCAAATGTTAATTATTTTATCATTACGTCTGCCCTAATCGTTCTATTTAAAACCTGCACAGGCCCCCAACCCCAATTAGTGACTGAATGGGAGTTGGGCGCGGCCTATCATATACTGTCTCTCGACCTGGGCCTCGACACGACAAAGAGATACGTTCAGTTTTGTGGAAAAATCACTGAGATCTTAATTCAGGCCGTACTCATTTAACAAACTGGTAAATTCGCCTCAAGAAAGTAGGGTGGGCGGAGCCGAGATTAGAATCCAAAAATAAGCGAAGAATTTAGGCTCAGCTAGGTATACAAAGCTACCCACATTCTGCATTTCAGCCTTCTAAAAACGTGCGCGTCACCTACTTACCAAAGAGAACAGACGCAGGTCCCCGGCTCCGTCAGCGCGTCCAAGCACGGCTGAGGCAACAAAACACGCACTGTGTATTCAGTGCTAGCGAGTACCACCCCTCTTCCCTCACCATCAAGGCCTGAGCACTTACCCTCAGCCTGGAAAAAAACACGCCCGACCTCCCCGTAGGCGCTGAGAAGGTTCCGTACGTGTAAAGGCCTAAAGCGGGGCGGGATGTGGCCCAGATACACAATGCCTGGCACTACCCGTTTCTTGTTGCTACCAGCCGCCTCTTCAGATTCCTCCTGTTCCTCCTCTGCCTCTAGTTTCTGGTCACTCCTTTCCAGAGGTCCCAGCTCCGCGGCGCCCAGCTCTAAACCCTCTACCTCCATGATTGCCGATACATAAGACAGGGCAGCCGTAAAGCGCCGCGCCTCTGACGCACTCGTGTGCGACAGCCTGTGTTTGGTGGGCGGGGCCGGCTCGAGTGACGTCAAACGAAAAGAAAGGGCTGCCCGAAAGTGCAGAAACTAGCGGAGAGGGCGGAAGTAGGCAGGCCCTGGGTCAGCCGCGAGATACAAATCCTGAGAGCCTTTGACTCCGAGCTGAAGAGACAAAGGCGAGGAGGTGATCCTTCAAGTATAATTTATTCGAGAGAATTCCGTGGTGAAAAGCAAAAGGAGGGGGATGAGGCATGCTCTTCCGGAAATTTTGGAGAACTATTTTGGAAGTGAGGGGAGGTTTCTTTGTATTCTAGCGGTCAAAGTAGCATTTTACCCAAAGGACTCGGGTGAGACTCCATTTGGGGGATGGCTCAACTTTTGAAGTTTACTGAAATTTCAGTTTTTTAATTAATTAAGTTTGAGTGTTAACTAATTTCCCAAATTTAATTTAGAGATTTGAGTTTTTAAAATTTAAGTTTTGAGAATGTAATTTACCTTTGCAAATAAAAGTTTTAGAAATTTAGTCAGACTTAATGTTTGAAAATTTCACTTGTGACCTTTTCACTTAGTTAAAATCCTTTTTACTTTAAAATATTAATTTAAAATTTGATTTTGTGAATAAATCGTCTAAAAGTTTTAACTTGCCACAATTATTTCTTTTATTTTAAAATTTGGCGCCTGTCTACATTTGTGTTAATGCATGATTTGTATTTATTCTTCTGTTTCAAACATCTACTGGCAAATGTATACTTAGCCTTGATTTAAGCCACTGCTAGGACAGGGAGCTTTATTCTCCCTGGGATTTGTGTTTTCACAGTGTTGGGGTCCAGGGTACCCAAAATGTGCCTCAGTGGCATACTGATTATGTTGAATTAAAGTTACTGAAGAATCTGATTCTACTACAAGAACTACTCTTAGACTCTTCTGTCTCCCTAAAAGCACGAAATCTCTCTTGTGAAAGGTGTACTCCATGCATTTGGTGGAAAGAACAACCATTAGCACCAAAGATATTCTAGGTTAAAGTTATAAAACAAACCTTACTTCTTTAATTTACTACCTCAAGCCTAAACTCTATTTAGATTCTTCACTAGCTGGGCACCCAGAACCTAAGTTTCTTTGTCTAAAAAGTATCAAAGCTGCCTGATTTGGCCACTTCTTAGGTCCCATTTCCACTGGACCTCCATATTCATGAATTAAAATTTCTTTCTGTTTCTCCTGTTAACATCTTGCAACCACAGGTACTCAAAAGGAGAAGGGGAAATTTCCCCCTCCTCAAAAACAGATTTGCTGTTAGATCACAAACTAATTTTCCCTCTGTTGTAGCCAAACACTCCAGAAAGCAAACTCACTCAGAAGGACAGCATGAAGGAGTGGAGCGCAGTTTATTATACCAGCGGGTCCGAGGCAGAGTTTCCTCCTTAGCCAGGGTTACCAACCAATTTTTGTGACAACCTTTTATGCCCAAAGTGTACGTACCCAAGCCCACATCCGCAAATTCTTTAAAACCCACTCTGGACAATGTTAGTAAGAGATACAATCAGGTTTTAGCCATAAATTCACATTCTAAAGCTATCTGGACATACAGTTTACCCTACATCAATAGGTATTATTAAGATTTCAGAAGATAGTGATTGATTACATAGTGGGCATTACATTCCTTCTGGCTCTGGGAGGTCTAGGTACGGGGTCTGCCTGGTCTGGTTTTTATCCATCCCGGAGACCTGTTCAGCCGCTGGTATTTTATCTCCATGGCCTCCCAGATATACAGTCCAAAAGTTTGCTGAGAGTGTAAGATGGAGTTCCTTTTCTTTTAAAAATGAAGTCAGTCCAGTCAAGGCAACCTGCTCCTTTCGTCTTTCATTCCCCGCTCTTGATGCTCTCAGCTTCTAATGTGAGTATCACTCATAGGGACATATTGCACATTAGGTCTTTTGGCATGTACTTGGGTAAATGTAGTCAATATCAGCGACACAAATTGGACAATATACTGGAGAATACAAGATCCACATAACAAAATTAACAGAGCAACTGTAACAATTGACAGTTCACCAATCACCCTTTATCCATGACAAAACAGAAGTCCAGAAAGGTACTGAGTCATCTGACATTTGTTTTACATGAGCTTGTGTATCTCTAAGAGCTTCAGTAACATTTCCAGACAAGACTGGGGTATACACACAGCACTCAACCTTTATTATGGGACAAGTCTCTCCTTGAGCAGCAGTCAGGATGTCCAAAGCCATTCTATTTTGAATTACTGCCTTTCTCATTTGTATTTGTTCAGTATTTAATGCTTGAATTGCCCTCAGGCTGTCATTTAGGGCCCCCTGGGTGAAATTAGTTAGGGCTTCAATTCTAATCATTGTATCTGTAGTGCCCAAATGTAGCATTTGTTCCAAAGGAACAAATGTAGCAGGCAAATAATCATATCAATGGAAAACTGATCGTGACCATCTGGCCGGTAGGGAGGGTACATTTAAGGGCTCCTGTATTGTCGGCCTAATGTTCCCATGGGCAAAGGCCAGACCTAAAGTACCTCTTCCTACCCACCCTTAGGTACCCATGGCCACAGATTGGTCCTGCATAACCAATGAGTGCTGTTTGGGGCAATCCACCTGATTCCGGGGTTGACTCCCTAGTCCGTCCCAGGCCATTGGGTGGATTGATTGGGATCATAAGTAATTTTATAGGTCTTATAACACTGTTCTGTCTATAGAAAGCCCATTGGCTTCAAGTCCTTTTTGTCTATTGTCTGGTTATTATATCCAGTAGTGTGTACATCCTGTTCCCAGCAAATGTCAGCTATCATAACAAGTTGTCCCTTTTCTGGAGTAATCCACATATATTCATTTCATATCTGGTAAAATTGGTCAAAATACCTGTTTTTTTTAATTGTTTGGACTTATTGGCTATCACATAATATTGATAAACATTTTCTGAGCTAAGAATACAATTAAAATGTATCCCGTGGCCTTTTGTCAGATCATCAGCCTTTTTATCAAACCAATGGGTAGTGGCTGATGTAATGACAGTTTCCACATTCGACTTTTGTTGTTTCATCTGAAGAAAATACTCACATAAACTAGGCATGTTACCCCTTCGAAGAGGTGACACCCACCACGGGAGTCCATCCATGATAGACATGGGCATAGCTCCACATACCCAGCAGTTAGATCTATTGTGGAAGTCAGCGTAGGAATGTGCCCATCAGATGAAAACGTTGTCTTGTGCTGAAATTAGGGTTAGTCCCAGGATACCAGAAAGTCCATGTAGTAGGAGTTGATTGCGGAGCTTCATTTTTTCTTTTTAAGATGATCTTGGTTTCACAGAGATCAGCGAGGTCCTTTTGTATAGTCCACTCAGTGTCCTCCAGGTCTGTGTGGTATGTCCTCTTCACCCTCGTGTGATGGATCCAGGGAGTGACACCTGCAACTTTAACTGCCTTAGGTGTAGTTAGTACAAAAGTATATGGACATTTCTGCGGGGAGTGAGCTCCGCCCATGGCAAAGGTCGTGAAGAAGGAGGCTCGGCATACGCAAATGCGGGATCTAGCCTCAGGAGCCCCCCTGGAAATTCTCGAGCATCTACCCCCAAAACCAGAGTCTGCCTACTTTCTGCTTTGTGCTCTCACCTACACCTCTGACTTTACGGGGGGCTGTTCCCCACTACCTCTCTCTGAAAAAAGAGTTAGCTTACAGCTCCAGTTAATAATTCCTGGGTGTGAAGAGTGTTTCAACCTACAAACTCTTTTGGAAATCCTCTACCCTGCCTGAATAGGTTTTTCCGGCCACATGTGATTGTTCAGAGCCTCCCAACTGTGAGAGGCATGAGTTGTTCTAAACTGTCTAAATACAGATTCTATTGAGCAGTTAAAAGATTGATTAGAAATTGTATTGGTGAAGGGTTTTTCACTTGTTGGGCCAATGTTTGCTGCTAAGTCTCCATGTCCCTTACCTACTGTGTCCTTGGCAGTGTATTGATTGATATAATTGGTTTATAGAAATGTAAGTAGTAGCCTTAATGTTTGTAACCTTGGACCCTTGAGTTAATTCTTTTTCTTGTTATAGCCCACCACACCTTTGCCCTATAGGAATGCAACTTTATCTAATGCTTTTGGAGGGTGGTCCCTGACTAATCACCCTTGGAGAAGGATAAGTTTTCTGAAGAAAGGGTCTTAAGATGTTGGCAGGCCTCCAGGCCAGAAGATGATGTAAATCACCTAAACCTTTGCATATGATAAGTTTGAAAGCCTGGCTCAGGGACTGCTGTCCTTGCATGACTCCACCCCTTCCCCATTATCCTCTATGCAAAACTTAAGGTATAAAACTACTTTGGAAAATAAAGTCTGCCCTTTTTGGATCACCGAAATTTGGTCTGTCCATGTTGTTCTTACTCTCTCCTTCTGGCTGAATTTTTCTTCTGGGGCAGGGAAGCTCGTCAAGCCTACTAATTTTGCCTGGGCATCTAAGATCTGACCAGGAGGCCTTAGTGTCTCCTCTCCCTAGGGAGAACGGGAGGAAGCCTGCAGCCTACGTAGGTGACGCAAATTCCCTGCTCTGGAAAATTATTCAGCCTCTTTTCTCCACTGAATTTTCCTACTGAGCTATCCTCATTCTATTACTCTTTATATCTTTAATTAATATTTAATTAAGCAGTTGTTTCCCGACCCTCACCGATGCCGTCCTCCCTCCGAATTCCCTGGATCAGCTGGGGCTGGACCCCGGCACCTTTCCAATGTGGGGCCAAGGAGTCATGCTTCCAGTCCTTGACCCACACTTGATCACCAAGTACAAATTCATGAATCTGCTCCCCAAGGGGGAATGACACCCATTTTTGGACAAACTTAGTTACCTGGTTTATCACTTTACCTAATTTTTCCATCCTCTGTGATATCCCATTCCCCCCTTACATGGCCAATTTGCCAACACCTGTCTTACTATGGGAGGGGGTCTTCCACAGACAGTTTCATAAGGAGAATAACCATGGGAACACGGGGTCATTCTTAATTTGAGGAAGGCCACCGGAAGTAAGTCCATCCATGAACTGTCAGTCTTTATGATCCATTTTGAAAGTGTATCTTTTAGGGTTTGGTTAGTTCTTTCCACCATTCTGGAACTCTGGGGTCTATATGCTGTATGTAATTTCCATTTGACATTTAGAAGTTTACATAGTTGTTGAATTAAATTGGCTACAAAAGCAAGGCCATTGTTTGATCCTATACTGGTTGAGAATCCGAATCTGGGGATTATTTCTCGAATCAGACAAAGAGCCACTTCATTTGCTTTTTCAGTTCAGGTGGGGAATGCCTCCACCCAACCTGAAAAGGTACGTACCACGACTTGTAAATAATTATAATACCAGTAGGGTTTCATTTCAGTAAAGTCCACTTCTAAATGTTCAAAGGGCAGAGTACCCTTTAATTGTATTCCCGGAGATTTCTGCTAATGTCCGGGGGTAGCATTGACCTCTGAGCAAGCAGAACAGTTCTGGGATTCCATTTTACACAAGGAAGAAAGCCATGGTATTAAAAAATATTACCAAATTAATTCTTCCATTTTGTCACATCCCAAGTGAGTAGCCTGGGGTACTGAGACACTAATGAAGAGGCCAATATTTCGGGAACTAGCAACCTGCCATCCAGCAGTTCCCACCAGCCCTTTTCATTCTTGGTGGCCCTTTCTACTTCAGCCACCTGGTCTTGGGCTGGGGTATACTGTGGAAGAGTTGAAGTTAACTCGGGCATTCTCAAGAGCACAAAAGCCTTAACAATCCTACCCCAGTGACTCCAAATTCTTCAGCAGCTTATTTTGTGGTTCCATCTGCCTGTCGGTTTCCCCGCGCCTGCAGGGTGCCCTCTTTTTGGTGAGCCCAGCAATATATTATTGCTACTTTTTCAGGTTCCCATACAGCATCTAGTAGGGTCAAGATCTCTTCCTTGTTTTTAATGTCTTTACTGTTAGCTGTTAAGAGCCCTCTCTCCTTGTATAGGGTTCCATGTACATTGCAAAGTAGCAAAAGCATACCTGGAGTCAGTGTAAATGTTGGTCTTCTCACCTTTTGAAAACTGGAGGGCCCGAATGACAGCCCATAATTCAGTCCGTTGAGCAGATCAGTGAGATGGCAGAGAACCAGCCTCGACGATGCTCTTTTCTGTGACTACCGCATACCCCGACAGCCATTGTCCTTGTTTCACCAGGCTGGTGCCATCAGTGTACAGGACCCAATGTGGGTCCAGGATTGGCTAGTCTCTCAGGTCCGGTCTGCTAGCATAAATTTCTTCCAGGATTTCTTCACAATTATGTGAGGGTCCGCCTTCCCCCATAGGAAGGAGTGTAGCCGGATTTAAGGTCTGACAGAGCTCAATAGTAACATGGGTGTTCTCACATAAAAGTCCCTGATGTTGGGTAATCTGCTACGTTGACAACTATTTGTGGGGATCTCCTCATAGGAGAGCATTGACCTCATGGTGGACCTTTACAATTAAGTTTTGGCCCATAGTTAGCTTGGTTGCTTCTTGGACCAGTAAGGCAACCATGGCAATCACTCGAAAGCACCCAGGTCACCTGGTGGCAATGCTGTCCAGCCATTTTGAGAGATAGGCCATTGGTCTATCCCACGTCCCCATAGCCTGGGTTAATATCCCCATAGCCACTTTGTCTTTTTCAGTCACATAAAGAATGAATGGTTTAGTAAGTTCTGGCAGACCCAATGCAGGTGCCAATGTATTGCCAGTTTTAACTTTTCAAAGGCCTGTTGCTGCCTCTCAGTCCAATTTCGTGAATTCCCTTCTGGCCCTGTTAGGAGTTCATATAACGGCTGGTCCATCTGAGAGTATCCTGGAATCCAAATTCTACAGAACCCAGTGGCTCCCCAAAATTCTCAGACCTATCGTCAGGTTTTTGGTCATGGGATTCTCAAGATTACTTCGTTTCTGGATTGGTCCAACAGTCTTTTGCCCCCTCTCAGGACAAACCCCAAATATCTTACCTCCTCCTTATAGATCTGTGCCTTTTTCCTCGAAACTCAGTAGCCCGCCTCCATCAACAGTTCTAGCAAAGCCTTAGTTCCTTCCCAGCAGTGTTCATTATTCTCTGCAGCCAACAGCAGATCATCCATGTATTGTAGCAACCAGTATCTAAACCTTCCTGGCTGGAATGAATCCAGATCGGAAGCCAAGGCTTCCCCAAAAATGATCCAGGAATTCTTAAGTCCTTGTGGGAGGCAAGTCCAAGTGAGCTGTTGTTTGGTGCTCCCTGCTGGATCTTCCCATTTAAAGACAAAAATGGGTTCAGCTACCGGAGCAATGTGGATACAAAAGAACGTGTCTTTTAGATACAGGCAAGTATAGATCTTAGCACTCGGTGGGAGGAGGCTGAATAAGGTATATGGGTTAACAACAGTGGAGTGTAGAGTTATCGCTGCTTGGTTGACCTGTGTGAGGTCCTGTACAGGCCTGTAGTCCTGTCCCCCTTCCTTCTTAACTGGCAAGATCAGTGTGTTCCAGGCTGACTGGCATTCAATCATGATGCCCACCTGCCATAGCATATTTATATGTGGCAAGATACCAACTCGGGCCTCCAGCGGTAGCGGGTACTGACATTTCCTGACTGGTATGGCGCCAGGTTTGAGTTCTCTTACCATGAGAGCTTAATGTTTGGTGAGCCCGTGCCGGGGCGGGGCAGGAGGGGGTGGGGCTGGGGTGGGGAGGGTGGATATCTTTCGCCCAAACCTCAGGGAATTGTTGGATTAGCTCTCTCTCTGGATTGTTTAACCCATCGGGCTTCCCTTCCGAAGGATCATGCAACCTCCATTCATCCTGAGGGGTTACCGAGAGGGAGAGTAAATAGGTGGTCGAGCCCACTGGAGAGTGAGTCTTTCTTGGGGGGAAAGGTCACTCAATTTAGATGACAAGTCTCTCCACAAGAGAGGTACTGGGCATTCAGGAATATACAAGAATTCATAAGTCACTTGATGCCCCCCACCCCAATCTGGCATTTTTGGGGTAGACAGAATGGTCTAATCAGCTTTTCCCTGGTTAGTCCTACAGCAGTGACCTTCTCCGGGGGGCCACCGGTTCGGTCACCACTGACATCTCTGCTCCAGTATTCATCATAAAGTCAATAATTTGGTCCTCCACTTTTAGTTTTACCATGGGCTCTTGGGGACCTTGTGTCTTTGAGCTCCGGCACCCCTATTCAGCCTCCAGTTCAGCCAGCCCTAAAACAGCCAATGCCAGTTATTTTTCCCAGCTATTCTGGGGTCATTCATTTTTCCAATGGCGGAAGCCCCGGCATCGGGCGCATTGATTTGGTTGCAGGGCGGTCCTGGGCTTCCTCGTAGGAGGCTTACCAGGAGACCAACGCTGATTGAGAGGCGGTGGAGGTTTGGGGGAAGGCCCAGGGAGGGGCCTTCCCAAGGCCTCCGCCAGTAACTCGATCCTCTGATCTGCTCTCTTGTTATCCTTCTCTCCATTTTTTCTCAGCTTTCTTTTTTGCCTCCATGTCTCTGTTTCTGAACACCTTATTAGCAATGTCAGTTATTTGTCAGCTGGTCGTGGCTAATACTTCGTCTACCTTTTGGAGCTTGCGTCTGATATCAGGGTAGGCTTGAGATACAAAGGCTGTATTTATCACAATTTGAGACCGAGCTGCCTCTGGATCTATTGGTGTACAAAGTCTACAGGTCTTGCATAGTCTTTCATAAAACTCAGTAGGTGTTTCAGTTTCCTTTCGGACTACTCCGGTAGGTTTTGCCATATTTATAGGCTTACGGGCCGCCCTCTTGAGACCTTGTAAAATAGCCGCCCTATATCTCTCAAGGTGGCCCCTTCCTGCCTCTGTGTTATAGTCCCAATCCGGCCTTTCATCAAGTGTGGCTAATTCTGCCTACCACTGTGGGTTTACGGTACACTTGGGGGCCACTTCTTGTAGCCATTTTCTAGCCTCGGTATGGATCCTGTGTCTTTCTTCAGTGCTGAAGAGGGAGACTAGCAGCTGGATTATGTCGTCCCACCTAAAACGGTAGATTCGAAAAATAGTCTCCATCAAGCCTGATCATGCCTTGTGGCTCCTCCGAGTACGGTGGAGTGAGTTTCTGCCAATTTAGTAGGTCCACAGAGGAAAATGGTTGGTAATAGTAGGCGCGGGGAGGCTGGTGGTAGTGTCTGCTTCTTGAACAGGCTGTTGTAGCTCTCTGCGAGGTACTTGCGGAACCCTTTCCCCCGGCTCCTTGGCGGAGCGCAGCCTCGGTCGAATTCCTATGTCTCCTTCCCCTCTTCCGTCAGTACTCACCGGGAGAGGCGGATACTGCTTAGGAGGTTCGGCTGAGGCTGAGTCCTGTGGACGTTGACTAGAGGTTCCTACCGCCGGGATCGGAGCCTGCCGAGAGAGCAGCGGAGGAGCAGGTGGTGGAGTCCCAGCAGGCCCTGGATCAGTGGTCATTAAGGTGGCCTCAGGTCCTGGTGGAGCATTAGGTGGCCGACGCGTCATCTAGCATGGGGGAGAGGGCAAATCGCTCCCTTCCGGATCCTGCAGAATTTCTTTTTTGTCATCAGTCGATTTTTGTGCCATTAATGTTTTCCCTCTCTCTTTTTCAATGCAGAGTCTTGACCGAGGGGGAGGATCTCGATCCAACCACAGCCATGAATCAATATATGGGTATTGATCCGGCTGCTCTGGCGTTCCTGTGACTACTGCAGACTGCTTTTATTGTTTTTAAGTCCATGGTGCCCTCTGGTGGCCATCCTATACCCATAGAGGGCCGTTCAACCTCAGAATATGCAGAGTCGGTTAGGCGTCATGTTCACCCCATGCTGCTGCTGCTGCTAAGTCGCTTCAGTCGTGTCCGACTCTGTGCGACCCCACAGACGGCAGCCCACCAGGCTCCTCCGTCCCTGGGATTCTCCAGGCAAGAACACTGGAGTAGGTTGCCATTTCCTTCTCCAATGCATGAAAGTGAAAAGTGAAAGTGAAGTCGCGCAGTCGTGTCCGACTCCCAGCGACCCCATGGACTGCAGCCCACCAGGCTGCTCCGTCCGTGGGATTTTCCAGGCAGGAGTACTGGTGTGGGGTGCCATTGCCTTCTCCGTGTTCACCCCATAGTCTTCTTCCAATCTCTTCTTAAAATTCTTAATCATTCACTGCAATACAGTTGCCTTAGACACACTTCTTCCCATCTCGCTTACCTTCTTGGATCTTCTTCTCCCTTCCCTTTTCATTCTGTCCACAAGTTCTCGGTATCTTAAATACTTCTTGATATTTCCACTCAATGAAACACTTAAATTGCCATTCCGCCTCCTTCTTAATTGGGGTGAGGAGAGCCTTCCTGCCAGAAGGGGGATCCTCGAGTCTTCATCTGCAGGTCCGCACGGCCGAACCAGTACACCAAGTGGTCCAAGATTGTTTCTCCTCTCACTTTGAAAGTCCGTTCTGCCTTGGTGGGCTTGATTGGGTGCGGATGAAAACATAGATGGATTAAATATCCCACGTCCCAGACCGTCTCCGGAAAGGTCAATTTGTATTCACTCGCGTATCTTCCTCCTTTTAGCCTGACAACCCTGAGGGGATCAAGAATTCCACAGCAGATGGGACACCTCCTCGGGGAGGGCAGAATATAAGCACACAAAGACCACGTTTCTTCCTCCCAAAGCTCTCTTGCAATCGCCTGGTAATAATTTACCCCAGGACGACGCGGACACCACCTCCTTTGTGACTTTGACTGTCAGTGTGTGTCCCCTATTCCCTCCCAGGGGGTTGATCAGGCCCCCTCTTCCACCTCGCAGGGTGGGAACCTCCTTACCTGAGCGCCTAACTCCCCTGCCGCAGTCCACTACCCACTAACGTGAAAGATCCCGGCGTGGAGAAGTCGAATCTTTCCAGAAGGGCGAGGCGCCTTCCCCTCTCTAGAAGATCCGAGCCGCGAAGCCTCTGAGTAGCCCCAAATGGGACTTGTCTCTCACAGACAGGAGTTTCCCGGCCAAAGCACGAAACGTTGTAGCCGAACACTCTGGGAAGCAACCTCACTCAGAAGGATAGCGTGAATAGTGGATTGCAGTTTATTACACCCGCGGGTCCGAGGCAGAGTTTCCTCTTTAGCCAGGGACCCGACCGATTTTTGTGACAACCTTTTAAGCCCAAAATGTACGTGCCCAAGCCCACATCCCCAAATTCTTTAAAACCGGCTCTGGACAACGTTAGTACGAGATACAATCAGGTTTTAGCCATAAATTCACATTCTAAAGCTAACTGGACATATAGTTTAGCCCACATCAATAGGTATTATTAAGATTACAGATAGTGGTTGATTAGATAGTGGACATTGCTTTCCTTCTGACTCCGGGAGGTCTAGATAAGGAGTCTGCCTGGTCTGGGTTTTTGTCCGCCCGGGAGGCCTTTTCGTGTGCTGGTATTTTATCTCCATGGCCTCGCAGATATACAGTCCAAAAGTTCGCCGAGGATGTAAGATGGAGTTCCTTTTCTTTTAAAAATGGAGTCAGTCCAGTCAGAGCAACCTGCTTCTTTCCTCTTTCACCTCCATGAGCTGAACAACCGCTAGAACGGACTCGGCCCTGGCAGTTCCCAACTATGGCGAGGCCTTGAACGCGGTCCCTTCATCAAACCAGAGGCCGCTTTCCGGGCTCGCTCCCCTCATCTTATGGCCGGAGCACTTGTCCGTTTGTGCGCGCTACCCGTGTCCTTAAGGCGCCAAGGTTCCTCCGACCCACATCTGCCTTGGGGTCGACTGCAAGGCGCCGCGCCCTGGAATGCGTACAAATACTTGGGCCGGCTTCCTGGAAGGGGCTGTAGACGAGTTTGTGGCTCAACATTTCCCATCCCGTTGGAACCAGTGAGCCAAGAGAGCCAGAGGATGGAAGCAGTAGTAAATCTACCCACAGTTATAATCCGAGATGACAGTCGTTGCTGAACAGGACTCCAAGTATATTTTCGAAAGTTAATTCGCCACGTGCTCTTTGATGGAGTGGTTCTAAAGACTAATAAACTGTGTTTCTCTAGTTCTCATATGCCTGTTTCATTCATTTATGGACGAGAACTTTCTATCAGTTGCCTCCTACTTTTTTGGAATGGGGAGAGAAACTAGGTTTCGCTTTTAGCTTTTAACACTGAAGTCTTCAAAATACTGAGCCACAAAGAGTGAAATGAGAAAACTTTTGGGCATTGACTACAAGAATGAGGGAGGTGGGTCTTGTGCAAGAGTAGATGATGTCAGTTGCCACTGTGATGGCTACAGTGGTAAATTATTCTGTGTTCTTTATCTTGGGTGTATTTGAAATTGTCATTGATAGAACGTTTATTCACATAAGTCTCAACAGAGAGCTTTAAAGGGCCTTTGAACCTTTAGGAAAAATGAAAACATTGTGGTAGGGTGACCTACCCCTTTGCCATAAACCCCTTCTCAATTCCTTGAAAAATCAGTTCCTGGAGATTCTTTAGCAACTCAGATGAAAAAATCTTTTTTGACAGCTTCCTGTGCCTACCTCAGGTTCATTTGTTTGTTTATCTATCTATTCCTACAAGGTCATCGTGTTTAGGCTTGCAATGCTGCTAAGTCAATTCAGTCGTGTACAACTCTGTGAGACCCCAGAGACGGCAGCCCACCAGGCTCCTCCATCCCTGGGATTCTCCAGGCAAAAACACTGGAGTGGGTTGCCATTTCCTTCTCCAATGCATGAAAGTGCAAAGTGAAAGTGAAGTCGCTTAGTCGTGTTCGACCCTCAGCAACCATGGACTGCAGACTTCCAGGCTCCTCCGTCCACGGTATGTTCCAGGCAAGAGTACTGGAGTGGGGTGCCTTTGCCTTTTCCGTTAGGCTTGCAATGGTTTTCCTAAAATGAGACCTCCTTCGAGCCGGATTCGAACCAGCGACCTAAGGATGACCATCAATCAAGTTCCTACAGTCCTCCGCTCTACCAACTGAGCTATCGAAGGAGCTACTGAGTAGTTGTAGAATACTTTAATAATCTTTACCTGAGTATTGTAATTTTGACTGTTTATTTCAAAAACAGAGGCAAACATGAAAGGTGCTAGAAATATTCTAAAATTAATATGGGTAGTGATTATATAAGTGTATTTTAAAAATTAATTCCATTGAACACTAAAGAGTTTTGCTTTGCTACTCTTGTTCTATCTGCTTTAGCTCCTCCTCTCTCAATCAAAAGTAAGCCATGAGTGAGTGATACGGTTTTCCTAAATGGGTAGGAGAGAGACTTGTTATCTTGAAGCAGAGTTATTTTTCAAAAAGTGTCCTCCTTCGAGCCGGATTCGAACCAGCGACCTAAGGATGACCATCAGTCGAGTACCTACAGTCCTCCGCTCTACCAACTGAGCTATCGAAGGATCACATCTGAAAACTTTTTTAGACTCCCTTTTCTAATGTCTATCCAGATGACTTCTGCTTTGATAATACGCATTCATTTTTAAAAGTATAATTCATTTTAAGCAGTCTTTTTAAAGATTGAATAGGTCCTATGTCATGATCTGGGTAATTGCTTTCACAGATTTAATAAATATCTAAAATCCATTGGATTGTACGTCTAGGACGTTAGGATATTGTTCTATGTATATCTTAAAAGTTCTACCGGTATCCCATGTCCTCCTCCCTAAGTATTACATACCTAGGGTGAATTTCTTGCATTACGCCCGATTTCCTGCTGTCCCCTCTAATTACCATTTCCTTTTCTCTAGAAAAAAAAATGTCTAGATTTGCTCAATAAATGATATAATTACTGAAAACACAATTAGGTTAAAGAGGATCTCTAAGTTGTGAACAGAGAAATATCTGGTGCATTTTCGTATCATTGTGATTCTCTTTCTGAAAATCTAATTGGAAATTGTGTGTTTTCGTAGATCTAATGATGAAATACGTGGAGTGTCCATTTTTTTAGTTGGATAAATAATTTGGGTGGTTCATATTATATTGAGTGATTGCTGTGGTGCAATTAAAGTGAAACCAAAACACCTATGAAATTTAAATGCAAATATAAATAAATGGTTTTTCCAGAGAAAATCGTCAAATATTGAGGTTCAACAGAGATTGCCTTAGACTTGTGCCTAAAGCAGAAATAGACATAAATGGGGAATACACTAAATTATCTGGAGAGAAATGGCTTTCTTTGGAAATACACTTAAGGAAAATATATTTTATAAATGTCTGTGCTTATTTATACAAATTTATGCAAAACTATATTATTTATACAAAATGATATTATTGAAAAATATTCCCAAATTTTCCTTAAATGGCAGTTGCCAGTGCCTTCTAGTTAGGAATATTGAGAGCATGTAGTCAATATTGAACTCAGTAATTAAATCCCTTTCCATGAAAAATTAAGAAAATATCTAGCAACTTTCAGTGTTCCTGACTTAATAGAGAACTATCAGCTGGAGAGGAGAGATCGTAGAAAGTGAAGTTTATAATTCATTGTCCAGTGTCCTATCCATGCTTCAAATACAAGGTGGAAAATAGCAGATATGCCAAGTGTGAAAAATTCAGCATGGTACTGGATTAAATTGCTGCTTCAGAACTGTTGTGTCTTTTGGGATGCAGAAGTTTACTGGGGTTATACTTAGAGGCACAGGAAGCTCCCAGGAATAAAACTGAAAAGACAAGTCCACCTTTCCTCTTCCTCCTCCAGCCTTGCATTCTCCCGCTAGCTTCCTTTTTGGCAAAGGAAGGGGATGACAGAGGATGAGATGGTTGGATGGCATCACCGACTGGATGGACATGAGTTTGAGTAAGCTCAGGGAGTTGGTGATGGACAGGGAAGCCTGGCATGCTGCAGTCCTTGGGGTCGCAGAGTCAGACATGACTAAGTGACTGAACTGAATATACAGCCTAGTAGTAAGTCAGCAGTATGGTTTATAGAGTCCTACCTCCTTTATCACAAGGCAGATTAAAGGATGTGTGTCTTAGTCTGCACCAGCTGCTATGACAAAATGCCATAGACTGGGTAGTTTAAATAACAGAAATCAATTTTCTCACAGTTCTGGAGGCTGGGATGTCTGAGATCAAGACGACAACCATTCAGTTCCAGGTGAGAGCTCTCTTCCTGATTTGACAGAGAGAACTCTGATGTCTCCCATTATGAGGATAGTAATCCTACAGGATCAGGGCCTCACCCTAACTACTACATTAACCATAATCATTTTCTAATTCCAAATACAGTCACATTTGGATGTGGGAAGAACACAGTTCAGTCCAGAGCAGTGAGTTTAGAGTTCAGTCAATAGTTTAACAACTGGTAAAATGTCCATGTGAATTTTATGACAGTATTCTTGATCTTCATTTTACTTCTAATGGAAGCTAAAAGGTTCAAAATTTAATACCTAATCCAATGCTATTGGAAACTAGAACTCCTAGCTCATGGTTGAAATCCCGAAGTTGGTCCCAGTTCATAATCAGTCATCCCAAAGCTCAATCCATGGATCTGAATTGTGGAATTAGGCCATTTTTTTTTTTTCATTCCAGTTCCACATTTGCATCTCTAATATAATCATGGAAAATAAATGCTAAAAAAAAAAAATGAGTGGAAGACAAACTGACTTTTGTACCTGGGTAAATTCTATCCAAGGAAGAGTAAAGTGAAAGCATGTAGATGGAGAGAAGGCAAGGCTGACCTTGAGCCGAATTTTGAGATAAACGGTGGGTTTCTACATACACTTGGAATATCTGAGTTTTGAACTCTTTTGTCTCAAATGGAGTGGGTGCAGGAAGGTGGAGGACTTTTTCCACAGAAAGTTATTCACTTTTTTTTGGTCAGCCTTGATTGCACTGAAATAGAAAAGAGAAGCGCAAGCATTTAAGAGGATTAAGAGGGTTCTGGAAAGGCCTGCACAGCATGCCTACACAGCATAGGAACATAGAGTCACTTTCTTGAGTAAAATGCTCCATCTTCTCCATTTCAATTTTATCACTTTGCCCCAGTTTCACTGAGACTAGAAAATAAAATTAAACAATAAGAACAAAAAGTTTCTAATGATGGAATTTCAGACAAAAAAGTAGTTGATATTTAGATGTTGGAGAAGGACCTTCAAATGACTTTACTGCAAGTGATGGTCCTCGAAATGCCCAAGAGTTCTCTCTTCAGAACTAACTCTGTACAGTACCTAGCACCTAAAACAGTACTTGGTACCTGGTTCTCCGCAGGCCCAGATTAAAAAGTGGCACCTACTACTTTTGTTTTTGTTTTGTAGAGAATCCAGATTTAAGCATGTAACCATGATTATATTCTCTTCTTCTATTAATATTTACCCTTAGAAAAATAACTTGTACACCCTTGATTGAAATTGGGACTACGAAGTCAGAATGAAGGGAGGAATTTACTGGGACGCACATCCCCTCGTGACCTTGTGTCCGCCGACGGAGATTTTTTTTTTTTAGCCAGACAGAAAGCAGATCTTAGGGGACATTTGTCTGAACTCTGGAGAATCTGTTTCTGGGGCTAGCTGAGTCAACTGGTGGAAAACTTAGGAAGGAGGGAATTGGCAGGAACTGTTGGGATGGCCAAAAGCCGAGTCTCATTGGTCGAGAAACTTGAATTGCCCTTCTGGATGCACCTGCAATTTCCTTCCTGTCCCCGAATTTCCGTAGATATGATTCCAGTGTGAAACTCTTGCGCAATATCGAATACAGGTACAAATCACAGTGTACCTGCCACGAGTTCTGAATTACTTTCAGATTTAAAGCGAGAAAGGAAGACAGGTTTATCTATTCGCGTGGGAAATTAGCTCAAATGGTAGAGCGCTTGCTTAGCATGCGAGAGGTAGCGGGATCGATGCCCGCATTCTCCAGCTTTATGTTCCACCTACGCTTTGGCCTTTCCTTGCTTAAACATTACCACTTAAAGACGCAACTCAGTAATATTGATGACCTCACCTTTGTCTTCAGTGATAAGGTAGGCAAGGTTGGATGCTTTGGGTTTTCTCTCTGTTTTTGAAGGTTGTCTTTACCAGGTGAATTTACACATCTACATTCCAGTTATTTACACGTTAATGTTACATTTTTATTCTCAGAATCAATTTCCCACATGTCTGACCTCTTGAAGGTAACCTGAAATTCTTACAACTGAAACAAATGATTTCCACCTTTTTAAAAAACTTGGGAGATAATTGTTTTATGTACTTCTTAATACGATTGTGATGGGCTAAAGAATATGTAGGTATGTTTGAGGTTTGGTTTTTTTTTTTTACATTCACTCTTCCTCTTCTGAAGTCATCTGGCTGTTTCTACGGAGATGGTGGGGCTGCTGCTGGCACTAATACTGGAAATCCTGCAGAATGGTGGCGCTAGTGGTAAAGAACCTACCTGCCAGTGCAGGACACTAAGAGACTCCTGTTCAATCCCTGGGTTGGGAAGATCCCCTGGAGGAGAGCACGCAACCCACTCCCCTATTCTTGCCTGGAGAATCCCCTGGACAGAAGAGCCTAGAGAGCTACAGTCCATAGTGTTGCAAAGAGTCGGACACGATTGAAGCGAGTAAGCAGGCAAGCACAGCATGGGAGAGAAATCGCAGTGGAGAACTTGTTTGAATTGGAAGCTCTGGTGAGAGCTTGGTGAGAAAATCCAGGACAATCTAATAAGCTGTGCATCCAAGGCCCATGTTATCTTTGAAAAGAATATTGGACCATTTTTCTTGTTTACTCTTTTGCCCTCAATTTGCTTTCAAAGAGCAAGGATACTACTAGTTCTAGCCGTTAATACTGGTAGTTTCCAATGTGCTATAGGCAGTGTCTCTCAAATCTAGTTCATTAAGCCTGGACTTTTGTGTCCTACATTAGCTCTCTAGGTGGTTCACTCACCAAAGTTTGAGAATTGCTTACTTAAAGAATGAAAGTTCTGAAGCATGGGAAGGAACATGCAAAAGTGTCAGGCACAAAATCCTCAGACAACTCTTCCTTACTTAATATCTTTTATAGTTGGAAACTCTTCCGTAGGTATTCGGAATCACATTTTTTCAGACGGGGTAGAAGTGTGGTTAACATATTTTAATGAAGTTGGCATAAAATTAACAATTATTTTCTATTGTTAACCCTTGTGTATTAATTTTCTAAAAACTTATATTCTGCAGTGGTTCTCAAATCTTGCAACACGTTCAAATTAGCTGGGAGCTTTTATTTTATTTTTTATTTTTGAAAAGTTAAAAATTCCTTAATTTTTTATTCCTGGTACCACTACCACAATTTACAGGGCAATATACCTGATGTAATGAAAAGAAAAAGAAAAAGCTACAACAGATAAAAGACCTCAGGAATGTACATCTAATTGACACTACATTGCATTAATCAATAGCTGCACTTTTTGCAAACTGTGGTTATGACAGTCCTGAACAAGAAGGGTTTCCTGTTTAAGCTGCAGTAACTTTTCTAACTATGGATCATCATTCTTTCTGTGGCAGATTTTTATAGTTTCTCAAATGCATTTGGGACGACTGTCTCAAAGTAACCTGCAGCTTTCCTGACAATTCCTCGCTCTCTCTCCTGCTAAGAACTATAGTCCTTTTCTTCTGAGTTTTTAGAACCTTCTGCTACCATATCTCGGAGAAGGCAATGGCACCCCACTCCAGTACTCTTGCCTGGAAAATCCCATGGACGGAGGAGCCTGGTGGGCTGCAGTCCATGGGGTCACTAAGAGTCGGACACGACTGAGCGACTTTATTTTCACTTTTCACTTTCATGCATTGGAGAAGGAAATGGCAACCCACTCCAATGTTCTTGCCTGGAGAATCCCAGGGACGGAGGAGCCTGGTGGGCTGCCATCTATGGGGTCGCACAGAGTCGGACAGGACTGAAGCGACTTAGCAGCAGCAGCAGCAGCTACCATATCTACCACTTCCACCACCAGATCCATAACCACCACCATAGGGACTGCCCAAGCTTCTTCCACCAAAACTATCCCCTTTCATGGGTCCATAATTCAACTGCTGTTGTCCACTATAATTTCCAAAATCATTATAGTTTCCACCACCACCATAGTTACCTCCAAAATTTCCTCCTTCATTGTAACCATCATATCCTCCACCACTGCCACCATATCCACCACCTTGGTTTACATATCCTCCTGGTCCACCACCACGGTAACCTCCTCTACTACTATAACCAGGACCACCGCCATAGTTGCCACCATCCCCTCCAAATCCATTATATCCACCATTGCCTCCTCCATAGCTCCCTCTGCTGCCACCACCTCCACCACCATAGCCTCCTCTTCCACCAAAGTTTCCACCACGGCCAAAGTTACCTCTACCACCTCCAAAGTTTCTACCATGACCCATAAAGTTGCCAGATCCACCTCCACAACCTCTTTGTGATCCAGCAGATTGCATCTCTTGTTTAGAAAGGGCCTTTTTCACTTCACAATTATGCCCATTAATAGTGTGGTATTTCTGAACAACAATTTTATCAACTGTATCATGATCATCAAAAGTTACAAAAGCAAATCCTCTCTTTTTCCCACTCTGCCTGTCTTCCATAACTTCTATGGTTTCAATCTGGCCATACTTTTCAAAGTAGTCTCTCAAATTATATTCTTCTGTATCTTCTTTAATACCACCAACAAAAATTTTCTTCACTGTTAGATGGGCACCAGGCTTTACAGAATCCTCTCTAGAAACAGCTCTCTTTGGTTCCACTACACGCCCATCAACCTTGTGCGGTCGAGCACACATTGCTGCATCCACTTCCATACAAGAGTAAGTCACAAAACCAAAGCCACTGGAACGTTTTGTTTGAGAGTCTCTCATCACCACACAATCTGTAAGTGTGCCCCATTTCTCAAAATGTTCTCTTAAGCTATCATCTGTAGTTTCAAAGCTCAGACCACCAATAAGCAGCCTTCTCAACTGCTCTGGTTCCTTGGGATCATGACCCTCCATTTTGAGACCGGACTCGCCTCTTCCAACTCGAGTTCAATATGGGACCAAGAGCTACCTGGGAGCTTTTAAAACTACCGATGTCTAGATCCCACCGCCAAAGTAGCACAAGTATAGGCTCTTTGTAAAATATTCGCAGGTGATTCCGACATCCACCCATGTTTCCCAGCCAGTAATGAGAATCACCTTTCGTTGCATAACTAAACCTAGAAGGGGAGGTAGAATTTCATCCCTCCTCCAGGGGTTGTAGGTGGCTGCCAGTAGTAGAGCATCCACCGGGAAAGAAGAGCAAGTCCCGGAAGTTGGTGATGGACAGGGAAACCTGGCTTGCCGAAGTCCAAGGGGTCGCAGAGTTAGACACGACTGAGCGGAACTCCAGTATTTTGGCCACCTCATGCGAAGAGTTGACTCATTGGAGAAGACTCTGATGCTGGGAGGGATTGAGGGCAGGAGGAGAAGGGGACGACAGAGGATGAGATGGCTGGATGGCATCACTGACTTGATGGGTGTGAGTCTGGGTGACCTCCGGAAGCTGGTGATGGACAGGGAGGCCTGGCGTGCTGCGGTTCATGGGGTCGCGAAGAGTCGGACACGACTGAGCGACTGATCTGATCTGATCTGATCTGAGCGATTGAACTGAGGACTCTAGTAACACCAGGGGGCGCTCGTGCTCCACCAGTTACTAACCATTGGTGAGCGTTGTTCCCGCAGGCCGCCCCCTCCCCCTCCTGGGTTCTTCCCGCCCGGGTCTTCGGATCCCCAGGGATGTGGCGAAGACTTGTCCCATGATTCTTTGATTCTTGGGTCGGGAAGACCCCCTGGAGAAGGAAATGGCAACCCACTCCAGCATTCTTGTCTAGGAAATCCCGTGGACAGAGGAGCCTGGCGGTCCACAGTCCCTGGGGTCGCAAAAGAGTAGGACGTGACTTAGCGACTAGATCATGACCACCTTTGCTGAAAATGGGCCCAACTCTGATCCCCTAGTCGGGGTTTCGGACTTCACTGCGGCACCGGCCCTTAACGAATTATGGTGCTGAAGTGTGATCGTGCGTGTTATAAGTTGTTACGGAGAACAATAGTTTAAAGAAACATATTCCCTGCACACAGTATAAGTGACAAAGGCCTTAAGGTGGGGGGATTTAATTTAAAACCACACAAAATATGAACTCCTTCGAGCCGGATTCGAACCAGCGACCTAAGGATGCCTATGATGTTACACACTACAGTCCTCCGCTCTACCAACTGAGCTATCGAAGGAATTACGTTCCGAGGTTGACCCGCAGAGGATGCCATCACTGCTTAAGGCTGGGAGACAATTGGTGCTTGTTTTGTTCACCCATGCTGTTGATAAATACGCTCTGGTGCCACGTTTTCTTTCTTTTTTAAAATAATCTAGACTTAGCAGCAGCAGTAGCAGCAGCAGCACTCCTTCACAGGGCGACTGCCCTGGGCCAAGGTGAAAACATTAGCACTCACTGGTTTGCAAAAAGAAAATAAAACAATGAGGCATGAGGAACTAACAAAAATTTAGCAACGATTGTCTTTTACTGTGATGAATGAATTTAAATAACCAGTCTTAGAATTTGAAGTACTTTAATCTGCAATTTTAACAGATAACTAATAGAAGGAGGAGGAGGAAGAAAACAAGTGCCGAGTTAAAATCTTCAAACCATACTAAGACTTCTTTAATTGACATTAGTCCCTGTAGATAAATCAGACTATCATACTAATTCTAAACTCAGAAAACAATCTGTCCATGGGGAGCTAAAATAATATTTTAAAGCTAACTCAAGGTAGAAAGTACTGTCATTCAAATATTAGTTAATTTTGCAAAGTGTGAGTCTAGTCTAATTTTCTGTGACAGTCTAAAACCTCAAAATGGTTATTACTCTCTCCTAAATGAAATCCACTTGAGGTGGGAACCGACAAGAGGAATCTGCTTTGGTCTCTAGGTTCCACTAAAGATCATTACATTGTCATACTGTTAGGGGAAGCACACTAATTAAAACCGCCCACCCTGGCCAGGCACCAAAGTAACCATTTGCATGAGTTGTTTTATGACAGGAGGTTCTGGTAAGGAATACAAATAAGCCTCCACCAACCGGAAGAGTGCGGAAAGGTCAAAAGGAGACACCACATATCTGATCACCTCCCGGAACCCTCCTCTCTGGCATGCTGAACAAAGTGTGCTCCACTAGGCAGGACTCTGAGACAACCCGGAAAATAATCCCATCAGCATAAAACCCCAGACTGCAAGCCATGTGACAGAGCAGTTCTCCTGGGTTCCCTTACCCTCCTTCTCTGCGCCTGGGCGCCCTTTCCCAATAAAATCTTTTGCTTTGTCAGCACATGTGTCTCCTCGGACAATTCATTTCCGAGTGTTAGACAAGAGCCCAATTTCGGGCCCTGGAATGGGTCCCCCTTCCTGCAACAATACGGTGGAGCCATACACATTGGACAAACGAACCCCTTGTGCAAGTAGAACACTGAGACTAGCGTTCACTCTTCCATGGCACAAGTATTTGCTTTTTGTTTGTCTGTTTCTGAATAGGTGTTAGGGAAATTTAAATAGAGGCAGTCTTACTCAAGCTTCAGAAGCAGGATAGCAGGCCTCTGAACAGTTTCTAACCTGCCTGGACTTTGCCAGGATTCCGAGCCTGCCTACAAGCATAGCAAGTCAGGGAGCACTTTAGATAAAAAAGGGAGCAGGTCTTGAAATCCTTGAGCCCCTGGAGGTCTGGTCAACCGTGCCTGGGGTTTAACCTTTGACTGGCAAGATAAAACAAAAAGCAATGTAATAATGTAAAATTAAAACCAGAGCTGCTTTTTTTGCAGCCAGGGATTACAAGTTCAGTTCAGTTCTGTCGCTCAGTCGTATCCGACTCTTTGCGACCCCATGGACTGCAGCCCGGGAGACACCTGAAGACCCCGGAAGCCGGAAGACACCAGGCTTACCTGTCCATCACCAGCTCCCAGAGCTTGCTCAAACTCATGTCCATCGAATAGGTGATGCCATCCAACCATCTCATCTTCTGTCGTCCCCTTCTCCTCCTGCCTTCTATCTTTCCCAGCATCAGGGTCTTCTCCAAATGTTAGGTAGTTAGGAAAAAGGAGTCCAAAATGGTGGTGGCTAGAAGACAAAGGAAAAAGCCTGCAAAAATGAAACAAAAGAAAATCTGTGGACCGGAGTGAGACCCTCTGGTGAAACAAACAGCCCTCTTGGCTAGCCCAATTTACACAGGGCAGGCTCAGGGAGAAGGAGACAAAAAACTTATAACAAGAGGAAGCCAAGATGCATTGAGGTCTCTCCTTTGGGGTAGGCCGGCCATCACCCCTCGAGAGTGTATTATAATTTGCTCCCCGAATAAAACTTAGTTGTAACTGAGCTGAAACACTGGTCCACCCTGTCAAATCTTTGTTGTCTGCTAGACAGAACCGAGGAAATTACACACTACCCTGACACAATGAGTCAGTTCTTCGCATCAGGTGGCCAAAGTATTGGAGCTTCAGCTTCAGCATCAGTCCTTCAGTCCTTCAATCAATTCAGGACTGATTTCCTTTAGATGGACTGGTTGTATCTCCTTGCTATCCAAGGGACTCTCAACAGTCTTCTCCAATACCATAGTTCAAAAGCATCAATTCTTCCGTGCTCAGCTTTCTTTATGGTCCAGCTCTCACATCCATACATGACTACTGGAAAAACCATGGCTTTGACTAGATGGACCTTTGTTGGCAAGTGGGAGCCTGCAGAGCTGCTATTTGAATTCTCATGGGTGAGATGGATGCATCACTTGGGACACTTTCCCAACTGGACTCCAGATTGCTGTCATTTGGGACTGCCCAGTGCTGTCCAGGAGAAGGCAATGGCACCCCACTCCAGTAATTTTGCCTAGAAAATCCCATGGACGGAGGAGCCTGGTAGGCTGTAGTTCATGGGGTGGCTAGAGTCGGACACGACTGAGCGACTTCACTTTCACTTTTCACTTTCATGCATTGGAGAAGGAAATGGCAACCCACTCCAGTGTTCTTGCCTGGAGAATCCCAGGAACGGGAAGCCTGGTGGGCTGTCGTCTCTGGGGTCGCACAGAGTCGGACACGACTGAAGCGACGCAGCAGCAGCAGCAGCAGTGCTGTCCAAGTGTGGATGTAGGTCGTCCCCTTTTGATGATATATATGCTGTTACTTCTCTCTATTGTTTCTATTACTTTTAAGAATTAAGTCAAATAATCTCTGTTATAAATTCAAATTGTTTATTTGTGTGTAACAAATGGTTTGTTTTGTTAACGAAGCCTTCTAACCTAAAGTGAAAGTAAAACTTTCCACAAAACATTTAAAAGCAAGTTGCTAATCACTTAATGTGGTCATTTACCCCCTCAAGTCTTCATAAAACTGAAACATCTGTTTTGAGAGGGGCTAGTCTGAATGGTTTAAATATGAAATTTTATCTCCTCCCCAACCCCAACTGACTGAATAAGTTATCCTATTTTATAGATATACTTAGTACTATCCATTTTGTAAAAGTATATACAAAAAGTATTCCTTCCTTTTCTACCACTCCATATTACATTACAGAAGATTCAGGTGGTTAAGACAGGTCTTAAGGAGCTTTCAGGAAAGAACAAGTAGTAGACTTGAGAGATTCTGAGGAGTGTGTGTACGTATGTGAATAACTTGAATTTTTGTAGGTCAAGAATCACATCTGCTTCTTCCATATGTCGACTTAGGAAAAATGCACAGGAGAGTTGCGAGTTGTTTTATTTGGCACAAAAAGAGGACTGCAGCCTGAGATAGCTCTGAGAAGCTGCTCCAAAGAGGTAGGGGAGAAGGTCAGTATATATATGATTTTGGTAATGGGGAAGTACATGCAATCAAGCTCAGATTCTTTTTTTACAGAAAGTTTCTGTTAGTCTCGTGAAGCTTCTGTTAGGCATGAAGAGCAGTTATCACCGTGAAGGATTTTAGTGCTGTTCTAGATTTGAGGAGATACTAGAATTGGGTTCATAAAATCACCTCCTGATAATATCTAACTGTTGGAAGACCTGTCCTACCAGTTTTCCTAGAGCACAGACTGCCTGACTTCTGCACTCTACCCTGAACTCCTTTCAGCGGGTGTTGAAGGTCAGCAGCTGCAGCAGCACATGATTTAATCCTTGTAGAGTTAGAGGCAAGCACACATGGCAAGTGCCAATTTGTAATTGAGACATATGTTACCGAGTCTGAACTCACTCTACTCCCTGCACAAGAGACCAATTAACGGAGAGACGATGTTATTCTTTGAGGCAAAGAATAGGACTTTATTCTGAAAGCTAGCTGATGGAGAAAGTGGCAGATTAATACTTCAAAAGAACCATCTTATCTGGATCTGAATGCCACATTCTTTTCTAGAACAGAGATGGAGGATGTTGAGGAAGTAAAGTAAAAGGGCCATCAGTCTTGCAAAACATCTCCAGGAATGGCCACCTTGTGGAAGGGATGTGTTCATTTCTTCTTTCTTGCAGCCATTCACAAGGAGGCAGCGTCAGATTATTTCTCTGTGAGCTGAATAAAGGCACCCTAGTTTGACAGTCCCAGGGACGGGTGAGCCTGGTGGGCTGCCGTCTATGGGGTCACACAGAGTCGGACATGACTAAAGTGACTTAGCAGCAGCAGCAGCAGTTTGACAGTCAGGCACAGGGGCAGGGTTCTCTGAGGCAGACCATTATATATGATTATAATAACAAAAGCAACACAAAGCAAGTCAAAGAAACAGTTCCGAAAAGAGTCAAAACTAGCTCTTCCCTGCACCAAACCTAGCCTTCTTTTCCATATATTTACACAATAAAGCATAACAATGTGAAAGTGTTAAGAAGCAGGAAAGTTTTGGAGTTCCTTTCTTTTTCGCCTTCATAAGTATTCTTAGATGCAGGTGGGAGACAAATTTTGAATCTTACCGTAACCGGGAAGAACAAATCTGACTCCGTTTTAAACATATTTCTTTTACTTTAACCTTTGAACCCACATTCCTCAGTGTAAAGAATCCACCGGTCAAGCCAGGAGACAGCAGGTTCAATCCCTGGATGGAGAGGATGCCCTGGAGAAGGAAAATTCCAAAATGTCATAATGTGTTTTTTCTCTTTTGTACCCCCCAGTGTGGCTGTATTTGGAATAAAGAAGTAATTAAAGTCGGATTGGTGTTCTTGAAAGAAGAGACATCCAGGAAGCTCATTCCCTGTTTCTGCCTTTGAGGACACAGCAAGAAGACAGCCCTTTATAAGCCCAGAAGAGAGTGCCCACCAGTAATTGAATCAGCTAATGCCTTAATCTTATACTTCTCAGCCTCCAGAGCTGCAAGAAAATAATTATTTTTTAGTTTAAGCTACCCAATCTGTGGTATTTTGTTTTGGCAGCCCAAGTAGAGTAAGAAACCAGTGGGAACCTATGCTCTTTTTAACCACCTTCATTTGCAGTTGAAGTGTTAGGTCTAAGGAGTTAGGTTAGCTTGTGTTCTGGACCAAGCTCAGGGATGATCTTGGCCTTGGAGATATTTGCATGGGTCTTGGGTTCAGAAATTCACTTTTTAAGTAGGTTAACTCAATTTTAACAAGATAGCCCAATGGCCATAAGACTGAGAAAAGGCAATCTGTTCTAAGAAACACAAAAATTGTTTATATATCAGAAATCCATTTAGATAATTGACAACAGGACATATGACTTATTAACACCAGTAATATTTGTTCCTCTGTGTAGGACATTCCTTTATAGTTTTTATCATACCAGGAAACCAAAACATTAAGCAGAGGCTGCTGAGTGAGCAAAGGGAAATCAGGCTTTACAATAAGACTTAGGATGTGATATCCACAACATGTGGTCTGTAAATGTTCAATGAGTGTTTTCTCTAGTAAATAAAATGTTCATATGAATCAGAAACAGGATCTCGGTTCTCTTGATTTTAGTGGATAAATACTGGTAATTTCTTAACTCTATTTCTGTCACTGTCACATATTTTTCAAAAGTCACTCCAACCGCCTTAATTTTGTAATAGGTATCCAACTTGGAAAAGATGCTTAATAAAAATATGGTCATCGATTGATTTGAAAGACTTTTTGTCTTTAAAGGAGACTGGAAAACAGTTACTTTCTAGGAAAGCTGCTGCTTGTCCATCCATTTTCAGTTGACTCGTGATTCTCAGTTTCACTGTGTTTATATTGACAATACTTCCAGATTGGAGGGTGTCAACTTATTTTAATACAAGATTGCATATGCCCAACCATAGGTGCTATTGATTTAAATAGGTGAAATACGAACTTGAAACACTGGATATCTTAATAACAATATTCAGGTTCCTGAGTAAAGAAAAAAGCAAGATCTGGATGGGGAAGGTTGGAGAGTAGTAAACAGTCATGTCTCCAGCGTGCTCAGAAGTAGGCACTTTTTCAATACAATAATCAATAGTTCTGGGGCTTTTGGGCTTAATAGGTACAGTTAAAATTATCAGGTTTTCAAAGCGACATAGATAATGTTAACATCTAACTCCTTTTGCTCTAATATACACTAGGCAAACTTTCGCATGAATTTTGCCTTCCGAAATTTGAAAACAGTTAAAAACACACTAGGGAAATTTCCCGGGTGGTGAAATGGATAAGAATCTGCCTTCCAATGCAGGAAACGGGTTCGATCCCTGATCCAAGATTCCACTTTCCGCAGAGGTCAGCGCCACTACTTAGACTGCACTCTAAAGCCCAAGAGTTGCAATTACGAAGCCCACGAGCCCTGTAACCTGTGCTCCGCAAAGAGAGGAGCCCACGCAAGGCATCGAGAGAGCAGCCTCTGCTCTTCACAAAGAGAGAAAGCCTGGGCACAGTAGCGAAGACCCAGGGTAGCCAACTTGACTATCCACACTTCCATTCAAGAGAGAATGGCAGAAATGCAATTTGGACTTTAAAAACCAGGCTTAGATCTTTAGAATTTATTTTCTAGGCAGTTTCAACCTGTTGTGGGTTGGACTTTCATCTATGTTGTGTTGTTGTTGTTTAGTGGTTAAGTAGTGTCTGCCTCTTTTGACCCCATGGAATGGATCCCGCCAGTTCCTTCTCCAGGGGTTGACCAACCCAGCAATCAGCTCCACATCTCCTACATTGGCAGGAGGTTTCTTTACCATGAGCCACCAGGGAAGCCCCCAGTCTCATCTATAAGGAGATCCATTGTGCTGTTTATGTCTGGGTGATTAGGAACTGAAAGGGTATATGGAGTCAGATCAGATCAGTTGCTCAGTCGTGTCCGACTCTTTGCAACCCCGTGAATCGCAGCACGCCAGGCCTCCTTGTCCATCACCAACTCCCGGAGGTCACTCAGACTCACATCCATCGAATCAGTGATGCCATCCAGCCATCTCATCCTCTGTCCTTCCCTTCTCCTCCTGCCCCCAATCCCTCCCAGCATCAGAGTCTTCTCCAATGAGTCAACTCTTTGCATGCTGCTGCTGCTGCTAAGTCACTTTAGTCGTGTCCGACTCTGTGTGACCCCATAGACGGTAGCCCACCAGGCTCACCTGTCCCTGGGATTCTCCAGGCAAGAACATTGGAGTGGGTTGCCATTTCCTTCTCCAATGCATAAAAGTGAAAAGTGAAAGTGAAGTCGCTAAGTCGTGTCCGACCCTCAGCGACCCCATGGACTGCAGCCTTCCAGGCTCCTCCACCCATGGGATTTTCCAGGCAGAAGTACTGGAGTGGGGTGCCATTGCCTTCTCCAGAGACTCTTCACATGAGGTGGCCAAAATACTGGAGTTTCAGCTTTAGCATCATTCCTTCCAAAGAAATCCCAGGGCTGATCTCCTTCAGAATGCACTGGTTGGATCTCCTTGCAGTCCAAGGGACTCTCAAGAGTCTTCTCCAACACCACAGTTCAAAAGCATCAATTCTTCGGCACTCAGCCTTCTTCACAGTCCAGCTCTCACATCCATACATGACCACAGGAAAGACCATAGCCTTGACTAGGTGAATCTTTGTTGGCAAAGTAATGTCTCTGCTTTTGAATATGCTATCTAGGTTGGTCATAACTTTCCTTCCAAGGAGCAAGCGTCTTTTAATTTCATGGCTGCAGTCACCATCTGCAGTGATTTTGGAGCCCAGAAAAATAAAGTCTGACACTGTTTCCACTGTCTCCCCATCTATTTCCCATGTAGTGATGGGACCAGATGCCATGATCTTCCTTTTCTGAATGTTGAGCTTTAAGCCAACCTTTTCACTCTCCACTTTCACTTTCATCGAGAGGCTTTTTAGTTCCTCTTCACTTTCTGCCATAAGGGTGGTGTCATCTGCATATCTGAGGTTATTGATATTTCTCCCAGCAGTCTTGATTCCAACTTGTGTTTCTTCCAGTCCAGCGTTTCTCATGATGTACTCTGCATATAAGTTAAATAAACAGGGTGACAATATACAGCCTTGACGTACTCCTTTTCCTATTTGGAACCAGTCTGTTGTTCCATGTCCAGTTCGAACTGTTGCTTCCTAGTGGTAATAGAAAATCTCTCTCGTTACTACATAATGACACTTGCTTGAGCCACAAAGTAGAATCACCATTCTCAAAATTTCATGAACATCACTGCCTCTGCCCCCAAAGCTGTTTCTTTTGTTTGGATTGTCTTCTCCACCCTCACACTTGACCTTTCTCAACATCCTTGCATCCTAAATTGGTTTTGGTGGGAAATCATCCCAGAAGTTTAAATATACAAAGCCAATGCCCTACCAGAGACCTCGTATCTCTTATCAAAATAAAAGCTCTAAAAAGGCCAGAAAAAAAAAAACGTTGCCGCCAGGGGGCGATGAGGCATAACTTCTCGGAGCCAGAAAGCTGGACCGAATAGTTCAACAGAGCCAGTAAACCGTAGCAGGTCACCAGGATTCCGTAATTCAGTGTCGGGCAGTTTTGGAATCTAAAGTTTCTCATGTGTAGCAACGGTGGGGAACTTCGTTTCCGAGATTAGGAAAGTGCAGAAACGTAGCGGAGAGAAAAGATTGAGAAAAACGAACCACTCGCCCAACGTGGGGCTCGAACCCACGACCCTGAGATTAAGAGTCTCATGCTCTACCGACTGAGCTAGCCGGGCGGCTGATTTAAGAGCCTGCCTTAATGAATTAAGAGACTATGAATTAAGAGACTGACTACAAACAGACTTCATGGCCCCACGGTGATTATAGGATTCTAGATTTTATTTGACTGCTTTTGTTATATAAACTAGATGATATGAAACGGCAAAGAATGTAAGCATTATTAGAAATTATTGGCGCGCACTCCCCATCACTTTCACCACTTCTTCCGTCTTCCTCTCATTCTTACCAACTTGTACTGATAGATCACAAACTGTTTCTGGAATCCAAGAGTAGTAATCTGAACGTCCTAAGAGTGACCCCCAACTCTGGTACTCCTAGAGGTTCAGGCCTGGTTGACAAGGTGGTTGGTTACAAGCCCAAAGGGCTCAGGTCCTCGAATCCAGAACTGCACAAGGCCTTCTCCGTAACCCGCTAAGACATTCCTCTCCTGTTTCTATCACCTGTCAACCCTGGCCCCTCTTGCCACACTGTGTAGCTGCGGTCCTGAAGGAATTCCCTGCGGTTTTCTCCTTCCTTTTCAGGCCTCTTATGTTCGTTCATTTGTTGTCCTTCTCCATAGTCAAAGTTTACACACATAGAAAAAGGAAGTGGGAAGGGGTGTTGCAACTGTATTTTAACATAAAATGACAACCACTGTAATATAGAATCCAATGATTTTTGTGTATTTTGTTTACTATAGACTGTAAAAGTTCATTGATTGTAATATGCTAACCAAATATCTGTTTAAAGAGAATACCAACAGTACTTTCCAGCAGTACGGAAAAAGTGCCCCTTCTCCATAAACAAGCAGAGCCCCTATTCCTAAATAATGCAGGACAACGCAACAAGAAAAGCCGAAAAAAACTTGTACAAAATTTTCCAGCCTCACAACTCTATAGGTAAATATTTGATTATTCCATTTGAACCCATTTCTTTGATGTGATGAATAAATGATGGATGACATTGAATTGAGATGTGACCATAGTCTTCCTATACATTTCATATGGCTACAACCGTCGAGTTGGAACTTCCAGAATAACTAGAAATATTTGGCTTTGCAAGAGTCAATTTATAGCTGTTGGAAAAATGAAGAGCCAAAACTGAAAAGTACTTGCCTCTCTTAATTAAATTATCGAGTTATTTGTTGGAATCAGGTGCATACACAGCCTACATCTACATGAATATACAACAGTTTAACTTAACAGCAAATGCACCAATTTCTTGTGGGTGAGTTTGACTTAACAAAAATTCGACAGCGTGGGCAGATAAAACCTGGGCTCGTCCGGGATTTGAACCCGGGACCTCTCGCACCCTAAGCGAGAATCATACCCCTAGACCAACGAGCCATCCACTTTTCATAACGGATTAAATATTTCACTTCTCGCTCTTCATTTGTGTTCAGTTTCATTTGTAGATATACATAACTTTAAACTACATTTACCCCACTGTTTCTCTTTCCCTTCTACCCTCTCTTCCTAGTTTCAAAAACAGATCGACTTGGCTCAGAACCTCCCTGGATTTCCCCGCAGCCCAGTTCTTCGAAGCTTGGTTTGTATAATGCCTATTTCTCAAAAGTCGCTGATCCATCCTTTGTAAGAAACAACCGTGACATTTACTTAAAATGCAGAAACTTGTAGTCTTCTTCAAATCTACTGAGTCAAAGTCCCTGCGGATGAGGCCCAATAAGCTGCATTTTTGACGAGCTTTACATATCTTAGTATTTTCGACGAAAATAGTGAAAATTCACTCAATGGGATATAAAGCTCTGAGATGGTGAAAAAAGAAAGAAAATTCGTTGTTCAAGGAACAAGGGGATACATAATTAAGGTCCTGAAAGTCGATTTTAGTGGAAAACGAGACTGATTCAGGAGGCGTTAACATCAAGGAGTGAATGGAACAGAGGGATAACTGGTGTCGATCAACCTGGACCGAATGGTTGGTGACAGACGGCAAGGCAGATTCTGGAAAAGGGCTTAGTCGTTTCTTACTTAAAAAAGCAAACAAACAAAAACGACAAAATTCAAAGTAGGAAGAAAACTGTTCTCAAGGTGAGAATTCTCCCTTCAGATGAGGGATGATCTAGTTAAATGGGAATCCTCAACACAGAGATCATTCACACTTGCCCTGCATCTCAGTATGGTTTCAGACTATTTTGAGGACAGTGTTTGGCCACTAAAGAAGCTGGTGACAGTTTTTCCTTCTAATGAATTTAATAATTCCTAAAGTGTCCTGCTCTTCTGTCCATGGAATTTTACCCCCCCCCCCCCCCCCCCCCCCCCCCCCGCGCACACACACACACACACACAAATACACGGTGTTCTGCTGCTTTTCTGCTTCCCTAGGGCAAAACTTCGAGCACTCTGACTTACCCAGAAGACAGGTGGCCCGGACTCCCTCGGATGGTTTGGTCTTGTGGCAAAATTATGCAACAGGTTGTCTCGTGAGTCAGTCCCAGAAAAGTTAGCTTTGGCCCGTACGGGGATCGAACCCGCGACCTTGGCGTTATTAGCACCACGCTCTAACCAACTGAGCTAACCGGCCACCTGCCCTCTCGACGGTATTCCGAGCTTTAATAAGAAACTATTTCAATTCTTGCTATTTGTTTTGCTATTATGAATAGAATCATGTATCTGAGCCACTGGATTTACCTACACCAAAGAAGCCTTCGTTCTTTTCCCATTTGTCCTACTTTTTCAGTACCGTGACTCAGCAACAATAGCCTCTCCTCTTTCAGTGTTTCCGGACCAGTAACCGCTCCAAGTTTCCAGGTTGTTCCTCTTCGGCCGTATGTACGCTGGGTGTGTTTTGCTGCGTTTTCAATTTCATTCATTTTAGATAAAAATATCCTAAAATACCTCAAGGTTATTCTGCTTCCCTCTCTACACATACAGTTCTATACTTCATGGCTAAAAGGGAACCATAGAAAATTAGACTAGGATACAAAGAATTCACAAATTTTTTAAGGAAAGATTTCTGATCACGTATGTAAAAGAACCTGGAGATGCCGGGGATCGAACCCGGGGCCTCATACATGCGAAGCATGCGCTCTACCACTGAGCTACATCCCCGACCCCAAAAGTAGCTGTTTGCAGTTCTTCCCAATGCTTTGGATTGAATTTTTCCTCTTCTCTCTTAAGGTTTTCTGAATCCTTAAGTTAAATTATTCTTTGCCTTTTCAGTGGAATCTTGAAATGGTTAATGGGGCAACATTCACCGGCATCCCGAGTGGAGAAAGCCTTACAGTGATTGCACTCCTGTCAAGCACTTAACGTAGAGACCGAAGGATATCTGACGAGGAAAAAAGAAAAAGAGTGGGACTGTCCTTTTAAAACTGCTACTGCTGCTGCTGCTGCTGCTGCTGCTGCTTTTTTTTTCTTCTTCAAAGATAGCTGAGACCCAGTACGAAATCATATCGCTCCCTCAGTCCCTCGACCGGCATTCAGGTATCCATAGTGCGACCGAAAGGTGATTTAATTACCCCTTAAAATTATCAGCTTTGGATTGACTTCCTTTTGAAAGTACTTTGGGCCCAGATATAGAATATTTGACTTCTTTCTCTGGGAAACTTAGGAACTAAAAGCCAACATTCTGCAGTTTTTGACTGCTCTGAATTCTGTATAGTACTATCGTATATATCTCTATATGCAACATAGAGATATAGTGCTTATTTATGCATACAGCCTTTATACTAGAGAGTGAGAAAGAACTGGGGAGACATTATAATTAATGTAATATGGTTATATCTCGGCCTAAAAGAAGACTGTGGCTGAGTTTCTATGTCGAGCAGTTTCCGAATACCATCTCTGAACCTTCGAAATCACAGTCGAAATGTCTAAAATGGGTCTGATGAATGTATACATAAATTGACTATAGTTAATGTATGAGTTGCTATTTGTGTGAGCCCGGATAGCTCAGTCGGTAGAGCATCAGACTTTTAATCTGAGGGTCCAGGGTTCAAGTCCCTGTTCGGGCGGCTTTGTTTTCTTCCCCCTCTTACAGGTTTATCCCCCAAAACAGTAATGGAAAGGAAAGCAAGCTCAAATCATAGACTGTTTTCACACACACAAAAAAAACCAGGAAGGGATTATGAGCATGGCATAGTTATCATAACCCAGGATATTTTCAGACTGTAGAAGGGTCTTTTAGCCAGACGTCAGAGCACACAACATTTCACCTAGACTCTGGAACACAATTAAAAGTTTCATTGGTCACAATTTATCAAAGGCCAAACTCTTTCTTGAAAAGCAACCAATGTGCAGAACTGCTCTCTCTTCCCTACATTGACGAGCTCTGCTCAGCGCTCAGCTTTGAGAACGCTCAGGTAAACTGTACAGAGGAGGTGGTACCATACTCAGAACTCATGGCCCAGGGACAGAGCTTTCCAAACTTCTTTGGCCATGATCAATTTGTACTTCAGTTTACATCTGGACCCCTACACACACGTGTAACAGGAACAAAAAGTTGCCTGAATTACCACTTCCCACATGTATTGCATTCTATTTTGGATTCTATGTTAGTCTAAAAATGCTGGGTGATACCCATCTTTAAATTCATTTTATATCACCCTCATTTGGAATCACTGGGCTCTATGTAGGGTGATTAAAAAAAAAAAGGAATTTAACATACAGTACAGAACAATTGCTACTATGCTTGTTACCGAGACCAGGCCCATACTGCTTGCAGAATGACAGACCAATAAATTGAGAAACTAGTTGCTGGGCAATGAATAGCAACATTATTCAGTGTTAGCAGACTGAGAAGATGGTGGACTACTATCCCAAAGAACCACCTTCTCTGAGTTAGAAATCAGGCTTCTTTTATACTAAAGAAGGGGAGGGGGCGAAGTCCAGGTTCTGGGGTATATTAATTTCTTCCTTCCTGCAACCATTCATGGGCAGGCCTAGTCAGGTGTCCTGTGAGCTAAACAAAGGTATTTTAGTTTAACATTCATTACATGGGAGGCAGGGTTCCCAGAAATGAGCAATTACCTATAATTTAAGCTAATAGCCAACATCCCTTTAGTGACTAACTTGTAGCAAAAGCAACAGAATACAAAGGTGAAAGTAACTTATTCTTTCCTATTACACCCTGAGTAATCTGCCTGCACTGCTTTTTCCTCTAAACCCAAGTTCTCTCCTCTAGAGACCCCAAAGCCTCAGGTCACCTCAGCACAGGGGCACCAACACCATCTCTGCCCTATTAGGAACTACTGAAGAAGCATAACTTGGCATTTGGTAATTCCCCAAAGTGGAAATTTCATCCTAATGCATCCAGCAAATAACAGACAAATATGATTTTACCTTGCTATTAAAAATTATCAAGGACTTCCCTGGCAGTCCAGAGGTTAAGAATGCAGGCTTCTACAGCAGTTATCAAACAATTTATAAAACATCTAGAAAAGAATAACAGATCATTCTTTGTCAGTTGACGTGTTGGCATGGTAGGCAGTGTATCAGTCTCATAATGTGAGAACCTTGGGGCCTTCCTCAGAGAGTATAGCATTTGCAGCAAGAAAAATACTAAAGAAGAAGTACCCAATCTGATCAGCATTATTATTGCAATGAGTCACATAAAAAATTTCTCCTTTAAGCACTTACCACCTTAAAACTTTGATAAGGCCACTCAACTGTAGATGAAAGCTTTTTATGTCTCTTAGAAAGTGCTTTTGGGCTGTGACCCCATAGATTTTTGTTTGTTTTTAATAACACTTAAACAGTTTTTTCAAAAGAAAAGAAACTTCTAACTTTAATTAAACATGATAAGCGGTGAGAGGGGTGGTCACAAAATTGAATATTTTCAAATGTTGAGCTGCTACACATCTTGAGAAGATGAAAGACTTACCAATATATCAGTATGTATAGTTAGATGAGAGTCCAAGGATTCTATGTGCAGCCTTTGGGGGAAGTTTGAGATAGAAAGAAAAGTCAACCACTTGAAGTTTTCCATTTTGCAGCTTGGATCTTAGTGGGCTAAAACACCAACGATGCTGAGGTGTGTGCCAACAACAAAGGTCTACCTGGATGCTAATCCAGATGCTACAACAAAGGGCTATGTGGCTAATTGACGTGCCGAGAATGTTACTCCAGTTCCAGGAGGTGAGCAGTTTATATGTTAGTTATAAAATGACACTGTATTAAATTATATACAGACAAATTATATCTCCATTCTATACTATTCTCTTGATCTCTAAACATATCCCCATTAGCCTGTATATCTTCAATCACTTAAAATCAAATGACTTTTAGGTAGAGGATAATTTTATCAGATCAGATCAGATCAGATCAGTCACTCAGTCATGTCCGGCTCTGCGACCCATGAATTACAGCATGCCAGGCCTCCCTGTCCATCACCAACTCCCAGAGCTCACCCAGACTCACGTCCATCGAGTCAGTGATGCCATCCAGCCATCTCATCCTCTGTTGTCCCCTTCTCCTCCTGCCCCCAATCCCTCCCAGCAACAGAGTCTTTTCCAATGAGTCAACTCTTCGCATGAAGTGGCCAAAGTACTGGAGTTTCAGCTTTAGCATCATTCCTTCCAAAGAAATCCCAGGGCTGATCTCCTTCAGAATGGACTGGTTGGATCTCCTTGTAGTCCAAGGGACTCTCAAAAGTCTTCTCCAACACCACAGTTCAAAAGCATCAATTCTTTGGCGCTCAGCCTTCTTCACAGTCCAACTCTCACATCCATACATGACCACAGGAAAGACCATAGCCTTGACTAGACTGACCTTTGTTGGCAAAGTAATGTCTCTGTTTTTGAATATGCTATCTAGGTTGGTCATAACTTTCCTTCCAAGGAGTAAGCGTCTTGTAATTTCATGGCTGCAGTCACCATCCACAGTGATTTTGGAGCCCAGGAAAATAAAGTCTGACACTGTTTCCACTGTTTCCCCATCTATTTCCCATGAAGTGATGGGACCAGATGCCATGATCTTCGTTTTCTGAATGTTGAGCTTTAAGCCAACCTTTTCACTCTCCACTTTCACTTTCATCGAGAGGCTTTTTAGTTCCTCTTCACTTTCTGCCATAAGGGTGGTGTCATCTACATATCTGAGGTTATTGATATTTCTCCCAGCAATCTTGATTCCAGCTTGTGTTTCTTCCAGTCCAGCGTTTCTCATGATGTACTCTGCATATAAGTTAAATAAGCAGGGTGACAATATATAGCCTTGACGAACTGCTTTTCCTATTTGGAACCAGTCTGTTGTTTCATGTCCAGTTCGAACTGTTGGTTCCTGACCTGCATACAAATTTCTCAGGAGGCAGATCAGGTGGTCTGGTATTCCCATCTCTTTCAGAATTTTCCACAGTTTATTGTGATCTACACAGTCAAAGGCTTTGGCATAGTCAATAAAGCAGAAATAGATGTTTTTCTGGAATTCTCTTGCTTTTTCCATGATCCAGCGGATGTTGTCAATTTGATCTCTGGTTCCTCTGCCTCTTCTAAAACCAGCTTGAACATCAGGAAGTTCACGGTTCACATATTGCTGAAGCCTGGCTTGGAAAATTTTGAGCATGACTTTACTAGTGTGTGAGATGAGTGCAATTGTGCGGCAGTTTGAGCATTCTTTGGCATTGCCTTTCTTTGGGATTGGAATGAAAACTGACCTTTTCCAGTGTATAAAATAAATAAGCTACAAAGATATACTGTACAGCACAGAAGATATAGTCAATGTTTTATGATAACTATAGAGTATTATCCTTAAAAATTATGAATAACTATGTTGTATACCTGAAACAGACTGGTTCCAAATAGGAAAAGGAGTACGTCAAGGCTGCATATTGTCACCATGTTCATTTAACTTATATGCAGAATACATCATAAGAAATGCTGGACTGGAAGAAACACAAGTTGGAATCAAGATTGCTGGGAGAAATATCAATAACCTCAGATATGCAGATGACACCACTCTTATGGCAGAAAGTGAAGAGGGGCTAAAAAGCCTCTCGATGAAAGTGAAAGTGGAGAGTGAAAAGGTTGGCTTAAAGCTCAACATTCAGAAAACGAAGATCATGGCATCCGGTCCCATCATTACATGGGAAATAGATGGAGAAACAGTGGAAACAGTGTCAGAATTATTTTTCTGGGCTCCAAAATCACTGCAGATGGTGACTGCAGCCATGAAATTAAAAGACACTACTCCTTGGAAGGAAAGTTATGACCAACCTAGATACCATATTCAAAAGCAGAGACATTACTTTGCCAACAAAGGTTCTCCTAGTCAAGGCTATGGTCTTTCCTGTGGTCATGTATGGATGTGAGAGCTGGACTGTGAAGAAGGCTGAGTGCCGAAGAATTGATGCTTTTGAACTATGGTGTTGGAGAAGACTCTTGAGAGTCCCTTGGACTGCAAGAAGATCCAACCAGTCCATTCTGAAGGAGATCAATCCTGGGATTTCTTTGGAAGGAATGATGCTAAAGCTGAAACTCCAGTATTTTGGCCACCTCATGCGAATAGTTGACTCATTGGAGAAGACTCTGATGTTGGGAGGGATTGAGGGCAGGAGGAGAAGGGGACGACAGAGGATGAGATGGCTGGATGGCATCACTGACTTGATGGGTGTGAGTCTGAGTGACCTCCGGGAGCTGGTGATGGACAGGGAGGCCTGGCATGCTGCAGTTCATGGGGTCGCAGAGTCGGACACGACTGAGCGACTGATCTGATCTGATCTAAATGAATATATATATAGCTAAGTATGTTATATATTTAGTTATTGGTTTTCCCAGTTGCTCAGCAGTAAAGAATCCACCTGTAATGTGGAAGACATGGGTTCCATGCCTGGGTTGGGAAGATCTGCTGGAGAAGGGAATATGTTATTAAATAAAATCAATTTAGTTAATAATACTTCCTCATATATTTGAAAGTTGCTAAGAAAGTAAATCTCAAAAGTGTCATAAGAAAAAAATTGTAACTGTTAGGTTATGGATGCTAACTAAGCTTATTGTAGTGATCATTTCACAATGTATACAGATAGTGAATCATTATGTTGTTCATCTGAAACAAATACCATACTGTATGTCTGTTATACCTCAAAAAATATTTAATGACTAAATTAGTGGCTTGAACATTTATCTTTGTGCTCTTTCAAGATTTCATGTGCTTAACTTTATCATGGTCACCTAAAAGAAATTTGAACAGATGTTACAAAAGTAATAATAAAAGTACTAATATCTACACGTGTGATGGGACTTTCAATGTGCCAGGTACTGTGTTAAGCATTTTTGCTGGGTTTCTTAACTTGAGGACTGGTGAACTTGGATAGGGAAAAAAAAATTACATCTTTAAAACCCCTAACCTCTAACTGAAATTTTGCATATCCTTCACGGATGAATGTAGGCAACGAATTGCAGTCAGAAGAACTGTAAAGCAGAAGAACTGTTACATTTCCATATCCCATACTTGAGATACAAAGTATGCTACAGATATCTCATACTTAACTGTTTCAAAGTTACAGTAGTCATAAGATGGGTCTTGATGTTTAATATTTAATAGCTGGAATCAAGATTGCTGGGAGAAATATCAATAACCTCAGATATGCAGATGACACCACTCTTATGGCAGAAAGCGAAGAGGAACTGAAGAGTCTCTTGATGAAAGTGAAAGATGAGAGTGAAAAAGCTGCTTAAAACTCAACATTCAAAAAACGAAGATCATGGCATCTGGTCCCATCACTTCATGGTAAATAGACAGGGAAACAGTGGAAACAGTGACAGACTTTTTATTTTCCTGGGCTCCAAAATCACTGCAGATGATGACCGCAGCCATGAAATTAAAAGACGCTTGTTCCTTGGAAGAAAAGCTATGACCAACCCAGACAGCGTATTAAAAAGCAGAGACACTGCTTTGCCAACAAAGATCCGTCTAGTCAAATCTATGGTTTTTCCAGTAGTCTTGTATGGATGTAAGAGTTGGACTGTGAAGAGAGCTGAGGGCCGAAGAATTGATGCTTTTGAACTGTGGTGTTGGAAAAGACTTTTGAGAGTCCCCTGGACTGCAAGGAGATCCAACCAGTCAATCTTAAAGGAAATCAGTCTGAATATTCATTGGAAAGACTGATGCTGAAGCTGAAGCTCCAATACTTTGGCCAACTGATGCGAAGAACTGACTGGTTAGAAAAGACCCTGATGCTGGGAATGATTGAAGGCTGGAGGAGAAGGGGATGACAGAGGACGAGATGGTTGGATGGCATCACCGACTCGATGCACATGAGTTTGAGCAAGCTCCGGGAATTGGTGATGGACAGGGAAGCCTGGTGTGCTGCAGTCCATGGGGTCGCAAAGAGTTGCACACGATTGAGCGACTGAACTGAACTGAACTGAACTGAAAAAGTACACATTGATATACCGCAAATTATTTTGTTTGATAGCTTTTTCTGTAGTATAACTGCTTTTTTTTTTGTTATCCTATTTTAATGCTTTTTAAAATGTAATTTGAGAAGGGCTTCGTTGGTTTCAGCAGGAGGCCTGAGGGCTCCCAGGCACCTTGAAAGCCCTGCACCAGCGGCGACCTCCTAGTGCTGGCAATGCCCTTGGCCCAGACTTCACTGAAGGGAATTCGAGGTTGGAGCTCGGGACCGGAAGCCCGAAGGTCTGCGAAGAGTGTAAGGAGCAATCCAGGGCAAAGAACTTCACGGTTTTGGCCTCCCCCATCCTCCTGGGGAATCAGAATGCACTCCAGCGGGGTCTGAGCGAGGCGACCGAGCAGCGGGGACCTCCCAGAGGCCTAGGTTTGCTCAGAGGTGTGTCCCGACGCTTTGCGGTCTCAAGAAGAGGTGAAGAGGCGAGGACATCAGGGTTCATGTTCTCGTCTTGGGGCAGTTAAAGTACCATGCTTGTATGACCCTGGGTGGAAGGCGCAGCAGGGCCTGGAGAGGAATGACGTACATTAATCCAAGGAGCACTATGACTGTGTTGAGAGAACAAGAGCAGACCCGGAAAATAAGTTTCCCTCCCTCTTCTTTCCAACTCTTCCAGGACCAATGCCTCAGTTTTGACAGTCAGAAATTTTATTATTGAAAACGCTGGATCCTCAGTCTGTTTCGCGTCAGACACCCAAATTCTCGAAGTATTAATAAACCAGGATGTTAATTTATGAATTTACAGATAGGAATGTAAATGCTAAGTGGATCAGGAGCGTGGGCAAGAGAGGTTTAAAGGCTATTTTGTAATTTCCAAATTTGCTCTTCTCCACTTGAGAAATATTTGTCTAAAAAATTCTCCTCCTTGTACAGAAATAGTATCCCTTCTAGCTTTAGGTTGCTAGAGATACACTAAAATTCTGAATTCCTATGGCCACTTTCCCCTTTCAAATTGTCCTTGCATTACTAATCTTCTTCACTGGAAATTACAGCTGTTTAGCTTGTAGAATATTGTTACTTAACATTTGATTTTTTTCCTAATGGTATCTGGGGAAATTCCTTAATCAGAGACACCAAATTATTCTTTTGGATGGATTACCTTTGAGGTTGGGTTACCAGTGATCTTAACAATGAGGAGCCTTCTAGATCCTGGAGTTATACACCTGGGTCTTAATCTGGATTTTACTTACTGTATGACCTCAGGGTATGACCTCGGAGAAGGCAATGGCACCCCACTCCAGTACTCCTGCCTGGAAAATCCCATGGATGGAGAAGCCTGGTAGGCTGCAGTCCATGGGGTCACTGAGTCAGACACGACTCAGGGACTTCACTTTCACTTTTCACTTTCATCCACTGGAGAAGGAAATGGCAACCCACTCCAGTGTTCTTGCCTGGAGAATCCCAAGGACAGGGGAGCCTAATGGGCTGCCGTCTATGGGGTCACACAGAGTCGGACACGACTGAAGTGACTTAGCAGTAGCAGTAGCATGACCTCAGGGTAAATTATTTAATTTCTGTTTGCCTCAGTCTCACTAAATGCTAAAATTAGATCAGATCAGATCAGATCAGTCACTCAGTCATGTCCGACTCTTTGCGACCCGGTGAATCGCAGCACGTCAGGCCTCCCTGTCCATCACCAACTCCCGGAGCTCACCCAGACTCACATCCATCGAGTCAGTGATGCCATCCAGCCATCTCATCCTCTATCGTCCCCTTCTCCTCTTGCGCCCAATCTCTCCCAGCATCAGAGTCTTTTCCAATGAGTCAACTCTTCCCATGAGGTGGCCAAAATACTGGAGTTTCAGCTTTAGCATCATTCCTTCCAAAGAAATCCCAGGGCTGATCTCCTTCAGAATGGACTGGGTTGGATCTCCTTGCAGTCCAGGGGACTCTCAAGAGTTTTCTCCAACACCACACTTCAAAAGCATCAATTCTTCGGCACTCAGTCTTCTTCACAGTCCAACTCTCACATCCATACATGACCACAGGAAAGACCATAGCCTTGACTAGGTGAACCTTTGTTGGCAAAGTAATGTCTCTGCTTTTGAATATGCTATCTAGGTTGGTCATAACTTTCCTTCCAAGGAGCAAGCGTCTTTTAATTTCATGGCTGCAGTCACCATCTGTAGTGATTTTCAGATCAGATCAGATCAGATCAGTCGCTCAGTCGTGTCCGACTCTTTGTGACCCCATGAACTGCAGCACGCCAGGCCTCCCTGTCCATCACCAGCTCCCGGAGGTCACTCAGACTCGCATCCATCGAGTCAGTGATGCCATCCAGCCATCTTATCCTCTGTCGTCCCCTTCTCCTCCTGCCCTCAATCCCTCCCAGCATCAGAGTCTTCTCCAATGAGTCAACTCTTCGCATGAGGTGGCCAAAATACTGGAGTTTCAACTTTAGCATCATTCCTTCTAAAGAAATTCCAGGATTGATCTCCTTCAGAATGGACTGGTTGGATCTTCTTGCAGTCCAAGGGACTCTCAAGAGTCTTCTCCAACACCACAGTTCAAAAGCATCAATTCTTCTGCGCTCAGCCTTCTTCACAGTCCAGCTCTCATATCCATACATGACCACAGGAAAGACCATAGCCTTGACTAGGCGAACCTTTGTTGGTAAAGGAATGTCTCTGCTTTTGAATATGGTATCTAGGTTGGTCATAACTTTCCTTCCAAGGAGTAAGCGTCTTTTAATTTCATGGCTGCAGTCACCATCTGCAGTGATTTTGGAGCCCAGAAAAACAAAGTCTGACACTGTTTCCACTGTTTCCCCATCTATTTCCCATGCAGTGATGGGACCAGATGCCATGATCTTCGTTTTCTGAATGTTGAGCTTTAAGCCAACCTTTTCACTCTCCACTTTCACTTTCATCAAGAGGCTTTTTAGCCCCTCTTCACTTTCTGCCATAAGAGTGGTGTCATCTGCATATCTGAGGTTATTGATATTTCTCCCAGCAATCTTGATTCCAACTTGTGTTTCTTCGGAGCCCCCAAAATAAAGTCTGACACTGTTTCCACTGTTTCCCCATCTATTTGCCGTGAAGTGATGGGACCAGATGCCATGATCTTCGTTTTCTGAATGTTGAGCTTTAAGCCAACTTTTTCACTCTCCACTTTCATTTTCATCGAGAGGCTTTTTAGTTCCTCTTCACTTTCTGCCATAAGGGTGGTGTCATCTGCATATCTGAGGTTATTGATATTTCTCCCAACAATCTTGATTCCAACTTGTGTTTCTTCCAGTCCAGCGTTTCTCATGATGTACTCTGCATATAAGTTAAATAAACAGGGTGACAATATACAGCCTTGACGAACTCCTTTTCCTATTTGGAACCAGTCTGTTGGTCCATGTCCAGTTCTAACTGTTGTTTCCTGTCCTGCATACAAATTTCTCAAGAGGCAGATCAGGTGGTCTGGTATTCCCATCTCTTTCAGAATTTTATTGTGATCCACACAGTCAAAGGCTTTGGCATAGTCAATAAAGCAGAACTAGATGCTTTTCTGGAACTCTCTTGCTTTTTCCATGATCCAGCAGATGTTGGCAATTTGATCTCTGGTTCCTCTGCCTTTTCTAAAACCAGCTTGAACATCAGGAAGTCCACGGTTCACATATTGCTGAAGCCTGGCTTGGAGAATTTTGAGCATTACTTTACTAGCATGTGAGATGAGTGCAATTGTGTGGTAGTCTGAGCATTCTTTGGCATTGCCTTTCTTTGGGATTGGAATTTCAACTGACCTTTTCCAGTCCACAGAAGGAGGGCCCTGACCCTTGTTGCCGGAGCACGAAAGAGTACACTTTCTGAGGCATTTTGAGACCTAAGCAGTGAAATGAAAACAGAAGTTAGTCAACAGTAATAAGATATTTCTCATTAAGTGCTTATTGTTTTCCAGACACTGTTCTGCTCAGTGATTTACATGTATAATTTTATTTCCACGACTGTATGGGTTGAATCACATGGGGATAGTAATATGATTCAACCCATACAGTCATGGAAATAAAATTATACATGTAAATCACTGAGCAGAACAGTGTCTGGAAAACAATAAGCACTTAATGAGAAATATCTTATTACTGTTGACTAACTTCTGTTTTCATTTACTGCTTAGGTCTCAAAATGCCTCAGAAAGTGTACTCTTTCGTGCTCTGGCAACAAGGGTCAGGGCCTTCCTTCTGTGGGATTATCACAATACACACACAGTGATGACTTTCTTGAGTTTGATTTTGGATTCTTGACAACAGGAATATTGATCTTTGATACTGTTCTGTGGTTTGGCAAAGAGAAAACACACATATTTGTAATATACCAAATAAAATGGGGTGGGAATAGTTGAACAGAGACAGGATAGTAATACAGCATGATAGAGTAGAATTTCCAGCAATTCAGTTGGGACAGCCATCTAACTGGTTTCCTCCTTCAACTCCTTACACCCTACTGCCCATGCACTTACACACACACACACACACACACACACACACACACACACACACAGAGATAACTTAGATTGTGTAGATTCTCTATTGAGAAATTTAATGGCATTCCATCATTTTCAGAGAAAAATGACAATGTGGAGAGTCTTCCATTTTCTGGCCTCTCACTATCTCTGCAGTCCTATCAACTATCACTTACCCACCCTCACTCCAATTCAGTCACTTCTGCCTCCTTGTTCTTCCTCGGCACACCAAACACATTTTCATCTCATCTCTGCATTTGATTTTCCCTCTGCTGGAATGCTTTCCCCTCAGAGACACATCTCTTATTCCTTTACTTTATTAGAAGCTCTGCTCAAATGTCATCTCATCAGAGAGGATTTCTCCAACCACCCTATCTAAATAGCACCCACTTACTCTTGATGAAAGTGAAAGAGAGTGAAGTTGGCTTAAAGCTCAACATTCAGAAAACTGAGATCATGGTATCTGGTCCCATCACTTTATGGGAAATAGATGGGGAAACAGTGGAAACAGTGTCAGACTTAATTTTTTTGAGCTCCAAAATCACTGCAGATGGTGATTGCAGCCATGAAATTAAGACGTTTGCTCCTCGGAAGGAAAGTTATGACCAACCCAGATAACATATTAAAAAGGAGAGATATTACTTGGCCAACAAAGGTCCGTCTAGTTAAGGCTATGGTCTTTCCTGTGGTCATGTATGGATGTGAGAGCTGGACTGTGAAGAAAGCTGAGCACTGAAAAATTGATGCCTTTGAACTGTGGTGCTGGACAAGACTCTTGCGAGTCCCTTGGACTGCAAGAAGATCCAACCAGTCCATCCTAGAGGACATCAGTCCTAGGTGTTCATTGGAAGGACTGATGCTGAGGCTGAAATTCCAATACTTTGGCCACCTCATGCAAAGAGTTGACTCACTGGATAAAGACCCTGATGCTGGGAGGGATTGGGGACAGGAGGAGAAGGGGACAACAGAGGATGAAATGGCTGGATGGCATCACTGACTTGATGCACATGAGTTTGGGTGAACTCCGGGAGTTGGTGATAGACAGGGAGGCCTGGCGTGCTGCGATTCATGGGGTCGCAAAGAGCTGGACACGACTGAACTGAACACTTGTTTATTTAAAGCACTCCATCTGGAGAAGGAAATGGCAACCCACTCCAGTGTTCTTGCCTGGAGAATCCCAGGGACGGGGGAGCCTGGTGGGCTGCCATCCATGGGATCACACAGAGTCGGACACGACTGAAGTGACTTAGCAGCAGCAGCAGCAGCATGGGAGTGATTTCAATTATTTCAATGTTCCCTATAGTTTAAGAAGGGCTGACCTGCCTGATGGCTCAGCAGTAAAAAATCCGCCACAAGCAGGAGATGTGGGTTGAGCCCTGAGTCAGAAGATCCTCTGAAGAAGAAAATGGCAACCCACTCCAGAATTCTTGCCTCAGAAATCCCATGGACAGAGGAACCTGATGGGCTACAGTCCATGGGGTTACAAAAGAGTTGGACATGACTAAAAGACTAAACAACAAAATTATTTTGTCAGCATGTTGATGATCTCATGCTGTTGAAAAGTATAAGTCGATCTGTCACTGTCTCATCAGACTGTCCATTCTTCACTCACCTGGAACATTAGAGGCTCAGTTTATCTCTGAATTGGATATTCATTCTGAAGTGTTTCAGAGGTGCTGTCACAATGAGTCTGTCAAACTTGGAACTCCATTTGTTGTTTCATTTTATTTTTCTCACTTGGAAAATTAACATAATCCATATAGAACTCAGCCACCACCCCTTTAAAGAATCAGATTTCAAGAATGTAAAACTGTCAATAAAGAGAGCAAAATATTTCTAAAAAAAATAAAAAATAAAAAAATAAAGCACTCCATCACATAAATTTGTGTATTTTCTACACCCTCCCCCACTAGAATATCAGCCTGGTGAAAGCAGAGACTTTGTTTTGTTCACTGCTGTACTCCCAGCACTTGATCAATGCCTAAAACTAGAAAAAGGAAAGACTTAATGAGTGTAAAGAAACAAAACAAAACAAAAAGAATGTATGGTTATCTATGTAGAAAGCCCAAAAGAATATACAGATATAAGAATGAAGTTAGAAAGGCTGATGAATCAACTTCAGCTGAAAACAGAAAATGTAGTAACTAAAAATATATTGTATAAAGGTAGCATCCAACAGTGTACTGTCTCTAAGAAATATTAACAAAAGAAAACATTTAATGGAGAAAATAATAAAACTTTATTGAAAGATATTTTAAAAGCCTAAATAAATGGAAAATTATACCATGTTCATGAATTGGAAGACTCAACATTATAATTAATCTATAAATTCAATACAAATCCAATAAAAATTTCAACTTTTCATCTGTTTGATTTGGAACTTGTCAATCTAATTTTAGAAGTTGTATAGAAAAGTAATTGGCTAAGAATAGCCAAGATACTCCAAGGAAGAAAAGTCTGTTGATGTTGAAGGTGGAGGTGGAATTGTCCTGAGATATCAAGACCTTTTTCTAAAGTGGTAGTACTCAGGATTGTATAGTACTGCCACAAGGTTAGACAAATTGACCAGTGAGTCAGAGCAGAAACCATCAACAGACTCCCCCACCCCTCCACACAAAGAAAGTTGATTTATGAAAAGAGTCAGTGTTATAGATCATTGGGGAAAGGATGAACTTTTCAGAAAATGGTGTTGGAACAACCACTTACCATATGGAAAAAAACATACTGAATTACTATCTCATGTTTTTGTAAAAATCAGTTCAGAGAGGACTAAAGAACAAATGTGAAAAGCAAACTATAAAACTTTTTAAAGGCAGTAAAGAGTAGCTTTATGACTTCTGATTAGGAAATGATCACTCCCCTACCACGAAGCTAACTTGTATCCAGCTTTATAAGAGACTTCCCAAAAATAGTTATTTCCAGCAGGACATGGGTGACATTCCATAACATCTTACAACTTTCAAACTCCCCTCTCCAAAAAGTCAACAAAGTCTGTTGCTGCAATAAACAGGAAAAATTTTCAAAAAGGGTGATTATTTCACATGAGGCATTTAAGAGATTTTCACAGGTCAACTCTGACATGGAGGAAAGGCTAAAAACTCCAGGATTATTAATGAGATGATCCACAAACTACAAAGAGGAATCCTGGTTCTTCTGAGCAACACCATCTTGATGTCATCACCAGAAAGCCTGAGTATTGTTACCTGATGCAGCTGATCCTAGGGGTGTCAAGGCCGTATCATGACTCCTGGTTTCAGGAAGTCAAGAATGTGCTGATGACATCAAGAAAGGAGAAGACATGAGTATTTTTTTCTCCACACAGTAAGGCTTCTGAGTCATAGTGGCTGACATGAGTGAATGTCAGAGAATCTCTCCCGGGAACCAAGAATAATCTTCAAATACAAGGATAGATACTTCTATTTCCCCCCATTTCAATCTAGCTTCTGAAACATTCTACCAGTGGTTATTTGCCCTTTCCACAAAAGACAACAATGAAGTATCTCGTGTGCTAACAACATAACTTAAAAAAAAATCTACATTTTTATAAAATTTGATTTAAAAATAGTATTTCAAACAGTCGAGTCACTAGCAGTACAGAGCTATCAAAAAGGTACACTTCATTTGGCATCCCCAGTGCCTTCTGCTTTCTGTGACTGGACTGTAGAGGCATCTCGGTTTTTCGCAGGGTTGTTCCCATCCTTGCCGACTTCTGCTTTCCCCTTTCTCCCTTTGGCCAGCTTCTCTCCCTTCTTTGCAGGGGCCTTTTTCGGCCTGGGCTCTGGTTTTGGAAGGGCAGGTTTAGCGGACAACCGTGCTGATCTTCTCTGTGGCTCGTCCTTCACCTTCCCTTTGTCACCTTTAGCGTCTCCTTTTGCCTTTCTCTTGGGCATTGTGGCAGCAGCGCTTGGCAGCCCGAGGGGTTCTTCTGTCTTTCTCACTGTTCCTAGAAAGATTTCTTTGACAAGACACAAAAAGTGTAAGTCATAAAGAAAAAGACTGACAAATTTAACTACAGTAAAATTCACGTTTAACTATATTAAAATTTGTAACTTATATAGCAAAAAGATGTGTAAAAAAGTTAAGTTACAAGCTGGGGAAAGATCTTCATAATACATATAACTGACAAAGGATTAGAGTCCAGAACTATCTAAAGAATTCCTACAGATCCATGAGAAAAGGATGAAAGGAAAATTTAAAAACAATGGGCAAAAGTATTAATAAGTACTTCTTAGAAAAAGCATGAATGGTGAATAAGCAAATAAAAAGGTCAACTTCATTAGTAATATGGGAATGGATACAAAAATCAAAGGATATAATATTTCATATCCATCAAACTGGTAATTGACAATATTAAGGGCTCAGCAGATGTGGAACAATTAAAATGCATACACTTCTAGGGTGTGTGTCCATATGTGTGTAAATTAGTGTGTGGCATTATTTAAAGCAATTTTACCTCTAGGTGTTTACTTGGAGGAATTCCTGGAGGTGTGCATAGGAGACCCCTACAAAAATGTTTATAGCAACTCTGTAATTTAAAGAACCTAGAAAGCACCCAGTGTCCTTCAATAGAATAAATAAATTTTGGTAATATCTGTACAAGGGAATACTATTCAGCAGTAGAAATGAATAGACTATAGCTACATGCAAAAACATGGATGAATCTCAAGAACACAATGTTGGGCAAAAAAACAGAGTTGCAAAATGGATCTACAATATAGATCCATTTCTAAGTGTAAAACTAAATGACTTTTTCTATGCAGTAAAACTGAAAAGAGCAAAGGATAAATATAAAAATCAAAACAGTAGTCACCTCAAAGGGAGCTGAGAAAAGGATGGTGTTCATCCAGAAACAAGAGCGGGTGGAGAGTTCTTTCCCTTAAACTAGAAGAGGGTGGGGAATGAAACATGAGTAATACACCATTATTCTCTATATGTTACAGAGAGTAATTTTATGTGTCTGCTCAAGAATAAAAGCCACTTAAAAAGGTGGGTAGCCCAGAGCACAGATTCAAGGTCACATAGAATAGAAATGATTTATTTTGAGTCTCGATAATTAGGACTTGGGCCCATGGCTGGTATTCAAACACTATGGAAATTTTTTAAAGCTTTAGGCCAAGATTAGCTACTCATCCTTGCGTCCCATCCTTGAAAATGTTACCTGGGGTATTCTGTAACCCTATGCCCTGGCTTACTCCATAATATTTTATTTTAAGAAAAAAAAATTATTTTTTATGTAAATTGTTCCAGAGTTTTGTTTGGTACTTTTGCTGGATCTCACCATCTAGATAGAGTGGGCAAACAGTCCTTGAGTAAACTCAGATTTTTTTTGAGCAAACTTAGATTTGATTTTTATGTTTCTTGGCTAACAAAGGCAAGTGCTGCTGCTAAGTCGCTTCAGTCATGTCCGACTCTGTGCGACCCCATAGACGGCAGCCCACCAGGCTCCCCCGTCCCTGGGGTTCTCCAGGCAAGAACACTGGAGTGCGTTGCCATTTCCTTCTCCAATGCATGAAAGTGAAAAGTGAAAGTGAAGTCGCTCAGTGGTGTCCAACCCTCAGCGACCCCATGGACTGCAGCCTACCAGGCTCCTCTGTCCATAGGATTTTCCAGGCAAGAGTACTAGAGTGGGGTGCCATTGCCTTCTCCAACAAAGGCAAGTGACCACCTATAAATGGTGCTAAAACATCAAATTACTATTTTTTCACTATGACTAGAATTTTCTGGAAATTTTGTCATTTTCCTTCCTTCTTGTGGAACAGAGAGAGAAATGAGTTAAAGTAAAGAGGCTCAGTGGTAAAGATCTGCTTACAATGAAGGAGATGCCAGTTCGATCCCTGGGTCAAGAAGATCCCCTGGAGAAGGAAATGGCAACCCACTCCAGTATCGTTGCCTGGGAAATCCCAGGACAGAGGAGCCTGGCAGGATGTGGTCCATGAGGTATGGCAAGTCATTCTCCTTCCATCTCACTCCAATTTGTTTCTTAGCCCATGTCCTGTCCTGGGAATGCTCACAGTCTTTCCTAGGCTCAGTCTTCACGTTAGATCCCTTGAAATCCATCCCAAGCAGAGGAACCAGGATTACCACATGTCAAAGGCCCAAACACAGCAAGTGACAACAAAGATAAATTCAAGAGAAACAGGCCACAAGCTGGATTCTGGATCTGAGTATATGAATATGGATTACATCCTTGAAACTCACACTTTGGAAGTTTATCAGGAGAACAGGTGACTGACCTTACAAATATAGGAGATAAATGCACAAATAATGAAAAAGCTGGCAGGATAAACATTGTGTCATTTTCATGAAGGCCTAGGAGGTCGGGGAGGAAAAGGCTCTCACTGCACGTATTAATATAAAATAAATTACTTGAGGTAGAGTACAGGCAATTTTTTTAGGGCAATGAAACTATTCTGCATGCTGCTAACTGTAATGTTGGATAATGACATTACACATCAGAGAAAACCCAGAGAACTACATACAAAGCATGAACCTTAATGTAAACAATAATTATAATAATTAGTTAATAATAATGTATAAATATTGGCTCATCCATTGTAACAAACATACCATACCAATGCAAGTTGTTAATAATGGAGTTAGAGAGAGAGGAAATATATGGGAACTCTCTTTCTGCTAAACCTAAAACTGTTCTAAAGAAATAAAGTCTACCAGTTAAAGTTAAACAAAAACATTTTAAGAATTAAAAAAGAAAGAAAGAATTTGCTAGATGATAAAATATATAAGTCACAGGACTATAAATATTCCATCATGCATGTGAACGAAAAGAAAAATTATTAATTGGCAGATAAATCTTTTCTAAGATTTTTTTTTTACTTAAAAAATTTTTAACTGAAATATAGTTGATGTACAATATGATTTTAGCTTCAAGTGTGGCAGATAAATTTTTAAAGTAATATAACTTTTGGGAATACAGAGATAGGACTTTCAATGGTATCAACAAGGCAAGAAATTATCAAGACAGATACTGAGGTTGTTTTCCCAAGACATGGCAACAATTTTAAAAGTTTTAGGAATCTAACAATTCCCTTTTGTTAAAATAACATTTCTCATGGCAAAATTTTATTAACAGACAATATAACAAGTTTGTGAAAGTTCTGAATCATTGGAATTCATATTGTAAAGAACTGGACTGAAATTCTTGAGAAAATCTCAATTTAACCCTTCATTTAACCAAATTGCTTGTTTTATGATGTGGAAAGGTATCTCTCTTAGTAGCCTTAAGCGGGGAGGGAATATCCTTTTTTTAAAAAATCCTTTTCTTAGCTATGAAGATTTGTGTTTTTTTTTTTTTTATATTAGAAAAAGACCTATGATGTTTAAATATACTGACAGAAACAGCTTTAAAAAAAAGACTAATAGAGAAATAAAAAGCAAATAATGTTTTTCTTCTGCAATAAAAATATACAAATGGTTAGTAAGATGAAGAGATAAAGGTGTATTAAAATCTTCCGCAAAGTTAACTTCTGGGAATTCCCCAAACTGTGTCAATAACATATAAAATACATCAATCTCTGTCCCCAGAAATGGGCTGAATTTGTCCACTCCCCCCCGCCCCCAACCAAATTCATAGGTTGAAGTCTTAATCCTCAGTACTTCAGACTGTGACGGTATTGGGAGAGGGGGCCTTTAAAGAGATGAATAAGTAAAATGAATTTATATGGGTGGGTCTTAATCCAATGGACCATATTGGATGGGTCATATTGGATATTAGGACACAGATAATACAGAGAGGACCACGTGAGGATACAGTAAGAAGATGCCATCTGCAAGTCAAATAGAGAAGTCTCAGAAGAAGCTGAACCTGCCGCCACCTTGATCTTGGACTTCCAGCTTCCAGGACTGTGAGAAAATAAATGTCTGTGGTTCAAGATATTCAGTCTGTAATGTTTTGTTATGGAAGTTCTAACAAACAAGTACAGGAGGAAAGAGTGTAAAGGCCTCAGTGACTTATGACATATCCTGTATTAGATTAATCCTGATGTTTTGTCCAGGTCTCAAAATCTTTTTTCCATGCTTTTTTTTTTCTCTTTTATCATGAGCCTGTCTCTACTATCCGAGGACCAAATTCCACCTCATCCCATACGCACCCCACACCATCGCCAGCAAAGGCACATTTTAGCAGTAGCCTTTTGCTTCTTTGATTGTTACTGAACTGGGTTCTAGGAAGTTTGTTCTAAGTTGGGTTCTGGTTTCAATCCCATCCCAAAGTCAGAAGGCCACCCTCTTCTCTGCCTCTTACTTATAGCAAGATAGTGCCTTGGCATTGGAGGGAAGACCTGGAAAATGGTTACAACACCAAGCTTAGGAAGGAGACAATAAAGAACATAGTATACATAAATAAAAGATCCTATTCAAGGTGTGGTACACTATAGGAACAAGAGGTCACACAGTGTCACTCTCCAAGGCCTATTTGTTCTCCATATTCCAAGGTGGGCAGACTGAGCTTCCATATGAGGTTAAGTGAGAGAGACTGGGGGAGGGAAGGAGGGTTAATAGGTGAAGGTAAGAAAGGGTAGAGTGTTTAAAAGGGTAGGGCTACGGCTGGATCTTGTCAGAACACACCTGATTTGAACAGAAGGAGAGAGCCATAAGCTTCCAGACAAACTGTGACCCATCTGCAGCACGTTGGCTTGGGGAACACTCAGCTTCCCTGCTAAAGGACTCCTGCTCCTTGGCATCAGGGAAAGATGGAGAGGATGAATCCTCATCACCTTCTGGGCCCCTGAAGCCCTTGTTCCTCTCAAGGCACCACATTAACTCACCTGTATTTCTGAGTAGTATAGAGGGGATTTTAAGTGAAAATTTCTTAGATAAGTTTGCATTGAGCACCTGCCAAACTTACTGTCTTGCTAACAAGGGAAACTATTACAAGATGATAAAAGCATGGGTCTTCCAGAGAAGGTGCGAAAATGGAGGAGTAGCAGAGCTGGGGAAAGGATGCCTATATACACATTGCCTATTAAAAAACAGAAGGAAGAAAAAAAAAAAAAACAGTTCACAACAGTTCATTAGGTAAGGATTGTCCTTTCTTGTCTTAAGGCCATAAAAACATCATATTCATATTAGTCATTTGAGGGAACCTGAAGCAATGTGATCTGAGAGACTAGGTTTGGCTAACTGTTAGAAATAGTAACAATAATAATACTAACTCATCTAAGAAAAAGATCCTGAGGATATACCCAAGGCTGTTTGGTATTATAGCAAGACTTCTTTCCCAGAAAAGCGTTTGATTGATTCACTTAACATGGAAGCAGGTCATGTCACAAACAGAGTTAAGAAGCCAGACCCCAGGCCACAAATCCTGGTTTTAAACAAGTGCTGCCAGTGACTTCTCAAGCTTCAAAGCAATTCGGAATATCCACAGCTGGCCCATTTCTTAACTTCGGGGTCTTTTTTCTTGTTGACAGGGAAAGGCCAAAGTGGAGGTAGACTCAGCCCTTCGGTGTCTCCTTTAGGAGGGGGTTCTCAGTGTGAGGCCTCGTAAGCTGGGGAAAGGCGGTGAGAAAGAGTCCAGGCCAGGGCAGCCCAGCCCACAGCCCTGATGGCCCAAGGTTTTTAAATCCCCTCCTCGCCTCCCTTTTTTTCTGCCCTAGCGTCTCCGTGAGGGGACTTCTCATCCCTGAAGGACCTGATACCTAGCTAACCTTCACCTCCCAGATTCCGCTTTTCCCAAAGATTCACACTCGAAGCCCAGGAGAGCCACGGTAGCTGTTCTGGAGAGTGGAAGGCAAGGTGGGGCTGTCGGGGGCCCGAGGTCACCTAATCACAAGTGCCAGATTGCAGAAGGGTCGCCAATCTACGAAGGGCAGAGGGATTACCATGATTTTCCGGAGACGCAGGCTCAGGCTACCCGGGTACTCACCCGAGTCTCGCGGCCGTCCGAGGGGCGCGGGACTCCCAGCTGCCGGCCGGCAGCGCCGGTGCCAGGGACTAAGGCAAGGCCGTCACGGACCGCAGGCTGGCGAAAAAACGCCCGGAGCTGGGCGCTGCCGGGAACAGGAAGGCAAGTCAAGGCAAGGATGCGCTTCCGGGGCTGCGGGCTTCAGGAAGCCTCGCCGAGCCGGGGACCGGCCGGCTCTCCCCCGCGCGAAGCGTGCGTCCTCTTCCGGCGGCTCCCGACCCACCCTGAGCAGCGTGGCCTCAGCACCATGGCCTGGGGCGAGAGAAATAAGAAAAGGAGGTGTCAAGATTTTTAACTACCTTAAATTATAAAGGCGAGCCAGGGTCGCCAAAGAAAACACATGTTTCCGCCCGGTTTCGAACCGGGGACCTTTCGCGTGTGAGGCGAACGTGATAACCACTACACTACGGAAACCTCTTGCTTGTACCGTCCCTCGGCAGATCCTTTCTGCTAAAAACAGACTCCTCCCATTTCTTCCTCCTCTTTCGATTTCTCATCTTTATCTTTGCAATTGTGCATTGTTAATACGCGAGTGGTTTTTCTACTACTCTCTCAAATGACAGAGGCCAATTAGGTGCGCAAACCAAGCCCCTGCAGCATACAGATTTGAAGCCAAATTCTTAATACATTCTTATTCTGGAAATGACCGGATGGGGTAGAAAAAGACTTCAACCACTTCACTCTTATTTTTCTCCCCACCCCCCTCACTATTACTTTACAATCTGAACTTTTGGATTTTAAATTCTTTCTCTTGCCTTACTGCTGCTGCTGCTAAGTCACTTCAGTCATGTCTGACTCTGTGTGACCCCATAGACGGCAGCCCACCAGGCTCCCCCATCCCTGGGATTCTCCAGGCAAGAACAGTGGAGTGGGTTGCCATGTCCTTCTTGTCTTACTGCTGCTGCTAAGTTGCTTCAGTCGTGTCCGACTCTGTGCGACCCCATAGACGGCAGCCCACCAGGCTCCCTGTCCCCAGGATTCTCCAGGCAAGAACACTGGAGTGGGGTTCTTGCCATTTCCTTCTCCAATGCATGAAAGTGAAAAGTGAAAGGGAAGTCGCTCAGTTGTATCCGACTCTTTGCGACCCCATGGACTGCAGCCTACCAGGCTCCTGCGTCCATGGGATTTTCCAGGCAAGAGTACTGGAGTAGGGTGCCATTGCCTTCTCCATCTTGCCTTACTAGGTTACCTCAAACCCATTTTTCAGTCAAAATGGACTGGCGGGGCTGGGCGTGTCACTGAGCCCAGGCACAGTTCTCTGTTCGGCTTTGGCTAGCGCCACCGCATGGTCGGACGCGGAATTTGCTCTGCAAAGGAGTTTTGACCCCAGTCGGATACGACTGAAGTGACTTAGCAGCAGTGGTCAAAAGCGGGTCCTTCTCCTTCCTGAGACTTACAGGCAGAGGAACTTGAAACTTCACCTTGCAGTTGATTTTCTTTTCTTTTTTTTGCAGTGGATTTTCTAACTCCACACAGTTCCTCAGTGGCCAACAGAGGTAAAGAAGGAAAAGTGAGGATGCGCACTACGAGCCAGCCAGGAGTCGAACCTGGAATCTTCTGATCCGTAGTCAGACGCGTTATCCATTGCGCCACTGGCCCCCGCACGTGGGTGGTCGGGAGGCGGACCTGCCTTCATTAGAAACTAGGCGGCGGCACACGTCCACTTTTTGAAATCTGCTCCTGGGCCTGCAAGCCGTGTTTTCTTGGCTAGTTCAGACTGCAGAGAGTGAACTCTGGCGGCCATTTCGTCTGCAGGTGCCCCAGCGTCTTGCTCGTTTCTCAGGATGTCTGTACCAACCCCTGCACCCTCTCTGTCCCCAAATCACCTCTCCATTCATTCATTCATTCAACCAATATTACCATTCAAGACACTGGAAAGACGACTGAAGAAAACAAGTTGTGATCTTTCACCTCAAGAAGATTGCATGAACTTAGCTAAGACGGTATTAAAACACTCAATAAATGAAATAACCGTGGTAACCACTTAGAGGTAAAAAGAGAAACGGGAAAAAATTTAAAAGTCCATCAGGCAAAGGGATGAACGATAAATATGGGTATCTAGGAAAAGAGCCATCTGGAACTGTGGAAATCTCAAGGGCAAAATACTGGAGGTGGGAGCGTGCTTGGGATGTTTCAACAATGTCGAGGAGGCCAGTGCTGGGTAGAGAGGGGTAGGAGACCTCTGGGAGATAACCTCGGGCCTTGTACGCCCTTGTCTGGACTTTGGCTGTTACTCCCTAGGAAACTGGAAGCCTTTGTGTTGCCAAAATCTTGGCTCTCTGTGCACCCATGCTGAACAGAAATACGGAGGCAGTCATGGAGGAGAAGGAAAGAGTGGCTTCACTCTTCACTGTGGGGGAACACAGTAGGCTAGGGCCTCAAGAACTGTGCCCCGCCCCTCCTTCCGTGGTGACTAGGGAGAAGTTATACAGTCAGGCCCAGGTGTATGGTGAGGATCAAGGCAGTAAAGTCTAGCATTCTTCTGCCAAGTTTCAAAAGGGTGAGGTTGCTGACAAGATTAGGGTGTGTGCCAGTCTCAGGTGATCCGGTTTCCTAATTCTGATGAGCCTCTCTGGTCCCTTTAACCTTGCTTCAGGTGGTCTCCCGGCTGCCCCTCCTTTGATTAACACTGTTCGAACCTGCTCTTTGGAACTCAGAGAGGGTCATGGAGGCTTGGGTCTTACCTACAAGAAATGGGCGACAAAAAGGCCTCCCTCCATGCCTAGGATCCCTCTGCTCCACATAATATCTGCAAAGACCTCCCTTCGTTTTGAAGGTTTTGTAAGGTTTTTTTTTTTTCTCTTTTTTTTTTTGACTTCCTCAGATTTCTCTGGTGTTCTGACATGAGCTGAGGCCTGCTTTCATTTTGTTTTTAGAGATCTTCTGCTGGGTCTTTTCTGAGGGTTCCAGTTTCCAGTCTTTTCTTCAGGGCTTGTCCCAGCTAGAAAAAGAGAAACAGAGAGTCCAGAAAAAACATAACCAGTAGGAAAATATACATGCATTTCTAGAAACTGGCTTATGTGATTGTGATGACTGCCAAGTCTGAAATCTGTATTGCTGGATGGCAGTCTAGAAAAATCTCAGCCAGGAGCTGATGCTATAGTCTTGAGACAGTTTCTTCTTCCTTAGGAAAACCTCCATTTTGCTCTTAAGTCTTTCAACTTGTTAGATAAGGGCCATGCACATTACTGAGGATAGTCTCTTTTACTTGTTATAGTCAACTAATTGTAGATGTTAACCACATGTATAAAATACCTTCACAGCAATATGTACAGTACAGTTCATTTGCTCAGTCATGTCCAACTCTTTGCAATCCCATGGATTGCAGCATGCCAGGCTTCCCTTCCCAACTCTCACATCCATACATGTTGTACATTAGTGTTTAATTAAATAACTGCAACATGTACATTAGTGTTTAATTGAATAACTGGGCTCTGTAGACTAGCCAAGTTGACATATAAAATCAATCATCCCTGTTGTGGAGTCTCCTCCTCCTCCCTCGGTCACAGTGCACTATTCTTCCAGTTCTCTCCCAAGTATTTGGGAAATAGTAGCACTGCCAGCTCGGAGAAGGCAATGGCACCCCACTCCAGTACTTTTGCCTAGAAAATCCCATGGACTGAGGAGCCTGGTGGGCTGCAGTCCATGGGGTCGCTAAGAGTCGGACATGACTGAGTGACTTCACTTTCACCTTTCACTTTCATGCATTGGAGAAGGAAATGGCAACCCACTCCAGTGTTCTTGCCTGGAGAATCCCAGGGACGGGGGAGCCTGGTGGGCTGCCGTCTATGGGGTTGCACAGAGTTGGACACGACTGAAGCGACTTAGCAGCAGCAGCAGCAGCACTGCCAGCTATTTCCACTCTCAGCAGTCTATGACACAGAGATCTACACCTTCTCCAATTTCAGCTGTGTGCAACAGAGCCAACATCAGGGGCCTGTCCATGGTCTTTGCAGATCACATCCAGACTTCTGAAAATGATTGCTCTTAGTCTCACATTTTCTCCTAAGACTTGTCTCTGTCTTGTTAAAAACTCTTTTGACTTCTCAGAATTTCTGTGCAAATTTTGAGCACATGCCAGTCAAAGGAAAAACCCAAACCAAATATTACTGGCTCTGCTGTCTTTCTAAATGTCCACTCCAGCTTGGACAAAGTCATGTTAGGTGTGACTGTGCTGTTTATGATTATCTTGGAAAATTCCATGGACTGAGGAGCCTGGTAGACTGTTAACTGCCTGGTAGACTTCCATGGGCTGAGGAGCCTGCTAGACTGTTACTGTCTGGTAGACGTCCATGGGGTCGCAAAGAGTCGGACACGACTGAGCGACTGATCTGATCTGATCTGATCACATCATGTTTGCAGGCAGAGATTAATACCAATGGCTGGTTTAGAGTGAAACAGAGATATCCTTCAATATTGATACAGTTTAAAAATACCAACATGTTAATTTCAGCATTTTCAGAATGGTCACAGATTTCAAGCAAGCAGGCAATTATAATTACAGGTTTCATTTGGGAAGTTACTTTCACAGCTATGGCAGCAATTTGTAAAACTCTTGCCAGTTCCATTAAAGTCCTTTGTCTAAGGACATTTCTATTTCACAGAATAGAATGAATTTGGAACAGTTACTAACACACAAGCACCTATGGTACTTCTTGTGGATGCTCTCAATTTAACAGTTTTATCAAGTAGATCCTTTGGGTAAGTTATCAAACAAGAAAGCTTCTCTTCCTCTAGCTGCAGAGGAAGAGCTCCTTTACCTCTTTCCAAGACTGCTGCTGCTAAGTCGCTTCAGTCGTGTCCGACTCTATGCTACCCCATAGACGGCAGCCCACCAGCCTCCCCCGTCCCTGGGATTCTCCAGGCAAGAACACTGGAGTGGGTTGCCATTTCCTTCTCCAATGCATGGTTTTAATAATGAAATCTTGAATTTTTTTTAAAGATACGACTTAGTCAACCAAGAAGCAGGCAGGTGGGAGCCAATTTTACGGAAAGAAATGGGGTAAAGAAGAGCTCGAATTTTAATTAAAATCCATGAAATAAGGAACACAGGGCATTCTTTCTGCAGGGAACTAGTCCCTGGTGCAGAAAGTGTTCTGGTGCAAATGTGTTACACGACTCGGAGGGGTGTTCTAGTGTAAATGTGGCTAATTTCCTTTCCTCCAGGGATCCCAGGTCATACTTCACCCAAGGAAGCCTGAACTGCTGAACTCTTGCCCTTCCTGGCAGTTTCCGGAGACTTCTCTGGCGCCGCCCAGGGCTTCAGAAGGCTCGCTCCCGAGTTTCCCTTACCTCACTCCTGCACGGAGGGTCTCAGTTTCCCTATGGCCGCGCGGTCTTTTAGGTCTTTGGGGGAGAAGCAGGGGATCATCTTTGGGATTTGGGAGATCATCTGGAGAGCTCGCCCGAGCGTCATCAATACAAGGAAATACATGCAGGGGGAGGGGGCGGAGGAAAGCAAAGATCATTCCTTTTCTATGTTGATTTGGAAGCTGGCAGACGTGTTGGCTCCGTGGCTTAGCTGGTTAAAGCGCCTGTCTAGTAAACAGGAGATCCTGGGTTCGAATCCCAGCGGGGCCTTTTGTGGTTTTCCTGCCCGCAAAAAGGATACGGAGAGATGGGGTTTCACGAAAGTGCTTTATGTGGCCCTGAGAGTGGGGACGGTTCTATTGTTTACAGAAAAAGAAAAAGAAGAGACCGAGATAAATTTGTGTTTTTTTCAGAAGAATTTCTACCTTTCTTAAGTTTTCATGTAATATTTTTTTCAGCAAGTACCAAAGGAGCCAAGGAAAACCTGAGGCAAAGGAACCAGATTTAAACTACAAGCGGCATAATAATCTCTATTCATTCTATTCTTTTCTCTGGTGAAATCCCAATTGGGATTTCATAATCTACTTTCACAATCTACAGGCAATATTTTAATCAAGATCAGCCTCTGGAATGATTGATAAATGTATTAAGAAGGCTTATTGTTCAATCTGTAAGTCGTGTCTGACTCGACTCGAGTCAATGGGCTGTCGCCCGCTAGGCTTTTCTGTCTTTCACTATCTCAAATTTGCTCGAATTCATGTCCATTGAGTTAGTGATGCTATGTAACCATCTCATCCTCTGCTGCCCCCTCCTTTTGCCTTCAATCTTTCCCAGCGTTAGGGTCTTTTCCAGTAAGTTGGATCTTGGCATCAAGTGGCCAAATTATTGAAGCTTCAGTTTCAGCAGCAGTACTTCCAATGAATATTCATGGTTGATTTCCTTTAGGACTGACTGGTTTGATCTCTTTGCTGTCCAAAGGACTCTCAAGAGTTTCTCCAGCACCACCATTTGAAAGAATCAATTATTTGGCGCTCAGCCCTCTTCATGGTCCAACTCTCAAGTCTGTACTTGATTACTGGAAAAATTATAGCTTTGACCATACGAACCATTGTCAGTGAATTGATGTCTCTGCTTTTTAATACACTGTCTAGGTTTGTCATAGCCTTCATTCCAAGGAGAAAGTGTCTTTTAATTTCATGACTGCAGTCACCATCTGCAGTGATTTTGGAGCCCAAGAAAAGAAAATCTGTCACTGCTTCCACTTCCCCCCTTCTATTTGCCATGAAGTGATGAGACCAGATGCCATGATCTTATTTTTCTTTAACCTTAGAGAATGCTGCAGCATCTCAATTCATACCAACCACTAAAATCCAACCATATAACATGAGTTGTAAATGGCTATTTTAAAAGGTGGACTTGTGCTCAGAGTTTTTTTGGAAAGGAAAATCAAAGAGGAATATACTCTTCACAGTGATTTCAGAAAGAAGCTATCAGGAGAAGCATCCTTTTGATTGTATACCCACAGGGTGGACATCCCACTAGAACAGACTGACCTGAAGCTGTTAACATCCAGGCTGACTTGAAGAAGCAGTCCAGGAGGGTCTAGGGTACCTTTTTCCAAACTTTATAAGAGAGAGGAAGGAAATATGAGAAGTGGAAAAGAAGTCTAGAATTTTGCTCGTAATTTGGCCCCTTTATATAGAAACTCAAGATCAGGGAAACAAAGTTCATTGTAACTGTTACCCACTTGCTCATCTCCCAAGACCAGCCCCTCTACCACCTGGCCCAGAAAGTCTCACCAACCTGACTTTTACCTTCAAAGCACATGATTTTGTGTAGATGGTCAACAGTTGAAATATGATCTTCTGTTCTATCTGCAGAAACAAAATGTCCCAACATTTTGAAGAATAGTTCAGAAAACAATTCTACTTTTATGGAGACTTTCTCCACTCACTCTTCAGCTTAATTCCCCACTTTTCCTTATAGACATCGCAGAGCAAAGGAAATGTCAATAAAAATTCAATAAATAATCAACTTAAGAAGAAAAAAAGGGAATTTTATTTGAGCTAAACTGAGGATTATAACCAGGAGACAGATCCTCAGAAAACTCTGACAACTGTTCTACTTGTTAGAAGTTGAAGGAACAGTCATATGCATTTTCGAGACAAAGGATAGTACATCAACATGACATGTTGATATTTTACGTGAAGTTCACCAAGGTTACACCTAGTCCATAGAAGCACATACAAAGCAAGCATATGGTTACTATACTCCCTACAAAATTGGCTAAGAATGCTATTCTTTTAAGAAAAGGAAAAAGGAAAGAGGGAAAAAATGATCTTTATGGTGGAGCAGTCACTTCTATCTTTGAGGTGCTCTGGTTAATATGCACACTGCACATTAAGGAGGCAGGAGGTCCAAACAAACACACAAAGAGAATTTTATGTTTAATTTTTCTGCCCTAGTTTAATATACAAATTTTATTTCATCAAGAGACAGACCATCTTTTTCATATGCTTCTATATTCTGCACAACAAAGCCTTTTTCCCAGGCCTAGATTACAGACCTCAAATGGTAAGGCCAGCTGGGTCATAGTAGAGATGTCAACACTAGATCACTTCTTAATTCTGTTACCAAATCTACCTTAACCTTCACCCTTCTGCTCCATCAGGTTCCAGGAATACCTTTACAAGGATGTTTCCAGCCAAGTGGCCCTCAATAGATTGCCTGATCTGTACCATTGAGATAGTGTTACTGGCTACAGAAGCTATGGAATATTCCAGGTGAAGAATTTAGCCATCTCTTCTAAAGTCTAAAAATCTTCCTAACTCTCCATGTATCCATTGTGAAAGTGATTTACATATACAAGTGAAAATGGCTTACAGTTAATATTTGTTTATCTATCCAGTGCTTATCATGTGGCAGGCACCATGCTAGTCTCACTTCAGTCATGAGTTTTGTCTTAAAGAGACTGATGGAAGGGTGAATCAAATAGTTCAATGGCAATTACAGTATAGTGAGCTATAACCCCATTGGAGTGGAGGGTACACTAGACCACACTTTGATACTCAGCTCAGACTGAGTGGAGATAGGAGGTGGGGGAAGACTTCCTGGAAGGAAGTCAGACTGAGCATGGAGGAGATGTAGGTGAGATCCAGACAAGAAAGCGGGCTGGAGATGAGAGGTTGTTGTTGAGCCGTGAAACACGCTGGGATTCTTGGCCTCCAAAGGAGAGGAATTCAATCCGGAGCCAGTGACGAGGCTTGATTGCTCAGAGCTTTTGTGTAATAAAGTTTTATTAAAGTATAAAAGAGATAGAGAAAGCTTCTGACATAGACATCAGAAGGAGGCAGAAAGAGTGCCTTGCTAATCTATAACTGCATGTTTTAGGTCTGTTAGAAAGATATTAATCAGATAAAAGAGAGACACCTCAGGGTTGACTGAGTTTCACCAGGCTCCTCTCCCACAATATGCATTTTTGAGATAGGATGGCACGAGGTGTGTCATCCCCCCGCCATAAAACAATTGATATGAATACTGGTTTGTTGAGCTATTATCAGCCCAAGGTTGGGTAAAGAAATAAAAGTTAGTCTTGCTGCTGCTGCTGCTGCTGCTAAGTCACTTCAGTCGTGTCCGACTCTGTGCGACCCCATAGACTGCAGCCCACCAGGCTTCCCCGTCCCAGGGATTCTCCAGGCAAGAACATTGGAGTGGGTTGCCATTTCCTTCTCCAATGCATGAAAGTGAAAAGTGAAAGGGAAGTCGCTCAGTCCTGTCTGACTCTTAGCGACCCCATGGACTGCAGCCCACCAGGCTCCTCCATCCATGGGATTTTCCAGGCAAGAGTACTACTGGAGTGGGGTGCCATTGCCTTCTCTGAAAGTGTCTTAGGTGGAACCATTTTAAAGAAAGGTAAATTCCAAAGCAAATACATAGTTTCATTAACATAGCTTAAGAAAAACATTTCCATAATAAAAAAGCATTGGTTAACTCAAGGTTTGAGAAAAGTTGAGTTCAGGTGGAACCAGTGTTGTCATGGCAGCACAGAATTTTAAGAGAAAAAAAAATTTGACACTTGCAGCCTATTTCCTCCTTTTGGAGACCCCTGGCCTTCCTGCCTGTTACCTTCTCAAACAGAGAAGTAGAAGAAGGTGCCCCAGGCAAAGGGGACAGTGTGTGGAGAGGACGAGGATGGTGAGTTTGGGTAAGTGGAAGCAGTAAGAGAATAGAGTGTGCAGATCTTGAAATTCTTCTTTGTCTGGAGATGACCGTAAGCAGGTAGGCATGTAAGCATCCTAAGTATTTATGGCATCATGAAAACCACAGGTGGACTTCATTTGACAGCTGATACAGCTCAAATGTTTCATACTTTCTTTTTAAAAGATCATAAGTTACCAAAGCTGGAGAAGGCAATGGCACTCCACTCCAGTACTCTTGCCTGGAAAATCCCATGGATGAAGGAGCCTGGTAGGCTGCAGTCCATGGGGTCGCTAAGAGTCAGACATGACTGAGCGACTTCACTTTCACTTTTCACTTTCATGCATTGGAGAAGGAAATGGCAACCCACTCCAGTGTTCTTGCCTGGAGAATCCCAGGGACGGGGGAGCCTGGTGGGCTGCCGTCTCAGGGGTCGCACAGAGTCGGACACGACTGAAGTGACTTAGGGCCTCTAGCTGGGCTGCTGAGGATCTCTATAGGGTCTGATCCTTCCCACTCAAGGAGCAAACCCTGGTCTCCCGCAGTAATTGAAAGTAATTGTTCTAGATATGGTCTAGGTGTATGCACAACATCTGCTAAAAAAAATTGTGGCCAAAGGGACAAAGTAAAAATAGAATGAGATATATGACACAGCGGCATTTATGTAAATTAAAAATGTATATAGCGAAACCAAAAATGTGTTCTACAAAAACACACAGCAAGAAAGAAAAGGATGATCTTTCCAATGATTTCTTAAGGGGGAGTGGGAGATGAGAAATAAAATTGAAGAAAGGCAATTAAAAGGGAATGTATAAATAAATAAAACAAAAGAATGGCCCTGTAGACATCAGTGAAAGGAGTAACTTTTATTCAACTCCTTGAATGTAAAGGAGAGAGAGGGACAGACAGCTAGAGACAGTGAAAGGGGATTAAAATGACTAGATCTCAACTTGTGGGTACTCTTCTGGGTACAGAGTGCTTTCATTTTAGAACTTGGCTAGTTTCTTTAATATTTAAAATTTTTTTTATTTTGGATAATTTATTTAGGAAAAAAGGAAAAACAGATTAATCCACAGGGGAAACGTGGGGGAAAGCTGATAATACACACAATCGTTAGACTGATTCAAAAGTTCAGGTAATGTCAGGAGTGGGATTCGAACCCACGCCTCCAGGGGAGACTGCGACCTGAACGCAGCGCCTTAGACCGCTCGGCCATCCTGACTTTCTGCCTGTTAACTGCCCTCAAGTTTCATTTCAATGTCCACATGAACGATAGTCCCTCCCACCTCCTTCGCCTTTCTCTTTTTCTGAGGATGCGGAAAATTTTCAATCAAAAAAGGCAACCACCAGTTTACGTATGGTCCTGACGCCGACCCGAGTGGAAACGCGGAGTCAAGTACTGGGTTGCGGGGGCCGCCGGGCAGTGTCTTCTGAATGAACGCAGATTCGATTCCAGGCTGCTACCGACAGGGTGGCGCTCGGCTGGGTAGCCAAGAGAAAGGGAAATTTCTTTGCACTGTCGACAGAATTCTTGTTTATATAATGGCACCCATATTGCTGAAATTGCCTTACTTAAACTGACACCTGCTCCTGGGAAGTCTTACGCTATTCAGTTTGGTGCTTGCTGAGGCCCAACCCTCGGGTGCTCATTAACTCCTCCCTCCTCTCCTTGGCAACCCACTCCAGTATTCTTGCCTGGAGAATCCCAGGGACGGGGAAGCCTGGTGAGCTTCCATCTATGGGGTCGCACAGAGTCGGACACGACTGAAGTGACTTAGCAGCCTCTCCTTTCTGTCCGCTAGCCCCTCGAGACCCATGTAAGAGGGTCCCAGTGTCTTGCTTCTTGATCTGAATTTTCTAGCTGTACCCTGAGGATTTGTGGACTTTTCTGAATGGATGTTATGCTGCTCTCAAAAAGGAGGCATCAAACTAAAACCAGTTCTGCCTTTCTCTTTCTACACGTATGTCACTCTATCTTCCCTTAATTCGTAAGGTTTTCGTACATCTGTGTTTATGTCCAGCAAAGCTGTACCTCAAAGACTTTCCAACTAGTTTGAAACACTCCTCAAAAAGTATTTAGTTTAAGTCCTTTGAACTAAACAATACAGATTCTTTTTATTTTTTAAAGGAGAAGTGAAAGTGAAAATGAAGTTTCTCAGTCGTGTCCGACTCTTTGCTATCCCGTGGACTGTAGCCCACGAGGCTCCTCTGTCCATGGGATTCTCCAGGCAAGAATACTGGAGTGGGTTGCCCTTTCCTTCTCCAGGCGATCTTCCCAACCCAGGGATTGAACCCAGGTCTCCCTCATTGCAGGCAGATGCTTTAATTGGTTATATCTGAGTGAGATTTGGGATCATTTTTCCTTTTTAAAATTAAGTTTCATATGTATTCAAGGAAAAAGACTATTTCCATTTTAAATGTTAAAGTGAGTGGCAAGAGTAAAGGCGCGTATAGTTGAGAGTCGATTCGGAGTTTTCCAGAGGGCGATTTGAGGAGACCTGAGTGTTGTTTCTGCCATAAGAGTCGTGTCATCTGCATATCTGAGGTTATTGATATTTCTCCCAGCAATCTTGATTCCAACTTGTGTTTCTTCCAGTCCAGCATTTCTCATGATGTACTCTGCATATAAGTTAAATAAACATGGTGACAATATGCAACCTTGACGTACTCCTTTTCCTATTTGGAACCAGTCTGTTGTTCCATGACCAGTTCTAACTGTTGCTTCCTGATCTGCATACAGATTTCTTAAGAGGCAGATCAGGTGGTCTGGTATTCCCATCTCTTTCAGAATTTTCCATAGTTTATTGTGATCTACACAGTCAAAGGCTTTGGCATAGTCAATAAAGCAGAAATAGATGTTTTTCTGGAACTCTCTTGCTTTTTCCATGATCCAGCGGATGTTGGCAATTTGATCCCTGGTTCCTCTGCCTTTTCTAAAACCAGCTTGAACATCAGGAAGTTCACGGTTCACATATTGCTGAAGCCTGGCTTGGAGAATTTTGAGCATTACTTTACTAGCGTGTGAGATGAGTGCAATTGTGCGGTAGTTTGAGCATTCTTTGGCATTGCCTTTCTTTGGGATTGGGATGAAAACTGACCTTTTCCAATCTTGTGGCCACTGCTGAGTTTTCCAAATTTGCTGGCATATTGAGTGCAGCACTTTCACAGCATCATCTTTCAGGACTTGGAATAGCTCCACTGGAATTCCATCACCTCCACTAGCTTTGTTCGTAGTGATGCTTTCCAAGGCCCATTTGACTTCACATTCCAAGATGTCTGGCTCTAGGTTAGTGATCAATCATCACGATTATCTGGGTCTTGAAGCTCTTTTTTGTACAGTTCTTCTGTGTATTCTTGCCACCTCTTCTTAATATCTTCTGCTTCTGTTAGGTCCACACCATCTCTGTCCTTTATCGTGCCCATCTTTGCATGAAATGTTCCTTTGGTATCTCTGATTTTCTTGAAGAGATCCCTAGTCTTTCCCATTCTGTTGTTTTCCTCTATTTCTTTGCATTGATCACTGAAGAAGGCTTTCTTATCTCTTCTTGCTATTCTTTGGAACTCTGCATTTAGATGTTTATATCTTTCCTTTTCTCCTTTGCTTTTCGCTTCTCTTCTTTTCACAGCTATTTGTAAGGCCTCTGGTCCCATCACTACATGGGAAATAGATGGGGAAACAGTGGAAACAGTGTCAGACTTTGTTTTTCTGGGCTCCAAAATCACTGCAGATGGTGACTGCAGCCATGAAATTAAAAGACGCTTACTCCTTGGAAGGAAAGTTATGACCAACCTAGATAGCATATTCAAAAGCAGAGACATTACTTTACCAACAAAAGTTTGCCTAGTCAAGGCTATGGTCTTTCCTGTGGTCATGTATGGATGTGAGAGCTGGACTGTGAAGAAGGCTGAGCGCCGAAGAATTGATGCTTTTGAAGTGTGGTGTTGGAGAAGACTCTTGAGAGTCCCTTGGACTGCAAGAAGATCCAACCAGTCCATTCTGAAGGAGATCAACCCTGAAATTTCTTTAGAAGGAATGATGCTAAAGCTGAAACTCCAGTATTTTGGCCACCTCATGCGAAGAGTTGACTCATTGGAGAAGACTCTGGTGCTGGGAGGGATTGAGGGCAGGAGGAGAAGGGGGACGACAGAGGATGAGATGGCTGGATGGCATCACTGACTTGATGGGTGTGAGTCTGGGTGACCTCCGGGAGCTGGTGATGGACAGGGAGGCCTGGCGTGCTGCGGTTCATGGGGTCGCGAAGAGTCGGACACGACTGAGCGACTGATCTGATCTGATCTGAGTGTTGTTTGGAGGCAGAAGGAGCAGATGAATAGGGATATGCAGAGAGATGGCACGGAAGAGCTGTTGTTGATTAGTGATGATAGGAGTTTCACAGTTATTTTTCTCTTAATGTGAGTGTGTCTGGGTCTCTTTTAAAGAGAGGCAGACCCTTTCAAACATGTGATGACCAGAGTTGGCTTTTGGTGTGTAAAATGAAGTCCTGTTACTATTATTTCAGGAGCATTTGTATTTTTAAGGCTGGTCTTTAGCTGTGGGGTGAAAGGTTTTGTTTTCTGGTTTAAAAAGGAAGTCAGGCCTTGGAATACTACAGTTAATTATTTGCACTGGTGGAAGAGGCCTTTCTGGACCTTCTGAAACCATAATATCACTGATTCTGCTTCAGGTCATTAAGACAGGCTTTGATGAAGCATCAGCAAGGCCACCTTTCTTCTCTTTCAGAAGATTTGAAAATAAAGCCAGAGCTACCAAGACTGTTAATTTCCTCCTTCAGGCACTGGTATCTGGTGCCAGATGGAAAGGGAGCTGCGATGGAAAGGAAGCTGCAAGGCTTATCACATAAGTTCAGAATCTACTGCCAGCTCAATACTGTGTTTGGTAACCATTTTCCTTGAAGATCATGAGGAAATAGAAAGGTGAGGGCAGTCCCAGAGCTAACTGAAACCTCTGACTAATTCCCTTTCTACTCTCAGAGAGGGGTTCCTGTGGCAGCCCCATTTATTTAGGGTAAGATTTTATATATACATTTCAGGATACGCATAGGACATTAAACTGGCAAAACAGCTACTTAAGATTCTCAAGTATTTTTTAAAGAAGTTTGAACTTTTAAAAAAATCTTTTACTTTCTAAAAGTACAATTTGAACATAAATGAATACTTTGAAAGCAGAGGTAAATGGTGGTCTTCTCTCAGGAGTCCAATGTAGGGTAGAATGAATACAGCTTGAGGAAGAGGCAAAGAAAGGAGGATCACCCAAGTTTGTTTGTTTATCCAGTTATGAGGCATAACCAAATATTTCCCCCAAAGGCTAAGGGTGGTAGCCACTGGCACTGTGGCCTTTTTGTAAGTAGCTGGCCCTTCCTGGAACAGGAGGCCCTGTGCTGCCTGCCCTAGTGAGCCTACTGCCATCAGGTCTGGGGATGGGTCTTGGATAGACAGAACCACAGTGCTTTGACCCACTGCATTCCCATGCAGGTTTCTTCTCTCTGTTTTGTATCAGTTCCATTTGTTGGATAAAGAAAGGGAGGTGCAGAAGCTGTTTTCAACAATCAGACTTATTTATTAGGTTAAGACCACGGGCAACATTGACCCTGGAAAACCCAATGGAAATGGAAGGTGGGAGCCTGGTCAAGACAAACATATACAGGAAAATGCAAATACAAACAAGTGCAATCAATCTAGCTGTGCTGAGCACAATGATGCAGCTTTCAGGGGACCCTGAGGAGAAGTAGCACGTAGGAAAGCTGAGTGGGGAGAGAGTAATTTGTGGCTCAGTATGGAAGTGGATGGTGGTTAAAGCTAATTAAAGGTGTGGTTGAGCAGTTTTAAGCCATATGTTGGTGAGACATGGCCATTGGCCATGAGACAACAGCCAATAAAGTGGTGATATCACTGAAAGATGATGCCTGAAAATGCCTCTAAAGTGGAGAGATGCTAGATAAAAAGGAAGAAGAGACCAGCAACTTGTGGAATCAACAAAGTGAGGTTGGAAAGAGCCCTTTGCATTTTGTTTAAAATTCTCTTCTCTTTCATTCTATCTGACCTCCTCACCTTCTTTACTCCCCTTGCCAACTGCTCAGATCCACCCTGTAGGAATGACTTAGAAAATCTGAGATACGGGCCCTAAAGTTCTAGGGACAAGTCAGATGTTTATCACTGCCTGAGTTCACCTCATTTTCCTCTATCATGATGTGCCCTCCAAGTTCCTTTATGGGATTTCAGCCACTGGTTTTCCCTTCCCAGAACCCTTCGGGTTTTCTGCTGACTTAAAACCTGTTCCTCTATATACCCCTATCCTGAACACCAAGATGTTTCTGTCATAACCCCATGCCGACCTAACTCCATCTTGATCCCCAAACTGCAATTCCCTCCCTAGAGGATTTGGCCTCTGGGATGGGAGATCACAAGAAGCAGTATGAGTCACCTCCCTGCCCCTTGACTATTGTTACAGAAATAGATTAGGAAGGGCCTATTCCTCACACTCTATTAGCAGCAACACAACCTTCTCAAGATTAATTAATCCTTATCCAACAGGAAGAAGCTGAGGCTGAATAAAGCTAGCCAATGAAGCCCTGGGAGTGGTGGAAGAGGGGGTTAGTGTAGAGGGAAAGAGCTGAGCTGGAATATTTCTTAAGGCACCCCTTGGCTGGGCTGGAGAGGGATTAGTTTAGAATGGAGGGTTTCTATATCCCTGGAGGCAAAGTCCTCTCCCATGGGGGACAGTGGGATCTCATTTGAAATGTCCTTGGCATCAGCAACTACCATGACTCCCTCAAGCCCATCAGTGATTGGGCAAATAGTCAGGGGCTTTTTACCACAGGACCACAAGCAGAAGAAGGGCCGGAGGGGGCCAGAGAAAGAGGCCTTGGAGAAAGTATAGATATGGGATCCATCAGTCATGTTGTAGAAGAAGATGTCTCCTGATTCATAGTCAAGGAAGACCCCAACCCGGCGAGGGGGTCCAGCCAGTGGGAGAGGAGTCCGCAGTGGGGTGAGAGCCCAGTACCCATTTCCATACAGCTCCACAGCCCAGAACCCATTCTCTGGAGTCATGGGGTCAAATCCTTTCTTCATCACATTTTCCCTACACACCCCAATTGCCCAGTCCGTCCTGTCTCCCACCTCCACCTCCCAGTAATGTCTCCCCGAGGTGAAGGCCTCACGACCCATCACACAGGGCCAGGAGTCAAATCTTTCTGGTTTCTCAGGAAGTTTCTGACGTGAATCTTCCAGTCGGACAGATTTTGAATCTTCATACAGAAAGAGGTGTGGGTGGGCAGTATCTGGATCCAGAGTCACATCCACTAGAGAGCGAGAGAAACTGAGTCTGATTATCAGTGAATGTCACAGGTTGAAAGAACCATCCTTTCTTCTCTGAAGAAGAAAGATCTCCTCAGGAAGTGAACTGCTTGGCCTGCTCAGCTGTCCCTTTTCCCCTCTTCCATCCACAGCCATAGGGTGATGTATCAACTGACTGTCCCCAGTACCCCATGGAACCCTATCAGAGGGGGCTTGCCTTCTAGCCATCTTCCAAGGGCCTTTTATGTGCCTCAAGGATAATGTTGAGGTCATTTGCCATCATCTTTCCCCTCTACATATTAGTGGTTTTTATTTCCAAGTATTGGAGGACTTTCAGTACCTGCAGGGTAGCACCTCAAAGCCCTTAAGATATTCAGAGTCACTGACCTGCATGTAATGTAGCCTTTTTCCATTCTGTAGTGAGAGAAGGTGAGGAGAGGGAAAGAATGTTATTGACATGTTTTATAATAAGAGAGAGACAACTTTGTGGATGAAAAAAGACAAAGGACATAGAACTTACTGAGCTCTTCCAGGAGTTTCTCTGGAAAACAAACAGAAATACCTTAATGACCTTCTAGCCTGGGTGTGAGGGAGGGGACAAAACAGTGTGAGAAACATATAAAGGAGAAACTATTTAATTCACGACTACCTGATTATTGAGACATTATCAAGAAATGAAGAACAAGGATTTTGTTTTGTTTTCTAAGAAATATGCAGGAAGTTCCTACTCACTTGGTATCAGAACTTTAATCATTACTGAGAAACCAAGTTAAAAGTAAGGGTAGAGTCTGAAGGTTAATAATGAATAAACATCAGGTCTATTATCTCAATTAGAATTGCTTTTGACTCATCTTATACCCAAACCTCTGTTATTCTTCATATTGGGTGCCACTGAATTCAGGAGCTTTATAATCCCCTCTGATTTTTAGAATTCTGGAATCAATTATCTTTCCATTGGCAGTCATCCTAAAGGACTTGGGTTCAACCTCATGTGGAAGCACTCCTGACAAGTAGACTGGGATTCTATGACTTACCTTTAGAGCTGAATTCATTCCTCCTCTGTCTGGATCTTTCCTTGTATAGTCTCCAAGTAAAAAATATGGACCCAATTGTGAGAAGTCCTAGGACCACCAAGATGACAGCTACAGCCACCATCCAGGGAGTCAGCCTTGGGAAGAAGGAGGCTAGAACAAAATCCCCAAGAAGGACATTTGTTGAGAAACTCAGAGCAAATCTAGCTCCACTCCTGATTCCAAAGGGGGCTGGAGAGAGGATGATCTGGACTTCTCACATTCCTCACATGGCAAAAGAGTCCCTCCAATACCACTCTGAGGTTTTCAGATAAATTTTGGTCTTAGGTAAGAGAGAGCACAGAAAGAGGAATGAAGATGAAGAAGAGTCATTTGGGGACAGGACCTGTGGAATAAAGAATATAATGGACCGATTCATGTTATCATGGAAATTTCTCCTTAGCCATCAATGCAGGATGGGAGCCAAGGGGATGAGGGAAGTAAATAAGGAAGGGGAAATATCACTTCTGTGTGCAACAGAAGGGGACTCAATGACCCAAGAATAAGGAAAAGTTCCTTGCTGAACCAGAGGTAGAGTGTGAAGACTCTGGAAACTTGGAGCTCTAGCATGGGATAGGGAGGAAGGGGAGATAAGGGTTGAAAAAGGAGAACTGATTTAGCTAGATTCAGAAGGCTCTGAATCAGGAAGACCACACCCTTCAGAGACAAAGCTTTTCCAAGATATATCTCCTAAGAAAATCTGGAAGACTTCCCTATCTAAGATATATCTTCTAAGATGGAAAATCTGGAATGTCTGTGAGATCTAGGTATAAAACTTATGCCTTCAGAATCTCTAGTGAAGTTGGTGGGGCTCAGTGGGCAGGAGTTTAGGTGGGGAAAGTTTAAGATGAGAAAAATAGACAAGTCTGCCAGAAGGTTGTAGCTGGGCAGATGTCCCATGTGATGTTGCCCTGAAACTGTGTCAAAAAGGAACCCAGCACCTGTTTTACTGACCTGGTATGGAAACCTCTACTTCTTTCTTCTGGCCAAGAAGGAGGTTCTGGATGCAGCAGGACACATTCTTCATAGAGGTGTCCCTGATGATCACTGAAGCTCTCACAGTAAACAAACCTTCTTCATCAGGATTCCTGGACTCTGACATGGATGGAAACTCTTCTCCCCTGTGAGTTCGCCACTGTACTTGGGGCTCTGGGTACCATCCCACTGAGGTACACTCCAGCTGGATCTCTCCACTCTCTTGAACTTTCATACTGATGTGAGGATCAGAGCCCAGAGCTATGGAGAAAGAAGGTGCCTTACTCCTTTCGTGGACACACTTCTGGGAGCCTTATAACCATAGGGCTATATAGTTTGAGAAAGAGAAGCCCAGAGGAACTGGAAATGAGAGGGACCCATCTCCATGTTTTACTACACAAAAGAACTGAGGTATCCATAAAAGAAGACATCTTATCAGAGATGAAACAACTATTGGCTTAAAGTCATATTCCAAGTTGTGTATATATGTGAGAATGTGTATTCTTTTCACAAAAAGGGCCACCATTTTCAGCAGATTTTCAGAGGTGTCTATCATTCATAAAAGGTAACATTGACAGCTTTATGCTCTCAAATCCCCAGGGCTTTCTAACCAGTCTTTAAGACACTTCCTTAAAAAGGAAAGATGAGTTATATATGATACTACCATGTGGGACACCCTGTTATGAAACAGGGACCCACATTTCACCCATGTATTTTTCAAACTTCATCTTTACTTGAATATATGCATAAAAAGCAATATATATTGCACAGCAATATTTTACAAGTATATAATGCTTTTAGAATTGACAAAGCAGTTTCTCATATGCCAAGCATGAGGGATCTTAGTTCCCTGATCAATGCCCCCTGCATTGGAAGCACCAAACCACCAGGGACTTCCTATATTGATTTTTTTTAAAAAAATCTCATTCTTGCAAAATCTTATTCGGCAGGTGCTCCCCCAGTTATACAGTAGGAAATGTAGCTCAGAAAGAAAATTGCTTGGTGCCAGGTGGGAAAGGCAGACCTCAAAGTATACTTTGTTCCTCAGTGTGTACCATTTCCTTATAGTTTTACTCTGAATTCTGGCTTGAAGCAAAAACAGAAACAAAACCAAAACTTTTCTAGATAGGTCAAGACCCTTAACAAGCCACCGTGCTCTACAGTCTCACAAAATCAGTCTTTGCGTCTAATCCACCAAGTAAGCATTGGGATTGCTCACTACGGCCTTACTATAAATGGTGAAAAACAGACACAACTTAAATGCTCAATTCTGGGCTTTGACCAAGCAAATTATGATGCACTAATAGAAGAGAATATTATACAGTCATTACATCTTACACTTATTTAACTATTAACGTGGGGAAATGATTATCCTATAATTGAGAGAAAAAAGCAGGATATCATGGAAACAAAGTTCCAAGGACAAAAATCATTCGCTGCTCTCTGTCTACTCAGCTCAAACCCTCTTCCTACTTATCTCTTACTCTAGGCCTGCCAACCCCTTCCAGCCTAAAAGGGATTTGGGGAACAAGTCTGATGGTTTCCAAAGTAACAGAGCCACAGGAAAATATTATCTCGCATGGAGTCACCGGAGAAAGTCAAAACCCGTCCACTCACCAGCCACCTTCAGATGCACGATGGCCTCTTCGTAGTTTTCGTCCTGCCTGAAAAAGCATCGGTACTCCCCATCATCAGAGGCTTTGACCTCCTGTATCCTCACAGCGACGCTGCCCTCGGCGATGTGGTCCTCCACCAGCGACACTCTTCCCCGGTATTCAGCCATCTCCTCTCCCTCCTGCTCTCGCCCTTCGCGGCTCACGAACACCGCAGGCGAGACCTTCTCCCGGAACCAGCGCAGCTCCATGCCCTCGGCGCTCACGTTGGGGGAGAGACGACAGGGCAGCTCTGCATCTGCACCCACCACCGCCAGGATGGGCTCTGGAGGTCCGATCACGTCAAGGGAGCTGCCAAAACACCAAGAGGGTCGGACGGAATGTGGAGGAGGGAGTTGAGGACTGATTCAGACGAGGATCCCACTGAAGGGCACTTTCCCACTACAGCTCCAGGGAATCCATCTGGGCCCTTGGGGAAGTCGCTAAGGACAACCAAATGGGATTGCTTACAATTACTGAGAAATTTCAAGCTTGTAGGCTAGAAAATATCCTATAATTGAGAGAAAAAGGCAGGACATCATTGAAACAAAGTTCCACCCAGAAAGATAATTCGCAGCTCCTTCTCTACTCAGCTCAAACCCTCTTCCTACTTATCTCCTAGTCTAGGCCTGCCAACCCCTTCCAGCCTAAAAGGGTTTTGGGGAACAAGCCTGATGGTTTCTGGACCTACCAGAATCCAGCTTGGGCAGCTGGAGGACAATGAAAATGAGCAGACACCTCAGGAGGCAGGAGTTTGGAAAGACTGCCATCTCCAACTTTTTTGGGCAGCAAGATGCTGGTGGGCTCGAGTTTGTCGGGAACTTAAGCCTAGGAGAGATGAAAGAATAGGCAATAAGTAGGAGCTGTTGAGAAGGCAATGGCACCCCACTCCAGTACTCTTGCCTGGAAAATCCCATGGATGGAGGAGCCTGGTGGGCTGCAGTCCATGGGGTCGCTAAGAGTTGGACGCGACTGAGCGACTTCACTTTCACTTTTTCGCTTTCATGCATTGGAGAAGGAAATGGCAACCCACTCCAGTTTTCTTGCCTGGAGAATCCCAGGGGCAGGAGAGCCTGGTGGGCTGACGTCTATGGGGTCACGCAGAGTCGGACACGACTGAAGTGACTTAGCAGCAGCAGCAGCAGGAGCTGTTGAGACACTGTGCTCCTGTGCCCTCCCAGCAGTTCTTTCCAGCTTGGAAAGCATCATTTGCACCTTAAGCATCCTCCTTGCCTTCTGCCAAGGGTGGACTTTCGGGCCCAGCTGCTGTCAGCACACATCCACCTACCACCCTAAGGTTAGTCAATCTTGTCTGTACAAAACAGCAAAATGGGCTCTAAACCCCCAAGAGAGTCTAGAAGGCAATTGTGATGCATAGTACCCATTAGCAGGTTTCATGTATTATAAATAGACAAGTCTTAGAACTACTGTGTCAAAAAAATCTCTTCTTTCAAATACAATAATTTGACATCTGCTTTTAGCAATGATAATAAAGATATAGTGATGGAGGCAGAGCTGGAGACCAGGGAAATAAGCAGGAGCAGGAAAGAAGAAAGGCTGGAGGAGACAGAACAAGAAAGGGGAGCTGAAGAGAACTAAAGGGCTTGAAGAGTAGAGGGCCTGGGACTAGAGAGGAAGGAGCCTGGGAAAGAGAGAATGACTCTGGCTGTTGGCTCTCTCAGGGGTGAGAACAGTCCCAGATACTGACCTCTGATGTTGGAGGAAAAGGCACCAACAAGCTTCTGCTACCAAATGAGAAAGTTGGTTGTGGCCCCATTGGCAAAAGTTAAAGGAGAAGGAAGGGGGAAGTACTTTCAGGAAAGCCTGCCTCCCCCCACCCTTCCACCCCAATACACTCCCTCCTCATCCCTGATGTATTTACTTTGGGGGAAAAAAAAAGTTCCAGAGAGGAGAAGGGTCTGTGGATTTGTGGTCTTCAGCTTAGAAACTAGGCTATGCATTGATAACCTGTTTACAGAAGGGGACAGAGCGAAAAAGAAAGAGGATTTAAGAAAACATGAAAATAAGATGCAAAGCCTTGAGCCATCTCCAAGCCTCACTTTTTAAATCTCTAAAATGGAAATATTGCTAATAATACCTTCTTTGGAGTAGTGGTGCAAGGATTAAATGAAATTAAGCATGTTATGTGCTTAGCATATAATGGAGATTTAGAAGAGGGGAAGTTGTTATTCTATTATTATTTATATGAGCTGAAAACTAAAGATAGGCTGAGAATGCATGGGTATGATTCAGTTTTCAGGGCCCAGAGTTGCCTCTCTGCAAAGCTACCTCCCTAAAAGCAATTTATGAGACCTACAACTCCCTGTTTTGGGTTAAACCCCTTACTGTTACAGAAAACATTTTCAAGATATGTATTTTTTAAGGTAGAAATCACTCATAATGTCAGCAAGTAATGATAGCCTCCAGTAATAGAACTGATGATTTATATAATTCGATATACTTTTATATAATTTGGGCTTCCCTGGTGGCTCAGACCATAAAGAATTTGCTTGCAATGCAAGAGATCAGGGTTCATTCCCTGGGTTGGGAAGATCCCTTGGAAAAGGGAATGGCTACCCACTCCAGTATTCTTGCCTGGAGAATCACATGGACAGAGGAGCCTGGCAGGCTAGAGTCCATTGGGTCACAGAGTCAGACATGACTGAGCGACTAACACTTTTATGTAATTTGAAACATTGTTGATAGCTATATTATACCATATTGAAGGTTCCTATAATTCCTGAGATCATGGCACATCTTGGGGTTATTGCCTATTATAAATAGTGCAGTTTATACACAAGTCTTTGTCCACATTTTTGTTAACTTACTGATATACTTTCTACTGAATTCCCAGAAATACTGTCATTAGGCCAAAGGGTATGAACATATTGTCAAAGCTTCTTCCTGAAATGTCAATCCAATCACACCATTAGTGGAAATGTCCTTCTCACCAGCACTGAGGTCTATTCTTCCTTATCATCACTAATGGGCTGGATGAAACTGACCAAATTATTACTTTATTATGCATTTATATGATAGTTAGGTTGGTCATTTTTCACATTTTTATATGTTAATATATTCTGGAAGTAAACTTTTCAAGTAAGTGCCTTTTTTGACAGAGTCTGGTGCTTTTTTTAAGAAATCAATATGTGTGAATTTTCAAAAAATTGAAAACATCAGCTCTGTATTATATTTGTGGCAAAAACCGTTCACCACTTCTTTGTTCTTTGCCTTTTAATTGAGACTGTGATCAAGACCAACAAAAGAGAACTGCTTAAAAAAGAGAAAGATATTTGCTTCAGTGGATATGCCCAAGTGCCAGGAGAATGAATTTTCTCAAATACAAATCTGATCTTGTCATTTTTTGCTTAAAAATGTCTACATGACTGCTTAGTGACCCCAGCATCCAGTTCAAGCACCTTAATCTGGTCAAGAAAATGCTGTAAGATCTAGTGGCCTTCCTGCTTCCTTTCTCTTCGCCTTTTCTCCCTAGTTTCCCAGCACTGGCTAGCTCATGTGAGAAACACTTCTAAAGTCTTCAGTCTTATCTATAACGTTTAAGGTAAATTAAAACATTTTACTGCATTAAATGTGAAATTTCAAAAGAAATGTGACCCTGACTAGACTTTACCCCCTCCAACTGAAATCGACTCTCCTGGAAGATGTGCCAGATTTATCCTGTGATATGGACAACTTCCTGGTCTCTCTTTGCTGTCAGGAATGTGAACTGAAGCCTACTCTGAGACACATGTGCATTTATTTTTGTCTTTTGTTTCCAAGTCTCTCTTCCCCTCCTAAACTGAGCTCTTTGAGTTCATACTCTCTGACCTCTTATCAGCACATAGACGTAAGTAGAGTCAGCAGCTTAAATCACACCAACTAGTCCTTGGCTTTCCTAGTTTGAGATGTATCTGCCTCATTTTCAGCTTTCTTTGTGCTTAACTTTCACAAATATCACTGATAATGAGTTTCTTCTCCTTAATTCATTCTGATTAGACTTCTCTCCCTTGCTCTGCATTGTCAAAATATCTAATAATTATTTGGGAAGAGGGGAGGGGGAAGAACTTTTATTTTCACCTAAGAGAGCTAGACTGAAGGAAAGGAACCAGGAAATAGACAGCAAATGGTACATAGAACTCAAGCTATTACGTGGCAGCCAAGGTTCTGGTTGGATAATATCTGAGTCATTTTGACAGAAACCAATAGCACTGGACAGGATCTCTGAATTTTCCAGGCTCCATCAGTGAACAGAGATTCTAGATGCCCCCACCTGTCATGACTATTATTGTTTGTGGGGTGCCTTTGTGATGTGGGGCTGCCATGAGCAATTTCCTGCTGTTCTGGAGACTAGACGCATAAATTCTTTCTCTTAGACATGAAACCATTTGGGCTGAAGAATGTGATGTGCTCTGTATAAGAGCAAATTGAATGCAAAAATATAAGGGCTTCTCCCCACCCCACTCCACTTTTCGTCACACGCCATTCAAATTTCCCAATATTATAAACTAGTCAGAGCCAATGATTACTCTCACCCTTGTCTTACTTTACCTCCAGCTGCATTTTACTCAGGTAACCACTAGCATTAAAAAAAAAAAACCAGTCAGTTTCTGTTCTGTCAAAGTCATCCTCACAAAACTTTAAAGAAAAAAAGAAAAAAACAAATAGTATAAAAAACTTATAAGAATAGCACCAGTCTCACCCTGTCTGTCCTCATTCGCTAGAAATAGCCTCTTCAAATGCTTTGTTGCTTTATCTGGTATTTAAGTATTCTCAAGAGGAACAATTTATATTGCTATTTCTTGATGAATTAATTTTTAGATATTACTTTTTGATGCTCTAGTATGGTCAGTGATGATTTAGTTCTTGTGATGGTTGATTTCATGTGTCAGCTTGATTGAGCTAAGGGCTACCAGGTAACTGGTAAAATGTTATTTCTGGCTGTGTTTGTGAGGATGTTGCCAGAAGAGATAAGCCTTTGCATTAGTAAGTGAGAAAATGGCTCTCACTAATGTAGGTGGGTATCATCCAGTCCTTTGAGGGCCTGAATAGAACAAAAAGATACAGAAAGGGCGAATTTGCTCTTTGTCTGGTCTGAAACTTCCAGGTCCTGCCCTCAGATGTTGGCACTTCTGGTTCTCTGGCATTTGGACTCTGCCTGGAAGTACGTCACTGTCTCCCCTGCTTCTCAGGTCTGCATGTTTGGGCCAGAACTACACAACCAGTTTTTCTGGACCTCCAGGTTACAAAGGGCAGATGGTGGGACTTCTTTGCCTTTATAATTATATGAGCCTATCCTTCTTAATAAACCTTCCTAAATATATATCCTATTGGTCCTGTTTCTCTGGAGAACTCTGACTAACACCATTCTTTTATATCACCAATAGAAGTATGCCATTTTTGTTCAATGTTTCCTATATCATGGTTATGTGACTATATTTTTATGAAACCAAGTTTTGTATGTAATTACTTTTATTTTCCTGTACAACTTTTTGTGTGTGTGTTTGAGGGAGATGGGGAAGGGAGGGAGTTAAATGATTGATGTTATTTTCTTTGTTTGGTTTTCTGTGTTCCCATCACAGATTCTCCCCACCCCTTTAACAGCCTCTAAGTACAGTTTGCAAAGTCAAACATCTCAGATGATTTATTAATGCCATTACAACCCCTCCCCATTCCCATCCCTCCCAAAGCAGCACTTCTCTAACTTAAGTGAGCATATGCTTCACTGGAGGGTCTTATTAAAAACAGATTCTGATTTAGATCTGGACTGGGACCAGGTTTCTCCATGCTGGCTGCTGCTGGTCCACAGGCGCTGAATCCTGTTCTTTACATGGACGCTACAGGTGGAGAGGCAGCTGCTGGCTCTGCACAAATTGTGGAGATGCCCTGCGTGATGGTTCTGGCTCAGGGTCTTGGGCTTATGTCTTTTGCGTATGGCTAAACTGAGCTAAGACAAAGGGCTGGGGGAAACAGACACATGATGCATAGCACCATATCCTGTGGCTTGTCATGAACTTTGTGGCCAGCTGCTTTTTCTCAGGGCACACACTATTGGCATGCTGGTAATAATTAGATGTGATCTAATGATATGTTGACATTATAATGCTGACACAATTCCCCCATTTATTAAGCCTGTATTAAGTTCATGTGCATTGTGCAGTGATCACTTTGTAGTGTACAGAAATATTGAATCACTATGCTATGCAGCATGGACTAACATGCTTGTTAGGTTGTAGGTCAATTATGCTTCAAAACAAACAAACGAACTAACTCATTGAAAAAGAGATAGATTTGTGGTTACCAGAAGTGGAGGGGTAGGGCGAAGGGGGAATTGAATGAAGGTGATCAAAAGTTACAAACTTCCAGTTTTAAGATAAATAAGCACTAGGGATATAACATACAACATGATAAATATAATTAATACTGCTGTATGCTGCATATGAAAGTTGTAAATAGAGTCAGTCTTAACAGTTTTCATCACAAGGAAAGAAACCTTTTTCCCTTTTTCTTTTATTTTGTATTTGTATGAGATGATGGATGTTCACTAAATTTATCTTGGTGATCATTTCCTGATGTATTTAAGTCAAATCATTATGCTGTACACCTAAAACATATACAGTGCTCTATGTGAATTAGATCTCAATAAAACTAGAAGAAAAAAATTATGTACATTATCGTACAACACATTTGCATATGTAAGGGGTGAATAGAAAGGAACTGAAGAAGCCCGAGGAAAATGTGATGGGATTTTTGTGTAGAAGGGCAGCATTCCTGGGGGTGGAGTAAGGTTAAATGTGTCCCCCTGCAGCAAGAGTCTGAGGACTGGTTGAGAGGTGACATCTCTGAGTCATATTCCTGGAAATACTTTCGAAATAGAGAGTTCTTAGAACAAAGAGACTCAGAAAGGGAATGTATGGGAGCCAATAAAATGAGGTTGGATTGTGCAAGGGATAAATAAGAGGATTTAAGGAAGGAGTTGGGGTTACATGAGCCACTCTGAGTAGTTCCCAGAATCCCCCCCACTGACCCTCTCTTTCTGTTACTTGGTGGGATGAGGTCCTCCAAAAAAGGGCTCCATTCACCCTCTGGAGGACAGGCTATAGAAAACATGAAAGAATGTTAGAAGCAGGCTATGAATTCATCAGGGCTTTCCTGGTGGTTCAGCAGCAAAGAATCCACCTGCCTATACAGGAGGCATGGGTTCAATCGCTGGTTCGGGAAGATCCCCTGGAGAAGGAAATGTCAACTCACTCCAGTATTCTTGCCTGGGAAATCCCATGGACAGAGAAGCCTGGTGGGCTGCAGTCCCTAGAGTTGTAGAGAGTTGGACACAACTTAGCGACTAAGCAACCAACTAACAATCATGAATTCATTATTGGTCTGATTTTTCTTTGAGGTTTTCACAGAGAGGTTTTATAAGAAATACAAGGCCTTCCATGCTACTCTCTTATGAAAAGAGAGCTGGTAGGGGGAGGGGAGAAATACAAAGCCTTGTTTATAGAACAATAGAGGAAACACCAGAATTCTCCAAGTTCTTGTATGAGTTTCTTTGGAAAATTACTCATTAAGATTTGAGTTAAAGATGTAGGAAGGAAGATGGAATGTGAACATGAAACGCACAATGGAGTGACTGTTCCCTTCTGTGAATACTTGATTACTGAAAAATTATAGATACATCATGAACAAAGAATACTTTTTGTTTCAATTTTTGTTCTGAGAAATCTGTGGGAAGTTCCTCTTGGCTTTAGATACTGAGAGATTTTGCTGTATCTGAGGAACTGAAAGTCTGGTGCCAAATTTCATGTGGATGGGAGTGAGCGCTGGAGGCTGATAGTGGGGTCTGGTTTGCCTGTGACCATGTTGAAGGCCAGCAGCCAAAGCCCACCTGTAGTTGAATGAAATTGGATTTGTTGGTACTTGTTTCAGTAGTGTGGATTCCACACACCATGTGGGGCTGGGAGGTGAGGAGTGCATCAGTGAGAGCAGACGCACTGAATATTACAGGATTTAGGACTGTGTTGGGTGATTTGGGGGAGGTTCAAAGAAAGAAGGGTTTGTTCTGGACGAATGCTGTCAGAAAGCAGTGGGCTGTTGTAGGAGTGAATATTCCAATAATTTTTATTAGAAAGTAAAGAACAGAGTGGGCTAAAATTGCAGTTGGTGGGAATTTCCTGGTGGTCTAGTGATTAGGACTCTGAGCTTCCATTGCAGGCGCCCAGGTTTCATCCCTGGTTGGCGAACCAGGATCCCACAAGCTTGGCAGTGGGGCCAAAATTAAATAAATAAATTGCAATTGGTAAAGATGTAGCAATTACTGCAGTTAGCCAAGAGAGGGAAGTGTATGATCAATTTTGTGGCTTGCTTTGTGTTCTTGTTTTGTTTTTGCCTGTGCTGCAAGATCATAGAGTGGATTTGTTTTTGTCTCTTTGGAGAAGGCCTTGGCAATCTACTCCAGTACTCTTGCCTGGAAAATCCCATGGACAGAGGAGCCTGGTAGGCTGCAGTCCATGGGGTCGCTAGGAGTCAGCGACTGAGCAACTTCACTTTCACTTTTCACTTTCATGCATTGGAGAAGGAAATGGCAACCCACTCCAGTGTTCTTGCCTGGAGAATCCCAGGGATGGTGGAGCCTGATGGCTGCCGTCTCTGGGGTCGCACAGAGTTGGACATGACTGAAGCGACTTGGCAGCAGCTCTCCATCACAAGCACAGAATGGTCTTGTCTGATGTTGGTGTCTGTGAGATGTTTAAGTGAAGAACACTATAGCCGCTGCTTAGGCTCGTTTCTTTCTTTCTTCCTCAATTGGAGTCTGCATTTTACTTCAGATCTAAACATATTTGGGGCATTATAACCTTTAGAGTCCCTTTCAACTTTGAGAAATCTAGAATCATATTCCTAAATTTCTAGGCTAGGATGACCTTTGAGTGGAAGTTATCTAAAAGGGTATGAAATCCCATCACATGTCTAAAGATAGGAGGAGTGCTAGGGATGGAAATACTACTGGAAGGTTTTGAGGAAGACATAGAAATTTGGTGGCTCTTGAATAATGTTGTGAAAGATTGAATTACTAACCCCAGTCTTTCAATCCTCCCAGAATCCTCATCTTTGGTATGGTCTCATCATGGCAAAGTATATTTCCCGACCTCTTAACTTTGCATTTGGCCACGTGACTTGCTTTAACCAGTGGCATGTAGAAATTGACAATATTTATATTCCAAGACCTCTTGAGATGCCTTGCCTGTTTCCATTCACCTTTTTTTTTTATTTTTTGGCCACGGCATGTGTAATCTTTTTTTTTTTTTTTTTTTGGCATGTGTAATCTTAGTTCCCCAACTAAGAATTGAACTACATTGACAGTGCAGAGTCTTAACCACTGGACCTCCAGGGAAGTTCCCACCATTCACTCTTAAACACCATAAGGAACTGACTGTCATAAGAAGAAACTGCTTTGATCAGCCATTTAGTCTTAGGATAAGAGACAAGTGGAATAGTTGCCCCAGCCAACTCACAGACTCGTCATGAGAAGCTGAGCTGCTGAACCACTGCAGCTTGAAGCAGAAAAGCCCAGCTGAGTTGAGGACTAGATTAGCCACACTCAGCTAACACCTCGACATTTGAATAATAACAACTGAGTGTTATTTTAAGCCAGTAACTTTTAGGGTGATTTGTTACTTAGCAATAAGTACCCAATGTAGAAACTTGTTCCTAGAAGTGTAGTGGTATCATATTAAAAAACAACCTTCAAGGAGGGGCAATACAGGTGTAGGGGAATATTATTAGGTGTAAGATAAACTACAAAGATATGGTAGTTTACAATAGTTTACAATAACTAAATAGACTACAACCTTTACAAATTGTGACTTATTATATGTACACCTATAACTTATATAATCAGATCAGATCAGATCAGTCGCTCAGTCATGTCCGACTCTTCGCAACCCCATGAATCGAAGCACGCCAGGCCTCCCTGTCCATCACCAACTCCCGGAGGTCACTCAGACTCACATCCATCGAGTCAGTGATGCTATCCAGCCATCTCATCCTCTGTCGTCCCCTTCTCCTCTTGCCCTCAATCCCTCCAAGCATCAGAGTCTTCTCCAATGAGTCAACTCTTCGCATGAGGTGGCCAAAGTACTGGAGTTTCAGCTTTAGCATCATTCCTTCCAAAGAAATTCCAGGATTGATCTCCTTCAGAATGCACTGATTGGATCTCCTTGCAGTCCAAGGGACTCTCAAGAGTCTTCTCCAACACCACAGCTCAAAAGCATTAATTCTTTGGCACTCAGCCTTCTTCACAGTCCAACTCTCACATCCATACACGATCACAGAAAAAACCATAGCCTTGACTAGGCAAACCTTTCTTGGCAAAGTAATGTCTCTGCTTTTCAATATGCTATTTAGGTTGGTCATAACTTTCCTTCCAAGGAGTAAGCGTCTTTTAATTTCATGGCTGCAGTCACCATCTGTAGTGATTTTGGAGCCCAGAAAAATAAAGTCTGACACTGTTTTCACTGTTTGCCCATCTATTTGCCATGAAGTGATGGGACCGGATGCCATGATCTTAGTTTTCTGAATGTTGAGCTTTAAGCCAACTTTGTCACTCTCAACTTTCACTTTCATCAAGAGGCTTTTTAGTTCCTCTTCACTTTCTGCCATAAGGGTGGTGTCATCTGCATATCTGAGGTTATTGATATTTCTCCTAGCAATCTTGATTCCAACTTCTGTTTCTTCCAGCCCAGCATTTCTCATGATGTACTCTGCATATAAGTTAAATAAACATGGTGACAATATACAGCCTTGACGAACTCCTTTTCCTATTTGGAACCAGTCTGTTGTTCCATGTCCAGTTCTAACTGTTGTTTCCTGTCCTGCATACAAATTTCTCAAGAGGCAGATCAGGTGGTCTGGTATTCCCATCTCTTTCAGAATTCTCCACAGTTGATTGTGATCCACACAGTCAAAGGCTTTGGCATAGTCAATAAAGCAGAAATAGATGTTTTTCTGGAACTCTCTTGCTTTTTCGATGATCCAGCGGATGTTGGCAATTTGATCTCTGGTTCTTCTGTCTTTTCTAAAACCAGCTTGAACATCAGGAAGTTCACGGTTCACATATTGCTGAAGCCTGGCTTGGAGAATTTTGAGCACTACTTTACTAGTGTGTGAGATGAGTGCAATTGTGCGGTAGTTTGAGCATTCCTTGGCATTGCCTTTCTTTGGGATTGGAATGAAAACTGACCTTTTCCAATCCTGTGGCCACTGCTGAGTTTTCCAAATTTGCTGGCATATTGAGTGCAGCACTTTCACAGCATCATCTTTCAGGATTTGGAGTAGCTCAACTGGAATTCCATCACCTCCACTAGCTTTGTTCCTAGTGATGCTTTCTAAGGCCCACTTGACTTCACATTCCAGGATGTCTGGCTCTAGGTCAGTGATCACACCATCGTGATTATCTGGATCGTGAAGATCTTTTTTGTACAGTTCTTCTGTGTATTCTTGCCACCTCTTCTAATATCTTCTGCTTCTGTTAGGTCCATACCATTTTTGTCCTTTATCGAGCCCATCTTTGCATGAAATGTTCCTTCGGTATCTCTGATTTTCTTGAAGAGATCCCTAGTCTTTCCCATTCTGTTGTTTTCCTCTATTTCTTTGCATTGATTATACAGCAAATACACATCAATAAAAATTTTTTTTAATAAAAATCAACTCTCTGAGGATCTCTGGCTGTGAAAATTAAACTGATAAAGACAAATTAACAGGGGAAAAGCATACAAATTTATTGAATTTTTACATGTGTTACTTGAGAGACCTCACAAGAGATTGAAGACCTGAAGAAGTGGTCAGAGCAGGAAGTTTCAATCCATTTTAGGCAAAGAAACAAATTTGTGAGGAATTGATGAGGCAAAGGGGCTCAGGGTAAGGGTAAATTGTGAAGTAAATTGTGAAGAAATAATAGGTTTGTTTATATAGCCTTTCCCTTGGTGATAAAGATATCTTCTTGCTACCTGGTACAGGGAAGTTACCTTTCATATGTGGGATTTATATTTCTGCTTTCAGGGAAAAAAGGGTGACAGGCAGATGCCTTTCTCCTGCAATTTTCTTAGACTCCTTTATCTTCAGTTCAGTTCAGTTCAGTCGGTCAGTCGTGTCCGACTCTTTGCGACCCCATGAACTGCAGCACGCCAGGCCTCCGTGTCCATCACCAACTCCCGGAGGTCACTCAGACTCACATCCATCGAGTCAGTGATGCTATCCAGCCATCTCATCCTTTGTCCTCCCCTTCTCCTCTTGCCCTCAATCCCTCCAAGCATCAGAGTCTTCTCCAATGAGTCAACTCTTTGCATGAGGTGGCCAAAGTACTGGAGTTTCAGCTTTAGCATCATTCCTTCCAAAGAAATCCCAGGGCTGATCTCCTTCAGAATGGACTGGTTGGATCTCCTTGCAGTCCAAGGGACTCTCAAGAGTCTTTTCCAACACCACAGCTCAAAAGCATCAATTCTTTGGCGCTCAGCCTTCTTCACAGTCCAACTCTCACATCTATACATGACCACAGGAAAAACCATAGCCTTGACTAGATGGACCTTTGTTGGCAAAGTAATGTCTCAGCTTTTCAATATGCTATCTAGGTTGGACATAACTTTCCTTCCAAGGAGTAAGCCTCTTTTAATTTCATGGCTGCAGTCACCATCTGCAGTGATTTTGGAGCCCCCCAAAATAAAGTCTTACACTGTTTCCACTGTTTCCCCATCTATTTGCCATGTGGTGATGGGACCAGATGCCATGATCTTCGTTTTCTGAATGTTGAGCTTTAAGATATTCTATATGCCAAGGTGCTATGTTTTGGTATAGTGTGCCCAACACTAGCTTCTAGAGGCTACCCATTTCTCTAACATCAAGTTCACTAGTATAACATCTTCAACGTTTTCTATTTTTCTATTTTAAAAGAAAATTCTTTCTTTCTTTTTTTTTTTTTTTTTTGCCTTACCCTGCATGATCTTATTTTGCCCACCTCGAATTGAACTCATCCTCAGCAGTGAAAATGCAGAAACCTAACCACTGGACCACCAGGGAATTACCAGAAATTGTTCTGTTACTTCCTTGTTTACAATAATAGTTTCCAATTATAGTTAGAAGAAAACACAAACTCCTTTTGCTTCCTCAAGAGTCCACACTGCGTTTGCTCTCCCTATTTCTCTGGCCTGTCCACACTTTTCCCTACCATCCTTTGGCGCTCTGATCTTTCTATTTTGGTAGTAGCCCAAATCCAACTGCACCCTAGTCCTTTCCCCTTGATATTGTTTTTCAAACTGTGTAGTGAGGGGTCTGGCCTTTGTCTAGTCTCCTGGGAAATAACCTAAACCCTTGGAATTTCCTGAGTATTAAGAGTGTTGCTTTTGAAGTGTGGTGTTGGAGAAGACTCTTGAGAGTCCCTTGGACTGCAAGGAGATCCAACCAGTCCATTCTGAAGGAGATCAGCCCTGGAATTTCTTTGGAAGGAATGATGCTAGGGCTGAAACTCCAGTATTTTGGCCGCCTCATGCGAAGAGTTGATTCATTGGAGAAGACTCTGATGCTGGGAGGGATTGGGGGCAGGAGGAGAAGGGGACGACAGAGGATGAGATGGCTGGATGGCATCACTGACTCGATGGACGTGAGTCTGGGTGAGCTCTGGGAGTTGGTGATGGACAGGGAGGCCTGGCGTGCTGCAGTTCATGGGGTCACAGAGAGTCGGATATGACTGAGCGACTGATCTGATCTGATCTCTGATCTGATTATTCCTGATGAGCTCACTGGACCGAACCTGATAGTTTATTCTAACGAGATGGTGAATCAGCAAAACAGAAAGTCCAATCATGTGCCAAGGGGATTGAGGATTTGAGGTTTTTGTGGTCAGCTTGACTCAGAAAGAGAGAGGGCCTGGAGAAGGAGTTCCATCACTATGTGGTCCATGATTCGATCAGTCAAGGCTACGTAATGAAAACTCAGTAGAAAGTATGGCCATTGAAACTTGGGTGTGCTCCCTTGTTGACAACACTCCATGCATGACACCTGTCTTAATTACTGTTATTTTTCATCAAAGCCTAGACAGTGGTTGGCTCATGGCCAACAGTCAATGATTGTTAGATGGATGTAAGAATAAGCTGCATGTGTGCTGATTCATAGTCCCAAGAGATTGATTGGATTATAAATGTTAGCTTATTTACTGATAATTGTACATATACCTTATCTGTGTCAGATTACTTATGTCGCTAATATCAAAATCTTCTAAGCTTGATCATTAATAGTAACTGTAATTAAAAGGTCTGGAATAATTATACACGTACCTTGTGTTTTATGGTATGAAAGGGTTGATTTAGAGCCAAGCATCAGGGAGACTGGAGAGAAAAAAGAATGATCCTGTGAACCAGCCTGGCAGCAATGTGCCTGGCTGTTTCCCGTCGAGCCTGTGTAAACAGTTATGTGATTAAGGAAAGCTCTCCATGAGTCCAGAGATACTTAAGTTTCACTTTCCCTTAAGCTGAGAAAACTTCCAATAATGGTAGGATGTGCCAAGAAGACCTAACTTCCAGTCTCCCCATCGCACCTCCCTCCTTGGCCCAGTCCACTCTCCCCCGCATGGGGATCAAAGGGGAACAAGATTAACCACTGAAGAAACTATTACCCAATAATCACTGATGATAACTCCCAGTCCATCTGAGGTAAAAGATTAAAGTCCGTCTTTGATATGTATAATTGAGTCATTTTGCTGTACACCTGAAACTATCACATTGTTAATCAACTATTACTCCAATATTAATTTTTTTCAAAGTCTCTCTTTAATTAAACTAAGATGCCAAAAATCTGAAAAACTTCCACTAGAAGGTCTTAATTCCGAATTCTTTGAAGTTGAACAGAAAATGTCTGGAGTTACCCGACATTTTGGGGTTGAATCCAAGTCACAGTCAGAGCCAAGAGGGCAGATGGGAGTCACAGACACTGGCTCTCAGCCACTGAGGGTGCTGGAATCATTATACTGGGCCCGACTTGTGACACTCAACGAAGGGGAAAAGTCCCTGGGGGCCATTCCCCTTTTCTCCATACTCTACTCCACCTCCCTCCCAGGCCCCAAATCCAGGAGGAAGGAAATTCTGGAAAATTTAATTCCCATGCTGTTAAGAATGAGTAATCTGGGACCTCCCTGATGGTCCAGTGGTTAGGACTCTGTGCTTTGCAACCTGTGCAGTGTGGCCAAAAAAAAAAAAAGGTAATCCTTTTAGGAAGAGGAAATAATAACACTCGGGTGACTCCAGGCATTTTCTGTTCACTTGAGCTTTGGTTTTCCATAAGATTCTGCTTCAATTTGATTCTCAGCACTTTGCTATGAGGCCCCAGATAGTCTGTCTTTTTTCTACTTGTTTGTCCCATTCTCAGTCTTTGCTCTGACAGCAGGGTGTATGTCCTTTAACTACTTAGTTTATTTCTGCTTTGGGGCTTATAGGCACAAGATTGCCGCTTGGGAATCTTTCTTAGTCCTCATGTCTCAGAAGACCCATCACTTCCTTCAGGAAGCCCCCCTTAACTTTATGATCTAATTTTCTATCTAAAGTAGCCCTCCTCAGCTCCCACCCATTCCACTCTATAATATCATCCTGTTTATTTCTTTCATGGCACAACAGACTGCACATGATCAATACATTAAAGGTGATAAATTTCTTGAGAATGAATGAATAAGTAAATATATGAATGAAATATTGAGTAAAGGAAGCTGGGAGCTGAGTTCTCTGCTTTTTTATACAGTGATTGGCAAAGCATTGGGTTCATGCTTAGTTTCAATAAATACTTAAAACATCTAAATTTTATGTTTAGAAGCTGCCTTAAAGATGAGACAATTTTTTAAAAAGTAAGAATGAAAACTCTATTTTCCTTAAATAACAACAAAAATCACTTTAACTTGCTAGACCACACTATTTCACTGTGAAATGGGGATTAGTATATTTCTTATGAGAAAGCAAGGATACCGAATAAATAAAAGTGTTTTATAAACTATAATAAAAGATATGCAAACCCACTCAAAGTCTTATTTTATGGATTACCAAAACACTGAAAAGCTGTAATTTTTCTAAGATTAATACAGGCAGGTATTAGTAGTACTTGTTTCCTGGCTGGCAGTCTTGTGCTTTTAGTTAAAACTGTTCAAATGTTATCATGTCAACAGCACCAAAAATAAAACACATGCACATTAATAAACCAGTTTTCCATCTCAATAAATCAAGTTCAATGTTCCAGATTTTTTCTAGAACGTGCCCATCATGACACCTTGTTTACTGTAGGAACTGCAGTAATACAATTTTGAACTTTTTAAGTATCTTTTAAATTTTTCAGCCAAGTTTTACAATTGGATGGCCAAATTACATAAAGTCCAAAACACTACCATTTATGCCATAATTTTAAATGCCTGACTCAATTCCAGGATCCTTTATCCCGGTTCTCAAAGGATGTTTTACAGATTTTAGTGGGGGGGCAATCTCTGTTACATTTTGAGTCTACAAAGTTAATATTGTTCCATAATAATAATAAGATATTGTCATTTTTCCTCTCATTCTCTCAGTAGTGTAGATAATGCTTTCTAGAGCCTCCATGGCACCCCCACCCCAGTACTTTTGCCTAGAAAATCCCATGGACTGAGGAGCCTGGTAAGGCTCCAGTCCATGGGGTCGCTAAGAGTCAGACATGACTGAGCGACTTCACTTTCACTTTTCACTTTCATGCATTGGAGAAGGAAATGGCAACCCACTCCAGTATTCTTGCCTGGAGAATCCCAGGGACAGGGGAGCCTGGTGAGCTTCCGTCTATGGGGTCGCACAGAGTCGGACACGACTGAAGCGACTTAGCAGCAGCAGCAGCAGCAGCAGAGCCTCCATGACCTGTGATTCCAGCATTGAATACAGAGGCAGATGGTGAGGATCTAGCTACCTTCTAGGAGCCAGACATTAGATTTGCAAAAACATTAAAAAATACCATGCTTCTCAATAAACTTTATTTTACATTGGAAACAACAGATAGTGATCATTCCTGAAACATGTTTTTCATATTAACCTATAATTGACTTGTTCCTTTTTTAATATAAGTCAATAAATACATTAAAAATATTCTCAGTTTAATCTCTAATGCCACACATATTGATAGATATAACCCAAATGAGCAAAAGCACTTTTCTGTCCTCAATAATTTTTACGTGTCTAAATGCATCCTGAGGCCAGAAAGTTGGAAAGCACTGCTCTCCTCACTGAACCTGAACTTTGAGATCCACTTGGTCCAATGCTTATCTGCTCATCTGGGACCTTAAACCTTAGGTCACAACCAATAACAAAGTACTGACACCTTGTTTATTGTAGGGACACCCAATAACAAAGTACTGACACCTTGTTTATTGTAGGGACACCTGAGCCAGGCCAGGCCAGGCCCAGATGCATCCTTGTCCTTCATCCTCCTTCATCCTAGATCATCCTGAATCTAGGCCTGTGGAGCTTTACTGCGTGCTCTGGAAATCCTGGGGGTGGGTTAGAAATGGACCTTCTGTCTTACTTCCTCTATCTCTGTCCTCCATTTCTGGCTCCCTGCCCCTCTTACGTCCCAGTATGTCCCGTTGTCCTTGCCCTAGATCCACAGTCAAAGTGCAAGTGCAAGTCGCTCAGTCATGTCCAATTCTTTGTGACCAGAATACTGGAGTGGGGAATCTTTCCCTTCTCCAGGGGATTTTCCCAACCCTAGGATCAAACCCAGGTCTCCCGCATTGCGGATGGATTCTTTACCAACTGAGCCACAAGGGAAGCCCAAGAATACTGGAGTGGGTAGCCTATCCCTCCTCCAGCAGATTGCAGGTGAATTCTTTACCAACTGAGCTATTAGGGAATCCCCAGATCCACAGTATCTGATGTCAATTCCAGTCTTGGGCTGAATGCGTCATCCGATGTTAAAGCAGCTGGTTCTCTGCCTGTCACCTTCTCATACTTACTTGTTGGTTGGGAGCCATGTGGCAGCACTTAGTGTTCCTGAGACTGGCCCCTGCCCCATGGTTACATGCAACAAGTTACTAAAGCAATAGCCTAATGAGGGAGACACATGCTCTGGGGCTTGAAGATATGTCTGGGGAAACCCCGGGGGAGATTCTCCTGTGACCAGAAGGAAGGAGGGTAGTATTCCTCCAGGTGGTGCTGTAGTAGAGGTGGCCTGGGTTTCCCTACCTGGCTCTGAGACCAGGGAATTGGTGGTTGTGGTGGGTATCTGCCCTGTGAAGGACCAGGCCCCCCTCAGGCACTGTGACACCCTGGGCCCCTCTAAACGATGGACAGATACAGAGGGGGCTGTCATCGGACCCCAGCCTGAAGAAGGGCCTCAGGGGTCCAGAGAAGGGTGAACGGGGACATGTGTAGATGTGTGACCTGTCCTTCATGTTATAGAAGGACACATCTCCAGCTTCATAGTCCAGGAAGACGCCCACCCGGTGAAGGCGCTCTTTCAGGGGAAGAATCTTCTCTGGGGAGGAGAGGGCGCGGTATTGGTTCTCAAACATATCCAGGGTCCAGAAGCCATTCTGAGGAACCAGGAGGGCCTCCCCTTTCCTCTCGACATTGTCTCTGCAAACCCCCACAGCCCACACCATCACGTTTTTTACTTCCACCTCCCAGTAATGTCTCCCTAAGGAGTAGCTCTCTAGGCCCAGGACACAAGGCTGACAGTCGAATCTCTCCGGGTTGTCAGGCACGCTCTGCCTGGAAGGGCCCCTTCTCACACCTCTCCGGTCCTCTGACAGGAAGAGCTCAGGATGAGCGGTGTCTGGGTCCAGGACCACATCAGCTGCAGAGGAAATCTCAGGGTTAGGCCTGGGATCTCACAAGACTGTGAGATCCTAAGACCAGGACCTGACTCCTGGTCCCCTGAGAGATCCCAAAAAGCATGGGGAGGATTCTCTGGGTAACAGCCTTTTCCATGAAAGCCCCTTGACCCCAGATTCCAGGCAGCTCACAGATAGAATTGAATTACTGAGTCTGCACTTCTCTCTCTTGAGTGGCAGGAGCGCTGCCACGGGTAGAGGAGGACTGGGGCTCTACGAAATACAGAAAGTTCAGCCAATGAGCTGAAATGAATGGCTCCCACTTTCTCTCAAAGTTCTCAGATCTGTCAGCTTTTCTATTCAAGATATATGATCTCTGGGGCTCAAGTTAGAATAAAGTTTCCCACTTGGCGTAAATTAGCAAAGAGAATCCATCCTCTTCCCCTCCCCCAATTAAGCAAGTAAGGCCGATTTTTCCCCATATAGATAAGGGTGATAAAGGGTCCCTACATGGTCCTCTGTGTCCTACTGGTTTAACCCGCTGACAACTGATTTAAATAACTAACATGAGCACCCTTCAGAAGCTAAAAATGGAAGATAATGTCCCCCAAAGTCATCCTGCTGCCTGAGAGGTAAGTATGGCAAAAGGTAGGGGAAACTATATCCATCCATTTTGCTTTTGTAACATGGGTGTGATGACTACAGTTATAACCTGTCCGGATATAAGAAATGTTTCAGACCCCTGACATTCTGCAGCTGTCTCTGCAGTTACTTTTTGGCAGTTACTGTTAGTCAGTCTACATCTAATACAAAACAACTGTGTTAAAATGATTTTCTTCTTTCTCCAAATTGATGTGTCTAACGGTGACAATTTTGAAGTTTGAAAGAGGAAACGTCTGAGTGCTGTGGGATCCAGCAAAGGCTGGATTCTTTGATGCTCTTGAGCAGAAGGTGACAAATCATAAAACTCAAAAGTGCTTACTAGGACCAGGTCCTTGCACCCTGTACTTTCCCTCTTGCCCACATCCCCTCCCCTATACACAGAATATCAGTGCTCTCTTGGAGCAGGAAGGCATTTCTGGCCTCTACACACCCCTGAGCCAGGCCTGGGGACTTCACTGCCTTTCCCACACATGGCTCTTCCACTGTGTAGTCTATATACCACCTCCCACGTTAAAGACAGCTAAGCCAGTATTGTCTTCTTTCAAATTAATCAGGACTCAAAGAACAACGGCTACTAAAATGTAACTTTTGGGGGGCTCTACTACGTGTGGTTTCCTGGGTTTTTGCAGCTTGAGTGTTTATGCTTCTCTGGTGGCTCAGACAGTAAAGAATCTGCCCGCAATGTGGGTGACCCGGGTTCGATTTCTGTGTTGGGAAGATCCCCTGGAGAAGGAAATGGCAACCCCCTCCAGTATTCTTGCCTGGAAAATTCCACGGACAGAGGAGCCTGGCGGGCTACGCCCATGGGATCGCAAAGAGTTGGACACAACTGAGTGACTTCCCCCACTCTCTATGTATGGTAGACCTTTGGTGATCATGGATGCTGCTGCTGCTAAGTTGCTTCAGTAGTGTCCGACTCTGTGCAACCCCATAGACGGCAGCCCACTAAGCTCCCCTGTCCCTGGAATTCTCCAGGTAAGAATACTGGAGTGGGTTGCCATTTCCTTCCCCAGTGCATGAAAGTGAAAAGTGAAAGTGAAGTTGCTCAGTCGTGTCTGCCTCGTAGCAACCCCATGGACTAGCCCACCAGGCTCCTCTGTCCATGGGATTTTCCAGGCAAGAGTACTGGAGTGGGGTGCCATTGCCTTCTCCGGATCATGGATGAAATTATTCTAAAAAACAAAGGATGGTCAGGAGTAAACTATAGAATTGGTTAAGACCTGTGGAGTGTCTCTGACAGCAGAGGTAGAATCTAGCACGGGGTGGGATCCTACTAGTGCACTAAGCCAGGCTCCTGCTTCCCCAGCCAGCCTTGGGCCCCCTTGCTCCTCTAATGTGTTGTGTTGGCTGCCTGGTGGGGAGAAAGCTCAGGATCTCAGGGAATGTTAGAGGCGCTCACCCGCATGTAAGAGGCTTCTTCTCCATCCTGCAATGGGACAGGCAGAGAGATGAGCTTCATGAGATAATGGCTAACAGAGCCGAATACAAATTATGCAGGGAATCGTTCAGGAAATGCTAAACTTACGCAATTCTTCTTGAAGTTGCTCTGAAAAGGAAATAGAAACAAATGAATGTCTTTAAGAGAAGAACTAAGAAAATCTGAGTTTGTCTTAAATAATGAAAAGTTGATCTTTTCTGTGAATACCACCACCCTCCTCCCACACTGTCTAGGCAACTGGCAAGATACCAGAAATGATATATGATCAGGTGGCTAGATACTATCAGTACTTATTTAGATTTGCTTTTGTCCAACAACATAGGGCTACACGTAGCCAGGTGAATGGATGCAGCATTTGCAGAGTGGAAGAAAGTCAGGTCTGAGGGATTCATTACTAGGATGTGAGAGTTCCAAGCCCTTGCTACTGCTTTTATTCATGCCCTCTCTGCTTCCCAGGCTTTTAGCTGGCCAAGTTGTGTGACAGTGAACTGTCCTCCTACCCTTTACTTTTTGTTTGGCATTCTTTCTCTTTTTCCACACGTTCTTTCCCCAGTTCCTTACGTGCAATTTCTTTTTCTTCATTTTCAGCCTCTTTTTGCATGGACAGAATCTTTTTTCCCAGCTGGAGTTTCTTGATGAGATAGATGCTCCCAGTAATGAAGAGAAGCAGAGAGGGCAGGATGACCACCAGGGCCACCATCCAGGGAGATGTTCTGGGAATAAAGGATTCTGAAAAAGAAGCCCCAAAATCCTATTTAGTGAGAAAAAGGAGCTCCAGAATGAGAGCCCCTCAGGGCACAGATCTGAAGAGCTCTCTCAGGTCCCTGCTCCACCAGCTTCTCTCTGAGAAACTCCAGCTAGGGAAAGAAACTTCCACTTTGCACTGGCTCACCCCACAGTGATTGCCAGGACTGGGGGCTCAGCAGACAAAAAAGCAAGTAACGCCTTGAGTCACCATGGGTGGGAAAAGGCTGACTAAAAGCTAACCAGCCATATAGAATCAGCACAGCCACCGTGTGATATAAGCCACCATCCCTTCTTGCCTGGAACATTACAATACACTCCTCCCTGCTTCTGTCCATACCTTCTGCCCTTCTGCTGTCTGTCCTCAGCACAGCAGCCTAAGTGAGATCATGTTATTTCTTTGTTCAAAACCTTGCAATGTTTTCTATCTTATTGAGACTAAAAGCCAAAGTTCATTTGTGGGCCACACTGCCCTATACGATCCAGACCCATGGCCTCTCTGGATTCATCTCCTCCAACTCTCCCTGGCCTCAATTCATTCCAATCATAACTGTGTCTTAAGGGGTCTTTGAAAACTGCCAGATAAACTCCTGCCTCAGGAGTTTAAATATAATATTTTTCTACAATACTTATCACTATCTGATACAGTCCACAGTTTAATTACTTCACTCCTTGTTTTAATTAATGATTTCACTTATTGTCCTCTGCTGTTCTAGAATGTGAGACCCAGGAGGGCAGGCATCTTCTTGTATTTTGTTCACTGATTTATCTTCGATTTCGAGAACAGTACCTTGAACATATGAAATACTTGTTTAGTACTTCTTTAATGCATTTATGAATGTCTATAGACAGACTTTCTTCAGCACTGTCCCTTGGGAAATATCGTGGGGAGGAAGGGAGGGCTTCAGCAGACAACACCCACCCACACCACCATCCATCGTTTTAGGACTGTTCTAAATGTTTGAAAATTGCGGCAGGATAAGGACCATGATCAAACAACTATCAGATTTACCCTTAAGAAGGCTTTCTACCCCTGTGTTTTGAGACAATTTGATTTTCCTCTTATGACAAGGAGAGGCCTCAGCTCAGCTGTAGCTTCCAGCTCTTCAGGGCTCAGGATCCTTCTACCCAACGGCCCTACCTCCCCATCCCCCTGCTGGGCTCCAATCTGTCTGCTGAGCATCCTGCCTCCATGAACTGAGCCTCCAGAAAAAAAAAAGAAAGAAAGAAAGAAATGAGCCTCCAGAGAGCAGGGAACTAACCTGGAATGAAAATCATAGTTTCCTTCTCCTGGTCGAGCAGGGTGTTGCTGATAGAACAGGACATGTTCCTCACCGAATGGTCCCTGATGATCACAGCCATGGTGACCAGGAAGAGCCCATCTGCACTCACAGTGTAAGCCTCTTCCAGGGGGGGCATGGTCTCACCATGAGGGCCCCTCCACACAGCGTGGGGCTTTGGGTACCACCCTGCAGATGTACACTCCAGCCGGATGCCTCCATCCTCGGGGCTCTTCATTTCAATAACAGGTTTAGAGCCCAGGCCTGGGGAGAGATACCAGGGCTCAGTAACAGAGGTAATGGTGTCTTAGCCAAAGTGTCTTAGGAAAGCAGCTCTTAGTGATGAAGAGGCAAGAAAGCAAGAAGCTAGTGTACAGAAAAAACAATTACACACATTCCATGCACTCTCTTCTGTGAAGGGAGAAAGAGGGAGGGATGGAAGAAGGAAGGAAGAAGACAGTAAGGAGAAAAGGAAGGAAGAAAACCTTGATTTTGGAGAATACCAGGAGGCCAACATGTGCAAAAAAAAAAAAGTGAGATCTCTAAGAGGGGAAATGTTTACATTGCACTCTTCTTTGGGCTCTCCCTACGGACTCCATCACAGAAGCAGGCATCTATCTGCCTCCTAATAAATGTTTGTTGACTGATTCATTCAGCTAGAGATTTTAATTTTCTCACTTCTGGATGGGTGTGTCCACTCCGATCAGAAACAAACAGGTCTAGGCTTTCATTTTTTTGCGCTGAGAGGCCTTCTCAGCAGCTCTGACTTCTTGAAGTTTTAAGCTCAATATAATAAGGACAGAAACCCGCCAGGCTGGCAGAATTTTAAGAAACTTTTTGACTTCAAGGCACTGTCTTCCTTCTCCTGGTTTAGGGCTTCACATCGCCACAGCTATCTGATAATCAAAAGGAGGTGTTGGTTTTTAGGAGAATTGACAGAGCTAGCATGCAAAGCCAGGTCTTATGCCCCAATTCAGAGATATTTACCTTCCACAAATTATACCAAAGACAAAATTAAATCTCACTTAAGTCTTACTGATTCTTCCTCAATTTGATCTTTTCAAGATGGAAAATAAAAAAAAAAAAACACTAGTTGTGGATTGAAAGGCTGGCATGGAAACTCTGAAGTGGGGTAAGATTCAAAAGAACTCAACAACTTGGGAAGAAATCCTATAAAATGTTTCAGGGGGATTCAGTAAAGGCAAGTATGAGACAACAGATCTAAGGACAAACCAGCCAGAGAATTAACCAAACCAAAAAAACAGTAAAACAAACAAAAAATTGTACAACGACTCAATTCAGAGTGAGATAGGCCAGGCCAGGGTCATGTTTACCATAATTTGCCAAGTTCTCTTTCCCTCTGCCAAGGTGAACCATAAAGTTCCAGGCAGGTCTGTATGAAGTAGAGCCCCACCAGACTCATGAAGGATATACTTCATGGGTCAGAAATAGATTTTTGTTGATTTAACCTACTAAGATATGAGGGCTGCTTAGACCAGAGCATAAGCTCAACAATCCTGACTAAAGCATATGTCAAAGATGATTAAAAGCATGGACTGGTAAGAGGCTCAAGGGGGAAAGTGAAAAATAAAATAGATCTCAGGCTTAGAATAGAGATAGCTCAGGTATGATGTGATGACCTCTTACAGCTTTATGGAGCAGATTCATTTACTCCATCGATAATATTTACTGAGCATTTGTTATGCTCCAGGTTCAATTCTAAAGATGTGAATACAGCAAGAACAAAAGAGAAGACAACCCTTTATGAAAACTACATTTTAGTGGAAGAGACTCAATAATCTGGATAAATAAGTAAAATTCATACTCTGTAAGATGGTGATATGTCCCAAGGAAAAAAGCAGGGAAGAGAGAGGAAGTGAAAAGCATCAAGAATGGTGTTTGATCCTCACAGTCATGGAAAATAACTTACTAGAAAGGAAAAAATAGATTGAAGTCACATGTGAAAAACTTCTCTTTGGACTTAATGAAAAAGGTGTGGAGCATCCTATATGATCGGTGAGAGTGTATATTGGTACAAACACTTTGCAAAACAAATGTATGCTATGCTATGCTAAGTCACTTCAGTCGTGTCCGACTCTGTGTGACCCCATAGACGGCAGCCCACCAGGCTTCCCCGTCCCTGGGATTCTCCAGGCAAGAACACTGGAGTGGGTTGCCGTTTCCTTCTCTATTAAGGATGAAGATAAATATTTCTCATTATACAGCACTTTTACTCCTAGGAACCTGTCTCAGCTGGGGATTTTGAGAAACGGCATGTTATAGATTGAACTGTGTCCCTGCAAAATTTTTATGCTGAATCCCTAAACTCCAGTCCCTTAGAACTGTATTTGGAGACAGGGCTTTTAAAGATGTAATTAAGTCAACATGAGGCTGTTAGGGTGGGCCCTGATCCAATCTGCTAGAGTCCTTATAAAAAGAGATTAGGACACACAGAGATACAAGAAATGCACACCCATAGAGCAAAGGCCACATCAGGACCCAGACGGAAGACCAGGTAAGGACCCAGCAAGAAGGTAGCCACCTGCAGGCCAAGGAGAGAGGCTGCAGGAGAAACCAAACCTGCTGACCGCTTGATCTTGGACTTAACAACCTCCAGAACTGTGAGCAAACAACATTTCTGTTATTTAAGCCACACAGTCCGTGGCCTTTTGTCATGGCAGCCCTAGCAAACTGACACTGTCAGTAGAAGGCAGCATCCTATCTGTTGATATGAGGAGTGGTTGTAGCTCATAATAATTCAGTAATCTGTACATTAATGTTCTATGAGTTTTTCTGCACGAGTACTCTGCTTAATGGGCCTTCCCAGGTGGTTCAGTGATAAAGAATCTATCTGCAGTTCAGGAGACGCAGGTTTGATCCCTGGGTTGGGAAGGTCCCCTGGAGAAGGAAATGGCAACCCGCTCCAGTATTTTTGTCCTGGAAATCCCATGGACAGAGAAGCCTGGCGGGATACAGTTCATGGGGTCACAAGGAGTTGGACACGACACAGGGACTAAACAACAACAAATTCTATTTAACAATAAAAATGTCTAATTCTAAAACATGTTACTGAGAAATATGCTTAGAGATTTCTCAGAAGCAGGCATAAGGATAATCTGTAGGGACTAAGCATTTGCTCCTGCTCAAGATGACAGCTGTGTGTGTCTCAAGAGCTGATATCCACAGTAGCAGAGCAAACCCATTTAGTGAGTCCTTGAGGAGGGAAAAGCCACCCTCCCTGTTTATTGGGAATTCTAGGCACAAACCCCCTGATCTGCAGGGGGCCTGGAGTGAGGAGAAAACTTTTCCCAAGAGTCAGGCTGTGAAAAAGCAACCTCACAAAATGAAAGCACGCACCTGTCACTGTCAGGTGCATGACGGCCTCATCGTAAGATCTGCCTTCTTGAAAATAACAGCAGTAGATGCCGTTTTCCTGGGCGGTGACGTTGTGTATGATCAGCCCCACGCTCCCCTCGCTGATGGCTTCGCTCACAAAAGTTGTTCTTCCCCGGTATTGCTCCATCTGCTCGTCTGTTCTCTCCCGCCTGCCCTTGTACACGAACACCGCAGGGGAAAACTGCGTCCGGAACCACCGCACCTCCATATCCTCAGCATTTTTCTCAGGTGACAGGTGGCAGCGTAACGTGGCGTCTTCTCCCACCATGGCCAGGATTGGATAAGCTGGTCCCAGGACAGTAAACTGGACTGTTACACAAAGCGGTAGACTCAAACAAGGGCACCAGCCATCAACTCTCTGAGACAGCAGAGGAACTGGGTGTTCCAGGGGACAGACATGTTCTCTTTAAGGCCACAGGGGCTTCCTGGGCTGAGGATTCTGGGGGTGAAGGGATGTGGCTGGTCGGTAGTAAACAACAAAACAAAACAAAAAACATCTAGTAGGGGTGTCTAGTGGGGGTACTAATGCTTCATGAACAACACATTGAGAAGCCTACGCTGATTACCCCTCATGAACCCTGAGCTCATAGAGGTTTTCTTCTGTTTCTGAAACCAGTACAGTGCCTGTGGTATAGGATATAAACTCTAGCTGTCCAGTGTGATCACCACTAGCTAGTCCCGATTGGCATGTGCTATAATGTAAAAGACACACAATTTTGAAAATTCAGAATAAAAAAGTTGAAATCTCATTGTTCATATTTTACATTAATTAAAATTTTAAATAATAATACTTTGGTTATTTGGGGTTAAAATGTTTTATGAAAGTTTGTTTCATAGGTTGGTTTCCTTTTCCTTTTTAACATGTAGCTACTAAGGATTTTTAAGTTACATGTACAGCTTGGCTTTCTGGCTCTCACTGGATTGCTACTGGAGTGCGCCTAGGATCCATCTGATGACTGTGATCCATGTGATGTCTGTGTGCAGAACGAAAGGGGGAGTGAGCACAACTGCAGCCCTTCTTTACCCTTTGCAGACTTAAGTGTTGATTTTCCTTTCTGAGAAGTTGATAGGAGTTAGTGGCGTACACCCCTACCTGAGACCGGTGCAAACGAGCTGAGGAGGTGGAAGAAGAGAAGGAAACCTGGCAGGAAAAAATACAGAGAAGCAACTGGCTCCATAAGCATCCAAGAGGAGTCACCCGGAGAGGCAGCGATGGGAGACCTAGAGAGACGTGGAGAATCAGCCAAGGAGACTTGGCATCATAATTCTGATCTAGGTCATACTTTCCTGTAACCCCTGTTGGTATCATCAGCGCCCCAGCTTATCTCTTGGGCCTCCCCCTTCGACTCCCGGTTTAGGTATTTTCCGATAGATTGATCCTTTAAACACTGCATGGAATGTCAACAATACAGCCATCTGGAAGGCAGTTTACCCCTCTCCTCGGCTCACTTTTCCAGCCAGAGTTGAGTTTCTTCAGACGTCACTTGATACTCTTCCAAACCCTCCCTCCCTTTTCTCCCGGAGATTCAGGCTAGACGCCAAGATAAGTTCACCTTCGCCCGGGAAGCCTCCTTTCCCCGGGTCCCCGCCTTTCCCCTTACTGGGTTTTGTTCCTCCCATCTACCGCCTCCCACCCTTTGCCCCACCCCGAGCGGTCGCACATCCCCTCCCCCTTCTTAACTTCTAGAATGAACGTCTGCGTTTTCTTTTCTCCTCCCTCCGCTCAAATAATGATTTTCTGGTTGTCCCTCTTCCCTCTGAACCCGCCCAGGGGCATATTCACCACCCTTTGGAAAGCGGAGAAAAAAACTTTTCTTCACCTCCTGTTAGTGGCGCCGTGGGGCTTGAGGGCCTCGGGTCCCGGTCCACCTGGTGATCACAAAGTCACAATAATTTCAATGAATGATTCAGAGCCGGCTGTGGATCAGCCAGCCAATGGCATCCCTGAGCTTGCTTTCTCACTAGTTACTGGGCAGAACACACAGAAACAGTACAGGAATTGAAATCTTACAGCTGTGCAGAGCCTTTTAATAATTTCTTTTTCTTTTTTTCAGAAGCGTGATACTTTTCTTTTTCTTTTGAAGCCTTGATATTTCCCCAAGGATTTTGGCGTTGCTTGTAATCACATACACACATAAACGGGGAGGCCTTTTGTGAGGCCTCTCCCCATTTGTGTGTGTATGTGTGTGTGTTTAGTGGTTGGGGTGTGGGCAGGTGATGTCAGCATAGCACATCTCAATTTCACATATTTCTTAGTGCTGGATAGATGGGATGGAGCCCTGTTGCCACATGACAACCAACTGATTAATATACCCTTTATGTCATTTTTCTTTTAGTTGGCTTTCTCTTCTTATTTATTTTCAAGCTTCCAGTTTCCTGGGATTACATCTCAAACAGACAACCTGACACAAAGTCCTTGACTCAGAGTCAGCTTTTGGGGAACCTGAACTAAGAGATGAGATCAGTAGAAATTTCACCAGATATCATCAACAGGGAAAATCATCTTTTCTGCAAAAGGATACTTACATACATACCTGAGTTTAGCAACTGAATGAAGAACTACAGATTAAATTTCCAAAGAGTCACTCTTGTTGAGAGTCACAGGAATGAATCTCCAATCATGGAGGCCCTTAGCATATACAGAACAGAGGCCTCCTTAAGAGTGAGAGAGGCCTCCTTAAGAGTGAGCGAGGCCATGGCTATGTGTGCTAGGCTAGAGTTCACACCATAATCTTTATGGCCTCTGATTATGACACATTACATGGCAAAAAGAGACCTTCAGTTCAGTTCAGTTCAATCGCTCAGTCGTGTCCGATTCTTTGCGACCCCATGAATTGCACCACGCCAGGCCTCCCTGTCTATCACCATCTCCCGGAGTTCACTCAAACTCACGTCCATCGAGTCAGTGATGCCATCCAGCCATCTATCTCATCCTCTGTTGTCCCCTCTTCCTCCTGCCCTCAATCCCTCCCAGCATCAGAGTCTTTTCCAATGAGTCAACTCTTCACATGAGGTGGCCAAAGTACTGGAGTTTCAGCTTTAGCATCATTCCTTCCAAAGAAATCCCAGGGCTGATCTCCTTCAGAATGGACTGGTTGGATCTTCTTGCAGTCCAAGGGACTCTCAAGAGTCTTCTCCAACACCACAGTTCAAAAGCATCAATTCTTTGGTGCTCAGCCTTCTTCACAGTCCAGCTCTCACATCCATACATGACCACAGGAAAAACCATAGCCTTGACTAGACGGACCTTTGTTGGCCAAGAGACCTTATAGGTTGGAATTAAAGTTATTGATCTTAAAGTAGAGAGATTATCCTGGATTCATAGGAAGATTATCTTGGATTGTCTGGACGGACACAATCTAATTACATAAATTCTTTAAAAATGAGAAGAAGCAGGAGAGTCAAACAGATTCAGTGGAAGAAGATTCAGGGTGGATTCCAAGATGGAGAGGGATTCAATCTGCCATTACTACTTTGAAGATGGAGGAAGAGGACCAGGAGGTAGGGAATGTGGGAGCCTCCAGAAGCAGGAAAGAGCCCTAGGCTGACAGCCAGCAAGAAATGACCACCTCAGTCCTACAACTGCAAGAAACTAAATTCTGCCAACAGTTTGAATGAGCAAGGAAACAGATTGTTTGCTAGCACCTCCATAAAGGCATACAGTCTGCAGCCACCTTGATTTTAGCCCAATGAGACCCATGATGTTCTTCTGGCCCACAAAAAATATGAGATAATAAATTTATTTTTGTTTTAGGTCACAAAATTTGTGACTATTTATTATGGCAACAATAGAAAACTAATACAAGGAGGATTTTGTGAAAATATTATGAGATGAATTGTAAAACTTGTGGTGAGTAAACTGTAGGAGCTTAAAATCTAGAAAAGATTCAGTTAAAGAGTGAGGATTATGAACACGTTTATTTAACAAATGTAACTTGACAACCACATGTCAGATAGAGGGGATACATTGGTGAACAAAACAGTGATGATTATGAAGAGTAATCATAATCTGCCTGGTACCCGTCAGCTGAAAGGAACATCCATTAACATCAATAACTGATCAGGCGTGGAAATATCCCTTTGCTAGAAATGGACTCTGCTGTGTGATTAAAAATACCATTACAGTTCACCCTGCTTATTTAACTTATATGCAGAGTACATGATGAGAAACACTGGGCTGGAAGAAGCACAAGCTGGAATCAAGATTGCTGGGAGAAATATCAAGAACCTCAGATATGCAGATGACATCACCCTTATGGCAGAAAGTGAAGAGGAACTAAAAAGCCTCTTGATGGGAGTGAAAGAGGAGATTGAAAAAGTTGGCTTAAAGCTCAACATTCAGAAAACGAAGATCATGGCATCTGGTCCCATCACTTCATGGCAAATAGATGGGGAAACAGTGGAAACAGTGTCAGACTTTATTTTTGGGGGCTCCAAAATCACTGCAGATGGTGACTGCAGCCATGAAATTAAAAGACGCTTATTCCTTGGAAGAAAAGTTATGACCAACCTAGATAGCATATTGAAAAGCAGAGACATTACTTTGCCAACAAAGGTTTGTCTAGTCAAGGCTATGGTTATTCCAGTGGTCCTGTATGGATGCGAGAGTTGGACTGTGAAGAAAGCTGAGCGCCGAAGAATTGATGCTTTTGAACTGTGGTATTGGAGAAGACTCTTGAGAGTCCCTTGGACTGCAAGGAGATCCAACCAGTCCATTCTGAAGGAGATCAGCCCTGGGATTTCTTTGGAAGGAATGATGCTAAAGCTGAAACTCCAGTACTTTGGCCACCTCATGTGAAGAGTTGACTCATTGGAAAAGACTCTGATGCTGGGAGAGATTGAGGGCAGGAGGAAGAGGGGACAACAGAGGATGAGATAGTTGCTGGATGGCATCACCGATTCAATGGACGTGAGTTTGAGTGAACTCCGGGAGATGATGATGGACAGGGAGGCCTGGCGTGCTGCTATTCATGGGGTTGCAAAGAGTCGGACATGACTGAGCGACTGAAATGAACTGAACTGAACAGAACAGTTCATCTGGTTTCATTCCTCCCAAATTCTTGTTCTGCAGACAATCTTTAGGTATTAAGTTAGAGTTTCTAGACATCTTGAACATAGGAGGATTGGTTCTGGCTCCAGGATTGCACATCACATTGACAAGGTGTGGAGAGAAGCAGGGCACACATGCCCTTTAGTAGTTAAGACTTTGGCCTTTAGTCCTTTTGCACTTCTGTGTATTCATTCTCTGGACCAAGTCACCCTGCTGAGCCAACCCAATGAAGTGCTGGACCTATAGCTATGACAATTGACCCTGAAGGAACCAAGTTGGGTGTGGCTTCCATAGGTACCTGCAATGATCCTTAACCTGGGGTGCCCTGAGAAGGAATGCTCAGGGCTGCACATGGTCCCTCCCTCTCAGGGGCAATCAGGCTGGGAAAAAGGCTAGGGGTAGAGGGTGGGTGCGTGGGGGACAGGAGCCCCAACAGCACTGACTTTTTGATGAATTATATAACTTGCTTAACTTGACCCTGCCTCAGTTTCCACACTCTTGAAATAAGGCTATGACATAGGGTTGCTCTGAGGAGTGAAACATTTAAAGCTTTTAGCACAACACCCAGTACATTGTAAATCATCTGTAAATGTTTTATTATTCAATGCCCAGCCATCATTTACTAGCTGAGTGACTTCTAGGAAGTGAGACAATAAAGCAGTATCAAACTCAGTTGTCCATATGGAATAAATAACTGTATTAATATTAGTAGAGTGCTTCACACTGTGCGTGCCTTTAGCATTTTATGGTTGCGGTTTGTCGCTGCTGTTAGGGAAGAGACCCTCAGCTGCAGGCTGGGCAGGGAGAACAAGCCTGAGGCTCTTCAGCCTGAGGCTCTTCATTCTCTTCAGCTGAGCCCAGGACCACTGGGGTTTCCAGGGAAAGGTCAGGCACTAGGTCAGGAACACCGGGACTCCCTGCTCCTGTTGACACTGGGTAAATGGTCAAGGCAGTGGATTCCACGGTCAAAATCCTGAAAACAGGCCACAGAGGCCTGGAGAAGGAAGTGTGCGGGAAGGTGTAGATATATGATTCATCCACAGTGTTGTAGAAGGAGACTTCACCAGTCTCATAGTCCAGGAAAACCCCCATTTTTTCAGGAGGGCTGGCAATTGTCAGTTTGGTCCGGGGCTCAGTGAGAGCCCAGTAGTCGTTCTCATCAGACAGCCCTATAGTCCAGAAGTCATTCTCCGGGCTCATTTCAATCCAGCATTTTCTCTTCACGTCCTCCCTGCACCCCCCAACATGCCACTCTTTCCTGTCCACCTCCACCTCCCAGTAATGTCTCCCTGACGTGAAGCTCTTGCAGCCAAGCACACAGTAGTGCCAATCAAATCACTCGGGGTTGTCTGGCAGATTTCAGCATTCCTCTGCCCACTGCAGGCTCCTCTGGTAATCAGACATGAGCAGGATGGGGTTCACTGTGTTGGGATCCAAAATCACATCCTCTGCAGAAATTCTGGGGGGCGGGATCATGGGTGAACCATTGTTCCTAGATCTCAGAGCCTCAGCCCTCAAGCCCTGGGTCTGGTTGAGGAAGCCCAAGTCCAGGGCTGGGTGCCCATAGACTGCCCTGAATGTGACCCTCTCAGCAACACCAGAGGAAAGCCCTAAGGGGCTAGTGTTCAGTAGGAAGGGGGAAAGTGATGAGCATCAGGGTCTGCTTAACCAACATCTAGAGCTGGCTCCTTCCAGCTACGTTTTTCCTGTTTCTCTCCCTGAAGTAACTCTGCCCACCTGTACTTCATAGGCATAGATGCTTGCTAAGTTGCTTCAGTAGTGTCCAACTCTTTGTGACCCAGTGGACTGTATCTGCCAGGCTTCCCTGTCCATGGGATTCTCCAGGTAAGAATACTGGAGTGGTTTGCCATACCCTCTTGCTAGGGATCTTCCTGACTCAGGGATCAAACCCACATCTCTTACATCTCCTGTATTAGCAGGTGGATTCTTTACTACTAGTGCCACCTGGGAAGCTCGTGCTCCATAGGCATATGGGTGTAAATTTCAATTCGTGTGCTACCACTCATGAAGTGAATGTCTTTTCTCTTTTTCTATTGACCCAAGCTGTATAATATTTTAAGCCTCAATTTTCTTATCTGAAAAATAGGGCTAAAAAAATACTAATCTTTAGGGTAGAAGATAACACACGTTGTGTATTTGGTTTAGGGCCAGGCATAGAGGAAGTCCCTGATGTTTTAATAGCTGCCAGTCCTTTTCTGTGCTAAGGGGCATTATGTTGAGGGCTTCATGTGCTCCAAGGCCCACTCTCCATGTTCTTCTACCCTTTTCTGGACCCTGGAATCTGTTCTCTTTGGATTGGGACACTGGCCTCCCTTGCCTCTGGTCACCTGTTGGGTTTGGTCAGTGGGAGGCACTAGCTGAAGATTGGAAGGAACAAGAAGAGAGGCACAGCATTTATTTCCTCCTCCACTTCTTCCCTGCCAGCTTCAGGGAGTGATGCTTGACCAAGGGATGACTCATCTCAGGCTGCCCTCTCTGTGAGCTACAGCTTCCTGTGGGCCAAACACTCTCCTCTCCATCTCTTCAGGCCCAGCATGGTGACAGCACCCAACTGCTGTGAACCCTTGGGGACTGAATAGTCCTTTGTCAGTTTCCCTTTGCTCTCTTTCTTCCCTTTTTAAATAGTTTATTCTTTAAACCCTCTTCAACCACCCATTTTGAATATACTGTCTCTTTTTTGCTGGCTTTTTGACCAAGTACACATTCATTAACTCATTTAGTCTTTACCTCAACTCTCACATAAATAGGAACTACAATCATCGTCTACAAGTGAGGAGACTGAAGCTCAAAACATCAAATAACTTGAGGACACACAGTGACAAGAGGTGGCATGAGGTGTCCTTGGGAAAGGACATGACCTTTGAGCATTGCTTTCTCTCCTTGGGGCACATTGCATCTGTACTCTCGCTGCAATATTAGTTCACCCTGCTTGTCCTTCCCCTTACCTCCACCATTGATGCCTCTTCCTTCCCATAAAGATCTGTGGAAGCCCAGGAGAGCAATTCTCACCAGTTCTCTGGGCATTCAGTGGAAGGCTACTGGAGACTGAGATCTCCAGTCAGAACTCTCCCAGTCATAGGAACTTGCTGTCCCAGAATCTCAAGACGTGGGAAAGAAAAAGGGAATATGGTCCCTCGGGTTTTTGTCCTAGGGGATGTACAGTGATTCACTCACCAGCTTGGAAGAGGGTCTTCTTCCACTCTGAAAGAAAGGATACACAAAAAGGAATGCTCGTTAATTCTGATCTTTCCCTTACCCATTCTCCTCACTGAGCCTTTTCTGTATCCCTTTCTTCAATCTCTTCCTTCATCTACAGCTTGGGTAAATCAGGCATAAAACCTCTCAAAAAGGGTGAATTTTCTTCACTCTATTGTGCTGGGGCTGCAGGTGACGTGGCCAGGCTATACTAGGCTGTGTGTGTGTGTGTGTGTTGGCAGGGCAGGGAGTGGTTAAACTGCCCGGACACTATATCTGAAGGTCCTCTCTGGGGCTGTAGAAAAGCAGGGGTGGTACTTCCCACAGAAAATGAGCCTCTGGGTTAGATCTGAGTATTCCTACTGCAAATGCCAGTGGGTCACGCAGCAGGGAAAATGTTTAAATGTTTATCTATCTGTGCCAGGAAACTCAGAGAACATCCAGGTCACTCACCTAAATAGGTTTGAGACTTCTCCCCATCTACAATGGAGGAAAGGTAGAGACGTCATCTGAACTCTGTCTTCTGAGTCCTTTCTTTTTACTTTTGCCTCATCTTGCCTTCTTTTTGACCACTCCACCCTTCCTACCTTCTGCCTCTGCCTGTTCAACTCTCACCTCCCCTCTCTTCGTTAGGGAAGGAGATTGAAGGCCCCTTTCTCTATTAAAAAAGGAAACACTCTCTATTCTCCCTACCAACTACTTCCCCCTCTCCAGTCACCCATATTTCTTCTCCTGGGAAAAAGGATCCAGAACATTCCTTCGTCCCAGGGCAGAGTTAGAGGCTGAGGAACCCGGCTGGAAAATATATGGGCAGAGACAGTCTTATATGTGAATTCAGAGAAAATGTCAGAGCCGCTTACGAGGATTGGACCTTTCTCCACTCTGCAATGGAAGAAAAGTGGTGAGTCATTAAGTGGTAAGTCATAGGACATGACTGAGCGACTGAACTGAACTGAACTGAAGTCATAGGAAGATGAGCATAGGTCCCTGGGGGAATCAGAACTTACTGAGCTCATACTGGAGCATCTCTGGAAAAGAAGCAGGAAAAAAAAAAAAAAGTACTGTTAACAGGGTGGAAGGAGGAGGACCTCTAGAAAATAAATCTTAAAGATGACCAAGTGCTGGGTTGGGTGCGAGAGGTGGGGATGGATGAGGTGATCCAGCTCCCTCCTGCAAAGCATGGGCCTTAGACTCCCTCTCCAGGTCAGATACCTTTTATTCTTTGTTCTTGCTCCTTTTCTGCCCAAGCTGTTTCTTTTTCCTTTTTCGCTCTTTCTCCATGAACGGAGTCTCTTTTTCCTTCCTCTGTAGCCACAGGAAGTAACCAGCTCCAGCAAGAAGCAGCAGACAGACCGTCAGGGTCCCTGCAAAGACAGCGATCCAGCGCTGGGCCCTGCTGAAGAAGGGGTCTGCAATGGGACCATTCTTAGCTCATCCAGTCTTAGCTTCTCACCCTCAGGACAGGGTTCATGGTGTTCATCTCCTGAAATCTTTCTCTTCCTAAGTTCTCAGAGACCTTTAGGTAAGACTTCTGGAAGCCCTGCTAAGGTTTTATAGATACAGTAATAACGTAACATAATATCAGAACTTGTCTTGAAATGTCTGTCTCTCACACGTAAATCTGTTATGTAAGCATCATAATCAAGTTTTTTCTTCTTAAAATTTATAATAGGTTACATCCACATGGTTCCACTATCAAATAAAAGCACATAAAACATGATCCGAGTCTCCTGTCTACTCACACAAGTTTTAATACACATTTCTCTAGTGAGTGAGGTTGGACACTCTTTCATGGGTTATTCCTTTTCTGTGAACTAACAATTCATCCTTTGCTCTTTTTTCTACTGGTTTGTACTATATTTTGATGGGATTAGCATTTCCTCTAAATTATGAGTTGTACATGGGCCCACCCGCCCCCTACTTTGTCATTCGTCTTTGCTTAAGGATCTGATCTTCACCACTTCTCTCCAGTTCCCATTGTCTGTCACCGTTCCTGGCACATGGGAAATGCTCAGTAAATCCTTGTGACGTAAACAGGAGAAAACAAAACAAAAAAAACCCTAGTTCCATTAAAGCCTCTGGAACTCAGCTCAGTGACTCACTTTCACTGTATACCACAGAGAAGCACACATCCCCCTTTCTTTTCTTTTTTTAAATTTATTAATTTTTTTTGTTTTTCTACTTTTCTTTTTTTTTAATATGGCTATTCTAGATTTCAATTGGTTAATGTTTAAATTGTCATTTTGTCTAATTTTCTATAGATTAAATTTTACATATGTCTCTTTTAAGGAATTTTTTTAAACTGAAGTATAATTGACTTACTTATATTAGTTCCAGTTGTTTACACCCTTCTTCTTCCAACAGCCATGGCTCCTCACAGTATACCTGTAACTAAGCAGGGTACTCACCTGCGATGGAAATCCGGGCTGTCTTATCCTGGTTGAAGAGGGGATTTCTGATGATACAGGACACCCCTTCCCCAGAGCCGCCTTTCATGATTAGAGATGATGTGACTGCATACAGGCCCGCTCCATCTGCAGCCGGAGGTGCTGGCACAGCTGGCATGTTCTGGCCCTCGGCATCTCTCCACTGAATCTGGGGCTGGGATACCAGCTGGTGGACTCGCACCCCAGGTGGATCCCTCCATTCTCATGGCCCATCACTTGAATGTGGAGGTCAGAGCCCAGTGCTATGGAAAGGATGAATGAGCCTCAGTTCTTGGGAGTGTCCTGTGGTGAGGGTCTCAACAGGAATTGGATGGCACACTCAGATAATTAAACTTGAGTTTTCTAAGAAGCTGTTTGTAAAAGGGTGGTAATAATGAGGAGAAAACTACGTGGAATAGAGCAGTACTCCAGGGCCAGGAACAATGGAGTGTTACCACCCACCCCTAAACCCAAAGGGGAGTGAAGAGGGAGCTGTTTTGAAGACATAAAGTGGGAGAGTCATGTAGAGAGAGCTTCCATAAGAGGAGCTATGCTTTTCTGGAAGGACATGTAGCCAGCTAGAGGTGGCCCTGCAGTGAATAAGCCAGGGGCATAAGTACCCTGACCCCTTTCTCTTCCTCCTTCTACCTTCTGCTACGGTTCCCCATGGACCAAACCCAGCCAGAAGCTACATGGCAAGAGAAAGAGATATGCCCAGAGAAAGAGATATGCCCTGAGAAAGAGATATGCCCTGAGAAAGAGATATGCAATGCTTGACATGGAATATGAGTCTAGTCTTGGTGTTCTCCTGTGGAACAGAAGCAATTTCATGAAATATCAGCATCAAAGGGCCCTTTGTCACTATGACAGGTGAAGACAAAAGACCAACAACAATCATGTTTTAAGATAGAGAAAAATACGAGCACTGTCCCAAACATAACCTTGACCAAACATTCCCCTGTCCTGGCTGAGTGACGCCACTCCTTTACCAGTCCCAGATTAGCCTCACTCTAGTCTTCCTCCTGGATAAGATTTATAAAGTTATCCACCCACAGAAGTATACCTCCTCCTCTCTGACAGCATCCCATCCAGAGCAAAGCCCATTTCCATAAAGCTTGCCTTATATTTCCTAACAGAAGCCCAGAGTCTATACCAAGTCTCCTCTATCACCCTCTTCCTGAGACCCCCATGCTCACACAGGACATGCACTGCTCCTCCTGCAACATGGATTGAAGTCAACTGGTCCAATTGCAAGTGTGCTCTGAGGGCGTGTGGTTTGGAGAACAGTGACAGCACAGATGCTGCCCTTACAGGTCAGCCTCCCAGGGCTCATGGCGGCGAGTACCTGGAGGGGCCCCCAGAAGCCACCTGGAATGCAACTGAACCCAGACAACCATGCACCATCTCCAAGGAGATGTTTTCCTATCCTTCCCATCCTGACCTTCCAGTTCCCAGCTTAGACCCTGGCAGTTGGCAGGAGGGAGCTCTTTACTTGACAAGACAGTGTATAGGAGGGGGGGTCTTCCTGGAAGAAGACTTGCTTCTTTCCTGAGGGTCTCAGAGAAACAAAGTCAGAAGACAGAGGAGGCAGTCCCGGATGATCAGCAAAGAGCTTTGAGAGGTGGATTTGGAGCAGAAACTCAGCATCTGTTCCTAGGTCCCAAGAGGAATACACTCAGAACAGAACCTGAAGGCTCACCTGCAACCTTCAGCTCCAATAAGGCTTTCTCATAGAAGTTGCCATCTTGGAAAATAGCACAGGTAGTTTCCACTGTCAGAGGCTCTAACGTTGTGTATTCGGAGAACAGCTTTCCCTACAGTGATGTCATCTCTTAAAATCTCAGTTCTCCCTTGGTACTCTGTCTGTCTTCCACTTCCTTGCCATGTGCATACATGAAAACCACCTGCCTGAGGCTGAATCGCACCCACTTCAGTTCCATGGTCTCCATGCTCATCTTTGGGGACAGGTGACAGGGCAGCTCAGCGTCTTCACCCACCATGACCAGGATGTGGCCAGGGGGGTCCAATCACAGCAAACTGAGCTGGTCAGAAAAGTGGGGGTGGGGAATTCCATGAGGACATGATGGGAAGGGGTTGTCTCAGGCTTAGAAAAGCCTAGAGAGGAACAGGATCCTGACAGAAGGACATTTGTCTTAATGGCATGTGAGCCTTCAGTTTGCGATAGGACTTCCAGGAATGAGGGGATCAAAGGTTCTGACTGGGTGCAAACAGGTAATTATCTGCTTCCAATACAAAACAGCAGCATTGTTCCCTACCTGAGCAAGGAGTGAGCAGTTGGTCAGAGATGAGGCAGATTAGGAGGTGAAATGGAAGGAAGTCTAGGGACCAAGCCATTTTCATCAGTGCTGCAAACAGAGAGACAGCAGAAAGAGTCAGGCAGAAATACCACTTGGAAGAAGATGGAGAATTCTGTGTAGGAACCTCTGCCTCCCCAGGGCCGACTCAGGGAGAAACACAGGATAAGTAGTATAAGGACCCATGATCCTTCTCTGCCAAAATGTCTGCTTGGGAGTCTCTTCATCTTTGAGTTCCCACGTGGAAAACCTCCCGTAAAAATATGTATGTTAAGTGTACAGACAGTAACCCTAACCCATCAAGAAATCCTTGGCTATACTGAGTATGTTCAGAATCTCTACACTCACCCACAGTTCCCCAGCTATGTCAGGTCCAAGCCTCCACCATCACACACTGATTAATATAGGACTCTCCTTTTCTGGTCCTCCAATTCTGCTTGTGTTCCCTACAGTCTCAATACAACATCCAGAACATTCCTTGAGTCACATCCTGTCACTCCTCTGTTCAGCACCTTCTGCGGGCTCCCATTTCATTCTGAGTAGATGCTGAAGTCCTTTCAATGGCTGGCATGGCCCTCCTGGAGCTGCATGCTTCACTTCATCTCCAGGCACACTGTCCTTCCTACTGTTCCTTGGACAGAACACGACAGAAGACCTTGACCTTGACTCTTCCCTCTGCCTGGAACCCTCTTCCCCATATATCCACAAGCTGACTCTCTCGCCTCCTTCAAGTCCATCCTTTAAAGTCAGTTCTCTATGAGACCCTCTCTGATCACAGAATTGTGGCAAACTGTTCCCATCCCCCTCAACTTCTCTCTTTTTCCCATTGCATTTTCACCAGTGAACATATCTTACATTTATCGTTTGTCTCCAGCTGCTAGAATGTAAGTTCCACATAGCAATGATATTGGTCTATTTTGTTTCCTGATGTGTAAGACACCTGTAAGAACGGTGGTGGTTCACATGAAACCCTCAGTGAATATTTGTTGAGTTAGTGAATGGATGAGGGCTTACATATTAAACTATCAATACTCAATAGCATTTTAGTTCAGTTTAGATGATCAGAATAGTTGGGTGTCATCCAACTAATGAGACGAGGGGAGGTGGAGAGTTTATGGAGATAAGCATTTTTCTGCATAATTATAATGCTCTTTTGGCCTGGCTTAGAGAGCAGAGCCTGGCCTCCTGTGCTTCCACTGGGGACTTAGTTGTATTAAAGCATTTATTCTTATTTTTCAATAAAATGGTTTCAAAGAGCAAGCCTATTCTGGACATGCAAGTGTTGTAACTTGGTAAGCCTTTAGTGAACTCTTTTCACAACTGTTCCGGGAATTCCCTGGTGGTCCAGTGGTTAGGATTCTGCATTTTTCACTGCCAGATTCAATCCCTGGTTGAGGAATTAATCTCATGCATGACCAAAAAAAAAAATAAAGTTCTTTGTGGGGAAATATTTGTTCTTTAGTGGGAGAAACATCTCTGGAAAGGAAATGGTTCACTTTCTTTTTTCCCTTTCCTCCTGTGTTTATCAATGCTCCTTGGCAGATGGCCTGCCTCTGGGCTCACCAGCAATGGATAATTTCCCTATGTTGGTCTTTGCACTGCTAGGGAAGTGCCTTTTAGGGGTGGAGATGTAATTGTTGGCACTTGCACAGAAGGGCAAATACGTCAACTTCCAAACACACAGCAGACCAGTGCAGCTCACGCCTCTATGCAGTGCTGGGGTTCTCCCAGCTCAGAGGCAGGGCCCCTGCAACTCCCCAGTTCCAGCCCAGTGTTTCCAAATGTATCTTGGTCCATAAAAGCACCTCGACCTTGTGTGATAAGAGAAGTATGAGGCCCTTGCCAGCTAGCCAGGCTTGATTATAGCTGGAGTTCTAACTTGGCTTCCATTTCAACCACTCCAGAGTTGTCTTTCTCCCTATATAGTGGAGAGCCTGAGAGTCGATTATTCCAAGACTAAGAACTCCAGATGGAGCCCTCTCCTTTCTCCCATCATGTATTCCTTCTTTCCCTGAAAATGTCAAATGAAATGGTGTTCTGACGAATGACTCAGGGTGTGCCCATTTGTCTCCTCTAGGCCCAACCCATGGCCATCACAAAGTTCACATCACTCTCCCATCAGACTGTGGTCCAAGATCCTGGCAGATTCCCTGGGTCAATCAGAGGCTGAACCTAAAACTTCTTTTTTTTTTTTTTTTTATTTTTTAAGTTTTGGCCAAGCTTTGCAGCTTGGAGGATCTGGACCACTGCCAGTGAAGGTGCCTAATCCTAACCACTGGACCTCCAGGGAAGTCCCATGAACCTACCACTTCTTAACCCCAAGGCGAGTGAATTGGAGAGTTAAGAATAAGGCCGGGTCTCAACCAGGCATTTTCATTCCTTCAACAAATGTTTATCGAGCACTCACTGTGTGCCAGGCCCACTACATGTTAGATGTTGGAAATGAAAAGGGGGTGAGAGGTAAGTCATGGCACTACGATTCAGCAGCTCTGTGATTTCAAAAATCGGTTTGAACTTCAGTTACTCATGAAGTTATGAAACTTATGAAACATGAAGTTTAGAATGTACACAGTTGATTTAGTAACTTCACTTCCAGATATCTGGTCTAGCAAAACACTTGCATGATGCAGAGAGAATTGTGTGTAAGGCTGACACTGAAACATTATTTTTAAAAGTGAAAAAAAAAGGGGGGTGGTAAACAAGCTAACCAGCCACTATAACCACTAACAAAAGACTGGTTGGTTAAATAAAGGCTGATATGTATGAGGGAACTCAGTGTGGCAGTTAAAAATAATTAATAGTCACTAACCCAGAAAATCAAGATATATTAAATAAATAAAAAGCACACTGCAGAGAAAATTAATGATTATATTAAAAAACAAAGCCCAAGTTATTAATTTGTATGTACATGTTTATACCTTGGACTTCTCTGGTGGTTCAGATGGTAAAAAATCTATCTACAATAAGGAGACTGGGTTGGTAAGATCCCCTGGAGAAGGGCATGACAACCCACTCCAGTATTCTTACCTGGAGAATTTGCATGGATGGAGGAACCTGGCAGGCTACTGTCCAAATTACCTTAAAAGAGATCATGCTAAACTGAAAATTGAAGATTGAATGAGAGATACTTTTGTGCTTTGTCTCCTACCTTTGAAAATTATTTGGATGTTTTCAGTTTTAAAAGTTTTCATGTTTTACTCAGCAATGAAAATTTTTTACAAATAATTACTCTGACTGCAACATATTAGTTGTTCAGAAAATACCAACTCCTGTAAATCAACTGTATGTCAATAAATAAATAAAGTCCCCTCACACTAATTCGCCCTAAACAAACCAGTATAAGGCCCGCATTCACAGTACCTGCTATTCTTAAACCTGTGGCAAGAACTGCCTTTGAGAAGAGGCTGGCAGAGGGAGGTGAGTGGGTTGAGGAGGAGCTGGGAGCAGAAATTTGTCCAGCTGGGATTTCTTGGGAGTCTGCATGAAACTCAGACATACCCTTAGACAAAAGATTGCCTTTCACCGTATCTTCTGCTCTTCAAAACTGCTCCCTAAGAAACAGTGGAAACAGTGTCAGACTTTATTTTTCTGGGCTCCAAAATCACTGCAGATGGTGACTGCAGCCATGAAATTAAAAGACGCTTACTCCTTGGAAGGAAAGTTATGACCAACCTAGATAGCATATTCAAAAGCAGAGACATTACTTTGCCAACAAAGGTTCGCCTAGTCAAGGCTATGGTCTTTCCTGTGGTCATGTATAGATGTGAGAGTTGGACTGTGAAGAAGGCTGAGTGCCGAAGAACTTGATGCTTTTGAACTGTGGTATTGGACAAGACTCTTGCGAGTCCCTTGGACTGCAAGGAGATCCAACCAGTCCATTCTGAAGGAGATCAGCCCTGGGTGTTCTTTGAAAGGAATGATGCTAAAGCTGAAACTCCAGTATTTTGGCCACCTCATGTGAAGAGTTAACTCATTGGAGAAGACTCTGATGCTAGGAGGGATTGGGGACAGGAGGAGAAGGGGACAACAGAGGATGAGATGGCTGGATGGCATCACTGACTCGATGGATGTGAGTCTGAGTGACCTCCGGGAGTTGGTGATGGACAGGGAGGCCTGGCGTGCTGCGATTCATGGGGTCGCAAAGAGTCGGACATGACTGATCTGATCTGATCTGAAGATGCTAGAGAAAGGATATTATTATTATTATCATCATTATATAGGTAACAATTTCAATGCTGTTCTCAGAGTGAGGAATATATTTTCACTAATTTTGGGGGGATATTATTGGTTTTTTTTTTTTATTCCTGATTATAGACTGAAGAAGGAATTCATAGGGCCTGGATGTGGGGAGCCGGCACAAGGACACTCCACCTGTGGCAAAGGTCATGAGGAAGGAGGCTTGATATAAGCAAAGGCGAGATCGAGCCTCAGAAGTCAGTCCCCCTGGAAATCCTCGAGCATCTACCCCCATAACCAGAGCCTGCCTACTTTACTACTTTGTGCTCTCACCTACACCTCTGAATTTATGAGGGGCTGTCCCCAACTACCTTTCTCTGAAAAAAAGAGTTAACTTAGAGCTCAAGTCAATAATAATTCCTGGGTATGATAGTGTTTTAACCTACAAACTCCTCTGAAGGTTCTCTAGCCTGCCTGACAGGCTTGTCCGGCCACATGTGATTACTCACAGCCTCCCAACTCTGAGAGGCACGAGATGCTTTAAACAAGTTCTTTAGAGAAGTTAGAAAACTATTAGCATAAGTATAGTAGGCTGATTAGAAATAGTATTGGTGAAGGGTTTTTCATTTGTTGAGCCAATGTTTGCTGCTAAGTCTCCACATCCCCTGCCTTACACACATTAATGAAAATATAGAAGAAATAAGTATTAACCTTTGATATTAATCATGTTAGACCTTAGGCTAAGTAAGTTCTTTCCTTAATTAAAACCCACTACACCCTCACCCTATAGGAATGTAACTTTATCTGGTACCTTCGGAAGGTGGAGTCTGTTTTAAGAATAATCACCCCTGGAGAAATAAGTGTTGACCGACTGCTGTCACAAGGAGAGGGTCATAAATTGTCAGCAGGCCCCCTGGCCAGAAGGTGATGTAACACCCCTAAGACCTCTGTATACATTTTGTATGAAGCACCTGACTTTGATAAAAGTCAGGACTGCTGACCCCGAGTGACTTTTGTATAACATCTCAGTGTATAAAAGTACACCATGGAAAATAAAGAATTGGGATCAGTTCCTCGAAAGACTGGTCTCCCCAAGTCACTCTCTCTCAAACTCTGGCTGAGTCTCCATCTGGAGCGCGGAACCCACCATGCTTACTAATTATGCCGGGGCTTCTAAGATCTGACCAGGGAGGCCTAAGTGTCTCCTCTCCTTTGGGAGAACGGAAGGACGCCTGCGGCCTACGTAAGTGGTGCAAACTTCTTATCTTGAAGTTTTATTCGTCTCCCGCGTAAACCAACCTACTCAGCCTCTTTTCTCCACTGAATTTTCCTACTGAGCTATCCTCATTCTATTACTCTTTATATCTTTAATTAATATTTAATTAAGCAATTGTTTCCTGACCCTCACCGACGCTGTCCCCGCTTTGAACTCCCTGGATCAGCCGGGGCTGGACCTCGGCACCTGGACTCCATTTTAGGCCTGTTCATGCTGATCATGCTCAGCCACCTTTCCAATGGACTCTGAACTCTGTGTTTAGTGCCTATGGAAACAACAACAGAAGGATAAGTCCCATTCCAGACAGGGGAACCTTGAAGATTGTATCTAGGTTACTCATCGCCTAAGAGAAAACATACACTAATCACCCCTTCCTCCAGACAGGCCATAAATTTTTCTGTATCTATCAGAGTGTAACCTTGGGTTTATTGATTGTTGGCTAATTGTTTGACTATTTGAGCACATAGCACATGAATGATGGGGTTATTGGGATTGTATTTTCCATGGTTTATGTAAGTCTCAACGAATTTGGGGTGGTGGGTTCGGACACCTATACATGGGGTATAAAAGATTTTCACAAATGCTGGTTGGGGTCCTTGGCTAAGAGGAGACTCTGCCTTGGGCCCGCTGGTGTAATAAACTGCACTCCACTATTTGCATTGTCCTTTTGAGTGAGTTTGTTTCCCAGAATGCGTGGCTACAACAAGACAACATCAAAACAGAGAAAAATATGAAGGAATAAAATTTAAATAATCTGTAATAGTAATCATATACTTTGCTTCATGGGACTATAAGGATTTCTGGAAGTATTTTGACCATGCTACTGCTAAGTCTCTTCAGTCGTGTCTGACTCTGTGCGACCCCATAGACAGCAGCCACCAGGCTTCCCCATCCTTGGGATTCTCCAGGCAAGAACACTGGAGTGGGTTGCCATTTCCTTCTCCAATGCATGAAAGTGAAAAGTGAAAGTGAAGTCGCTCAGTCGTGTCCGACCCTAGCGACCCCATGGACTGTAGCCTACCAGGCTCCTCCGTCCATGGGAGTTTCTAGGCAAAAGTACTGGAGTGGGGTGCCATTGCCTTCTCCAATAGATATATACTAAATGCCTGAAAATTGTCAAAATTATCATTTGACCCAGAAATTCCACTTGTAGAAACTACTCTTAAAAAAAAAAAAAGTCAAGTATTAATACAAACATCCGAGTTTAAAGCTGTTCATCATAAATAAGATTCAATAGCAAAACGTAGATACAATTTAAATCTCCAAATTAAATCCAGCTTTGTTACAATTAGAAATAAAAACCCTTTTTTAAAAAAAATTTAAATTTATTTAAATTGGAGGCTAATTACTTTACAATATTGTATTGGTCCTGCCACACATCAACATGAATCCACCACGGGCGTACATGTGTTCCCCATCCTGAACCCCGCTCCCATCCCAGAAATAAAAACTCTTTATTATAATAAAAAAACATGATTCCAAAATCCCTTTCATGATTGGACAATGTGTTTGTATCCATTCTCCAACTGTTGCATATGTTGATTCAGATTTTTTAAATTACAAATAATTCTGTAATGAACATCTTTACATGCAAATCTTTAAGGCATATCTTTTTTCAGAATCTCTTAGAACACATTTCCAGAGATGACTAGGAGAGATAAGAGTCCTTTGCTCCTTTTTGATCATAGTAATCTCCTAAGAACATGCAATCAGCAAGCTTTTTTCATTCACATTGTGACTATCCCACAAATGCTCAAATTCAGGTCTTTAGCCTTTGCATTGCCCTGCTGTCTCCACCCCTTGATCCCCTTACTACAGCACACCCAGCCCCAATCACTTTCTCTGGGCAAGGCCCACTCTCAGCTCTTCAGCCTCCCTCATTCCAAGGCTCGTCACCCTGGATTTTACCTATTTTCCCACACTTACCTCTTGGCAATCCCATCTGAAAATTACAGCCCACAGAGTAAAGATAATCAATAGTTCCTCATTATAAATAAGAGTCTCTTTTCTCCCGGAGAAAGGAAAAAGTGATGCATGCTCTCTCTGACAAAGAGTAAGAATTGGTCTGTGAAAGAATTAGTTTCGGATTGGCTCAGAGGGGTGGTTCTCATCAGTTGCTGGGCAGAAACCAGTTCAGATTTGAAAACTGAAACTATATTGTATTGTGAAAAAAAATCCCAGCCTAATTCTCACTTTGTATCACTCTGTGTTTCCCTAATTGAATCATTTATGCATATGTTCAGTTCAGTTCAGTTCAATCGCTCAGTCGTGTCCGACTCTTTACAACCCCATGAATCGCAGCACACCAGGCCTCCCTGTCCATCACCATCTCCCCGAGTTCACTCAAACTCACGTTCATCGAGTCGGTGATGCCATCCAGCCATCTCATCTTCTGTCGTCCCCTTCTCCTCCTGCCCCCAATCCCTTCCAGCATCAGAGTCTTTTCCAATGAGTCAACTCTTCGCATGAGGTGGCCAAAATACTGGAGTTTCAGCTTTAGCATCATTCCTTCCAAAGAAATCCCAGGGCTGATCTCCTTCAGAATGGACTGGTTGGATCTCCTTGCAGTCCAAGGGACTCGCAAGAGTCTTCTCCAACACCACAGTTCAAAAGCATCAGTTCTTCGGCGCTCAGCCTTCTTCACAGTCCAACTCTCACATCCACAGGAAAACCATAGCCTTGACTAGGCGAACCTTTGTTGGCAAAGTAATGTCTCTGCTTTTGAATATGCTATCTAGGTTGGTCATAACTTTCCTTCCAAGGAGTAAGCGTCTTTTAATTTCATGGCTGCAGTCACCATCTGCAGTGATTTTGGAGCCCAAAAAAATAAAGTCTGACACTATTTCCACTGTTTCCCCATCTATTTCCCATGAAGTGATCGGACCAGATGCCATGATCTTCGTTTTCTGAATGTTGAGCTTTAAGCCAACTTTTTCACTCTCCACTTTCACTTTCATCAAGAGGCTTTTCAGTTCCTCTTCACTTTCTGCCATAAGGGTGGTGTCACCTGCATATCTGAGGTTATTGATATTTCTCCTGGCAATCTTGATTCCAGCTTGTGTTTCTTCCAGTCCAGTGTTTCTCATGATATACTCTGCATGTATGTGTAAATCAGTATTTATTATATACACCTGCTTTATGTCTTATATATGATAATAGATTTATTTTTTCTCATAAAAGATTTACTGAGTAGAGAAATAAAAGATTTGAACGTGTGAAGAGAGGAAGACATGCATTAATTAAAGCATTTCTGTGGTTTTTGGCCAATGTCTGTTTGCATGTACAGCACACCTGGAGGGGAATATATTTTACAACAGAGGCAAATGAACAGAAAATCAGACCCTCTCCACGTTTTTTAGAACCTCTGAAATTCAGATCTCAGATTCATTATCAAATAATATAATTTTCACATTTTCCAGAGCAGTGTTCTGGTGACTGATTTGCATATTTTACATTTTTTCAGAAAAAATCTTATTTGGGGTGTTGCTGAGAAGGCTCATGAACACTCTGAGCCTTATTTGTGCTAATTTCATATGTATTTCTTTCTCCTCTGCCAGCAGGATTCTTATTCTCCGAGGTTAGAGTCTGGCTGGTCTGTGGATACTGTTTCTGCTAGTGGTCTTTGGGACAAAGTGGTCCTATCTGTGGCCTAAAGCCTCCCAAGACAATTTGTTTGCTTCTTGGGACAATGATTAAAGCTCAAGAGACTTCAATATGGCTTTGCTGATGGAATTTAATTATATATATGTATATATATATACATACACACACACACACACACACACACACACACATGCGTACATACACATATATGGGATTCCCTGGTGGCTCAGCAGTAAAGGATCTGCCTGTCAATGCAGGAGACACGGTTCAGTCCCTGGGTTGGGAAGATTGATCCCCTGGAGAAGGAAATGGCAACCCATTCCAGTATTCTTGCCTGGGAAATCCTTTGGACAGAGGAGACTGATGGGCTACAGTTCATGGGATCACAAAGAGTCAGATAGAACTTGGTGACTAAACAACCACCAACAACAATATATACATGTGTGTGTGCCCAACCTTGTCAGACTCTTTGTGACATTATGGACTATAGCCCACCAGTCTCCTCTGTCCGAAGGATTTCCCAGGCTAGAATACTGGAGTGGGTTGCTATTTCCTACTCCAGGGGATCTTCCCAATCCAGGTATTGAACCCTCATCTCTTGCATATCCTGCATTGGCTCTTTACCACTAAGCAACCAGGGAAGCCTATATATATAATACACTTTATACAGGAAAGCCTATCTATCTATCTTTTTTTTTTTTTTTTTCTTTTCCCAAGCAGGGATCTAACCTGGGACCACATTAGTGAAAGCATGAGTTCCAATCATTGGATCACCAGGAAATTCTTGGAATTTAATAATATTACAAAAGTTTGAATTTAGGCTCTGAGGTAGAGATAGCTGGATGCTTGTGCAAGTTTCATTTTCTGTCTTTTTTTCTTTTTTAAAAACTTACAAAGCGTTAGCATTCCTTCTGTGGTAAGGTTGAAGGAGGAAACAGAACAGGCTCCATCTTGAAAGCAGGACTCCATCTTGGGCCCGACTGTGGACTTTGAGCTATGCCCAGCATCTATGGAAATGACATACCAACTGGAAAACCAGACCCCCTGGACGGAAGAGCCCCAGGGCTCGTACCTAGACTCTCTGCTGCCTAAAAGAATACCCTAATTATCTGTGTAACCGAATAGAATCATAAATTCTATTACATTTATTGGGGTATGACCACAGGACTATTGATAATTGTCCCTTTTGTTGTATCAAAAATACAACTTTGATTGTATTTTTCTTTTCCTTTGTTCAGACTAGTTTCAGGGAATTTGGGGAGGTGGGTTTGGCATGTACACTTAGGGTATATAAGGTTTTCAGAAAAACTGGTCAGGGTCCTTGGCTAAGAGGAGACTCTGCCTTGGGCCCTCCAGTGTAATAGTGTAATAAACTGCACTCCACTATCTGCATTGTCCTTCTGAGTGAGTTTGTTTCCCAGAACACATGGCTACAACAAGGTATGATGTCTTAGATGACCCATTCAAGGAAGTTCAGCTTAATGAAGAGTCCAGTTTAATGAAGCCTACATACCTTGCATCCTGATAGAACACTAAAGGCACATATTGAGGCAATATTTCTGGATCAGACTGTGTGGGTCTGAGCAGATACAACAAGACAGCTTTTGCCAAATTTTCTCAGATGGTTCCAGTAGATCTGGTGGTGACCCTTCTTGCTTTCTTATTTGCAATGAGGCAAAAGGTCCCTGCTTCTTAGTATTCAAACCCAGTTTGGGGGAGCAGTACAATGAGTCCACTCTTATAGATAAGAGAGTCCAAGGGACTTAAAAATCTGCCCTCCAAGTCATCAGGCTGGGAAAACAGACAGTTAACAGGAAGTAGTGTTTCTCCCCGGAGAAGGCAATAGCACCCCACTCCAGTACTTTTGCCTGGAAAATCCCATGGACGGAGGAGCTTGGTGGGCTGCAGTCTGTGGGGTCGCAAAGAGTCGGACACGACTGAGCGACTTCACTTTCACTTTTCACTTTCATGCATTGGAGAAGGAAATGACAACCCACTCCAGTGTTCTTGCCTGGAGAATCCCAGGGATGGGGGAGCCTGTGGGCTGCCGTCTATGGGGTCGCACAGAGTCAGACACGACTGAAGCGACTTAGCAGCAGCAGTAGCAGCAGTGTTTCTCCCAAGGTCATAAAACAACTGCAAAGGGGCATATCAACCATTTTCTCAGAGTGCTTCCTGCTTCCTAACTCACTGGGAAATTTCATTTTTAAAAGTCATCGAGGAGGGAAGAGGTAAGATGGCGGAGGAGTAGGACGGGGAGAATACTTTCTCTTTCACAAATCCATTAAAAGAACATTTGAATGTTGAATAAATTCTACAAAACAACTTCTGAATGCCAGCAGAGGACATCAGGCACTTAGAAAGACAATTCATTGTCTTCAAAAGGAGAAAACGAGCCCTGCGGTAACTCCTTTTGCGGAGAAGCAGCGCAGACACCAGCATTTGCTATTGGCAAGTGGGGGCTGGGCTAGGAGGAGCAGCGTGGACTGCATCGCTTTGAGAAAGGATTTGGCCTGGCTATCTCGAGCACTATCTGAGCGAAATAACCAGACTGTCGGTTATCTACTACATCAAAAGCCAGCCCTAACTTAAGACACCACCAGGACTACGTATGGAACAAAGGAATGCACAGAGATGGCCGGCAGCAGGCCGTCCCACTCCGGTGACAGGCAGCCAGGGACAGAGGCAGGCAATCACAGCCCTAGAGAGACACCGTCTACAGAACTGTAAGTAGGTTTCTGTGCTGACTCATGCTTCTTGGGGTTCTGAATGGTCAACATCTGCCTGAGAAAGTGCACCAGTTGTATACTCAGAAAACTGAGCGGCGGGGAAGCGATAAGTCGCAGCAGCTGCGCTCGCTAAACACTTCATCACCTGTGCTACTCAGATCTGGGAAGGGCATAAAACACAGACTCAACCAAGTCTGTGCTTCTGTGGATTATCCGAGTGCCTGAACCTGGCCGGCTTAAATTTGGGTGTTCATCTCCGCCCCTCCGTAACAGGGCAGAGATCAGATATTGAAAAGACCAGTAAACCGCCTCAATAAAGAGAATTCAACAAACTACCAGAATATAGTAAGGACACTCTAAACTTGGCAGTTTTAACAAAATGAAGAGACAAAAGAATACCCAGCAGCTAAAGGAACAGGATAGATGCCCACCATACCAAACCAAAGAGAAAGAGATAGGGAATCTACCTGATAAAGAATTCCGAATAATGATAGTGAAATTAATCCAAAATCTCGAAATCAAAATGGAATCCCAGTTAAAGAGTCTGGAGACAAGGATTGAGAAGATGCAAGAAAGGTTTTACAAGGACCTAGAAGAAATAAAAAAGAGTCAACACATAATGAATAATGCAATAAATGAGATCCAAAACACTCTGGAGGCAACAAATAGTAGAATAACAGAGGCAGAAGATTGGGATTTTCCAGGCAAAAGCACTGGGGTGGGGTGCCATTGCCTTCCCCGAATTAGAAGATAGAATCCTACAAATAAATGAATCAGAGGAGAAAAAAGAAAAACGAATCAAAAGAAATGAGGACAATCTCAGAGACCTCCAGGACAACATTAAACGCTACAACATTCGAATCATAGGAGTTCCAGAAGAAGAAGATAAAAAGAAAGTCCATGAGGAAATACTTGAGGAGATAATAGATGAAAATTTCCCTAAAATGGAGAAGGAAATTACCACTCAAGTTGAAGAAATCCAGAGAGTCCCTAACAGGATAAATCCAAGGCGAAACACCCCTAGACACATATTAATCAAATTAACAAAGATTAAATATAAAGAACAAATATTAAAAGCAGCAAGGGAAAAACATCAAATAACTCACAAGGGAATTCCCATAAGGCTAACAGCTGATCTTTCAATAGAAACTCTCCAAGCCAGGAGGGAATGGCAAGACATAATTAAAGTGATGAAAGAAAATAACTTACAGCCTAGATTATTGTATCCAGCAAAGATCTCATTCAAATATGAAGGAGAAATCAAAAGCTTCACAGATAAGCAAAAGTTGAGAGCATTTAGCACCACTAAACCATTTCTCCAACAAAAACTAAAGGACATTCTTTAGATAGGAATCACTAAAAGTGTGTATAAATTCGAACCCAAAACAATAAAGTAAATCCTATTTATCAATAATTGCTTTAAACATTAATGGGCTGAATGCCCTAATCAACAAAGACTGGCCGAATTGATACAAAAACAAGACCCCTACATACCTTGTCTTCAAGAGACAACCAAAAGACTAAAATGGGTCAAATGGATACAAAAACTAGACCCCTATATATGTTGTCTACAAGAGAACCACCTTAAAATAGGGGATATATACTGACTGCAAATGAAGGGCTGGCAAAAGATTTTCTATGCAAATACGGACCAAAAGAAAACAGGAGTAGCAATACTCATATCAGATAACATTGACTTTATAAGATCCTGAAAAGGAGACAATCAAGGTTATACATAACGACTTAAAGGAACAATCCAAAAAGAAGTTATAACAATTATAAATATATATGCACCCAACATTGGAGCATTGATATATCTAAGACAAACATTAATTAATATGATAGAAGAAATATGCAACAATACAATAATAGTGGGAGACTTTAATACCCCACTCATACTTATACAATCTGGCTGTAATAGACAAAGTAAAGAGGAAAACGTGTTCACTTATGAGCCTCAAAAAATTCAGTTCACTCAGGAGAGTTAAAAAAAAAAAAAAAAGACTTATTTGTTCACTCTGTAAAGGTTTATTGACTATTTTATGGGTCTGGTACCACTTTGGGTAGTAGGGAGGAAGAAGTGACAAATGTGATCCTGTCCTAAATAATATATTGTGGTAAAGATAGACCTACCAATACAAAATACCAAGATGTGCCTAAGATGAGGACACCCAAACTGGACTTTTATTTTCCTGAACTTTTCATTTCCAGATCAAACCTCCTAATATAGGATGAATTCTACATGATTTTTTTTAAGTGTTCTTTGTGATTAAAAACAGAAAGCCATTAGTTAAGAAATTACATATACTCCTCCCCACCATCACGCCCCTTCTTTCTTCCCATTTCCCTCCCACCCTCATTGATCCCTACCTTTGTCCATTTTCAATAAATAAATAAAATTCATCATCTATCAAAAAGCTTTGCTGCTGAAAATCATATCAGTAAGAATGAAATATTCCCCTCTTATCTGGAGGGTCCAAACTACTCTGACACAGAGAAGCAGCCTTGAGTTTCAGCATAGATCCTGGAGAAAGGGTTTCTAGGCACAACATTTTGTCCTCTTAACTTTACAGTTTCCAGAGAAATAGGCACCAGATCTACTTATTGTCCAGACCTTTACATAAAGTCTTGAGAGAGAAATATATATGAAATGGAGCAAGAAAGAATTCATTGATTTAACAGATTTTATTGAGAATACTTTTATTGATTTACATACAAAGATATTTATAGTAGCATTATTTGTAATAGGGAAGAAACAAAACTATCTTGATTGCAAATAATGAAAGATTAGTATTTAAGATTTGTGTTAGTCACCAGTCCTGGCTGACTCTTTGCGACCCCATGGACTGTAGCCCGCCAGGCTCCTCTGTCCATGGGGATTCTCTAGGCAAGAATACTGGAGTGGGTTGCTATTCTGTTCTCCAAGGGATCTTCCCAACCCAGAAACTGAACCCCAGGTCTCCTGCATTGCAGGCAGATGCTTTACCATCTGAGCCACCAAGACTTGGTATTAAGTAAGAGAAGCATATCATGGGACAATTATATAACAAAGCCCAATTTTCATTAGAAAAACTCTCTGTGTGTGTGTGTGTGTGTGTTTGCATAAGCATAGAAGAAAAATTAATATGCACTTAACTGTTGATGAAGTAAAATAGTCTAAAGGTAGGAAGATAATTAGGGAGCAGTAAACAAATTCACAACTGGAAAAGTAAATCTTGGATCTGGGGTGAAAAATGTCTTTGAATGGGTCATTGCAATTGCTTTATAAGGAATGATTGGACGCTTAGGGGCACTATGATTGGCATTAGATGTAAGAATGTTGCATGTGCCATCAAGTCCCAGACCAACAGAGTGACCTGAAGAAGTGAGTTTTCTCTGTGAACTTTATTTATTCTCTCCCCAGGTTGTACATGGGTCAAAATGAAATAAAGTCTTTGTATGGAAAGAGGGTGAAAACAGCCAAGTGCCATCCAGATTCGGCTTCCAGCTGTTCTATTATGCAGACATTAAAGAGAAGGAGCTCAAGACCAGAGATCACACTCCACCCAGGTAGTCTTTCCATCGGTATCTTGTCTCTCATTTCTCTAAGGGTTCCTTTTTCAGTTTCCAGCTAGGATGGCAATACCAGACTTTCTTGACAACATTCTATGGGGTTACATTGTCCTTTTTGACCTCTGTACCACTCAAGTCTGGAGAATTATAAACTGTCTCCAGTCTTTATCTGCAGAAAAGGTCAGAGGGGCTCAGTCTTCACTGCTGGCTCAGCTGGAGCCTTGGGGGCATTGTCCCCAGAAATGTGACTTCTCAGTCCCAGTGATGGGTTCATCCTTGTACGTTCAATTGAGACAAAGGGTGGGGACAGATGGGCTCAGTGGCAGATGGTCAGAGGGGTTGGGTGGTAGAACCAGAGGCAGAAGAAAGGCCGAAGAGGCCCAGAGAAGGAGGCCTGGGGGAAAGTGTAGATGTGGGACCCATCAGCCACACTATAGAAGGAGACATGCCCAGCTTCATAGTCCAAGAAGACCCCCACCCGGCTGGGGGGATCACTCAGGGGGAGAGCAGTCCGAGGGGAGGTGAGGGCCTGGTACTTATTAGCGTAGAGTTCCACAGCCCAGAATCCATTCTGAGGTGACTCTGCGATCCCCCAAGCCCTATCCACATTTTCCTCACAAACCCCCAGCTCCCAGTAAGTCCTGTCGCCCACTTCCACCTCCCAGTAATGTCTCCCCGAAGAGAAGGACCTGTGGCCCAGCACACAAGGGTCAAAAGAAAACCTCTCAGGTTTTTCAGGAAGATTCTGCCACATGTTTCTCCGCTTCACACTTCGGTGATCTTCAGACAGAAAGAGTTCAAAGAAGGCAGTATTTGGATCCAGAGTCACATGAGCTATGGAAAGAGAGAGAGAGAACAGAAGTCCTGTCAACTCCAGTATCCCAGGGCCCTCAGTGACTGGGAAGTGGGGAGAAAAGAAGCCATTCCTAACCCATGAAGTTGCCTTCTTTTCTCCACAAAAGAGCTGGAGTGATAAACATCTCCCCCCAGATGTCCTCAGGATCATACTTCAAAGAGCTATTAGGAGAGTTCAGAGACTTACAAGGAGGAGATAATCCAGAGGTTCCAGGTCCCTGGGAGCAGGGGTGGCTAATCACAACTCCCCCCCCCCCCCGCCACCCACCACCCAGTCCTCTCATCCCCCACAGCATTTTGTACAACCCCCTCTCATGTCATTGCACTATTATTGTTTATTTCATATTTCTGTCCTCTACTAGACCAGGACCCCAAAAAGTAAAGACTGTATTTGTTCATCTTTGTATTCTTACTGTCTAGCATTGTCAGACTCTGCCTCACAATTGTTGCTCAATAATGTTTGCAGAATAAAAGGCTGGGGAAGGTCCTTGGACAGCCTCTAGCCACATCTGTCTACCAACCTGAAACCCCAGGACATTTCATGGAGAATTATCTGGCCAGAGATTTTTGGCCAACTGTGTAAAACATCTGAGCATACCCATCTTTAATAGACTGTCCCTGAATCTCACAGGTTAGAAGAGTCATATGGGAGAAACTTTTATGGGTTCATCAAACATTGGTTCCTTTTCCTCCTGGGTACATAGTGAGATGACATTTTCCAGTCCCTCTTGGGTATCCGGAGAAGGCAATGGCACCCCACTCCAGTACTCTTGCCTGGAAAATCCCATGGATGGAGAAGTCTGGTGGGCTCCAGTCCATGGGGTCGCTAAGAGTCGAACATGACTAAGCAACTTCCCTTTCACTTTTCACTTTCATGCATTGGAGAAGGAAATGGCAACCCACTCCAGTGTTCTTGCCTGGAGAATCCCAGGGACGGGGGAGCCTGGTGGGCTGCCGTCTATGGGGTCGCACAGAGTCGGACACGACTGAAGTGGCTTAGCAGCAGCAGCAGCTTGGGTATCCAGCAGAAGAGTTGGCTGCTTCCAGGCCTCACCAATAAGAAAACCTTTATACAATATTTGCATTCCTTTTTCTGCCATTTGCTGGCTCAATGTAGAGTAGAGTGAGCCCCTAGGTCAAAATCTAGCAAAGCTCCTACATCCCCATTTGATCTGTCCTGAACACTGAAGAGATGGAGTAATATGCTGTTGTTGTGTTTACCTAATGAGATGCTCTGAGGGGAGAGAAGCTAGGTGGACAGAGTCGCCACATCTCCTCTAAGATGCACAGAACCCACTAGAGACTGAATGTCATTTGAATGAAACCTTTCTAGTTGTACCCTTAGGTCCATGATGCTGAAGATATTGAGTGATAGTTGCTCAGTCATGCCTGACTCTTTGCAACTCCATGGACTGTAGCCTGCCAGACTCCTCTGTCCATGGAATTCTCCAGGCAAGATTACTGGAGTGGGTTGCCATGAGTAGTAAAGAAACTCAAGAGAGAAAGTAGATGAGGTGCCCTTTAAGAAGGAAAAGAGAAAAAAAAAAAAATGGTATAAACTTCTGGAAAGGAAAAAGGTGCAGGTGCTGAACTGAAACTTGGTAGTACTTGATCTTGATGTTACTTGGATCTTCCCTGGGTCTCCATTCATTGCCTGTCCAGCCAGGCCACTATTTGGGGCTGGAAGATGGAGAAAGACCACTAAGATCTTCTTTTATGGAGTCCTGGGCCTGAGACCATAAGAATTAGACAGTCACTCACCAGCATAGGACCGAGCTTTTATCCAATCTGCAATAGAAAAAAGAGAGGTGAGTGCTCCCTGGCGAGAGCCATGTATTTCTTGGCCCTTTCTGTGCTCTGGTTGCCTTTCCTTCCCTCCTTGGCACCCTCATCACTCATCTCCAGAATTTGTCTGGGCTCCTTCCTGGGCTCATGTTCCTAAAAGAGAAAATGTCTAGGAGGAAAGAGGCCAGACAAAATATACTCTTCTGTTTCCCCTTCTTGGTTCCTAAGCACAGGCTCCAACTCCACCAGGAGCTCTTTACTCATCTCTCTGCATTCCCCATACTGGACGGCTTTGTGCTTCAGTAGCTGAAAGGCACCAGCTTATGCAAACATGAGAAGGCTGCCATCACAGGGGACATGGTCCTGGACACAGGACAGAACTCTGAGGGATTCACTCCTTTCTTCACTGTGATCATGCGTTAGTCATTCTCACAGTCAGGCACCTGACCCCATTTTCTGCATCTTTTCCATGACCTCCATACACTGTCCTGCATGGAGTAAGGATGGCTGCTGCTGCTGCTGCCTGGAAATCCGTCTCTTATTTAGCTAGTCTCTGCAGGAAACATGTCTTGTTCATAGTTAATATGCCACCTTTTGCTGTGTTTAGGGAGTCCCACACACTTATTTATTTATTTTTGTACCCTCACCTGGGGGAGCTGCCCGTGTGCTCTGGGCGCTGTATCCGCTATTAGCTCACAGCTCTTGCCTTGATCCCAATGTGTTATTAGCCACAACTCATTAGCCATGAAACCCAAAGCCAGTTTAATTAACTATTCAGTCTCCATTTCTACGTCTGTAGGATGGAGATCAGACTAACACTTGCTACTTAATTTATCTGGGGGAGGACTTAGACTAACACCTGCAAAAATACTGAATCACCATGCTGAACACCTGAAACTAACACAATATTGTAACTTTGAGGGAGGTCACAATTAACTTCATTACCTCCACCATAGTTTGAGTGAAATGAAGTTGCTCAGTCGTGTCCGACTCTTTGTGACCCCATGGACTGTAGCCTACTAGGTTCCACCATCCATGGGATTTTCCAGGCAAGAATACTGGAGTGAGTTGCCATTTCCTTCTCCAGGAGATCTTCCTGACCCAGGGATTGAACCCAGGTCTCTTGCATTGTAGGCAGATGCTTTACCATCTGAGCCACCAGGGAAGTCTAATTGTAACTATATTATACTCTAATTAATAAAATTTTTTAATCTAAAAAAGGCATTTTGAATTATGAAAGGTCACCAAAAAAAAAAAAAAAAAGAAGAAGAAAGAAAAAGATACAGAGGAGAAGAAAGAATAGCTTATATTTCTAGCCCTGACCTCCTGTATGGACTACACACTTGATTATCCAACTGCCTACTCTACATCTTCACTTGGATCACTAATACCCTCTTCAACATTCTGACTCTGTGCTACCCTCTCCCCTTGCCCTGACTACCTGGTTTTCTTTTGGCTTCCCCATAGCAGAAAAATGGCAATTCCATTTTTATAGTTTCTTAGGCCTAAAAACCGTGGAGTCATCCTTGATCCACTCCTTCACTTTTGCACTACACTATCAACAAGGGTATTTTTACTCTGTTTAAAAAATAAACCCAGCACTGAGGCCCCTCTCACCACTTCCAGCACTCCCCCTTGGTAAAAACCATCCTCATCTCTCCCCTTGATGTCTGCAGTAGCTCCCAGCTGGTCCAGTCGTGTCCAGCTCTCTGCAATCCTGTGGACTGTAGCCTGACAGGCTTCTCTGTCCATGGGATTCTCCAGGCCAGAATTCTGGTGTGGGTTGCCATTTCCTCCTCCAGGGATCTTCTCGACCCAGGGATTGAACCTGCGTCTCTTATGTCTCCTGTATTGGCAGGTGCATTCTTTACCTCTAGCGCCACCAAGCCAATCTCAGTGTAGCATCTAAAGTAACTTCTCAAAACATAAATCAGGTTCAGCTCCCTTTCTGCTCAAAACCCACCAGTGGCTCCTTTCAAGAACAAAGCCAAAGCCAGCATGGATGACTTTCAAGGCTGTGTGATCTGGCCCTCCAAACCCCTCTGATTCTACCTGCTCCGATTCTCCTGATCACTCCCTGCCTTCTAGCAACACCGGCCCCTTTGCTACTCTTCAAACAAACTAGTGTGTTTCTGACTCTGGGCTTTGGCACTGTGGTTCTCTCTACATAGAATGCTTTTCCCTCGGCTATTCCTGTGGCTTGCTCGTCTACTTCACCATCACTCTATTTTATTATAATTTTTTTAAATTGAAGTTTAGTTGATGTACAATATTTTGTGACAGGTGTACAATTCACCACCTTATTTTAAACTGCACCTTCCAATGCAATATTCTGTTATCTCCTGAGAGCTTATTATCATGTGCCAAACTGTATATTATACTATTTCATTTTTTTTTTCTATCTTCTTTCACTAGAAGGTAGATTCTTTGTGAATGGGAAATTTCTGTTGTCTTCATTTCTGTGCCTAGGGCACTTAGAAGAGTAACTTAGTTACTAGTAACATAGTTAACAGTTGTGGATCTTTGTTGAGCTGATGGATGAGTGAATGAAATGAATAGAGAATCCATGAGGCAAGCTGGAGAGTGAGTGATCCAGGACAAGAATGAAGAAATAGCCTCAGAAAGGGAAAAAGATGCCTGCTCTGTTGGAGTCGGAGCCTACAGATCAGAAAGGGCAGGTGCAGGTGGTGGGGCAGGAAGTTTGCCCCTCTCCCTTCTCTTTTTTCTCTGAGGTGGGGGGTTGCATCACCTTTAGAGGTGTGGGAAAAGGATGTGGTGATGAAGGATCAAAGCTCATGTTCACTGAACTTAGCTACGTGCTACAACGCTACTAGGTGTCCCCACCTTATCTCATTTCCTAACATCTGCTTAAAGTAGTAGTTGCAATTAAATAAATTTCTAGGTGGATAAAGTAGAACTTCAAAGAGGTTAAGGAGCACATCCCAGTTTGTCTGACTGAGTAGAACAAACAGGGTCAACAGATGTAATGAACAGACAGAGGAAATGGACACAGAAGTGGGAAAATGAATGATACATGTGGGACACTGCTGGTGGTGTGGTCAGTCCAGTGTAGGGTGGCACGTGTCAGGGAGTGTCCAGGGATGGAACAGAAATCAGACTGGACCATGAAGGCTGACTGCATTGTGGGGATAAAAATTGCAGATTGGACTTTATCTTTTAATGTAGTGTTTCTTCAATTGAGTTATATAAAAACCTTGATTAGACACAAATTAATTTCCTCTGAAAATAAATCTTCAGAGTCCTGAGGGAGCCAATTAAAAAATGTAGCAATGAAAGTTAAAATCTGTCTTTAGACAGTTCCTTTGTCACTAATGCAATTATAAACACAGCAGTTAGCTTGGAAACTAGAACCATTCACACAATAATTGATTAACAGAAAAAAAAGGATATTAAGCAGGTGATATAGAATCTGCTTAGGTTGTGTTAGTTTTGGCAAAAATTGACATTAAGACAATTTTTCTTAGAAATTTGAAAATCCTTTTAGAATTCACAAATATCCACCCCAGTAAGATGGCAGAAGGCAATGGGAAACCACAGATGGTTTGGGGCTTAAGAGGAATGTAATCAGATTCCTATCTTAGCAAGCTTACTTTGAAACTCTAAACTACGGAAAACTTTTCACAGGCAGGGTCTTGTTTATGCTGGTTGTTTTTTAAGATTTTTTTTTTTTTTTTGTCTCTTTCCTAACATTTATTTAGGAACTAAGTCTTAAAAGGAAAAGGGCAGCAGTAGCTCTTGAAGAAACAGAAGCAGCTTGCTGTTGAGAGAAGGGTCTTGATAATCTACTCCCAGGGATCTTTGACAAAAGAAGAAAGAGAGATTGGGGGAGGTATTCTATGCCTGAGAAGGGGTCCTGGGCTAAGCAGTAAATGGACTTGCCCTGAGGGAAGGAGAGAAAGGAGCCCCCTTGGGTGGGTGGTGGTAGCATTGGATGGTGAGGGGAGGAGAGGAGGAAGGGCAGGTTGACAGCAAAGGGAATGGAGTTCAGTGTTGACAACAGGTTTGAAAAATCTTTGGGGCATCCATGACATGTCAACAGAGCTATTGGGGTTATAGGCTTAAGTCCAGATGGTGCAAGAATGAGCAAGGCTTCAGAGGAAAGAATCAGGAAAAGGCACTTATTAAATGAAGCAGATAAAGCGTTAGATGAAAAACAAAAATTTCAATTTACTCACCATCCACTTTCTGGGCTTTTCTCCAGCCTAAAGTAGAACAAAGAAACTTCATGAAATCAATGACACATGAGAGGGTCTCAAATTGTACACGCAGGAGGAGGAAGTACGGAACTTACGGAGCTCTCTTTGGAGTTGCTCTGCAAAAGGATAAGAAATGAATCAGTACCGTTCATAGGAGAAGGGCCAGGTTTACATGGAAAGGGTCTGTGGGAGACCCTCTCCTGCGTCATGTGTGCTGTGAGTCCAGTGAGCTGTCCCTAAACTAGAAAAACCAGGGCACAGTCAGGGTCCCAGGATCGGGGAGGTAAAGAGGTGGGGGTGCTGGTATTGAGGGAGGAAAGACTGAATGTAAGAACCTCAACTTCAAATCCCCTTCACCCTCTTAGTCCTGGTCCTCCCCTTTCCCCTCTGTCCAATCCCTTTTCCGTAGTCTTCTTTGGACCTCACTGCCTCAGTCTTCTGACTCCTTTACCTTTGGTCCAGCATTCTCGATCTTTCTCTCGGCGAAGTTTCCAGATGAAACCAAGAGCAGTCAGCAGGAGAAGTCCCAGAAGAAGCAGGAGTGAGGTCTGAGCTGTTGCCCAAGGAAAGTCCTTCAGGAAGGCAGTGCCTGAACCGGAAGTGCTGGGCATTATTCCTGCAGTGAAAAGTAGGAAAGGGCCAAGGCCTGGGGGTGCTGGGGCACACAGAGGATGCTGCAGGATTCCCTGAGATGCCTGGGCCAGACCAGTAGCAGAGGGGCCTGGCTGGGAGAATGAGTGACTCCAGCTCTGCCCATTCTCTCCCACAGGATGGCTGGGAAACCAAGATACTTTTAGAGTCAGCATGGAACGACAAGTAAGTATAAAGGCTCTGGGTGTGTGTGGGTGTGTTAGTTGCTCAATCATGTCTGTGTCTTTGCAATTTCATGGACTATAGCTCACCAGGTTCCTCTAACCATGGAATTCTCCAGGCAAGAATATTGGAGTGGGTAGCGTTTCCCTTCTCCAGAGGATCTTCCCAACCCGGGGATCAAACCCAGGTCTCCCGCACTTCAGGCAGATCCTTTAAGTGTTAAATCAAGGAGGTCCAAATCACTCCTGAAATTTGCAACTAAAACTGGGATCTGGAGGTAGGGGTGGAAATTGTCCCCTTTTCCTCAAATCGTGAGAAGAGATGTCTTCCAGTGAAAATCACCCTGAACGTGGGAAAAATGTGGGAGCCCCTGACTTTACTTGCAATTGTTAAGAGAAGTATATTTTTGGTGGGAAGTGGATGATGCTGGGAATTAGAAGCCCTGAGTACTAGTCCCACCTCCACTGCAGACTCGTAATTTCAGCCAAGCCATTCTGTATTCTTCTGTCTCCACTATAATGGGGAGAGTTCAATAATATTACCTGTGCTATCAGTACCACCAGATCAACAAGCAAGCTGCGAGAAGAGAACTTGGCTATGTATATGAACTTTTACGCATGTGTTTCTTTTAAATATCCCTTAGCACCCAGCCCATGCTATTCATTTAGTTGTTGTCCAGTTGCTAAGTCGTGTCTGACTCTTTTGAGACTCCATGGGCTGTAGCCCACCAGGCTCCTCTGTCCATGGGATTGCCTAGGCAAAAAATACTGGAGTGGCCTGCCATTTCCTTCTCCAGGGGATCTTCCCCATCCATGGATGGAACCTGCATCTCCTGCATTGGCAGGTAGGTTCTTTACCACTGAGCTACCAGGAAGCCCAAGAGATACCATTGAGTCAAAAAAAAAAAAAAAGAGTGTGTAAACTTTTAATTTCTCTATCAGCAAAAGGATTCCATATAACTAGAGAGCCTTTCCATAGAGGTTTTGCAAATTCAGCAACACATTTTATGTGCAGGAAAAGTTCAATTAATAAAATAAAAACTACCTATACAAGTCAGAACAGTCATAACTGACATAAATATAACAGCTTAAGGCCAATGCCATAAGCAAATTTCCTCCCAGTATCTGATGAATGTCATTGTTGTGAGGATTAAAGAAACAATGAACAATCAGTTGTCGTTAACCTTTCTAATACAGTAGAATTTTTATTGACAAAATAGGTTCTGGCAATTTTTCCTGAGACTAAAGCATCATGGTTTTTTGTTTGATTACTCATTACTTCTCACAGAAACCTACTTCCTTATTTGTATATATTTGTCCTTTCTCCAGAAAATTTAAACCTAGACTGTGGACTGTTTTGTATAATTTCCTAGCTATTTTGTACTGGTAATGGCTTTACAATGAATACTCTGTATGTCTTAATAAAGGATAATTTTTTAAAAGGTAAATATAAAAAAAGACTGTGCAAATAATTTAACTTATTATTTAATAAGAAAACCAGTAAAAATGTTAAAAGTGGTTTAAATGAGGATTTGATTTGCAAAATCTTATATTCTCTATCAGAGAGAAGTTATTTGCATCACTAAGGACAGGAACAATTTGTATTACTCTCAGTGTTCTATAAATTAACATCTGTCTCTACAAAGTTGTAAATGATCTAGAAAAATAAACAATGGCTTAGTCCTATGGAATCAGAGATCCCTAATGTGAGAACTACCAGACAGGATTCGTATTCCTTAGAAGAGACACCCAGTCATCTTTTTTAACCACTGAAAGTCTTTCACAAATTTTCCTGGCCATTCCTTCTTTCCCCTAGTGTTGAACACAAAGCAGTCACGGATGGTTTACACAGAGGCAGCAAATATTTGTTAAACAAATAACTTCCTAAGAAATACTGCAAAGTGTGCTTTTAAAAAAACCAAGAGCAAAAAAAAAAAAAAGACCAAGAGGACTTCCAGAAATGATTCAGACCATTTGCAAAGAGGGCTAAAAGAAAGACAGAGAACTACACACGTGTACCTCCCTCTGTCCCTTTAAAAGCCATCCTCACCTGCATCCTTCCGCCCAGTAGTGGTGGCTTCATGGAAGTTGCAGCCCTGGGCAAATGGTGAGTACTCAGGGACTCTGACTTGGCATCTCCCAGTGGGAGAGCTACAGGCCTGCCCTTTGAGGTGCAGATGGGTCCCATCCTTGTCCAAGCTCATGACCCAAGAGGATTGCTCCTGCTGCTGCTGGATGTCCATGAGCTCCTGTCTCACTTGCAGGGAGAGGCAACCAGGAAGTTCACTGTCCTTCATACCTCAGCTGCAAAGTCTGTCATCTCAAGGGTGACAAATGAGCTGCTTCCCAACTAGTAAGAGTGAGAAGAGGAGGGGACTGGTAGGAATGAAGGACACTGGGCCAACCTTAAGATGGGTCACACCTCTCCCTCAGGAGTCTGGGAGAACAGATACATCTGAGTCCCTGCTTTATTTTTGTCCATAACTCTTAAAATGTTTTCATCTCTCTATATTGGTAGGATCACTAGGTAAAATACCTTGTATTACAATTTGCTAAATCAGGGAACTTTAAACACAGGAGACTCTCAGCAACCATTTTGCTGAATGAATGAATATAGTTTTCTGCCTGGAGGTTTAATGGGATAAACAGATAATCCAAGCAAGGCAGCAGGCAGAGGGGAGCTGGCCTGGGAGGCAAGAAAGCTGGCTTGAGTTTCTAAGCAGAGAGCACTGTCTGTTTGCTGTGGGCCAGACCTGTGCTGAGCATGGAGGCAGGAACAGAGGAGTAGAGAGAGGACTCGGAGGGCCTGGGCCTTCTAGAAGCCTGCAGCTCACACCTGCTGGCTGTCTGCCCACTGTCAATTCTCATGCACTCACATTTCTCTGCTCCTCAGGGTGACTCAGTCTTTGAATCACTTTGTGATTCAGAAACTAGGTTGGACCCGGGCTCCAGTCAGGATTGTCCACTGCCTGGTCTCTCAGGCGGGAGCACAGGCAGAAGCTGGGGAATACTCACGGGCTGGATCTGCCCTTGGCAGGGCACCCCGAGAACTCCAGGTAGATGTGTCTGATCACAGTGCCCCTGCCCCGATGGTGACACTGTCTATGATGGGGATGAACTCTGGACTGTGAACCCCTTTCCTCTACATTTATGATGTAAGATATCGATGTTTTCAGGGAGAGAAGCGAAGTCTAGAGATCAGCCTGCACACACCTGAGTTGGTCAGTTTCGCCACAGCACTGCCTACTGGGAACGCATATCTCCTGCCATGAGGCCTTTGAGTTCAGCCAGCTTGTTGGACATATTTCATCGGTCACTGGAGATAGGGCAGTGACACGGCTGGGGGACCTGGGAATGAAGAACAAGCTGGAGGCAAATAATTTTATGTTAAAACAGAACCAAAAAAAAAGCTCAATGCAGGATGTATCTGATAAACATTTTTCACTTCTTTAGTCCTATAGGGCTGAAAAGGCAATGGCACCCCACTCCAGTACTCTTGCCTGGAAAATCGCATGGACGGAGGAGCCTGGTAGGCTGCAGTCCATGGGGTCGCTAAGAGTTGGACACGACTGAGCGACTTCACTTTCACTTTTCACTTTCATGCATTGGAGAAGGAAATGGCAACCCACTCCAGTGTTCTTGCCTGGAGAATCCCAGGGACGGGGGAGCCTGGTGGGCTGCTGTCTATGGGGTCGCACAGAGTCAGACACGACTGAAGCAACTTAGCAGCAGCAGTCCTATAGGGATTTGCAGGATGATGAGAAGACAACAGGGACAGGAGCTAGTGCTAGGAAGAAAGGTTAGGTAGAGGGGTGGAGTCAGAGAATGTACAATTTTCTTATTAATATCAGGAGACAACTTTCACGGCGGGCAGGCAAAGTGGGTAAAACTATAAAAATGATGCTCTAGAGCAGTTAGAACCTGGGAAAGACACAGATCAAATGAGTCACCAAGTATTAATACCTTCAGTAAACTTCAGTGGGATAAATGCTCTGCAAAAGTCCTTTCCAAATCTGAGCCTCTCTCTGGCTGGCAGCTTTTAAGGCCCACAAACCAGATGATACCCAGATGTGGGTAGTAAATGTGATCTTGACCTAGGGGCACAGCATTTTGGCTAAAAGGGCAAGTATTTCTAGGGTTATGCCATCTGGATTCATGTTTGAATCCCCTTGTTTTGCTGGCTGTGTGAACCTGGGTGTGTTATTTACTTCTCTAAGCTTCCTCTACAAAACACATTGAACTGTAGTGATGGCTTCGCAGGAAGGCTGTGAAGATGGAACCTGGGTGTGTGTGTGAAGCCTTGGTGCCGTGCCTGGCACAGAACGTTTGGTAAATATTAGCTATGGCTCTACTAGCTCTCACTCCAATCAACTCAACACTGCGGTTGTTGATTAACATTGAACTATCCTTCTAGATGGCAAATCCTTGAAGAGTTGTCTGGGCGGTTAATCTTTATTTGAACTTCTCTCACTCTCCCCCAACCCCAATCTCCTCCTAACTTTTTCCCAGTCCGCTGACCCCTGAGGGTAGATTCAGCAGTCTTTGCAGTCTAATTTCTGGAGGCGACCTGCCCAAAGGGGATGACAGCAAAATCCAAACAGGTTAACTGAGACTCCAGGGTCTCAGTAACTGGGCAGCAGGTGACAGACAGTGGCTGCCTCCCTGCTCTACAGTCACAGCTCTGTTGGGACGCTACTGTGGCTACAGATCTCACCTGCTTGGAAAATACTCTCCCTTTGCTCTTTCAGACCCACTAGTGATATTCCTGCACTGGCCTCAGAGTATGTCACTGTTCCTTGCTGGTGTCCCTTCCCTGACCTTTGCAAATGGTGCCTCCATTAAGCTCTCTTCAATTGCCTTTCTGGACTGTGCCAGGACTGTGACTGGTCTGGGGATTTGTTGTTGTTCAGGCACTAAGATGTGTCTGACTCTTTGTGATCCCATGGACTGCAGCACACCAGGCTCATTTGTTTGTGTCTTCAGATGTCACCTCACCCATGAAAGTCTTTAATCATTATAGCGTCTCCCTCCTAAATCTCCTTCCTATGAACCTTCAAAACATTTTATAGGTCAGGAGAGATGTCCTGGCACTCCATTACCCTTATCAATGCAACTGTTTTAGAGCCTAGGCTTTCTCAGAATTCATAATATCACAGATCTCATCTAGTTCCCCTCCCTTTCTCCTTATCGTTTTGCAGCAGACAGTCCTGGCTAAGATGCTTTAATGGATGTATCCAAAGTCATAACATAATTGGTTTTCATATTTTTAGTCTAGTGATCTTTCCCTGGCCCCATGCTACTCCTGTTTTATTCTGGGAATCTGATCTGGAGGACTTCAGCAGGGAAGAGACCCTGGGTCCCAGGTATTTGGAGACAGGAATTGGCAGTGCTGCTTTTGCATCTGGCTAAAAGATATCCCACTGAAGCGATCATTACATAAATAGAAAATGAAAGCAGCCCCTGGTGGTACAAAGGCAGGTGATCCCCAGGCACAGGAAAGAAATGTACTGGAATAGCCTGGAGAGGCAGGACTGGAGAGGAAAGGAAGTGGTGGAGAAGGTGGAGGGCAGGGTTGCTGGCTCACTTCTGATGTGACTTCTTGCTGTGGTCAGCACCCTTTACGTAAATTCCATCATTAGTCTCCTTTCAAAATGCTTCCATCTCAAGTCTCTCTCTTCTCCATCCTCTCCTCCTATCTCTGCTTTCTTGTTCAGTTGCTACGTCATGTCTGACTCTTTGTGACCCCATGGACAGCAGCATGTCAGGCTCCTTTGTCCTTGCACCAAATCTCAATTTTCTGAAAAAATTGAAGCTGAGAGAAGTTGAATAGTGGAGCAAAGTCACTCAGCCAGACAGCAGCAGTGCCAGAGTGAACCCTGCTCTGTCTACCACAAAGACTGACTTATGAACTGGTTCATCTGTGCAGCAGGCCTGCCCTATTGCAGAGGCTGCACATGCTGATCCTGATCCCGACCTCAGCTCTGACCGACTGATTACAGGGCCAGTTGGCTTTTGTGCAGGCCGGTGAGTCAGGCAATGAGAGCAGGAAAGGAAGCTCCACCCAGATAGTTGGATAGTTCCAACTATAGTTGGAACTATAGTTCCTTGGCTCAAGCCCAGTGGATCTTTTTCATGCCCAGACAGAGTTTATTAAAGAATAACATGAAAGGAAATTTGTTTATACTTCAAGAGAAGTGAAAGGCAAAGGAGAAAGGAAAGATATACTCATTTGAATGCAGAGTTTCAAAGAATAGCAAGGAGAGATAAGAAAGCCTTCCTCAGTGATCAATGCAAAGAAATAGAGGCAAATAATAGAATGAGAAAGACTAGAAATCTCTTCAAGAAAACTAGAGATACCAAGGGAACATTTCATGCAAAGATGGGCTCGATAAAGGACAGAAATGGTATGGACATAACAGAAGCAGAAGATATTCAGAAGAGGTGGCAAGGAAACATAGAAGAACTGTACAAAAAAGATCTTCACGACCCAGATAATCACAATGGTGTGATCATTCACCTGAGATAGATATCTTGAAGTGTGAAGTCAAGTGGGCCTCAGGAAACATCACTATGAACAAAGCTAGTGGAGGTGATGGAATTACAGTTGAGCTATTTCAAATTCCGGAGAAGGCAATGGCACCCCACTCCAGTACTCTTGCCTGGAAAATCCCGTGGATGGAGGAGCCTGGTAGGCTGCAGTCCATGGGGTCGATAAGAGTCGGACATGACCGAGTGACTTCACTTTCTCTTTTCACTTTCATGCGTTGGACAAGGAAATGGCAACCCACTCCAGTGTTCTTGCCTGGAGAATCCCAGGGATGGGGGAGCCTGGTGGGCTGCTGTCCATGGGGTCACACAGAGTCGGACACGACTGAAGTGACTTAGCATAGCACAGCATAGCATAGCATATTTCAAATTCTAACAGATGATGCTGTTAAAGTGCTGCACTCAATATGCCAGCAAGTTTGGAAAACTCAGCAGTGGCCACAGGACTGGAAAAGGTCAGTTTTCATTCCAATCCCAAAGAAAGACAATGCCAAAGAATGCTCAAACTACCGCACAATTGCACTCATCTCACACTCTAATAAAGGAATGCTCAAAATTCTCCAAGCCAGGCTTCAGCAATATGTGAACCGTGAACTTCCTGGTGTTCAAGCTGGTTTTAGAAAAGGCAGAAGAACCAGAGATCAAATTGCCAACATCCGCTGGATCATGGAAAAAGCAAGAGAGTTCCAGAAAAACATCTTCTGCCAAAGCCTTTGACTGTGTAGATCACAATAAACTGTGGAAAATTCTGAAAGAGATGGGAATACCAGACCACCTAATCTGCCTCTTGAGAAATCTGTATGCAGGTCAGGAAGCAACAGTTTGAACTGGACATGGAACAACAGACTGGTTCCAAATAGGAAAAGGAGTATGTCAAGGCTGTATATTGTCACCCTGCTTATTTAACATATGCAGAGTACATCATAAGAAACCCTGGACTGGAAGAAACACAAGCTGGAATCAAGATAGCCGGGAGAAATATCAATAACCTCAGATATGCAGATGACACCACCCTTATGGCAGAAAGTGAAAAGGAACTAAAGAGCCTCTTGATGAAAGTGAAAGTGGAGAGTGAAAAAGTTGGCTTAAAGCTCAACATTCAGAAAATGAAGATCATGGCATCTGGTCCCATCACTTCATGGGAAATAGATGGGGAAACTGGAAACAGTGTCAGACTTTATTTTTCTGGGCTCCAAAATCACTGCAGATGGTGACTGCAGCCATGAAATTAAAAGACGCTTACTCCTTGGAAGGAAAGTTATGACCAACCTAGATAGCATATACAAAAGCAAAGACATTACTTTGCCAACAAAGTTTCATCTAGTCAAGGCTATGATTTTCCTGTGGTCATGTATGGATGTGAGAGTTGGACTGTGAAGAAGGCTGAGCACCGAAGAATTGATGCTTTTGAACTGTGGTGTTGGAGAAGACTCTTGAGAGTCCCTTGGACTGCAAGGAGATCCAACCAGTCCATTCTGAAGGAGATCAGCCCTGGGTGTTCTTTGGAAGGAATGATGCTAAAGCTGAAACTCCAGTACTTTGGCCATGTCATGCGAAGAGTTGACTCATTGGAAAAGACTCTGATGCTGGGAGGGATTGGGGGGCAGGAGGAGAAGGGGACGACAGAGGATGAGATGGCTGGATGGCATCACTGACTCGATGGATGTGAGTCTGGGTGAGCTCTGGGAGTTGGTGATGGACAGGGAGGCCTGGCGTGCTGCGATTCATGGGGTTGCAAAGAGTTGGACACGACTGAGCGACTGAACTGAACTGAGTCAAAGCTATGGTTTTTCCAGTAGTCGTGTATGGATGTGAGAGTTGGACTATTAAGACAGCTGGGCGCTGAAGAACTAATGCTTTTGATCTGTGATGTTGGAGAAGACTCTTGAGAGTCTGTTGAACAGCAAGGAGATCCAATCAGTCAATCCTAAAGGAAGTCAGTCCTGAATATTCATTGGAAGGGCTGATGCTGAAACCGAAACTCCAATACTTTGGCCACCTGATGTGAAGAACGGACTCATTTGAAAAGACCCTGATGCTGGCAAAGATTGAAGGGAGGAGGAGGAGGGTACAACAGAGGATGAGTTGGATGGATGACATCACTGACTCAATGGACTTGAGTTTGAGTAAGCTCTGGGAGTTGGTGATGGACAGGGAAGCCTGGCGTGTGGCAGTCCACAAGGTTGCAAAGAGTTGGACATGACTGAGAGACTGAACTGCACTGAACTGAGTTGAACATGAAAGGAATAATATAGTTTTCAAGTTCCTTCTCTCCTGGTTTAATCTACACATACCTCCCACACACAGGGCTTTCCCACTGGCTCAGTGGTAAAGAATCAGCCTTCCAAAGAAGGAGACTCCTATTGAGGGTTGGATTCCTGGGTCAGGAATTTTTCTCTGAGGAGGAAATCCCATGGACAGAGGAACCTGGTGGGCTGGAAGCCTACCAAAGGAAGCCCATGGACTTCCAAAACAACAATAACAACAACCTCCCACACGGGTTCTTACTCCTCTCCCCTTTGTTCTCTGCTGCCCCTGTTTCTAGCACCTTTGAAAGGCGTATTCTCTGGAGTTTGTCAGACTTGGGTCACAGGAGCAGAAGAGCCTGGCTGAGATGCTAGATCTGGAGAAATCAGGCAGGGGGATGCCCAGTATTCTCTCTTCCCCACCAGCAGAGCGAGGTTCAGCTGTATACCCAGCAAACATGGCTGCTGAGACAGGAGAATGGAAAAGCTAGGGTGGTGAGGAGGTCTAGAAATAGGGAAGGTGTGGAAGTAGCAGAGACCAGGCTGGAGAACTGTCCCAGACGGACCCCCAGGGGCCTGGGGAGGATAAAGCCCATCTACAGGAGCCTTCTTGATCCCTGGAAAACCTTAGATCAGGTTTTTATATCCTTCCTTCTCAAAGATTAGGTTGAGAAGCAGGTAAGTTCACTCAATAAGCATACCTCGTTCGCGGCCCAGGTATTGTATTGGGAGCCAAAAGTGCCATAAATTAAACAGAGGTCCTGCTGGCTGGGAATCCACAGCCAAGTCATTCAGACAGCAAATAATTGCTATTTCTCATGTGCCTGCAGTCATCCTCAGTGGATTATACGTATATGAACTTGTGAGTCCTTACAAGAGCCCTGGGAGGCAGGTGCTATTACCCTCATCACCACCATCCTCATCATATTCACTTTACAGATGCAGGAAGTGAGGCAGAAAGAGATTCAGTGATGCATCACAGTTAGAGAAGCGTGACTCTAGACTTTGAAATTAGGCTGTTTGGCCCCAGGTCTGCTGGGGGCCAAACAGCACAGACCAAGGAGAGCAAGGTGTTGGTGCTCCGATGAGGGAAGTGGTGGGAAACCCAGGGGACTTCCAGGAGGGGGTGGTCTCTGAGGTATGAATTGGAGGAAAAGAGAGATCCAGTGGCTAATAAGGTTAATGCCCAGTTCAAATTTGAATTTCAGGTAAACAGCAAACAATTTTTTGGTTAATATGTCCCAAATATGCATGAAATAAATTTAAATAGGTGTCCTGGATTTTTATTTACAAAATCTGGCAACAGTACCCAGTACCAAGCAAACAGTCAGATGTTTGCTTGGATAAAGACTACTTGTCGGGGGTTGAGATTGGAGGAGGTGAGATCGAAGAGCTGACAGGGGCGGTCACTGAGGGCCTCGGATTCTATGTTTAGAATTTTATACTTTATTTTCACAGAAGGATGTAGAAGGAAAGGGGTTAGAAGGACCAGATTAAATATATGCTTTATGAGACTCTCTTAGGATAGAACAGTGAAGGTAACAGGAAGTAGGAAAACTATCATAACAGCTGCAGGATAGATTCCAGTGACTTGGATGGCAACCAGGAGTCTGAAGAGGAGAGGGCAGGCCCAAGAGAGAGCAAGGAGACTAGGATTGTTATGGGAAAAAAGTGAGAATCTGGAGTCGAAAAGCACATCTCGGAAGACACTCAAAACAGTGGAGTACAGTTTATTATGCCAGAGGGTCCAAGGATAATCGGTTCCCACCAAGGATCCTGATGATTCCAAGAGACCCGGTTTTATACCCCCTCACTATGTGACTGGTTACATGTTAGCAACTTCTTTGATGTATATGATTTAGTTTTGCAACATGCAGGTGCAGGGATAATTAACAACTAAGGTTAAAAGGGGAAAAATGATTATAGTCAAGAGGGATCTCTTTGTTGATAATCCATCTGGGAAAGCCTGACCTTAACTCCAATCTCTTTTTTGGAGATGTTTGCCCTCTGTGGGGAGGAAGGTTTCCAAGGAGACCTGGTCTTTCTTTTTCTTTCTCGGGCAAAGTTCAGGCCCAGTTCACAACCTGCCTTAAGATGGCTAAGGCAGGCCTCAAGATGGAGTTCCTCCTGCCCTCCCCATAGCAGCCCCAACATTTCCTCCTCTTGATGCTCATCTTATCCTTAATGATGGGTGTCAGTCATGGGTAAGTACTGTATATGGGGATTATGCAATTGTAGCAGGACTGTTAGCCTAGAGGTTACACATTGAGTTATACATTAGAGAATATAAGGTCCAAAAATTAATGATATAATGATTAACAAAATAATTATAAATTTTTTTTTTTTTACCAATCACCTTTGATCCAAGAAAATACTGATGACCAAAAAGGAAGATTATCAGTAGACATAGCTTTCACCTGGTTTTTTATATAGTTAAGGGTGGCTGATACATTGCCAGATAAATCAGGAATATATACACATTATTTAACTTTAATTATGGCACAGGTCCCTCCCTGGGCAGCTGTTAAGTATCCGATTTTGAATCACTGCCTTTCTCGTTTGTATTGGCTCCTCATTTAGAGCTTGAATTGCCTTTTCATTATCCAGGAGGGCCTGTTTTGTGAAGTTAGAGCTTCTGCTCTAATCATAATGTCTGTTTTCCCTATAGACGGAATGATTCTTAAAGAGATGGGAATACCATACCACCTGACCTGCCTCCTGAGAAATCTGTTTGCAGGTCAAGAAGCAACAGTTAGAACTGGACATGGAACAACAGACTGGTTCCAAATTGGGAAAGGACTACCTCAAGGTTGTATATTGTCACCCTGCTTATTTAACTTATATGCAGAGTACGTCATGTGAAATGCCGGGCTAGATGAAGCGCAAGCTGGAATTAAGATTGCTGGGAGAAATATCAATAACCTCAGATATGCAGATGACACCACCCTTATGGCAGAAAGTGAAGAACTAAAGAGCCTCTTGATGAAAGTGCAAGAGGAGAGTGAAAAAGTTGGCTTAAAACTCAACATTCAAAAAATTAAGATCATGGTCCCAACACTTCATGGCAAATAGATGGGGAAATAATGGAAACGGTGAGAGTTTATTTTTTTGTGCTCCAAAATCACTGCAGATGATGACTGCAGCCATGAAATTAAAAGACCCTTGCTCCTTGGGAGAAAAGCTATGACCAACCTAGACAGCATATTAAAAAGCAGAGTCATTACTTTGCCAACAAAAATCTGTTTAGTCAAAGCTATGGTTTTTCCAGTAGTCATGTATGGATGTGAGAATTTGACTATAAAAGCTGAGCCCCGAAGAATTGATGCTTTTGAACTGTGGTGTTGGAGAAGACTCTTGAGAGTCTGTTGGACAGCAAGGAGATCCAACCAATCCATCCTAAAGGAAATCAGTCCTGAATATTCATTGGAAGGACTGATGCTGAAGCTGAAACTCCAATATTTTGGCCACCTGATGCAAAGAATGGACTCATTTGAAAAGATCCTGTTGCTGGGAAAGATTGAAAGTGGGAGCAGGGGATGACAGAGGATGAGGTGGTTGGATGGCATCATCTACTTGATGGACATGAGTTTGAGTAAGCTCTGAGAGTTGGTGATGGACAGGGAGGCCTGGTGTGCTGCAGTCCATGGGGTTGCAAAGAGATGGACACGACTGAGCGGCTGAATTGAACTGATAGATGGTATGAACAAGGCAGCTATATAATCATAGCATTGAAACACAGACCTTATCCAACGCACATGTAAGTAAGGCAAATTACTGGGGCTTGTTGCAAGGGTGGCTTAACACTTCCATGAGCAAAGGCAAACCGTAATGTAAGGAGGCCTACCCAACTGACTGGAAGCCGTGGACATAGGTTTGATCCACATAGCCATTGGGTGCCGTTAGGGGTGTCATCTAATCCCAGGGTTGTACTTCCAGTCTGAGCGAGGCCAGTGGGCTTGTAAATCCAGGTGATAAGTGACCTCTAATATTTGTTAGCATTGCTCAGAGGACAAATATCCCACATATTTCAATTTTTTTTTGATCCATGGAATGGTCAGCAAATCCAGCTTTTTGTTCCCTTTGTTCCCAACAGATAGGGGCAGAGACAATCGGTTGACTTTTTTCTGGGGCCATCCAAAAATATTCATCCCATATCTGGTAAAATTGTTCAAATTACCTGATGGATTGGCCCTTCTTACTGGCCATTGAGTTCTCATTCTTTTTATTTTTTAAGTAAAAGGTATAGGCTTTGGCCACTTTTGTAAGGCTTGCATTTACCTCAAATGTTACCCCATGGCCTTGATCAATTTGGTTAAAGTCCAGGTTATGCCAGGTAAGAAGTGGCAGGTTGTGTTACCAAGGAAGCAAATACCTCTCATTGCTGTCTCAAAAACAAGCAGAGGGAGCTAAAGTCCCCTCTGCATAGGGGAGACACCCACCAAACAAGTCTATCCATCACTGACAAAGGCATGTCCCCACAAACCTAACAGTTAGAAGTATTATGGAAGTTTGCATACGAGTGGGCCCAGGACAGGAACACAGTATCCTGTTTGTAGTCCTGGTAGGGTCATCATGCCAATCAGGAACAGCAGAATTATTCTCAGCATCTCCATCCTGAATCTGTGGTTGCCAGTGGAAGACAAGTCGGGTCTTCAATGGCTCCTCTGGGTTAGAATGGGTGGTCCAGTGTCCCTTTTCCTCTGCTGCTGTCTTGAGCCAGGTGTGGTGAATCTAGGGAGTAATACCTGCAACTTTAACTGCAGAGGGAGTGGTTAGTGCAATTGTGTATGGCCCTTTCCAGGTGGGGGACAGTGTCTGTTGCTTCCAATCCTTTACTCATACTAAATCTCCCAGTGAGTATGGTTGTACAGCAGTGTCTAGAGAAAATGGAATTCTTTTTTGAACATAAGGGGTGAGATCACGGATCACCTTTCCCAGTTGTTCTGTTGCCGCAACACCTCCATCCCTCCTTTCTGTAATAGATTGCCTTTTACTTCCCGAATAAGAGGGTGAGGCCTCTCGAACATTATCTCATAGGGGGAATACCCCAGGTTGGTGGAAGGGGGGGGGGTTGTCATTCTGATCTTCATTAACCCTAGTGGCAGCATATCCATCCAGGGGGCCCCAGTCTCTTGCACCCATTTTGCCAAAGTTACTTTGATGGTCCGGTTTATCTTCTCAACCACCCCTGAACTTTGTGGTTTATATGCTGCATGTAGATTCCATTTGATATTCTTTGCTTTGCAAACCAATTGGGGTAACAGCCACAAATGGGGGCCACAAATGGGGGCCCATTATCTAATCCTATACTCGGAGGGAACCCAAACCTAGCAATAATGTCTCTCAGCATGCCTCGGGCCACTTCCTTTGCTTTCTCAGTCCTTGTGGGATATAAAGGTACATATCATCACTAGTAAATATTTATATCCTCGGCATGGCTTTACCTCAGTGAAGTCCAGGTGTTCAAATGATGTTGTCCCCTTTAATTGTATTCCGGGAGGGGCTATCTCCTTGGAGCCGGGTTATTGCTGGCACAGGTTATCCATCGTCAGCTTGCATCAGCACACAAGGCTGTTAGACATGGTATGATAACAAAGCGGGCTAAAATTTCACAAGTCTTTGTCTTTTCCAAATGGGTGGACTGATGGAAGTCCGTAACTAGTTGAAACGCCAGCCTAGAAGGGATGAAGACTCTCCCATCTGGGAGCTTCCACCATCCGTCCTCCTGCAGTGTTCCTTGTTCATTTTGCACCCAGGTGGTTTCTTCTTTGTCATAGACTGGGGCCACTTGGGCGGTTAGTAGGCTAGACACCACAGGCGTCACTGTTAAGTTTGGTTGCTATATTGTCCTGGGCAGCTGCTTGTTTTGCTGCTCGATCAGCCGAACAGTTCCCTTTCACCTGTGGTGTGTCTGCTCTCTGGTGGCCGTTACAGTGCATTACTGCCACCGCAGCAGGTTTCCACACTGCTTCCACCAGTAACAAAATTTCCTCTGGGTTGCTATTTCCTTCTCCAATGCATGAAAGTGAAAAGTGAAAGTGAAGTTGCTCAGTCGTGTCTGACCCGCAGCAACCCCACAGACTGCAGCCTTCCAGGCTCCTCCGTCCACAGGATTTTCCAGGCAAGAGTACTGAAGTGGGGTGCCATTGCCTTCTCCATATCTCTTTGCCAGTTGTAATCAATAGCCCCCTTTCTTTATATATGGCCTCGTGTACATGTAAGGTAGCAAAGGCATACCGTGAGTCAGTGTATATGTTTATCTTCTTCAGTTCAGTTCAGTCACTCAGTCGTGTCCGACTCTGTGACCCCATGAATCGCAACATGCCAGACCTCCCTGTCCATCACCATCTCCCAGAGGTCACTCAAACTCATGTCCATCGAGTTGGTGATGCCATCCAGCCATCTCATTCTCTGTCGTCCCCTTCTCCTCCTGCCCCCAATCCCTCCCAGCATCAGAGTCTTTTCCAATGAGTCAACTCTTCGCATGACGTGACCAAAGTACTGGAGTTTCAGCTTCAGCATCATTCCTTCCAAAGAACACCCAGGGCTGATCTCCTTCAGAATGGACTGGTTGGATCTCCTTGCAGTCCAAGGGGCTCTCAAGAGTCTCTCCAACACCACAGTTCAAACGCATCAATTCTTCGGCGCTCAGCCTTCTTCACAGTGCAACTCTCGCATCCATATTTACCTTCTTACATTTAGCCAATTTCAGGGCACGATATGAGAGCCCAGAGCTCTGCTCGCTGAGCCGACTAGTATGAGGGGGAGTTGTCCTGCTTCAACTACCAGTATGAGGGGGAGACGTCCTGCTTCGACTACTGCGTCTGTTGTTACACAGTTTTCTTGTGTCCTTGTTCCAACTAGGCAGTCCTGTCTGTGTAGTGAGTCTCGTCTGGTTGACCTAAGGGGATGTCTCTGAGGTTTGGTTGGCTAGAAAAGACTTCCTCTAGCATCTCCTCACAGCTATGGCTGGGAGTGGCTTGGCTCACCAGTAAATAAGTTGCTGGGTTTAAAGCTTGACAGGGTTCCACCCTTAAGTTGGGGATTTTGATATACAAGTCCTTGGTAATGCAGCATCTGAGAGGTGGAAAGCCGCTTTGCCCCAGGCCCCATTAGGAGAGTGAAGATGGCATGCGGCACTTTTATTGTAATAGTCTGTCCCATAGTTTGTCAGCTTCTCTCATTAAAATGGTGGTGGCTGCCACTGCTCTCAGACATGGGGGCCACCCAGAGGCTACAGGATCCAACCTTTCGAATAAAGAAGCCACAGGTCGCTACCGTGAGCCTATTGCTTGTGTCAGCACTCCCGTGCTACTTGTTCTTTCTCATGGATGTACAAAGTGAAATGTTTGGTTAAATCAGGGAGGCCTAGTGTGGGGGCCTTTATGGCTGTCTTTAATAGTTCAAATGCATGATTCTGTTCTGGACCCCAAATTAGAGAGTCATTCCCGGGGTCTTTAGTGGCAGCATACCAGGGTTTAGCTATCTGTGAAAAGCTAGATATCCAAATCCAGTAGAACCCCATGGCTCCTCAAAATTCTCTCACTTGCCTTTTGATAGTAGGCTGGCATATCTGATTGATCACTTGCTTCCATTCTAAGCCCAAGGCATGTCTCCCCTTCTTTATAACAAATCCCAGGTACTTTACTTTAGTCTGGCTGATTTAGGCCTTTTTCCATGACACAGTATATCCGGCCTGTTCTAGCAGGCCCAGGAGAGTCTTAGTTCCTTCCCAGCATTTAGTACGAGTCTCTGCCATCAGAAGTAGGTTGTCCACATATTGCAGGATCTTGCACTTAGCATCTGATGGGAAGGAGAGGAGCTCTGTTGTCAGGGCTTTCCCAAATATTGTAGGAGAATGTTGGAATCCTTGTGGCAGCTGAGTCCAAGTCATCTGAGTCCTTCGACCCATCCCAGGGTCCTCCGATTTGAAAGCAGAAATCTTTTGGCTAACTGGAGCCACTCTTACACAAAAGAAATCATCTTTCAAGCCCAAGCAGGTAAATACTGAAGGGGGTGAGGAGAAGCTGGGCTATGTCATCCCACACTGGATGGTGGGTCCTAAAATAGTCTCTATTAGGGGAATTGTGCCTTGCGGCTTCTCAGAATAGGGAGCGGTGTGCCTTTGCCAGTTCAAGAGATCCGTGGTGGAGAACGTCTGTACAGTAAACGGCAGTGGGGCCAGGTTGGATGTGCTTGGCCGGCCCCATCTATGGTGCTGTTTGGACCTCCCTGAGAGGCACTTGCAAAATCTCTCTCTCTTATGGCTTCTTTGTAGACCTCAGCCGCCTCTGAACACTTGGCTCTCCCTTTTTCTCCTCTTCTACACTGGGGAGGAGTGGGTATAATGCTGGTGCAGTTGCTCCCACCATACTCAGTGGCGCAGTAGGAGGGAAGGGAGTCTCTTCCACCGGTGGAGATGGGGGAGGAAAATCTCAAGGGGGATATCTTCATTGTTAAGCTAACTGGGGCAGCCTGACCTTAACTCTGACCTTGTTTTTTGACATGTTTGCCATCTGTGGGGAGAGAGGTCTCCAAGGAGACCTGGCTTTTCTTTGACAATGGTTTCCTCATTCTTGGGCAGAGTTCAGGCCCAGTTCACATACTGCCTTCAGATGGCTGACAGGCCTCAAGATGGAGTTCCTCTTGCCCTTCCCATAGCGGCCCCAACAAGGTGACTTCAGAGGTGTGTCACCTGTGCAGGGGCACGGGATCCATACTCGGTAGGGTGCCACTCTTGGTTTAAGACTCTGCTGTTGCCATCTTGAAATTCTTAATAATTTTATCTTTATATATTTTAAGTGAAGTCCAATGGGCCACCTGAGCAAGGTTGTGAGGAGGGTGTATATGAACAGTAAGTGTGTCCACTGTTTTGGCAACTCCATTCTAATTATTTATGATGCCCTATGAGCACAAAATTCCAGGGGGACCACAATGTGGGGGGAGTTCAGCAAGACTGAGAGTGAGTATGAGGTCAGCAAGTTGCACATACAACTGAGAAAATGAGATGCTGACAGGCCCTAGGGGCCATGCCTCCCTTTTGAACCAAACTTTGCTTCCCATGCGAAAAGAAGCCAGTGAAATCCTAAGAAACACAGTCCTATCGTACCCTTTCGTGTGCTACTTCCTTGTATTTGCCAACCACTTATGCTGAAAATGGAGAAAGAAATGGCAACCCACTCCATTACTCTTGCCTGGAGAATTCCATGGACAGAGGAGCCTGGTGGCTGAAGTCCATGGGGTCACACTGAGTGACATTTACGTTGAAAATGATGACATAGAAAGTCAGGAAAAGATAGGGCAACACATCCTTCCTTTTCCTGTCATTCTTCCTTATTTACCAATAAGTCAAAGAATGTGTCGTAGAAGGTATATAAGTGAAGAAGAGAAATAATGGCAATGGAGTTAGTTTTGTGTATAGTTTCCAGTCTTCTGGTAAGAGTGAAATGTATGTACATGCTATGAGATACAAATGGCGTAACTGTTACTGGGTCTAAGTGGTGTAATTGTTACTGACTCCAAGCTTTCTCTGCTCACCACTCAACACCAATAAACCAATAAACACTCAAAACCAATCAACCAATCAATACCAATAAAGATGAGATGTTGAGACAAGGAATGGCAACTGTATTAGGAAAGCTGGCTATTTTCTCAGATAGAAGGCTAGTGTCTCAAAATAACTACCTTATTGGGATCTGGATGGCTGTTTCTATAATAGAACAGAGAGGGTGAGGAGGTAAGGAAGTAAAGTAAAAAGGCGATTAATCTCACAAGTATATCCTGGAATGAATGGCCAGCCTCAGGGAGGGGATGTTTTCATTTTTTCTTTCCTGCAATCATCTATGGGTGGACAAGATCAGGATATTTTCCTGAACAAAGGCACTTTCGTTTAACTTCTAGGCACAGAGGCAGGGTTCCCTGAGACAGGCAGATGATGTATAGACATCATCCTTTTAGTGAACAAAAGCAATGGGAATCAAATGTTAAAGTAAAAGAAACCAATCCAACATGTAGTCAGATTTTGTTCTTCCTTGTAACATAATTTTAGTGATTTTACTTGGAAGTTAAGTGCTCTGATATTTGTATTTAAAACTGAAATTGCACATTGTAGAGTTCAGTAAAATCCATGTTAAGAATTAAAAGTCTGATCTTTCTTTACTTACAGTAGTATTAACTAGCAAATAAGTCACTATGATGAGGTGAGGGGAAGACAGGCTGTGGAAGATTCAAGAGAAAACCTTTCTATTTTAGTATTTTTAAAAGCACTTTCCCCACTTTAATAAATAATAAATAAAGGGACCACACATTTTTATCATATCCTGCAAAGTCTGTAAGCTCAGCTCTGTATAGAAATGGCATCTGCTGGAGGTAGGGTAGAGAGAGTGAGTTTTCTGGCTTATTCCAAGGTCACGGTTTGGTGACTGGGGTGGGCAATAGTACTGCTGGGACAGAACAGCCAGAAGGAAGAGCTGAGCAGGTGATGATGGCAGCCCAGTATCTGTTGTGTTGGAGGTGCCTGTGCGTCATTTAGACAGAAACATCCTCAGATGGAGAGGCCGGCCTGGGGCTTATGAGAAAGATGGGTTATATACATGGAAGGGGAGCCTGGTGTAAATGTCAAGGTCATTCGAGACACAGAGAGAGTGAGGGCAGGAAAGCTGTTGACATTTGCTCAGCATTTGCTAAGGCCTATAATAACACATTTGTTCTTTGAACATTGGGAGGTGGGGGCTCCTGGCCCCATTTTACAGATGAAGAGGCGGCTCAAAACCTTCCCTGACCACTCCCTCCTCCCTGTCTCTCTTTCTCTCTCTTCTGTGCTTAATTTTTCTCCATAATATTTAGATCACTATCTGACACATTGCATGTTGCTTACCTGTTTTCTCTCTCCCTCTCTCTAGCATGCCAAGTCCCTGAGGGCAGACTTTTGAGTACTGCTATCTTACCCTTTTTTCTGTGTCTGAGGTCTGACAGAAGGACTCTTCTGAGACAGGTTTTGTAGAATTACCTATACAGAAATAGATGAATAAAACTAAAATATAGTAAAAGTTCAATACTCTTTGATTCCCCACTCATTCATGTTTCTCTTCATTTTGTCATGTTTCAGTTCAGTTCAGTTCAGTTCAGTTCACTCGCTCAGTCGTGTCCGACTCTTTGAGACCCCATGAATCACAGCACGCCAGGCCTCGCTGTCTGTCACCAACTCCCGGAGTTCACTCAAACTCATGTCCATCGAGTTGGTGATGACATCCATCCATCTCATCCTCTGTCGTCCCCTTCTCCTCCTACCCCCAATCCCTCCCAGCATCAAGGTCTTTTCCAATGTGTCAACTCTTCACATGAGGTGGCCAAAATTGTCATGTATAAAGAATTCTATTTTCTTGATTCTCAATATTTCAGGAAATAAAAATAAAACATGGGTATTAACATATACACACTACTCCATACAAAACAGATAAACAATGAAAACTTACTGTGTAGCTCAGGGAACTATATTCAATATCTTGTAATAACATATAATAGAAAAGAATCTGAAAAAGTATATATATTTATGAATTCTTTTTCTGTACGCTTAATACTAATACAACATCATAAATTAACTGTACTTGAAAAGAATCTTTAAAAATGTAAGTAGGAATCATTATCTATCTGCGTTGTTGTGTGAGGAGAAAATGAAGCAGTATCTATAACACTTAATAAAATATAAAGGTCCCTGACAAATGTCAAAAGCTGCTGTTGAGAAAATTAGTTCTTCCCCTCAATAACTTGTCTCTCCTGCTTTTTCTACCTCTCTTTCCTCCTTCCAGCCCTCCTCTGCCACCTCTTTATCCACCCTTCCCTTCCTCCCCGCTCGACGGACCCTTTCTTTGTCCCTCTCCTCCCTCCTTCCTGTCTTGGGCTCTAATCCCTTTTTAGTCCTTTTCTGTTGATAATCTTTAGGCTTTTCCGTCCCCTTGTGGCTAATATGCATCACTACGTGTGCTCTCTACTTGACGTTTCTTTATTTCTGCCCAGCTTGGATACAGGATATAGGGTGAGGAAGTGAAGTGCAGCAAGAATCATAAATTAGTTTACAAAATAACTATACATTGTTAGTGAGGTAACAATTTTTAGAATTTTGGAAAAATTTGTGAATTTTATGTCATATGTGTAGCATTTGTATCCTAATGACTCCCCTGTTACATTATCACTTTGTGTATTGTATAATGTAGATATAATTATGCTATCTAGAGTTAAGCACTAAAATGTGGGACATTGATAAGCAAGTGACAGTGAAACTCTATTGTATTAGTGATACTAATTGATTTATAACACCCATAAAAACCATAAACAAAACCCATAAATCTCAGTTTTTCCTCTCAACAAATGTTTGCTTTTCTTTAAGGCAACATCTAATACAGATTTTCTGGTTGGTCTTCACATCGTCGCTGAGAGACTATTGAGTGACTCTGGAGTCGAGGACTATGGAGTCCTCTGCATTTGACAGATATAAAGGCAAAGGGAGAAAAGAGGAACACCCATAAGAGGTTTTCCTGGGTTAAGTTTCAAAGTTGCAAACTGGCTGGTTACAATTTTCTTTACATTGATTGTCCAGATCTCAGCCACAGGGCCAAAAGTAATCACAAAGGAGGCTAGGAAATGTAGTTTAGACTGAATGTTTCTGTCCCCCTAAAATTAATATGTTGAAACCTAATCCCCAATATGATGGTATTTGGAGGTGGGGTTTTAGGAGGTGATTAGTTAGCCCTTATGAATGGGATTAGTGTCTTTATGAAAAAGAACTCCGAAGACTCCCTGGCCCCTTCCACCATGTGAGGACACAGTCACACTGAACAGCTAATGCCTTGATCTTGGACTTTCCAGCTCTCCAGAATGTGAAAAATAGTTTTTTTGTTTGCTTAAGCCACCTACTCTATGATATTTTTGTGATAGCATCCCAAAGGAAAAAAGACAATTGTATGTCCAATAAGCAAAAGAAACAGACTGGTAACTACTCTAGCAGCCTCCGCTACAATAATTTATTGTATGTTCAGCATCACAGAGGATCTACAACCAAAAGGAGGGACATATATCAACTCTGAGAGCCTGAGTGCTTAGACCACTACCACTCCCCAGGTAAACGTCCTGGTGTTTGTTTATAGTGGGTAGCAGTAGCTAGGGGGTGGTGGTGAGGTGGATGTGGTAGCCAAAGTGGGTATATTAAGTGGAGTGCAAGCTGACCACTCAGATGGATCCCGGAAGAGGCTGTGCCTTAGCTTTTAGTCTAGTTACTTTTAATAGGTAATAAATAAATATATAAGTTATATATATATATATATACACACTAGATGCTGATATATAGTATGGAGCATCTAGCCTAGGAAAAACAAGGAAAAGAGATAAAGACAATCAGAGGTATGCAGTTTTGTCCAGTATCCTCCTGGACAGGATATTCTGAAAAATGACCCACTACTATAAAAAGGACACTGAAAATTAAAGTTTCTTTTTCTTAATCTTGAAAAATGAGTCCAGAGCTCAAGATTCATTTTTAAGAATATTTTTTTCTAGGAGTTCAGAGACCTCTTTACTATTTAGATCTTGGAAAATAATCTCATTGAGATTCGACACCCAACTGCAGTTTCTCAGACAAGGTGCTTTAACCAGCCTAACCACGGTGCCAGAATCACTTGTTTCTTCGGGCCAAAAAAAAAAAAAAAATGTTTCTTGCCCTTCTTAGGGGCAGTTTCAGATACAATGTTCAGATTCGGAAGAACCCTTGCAATGTGAAACTGATCATTTCAACAAAGCACAAGAGTGGATGTAAGAAGACGATGTTATTTCGCAGATAGGAGCTGCACAGTTAAACCGGCCGGCCCCGGGTAAATTCGTTTCCTCGAAACACTAGTATGTGGTTAGCAACTACAATCAACTTTGGTAACAAATTCAAAACCCTGATCAGCGTCCCTGATTAGGGGGAGGGCTAAGGGATGAGGGGAGAGCACTCTTTGTTACTCTTATTCCAACTCAGAACGCCCGACTTTAAACCGAATGTCTATTATTTCTAAAAAGACAGAAACGAAAACAAAATAAACCCCGAATGTCTATTTTTGACTTATATGGAGAAAATTAGGTAAGAAAAGGAAGGAAATAGAATAGGAAGCAATGGAAATAGAAGCATTTTCGGAGGCAGAGAATCAGTAAGTGATTGAATGGACAGCTGTTTTAATCCAGGAGACCATCAGGCATTGTTTTGTATCCAGCTGCATGGTCGTCACTGAGTACCAATAATTAATTTCATAGATCAGGTTGACAAGTAAAGGAGCCAGGGCCCCCCGCAGGACCTCGTGGCGCAACGGTAGCGCGTCTGACTCCAGATCAGAAGGTTGCGTGTTCAAATCACGTCGGGGTCAATTATTTTACTGTTTATGGGGTGCACTGGTCTGAAACTTGAAGGGAAAAGAGATGTTTTCTCCAACGCTAGCTGCCATTTACAAAGTAGGTAAATAGGTAAGTGTACACTATAACTGTGCTTGGGGGGTTTATTTCTGGGTCCATAAAGACATTTTATTCTTTTCTGCAAAAGACATTTTTCTTTTATTGCAAACGTTCTGAATTTCAGTCTTTGCCAACTCCCAGCCGTCTCTCCAGGCTCACTTCTGTGCTCCCTGACCCATTTCCTTATCCACATCTCTCTCTCCAATGGTCAGAAGCTTCCCACATCTTCTGACATTTCCTGCTTCACACCTGAATCAGCTTTTCCTTGCCAGAAAGGTTACATAGCAAGCAGAATCTTGGCTCTCTGCAATTCCCCTACTCCAACAAACCAAGAAGGAAGTCAGTACTTTTCCAGATGCAGAAAACCTGAACATAATTTTTTGTTTGGTTTGTCAAATTGAGACTAGAGGAAATGAACCATTATATCAGAAGAAGTAGTCCTCTGGGCTAAAAGTTCTAAGAACTCCTTAAAACTCTGGTTTTTAAAAAATGTACAGGACTGTGTATTTTTTTCTTACCTGGGACTCGAGCATCCTCCAACAGATTATGAACCATTACATTACAGCGCAGAAGAAAAGGAAAGCTCGCTTATTTCATCAGAACCTGTTACTTTGTATAACTTAGAATGGCTTTAAAACATGACATATAGAATATCAGCAGATATTTTGTTATAGACGTAATGTACATGTTCACATAGCACAGGGGAACAGACATTGCATCTAGGCATGCCTTTGTGCATAGAGGAAGAGTATCCAAAATAGTCGGTCTCTATTTCTTATTAACACTTTTCTTAGCAGTTAGTTTAGGCCCTTGGCCATCACATTACAAAACAGAGATTACGGCTCTGGGGGAAAGAGAAAGAGAGATAGAAACAGAGAAAAACAGTTCAAGAAAACACTCAGCTCTATAGGGTTGACAAAAACAAGTCTGTAGAAAGCTGAATACTAAGTATGAGGATACAGTTTATTGCAGCAGAGTGGCGCAGCGGGAGCGTGCTGGGCCCATAACCCAGAGGTCGATGGATCGAAACCATCCTCTGCTAAGTTTTCCTCCCGAAGACAACTTTTGAGAGTAGAGAAAAGAGTTTATTAAGAAAATTTGGCATTGTATATCTCCTTTAGTGAGGTGTTTGGCCCGCTTTTTAAGCACATGAAAAGCATATGTCTTGAGAACAAAGTAACTGTGAGATACCACCACACACCTATTGTTGTTGTTTTTCAGTTGATCCAGCTCTTTGCGACCCCATGGATTGCAGTACGCCAGGGTTCCCTGTCCTTCGCTATCTCCTGGAGTTTGCTCAAACTCATGTCCATTGAGTGGGTGATGCCATCCAACCATCTCATTCTCTATCGTCCCTTTCTCCTCCTACCCTCTATCTTTCCCTGCTTCAGTGTCTTTTCCAGTGAGTTAGCTCTTCCCATCACGTGGCCAAAGTAATCCAGGACACTGAATATCAAATGCTGGTGAGGAGATGGAGTAACAAGGACTGTCATTCAGTGCTAGTTGGAATGCAAAATGGTACAGCCACTGTGGAAGACAGTTTGCCAGTTCATATGATCCAGCAATTGCCTTTCTTATTAAATTGCCCAAAGGGGTTGAAACTTTTGTCCACACAAAAGCCTGCACACAGTTGTTTATAACAGGTTTATTTTTAATTGCCAAATCTTGGAAGCAACCAAAATGCCTTTCAGTAGGTGAATGGATAAACTGTGGTACATGCAGACAATGGAATATTATTCAGCCTTATGAAGAAATGAGCTACTAAGCCATGAGAAGACATGGAGAAACCTTAAATGCATATTACTAACTGAAATAAGCCAATCTGAAAGGCTGTACATACCGTATCATCCTAGAAAAGGCAAAACTACAGAAACAGTAAAATCATCATTGGTTTCCAGGGGTTGGTAAGAGAAAGGATGAATAGGCCAAACAGAGGGGATTTTTCAGGCAGTGAAAATCCTCTGCGAGATGCTCTAACAATGGATAGATACATGCCTTTCTGTTGTTCAGTCACTCAGTCATGTCCGACTTTTTGCAACCCCATGGTCAGAATTGGAGAAGGAAACGCCAACCCACTCCTGTATTCTTGCCTGGAGAATCCCTTGGAGAGAGGAGCCCTGCAGGCCATGGTCCATGGGGTCGCAGGGAGTCAAATATGACTGAAGCGACTAAGCACGCACGCATGCATGGACTGTAGTATGCCTGCTTCCTTGTCCTTCGATATTTCCCACAGTTTGCTCAAACTCATGTCCATTGAATCAGTGATGCCATCCAACCATCTCATCCCCTGTCATCCCCTTTTCCTTCTGCCCTCAATCTTTCCCAGCATTAGGGTCTTTTCCAATGAGTCAGCCCTTTGCATCAGGTGGCCAAAGTGTTGGAGCTCAGCCTCAGCATCAGTCCTTCCAATAAATATTCAGGGTAGATTTCCTTTACGATTCTACATTTGTTTAAACCTTTAGAATGCACAGCATCAAGGGCCAATTGTAATGAAAACTATGGACTTCAGTCCACAGTAGACTTATCATTTCTAACAAGTGTACCCACTCTGTTGATAATGGGGGAGACTATACATGTGTGAGAAAGTGTGTGCACCTTCCTCTCAATTTTGCTGTGAACTACTAATTGCTCTAAAAAACTAAATCTTAAAAAAAAAAAGAGAGAGAAGAAAAAATTGCTATCAAGAAATCTTCTCTTTGTGAGACTTTCAATTTTAACTCTTTGAGAATGATGCATTTGAAAGGTGTTCTCTCTTTTGTGTTTCCCTCATACACCTAAATTTCTGTCAGTTTCAAAAACAATGTAGTGATGTGATTTAAAGAAAATTTATGTATGTAAAAAAAGAATAGCGAGCTATATATAGCTAAAGCCTGTGTGTTAACACTTTTGTCATTTTGTATGGAGTGATATTGTAAAATAAATAGAAAATTAGAAAAGCTTAACACGGAGGCCTGGAGAAGACAGGAATTTGTGGAATTTACAGAAAGGGCGTTATAAAAAGTAGGCGTTATAAAAAGCAACGAGCCAGCCAGGAGTCGAACCTGGAATCTTCTGATCCGTAGTCAGACGCGTTATCCATTGCGCCACTGGCCCACCTGCGAGTTGAAAAAGGACTTACAGTTTTAGAAAAAGGAAAGTTGTGGCATCACTGTTGCTTTAAATATGAATGTGTGAAATCTTTTCTTTCGGTTTGAGAACCTGAGAAAGCTCAGAACTGAAATAGAAGAAAGTCTTGCTATGCTATGCTATGCTAAGTCACTTCAGTCGTGTCCAACTCTGTGTGACCCCAGAGACGGCAGCCCACCAGGTTCCCCCGTCCCTGGGATTCTCCAGGCAAGAACACTGAAGTGGGTTGCCATCTCCTCCGATGCATGAAAGTCTTACTGGTTCTTTTTTCTAACTCATAAAATATGACTCCTTCGTGGTCTATGAGAACTCTTTTGATGTGATTTGTGAAAGGTCTCAGAGAGTGTTTAATATTTTTAAAAAAGTGTCCTGAAATTGAAGGTAATCCGACCAGGCAGAAATTTTATTATGCTAAAAAAAGAGGAAAACGTAACTCGTAGTCGGCAGGATTCGAACCTGCGCGGGGAGACCCCAATGGATTTCTAGTCCATCGCCTTAACCACTCGGCCACGACTACATATATACATAGGTTCCTTCAATGTTCTCCATGTTACTATGTATCATTTATTTTAAGCAACTTCAGTATTTAGTCTTTAAAAAGGGCAAAACAAAAGATGATAAGTTCCCTTGCTGCTGCTGCTAAGCCGCTTCAGTTGTGTCCGACTCTGTGCGACCCCATAGACGGCAGCCCACCAGGCTCCCCCATCCCTGGGATTCTCCAGGCAAGAATAATGGAGTGGGTTGCCATTTCCTTCTCCAATACATGAAAGTGAGAAGTGAAAGTGAAGTCGTTCAGTCGTGTCCGACTCTGTGCGACCCCATAGACGGCAGCCCACCAGGCTCCCCCATCCCTGGGATTCTCCAGGCAAGAATAATGGAGTGGGTTGCCATTTCCTTCTCCAATACATGAAAGTGAGAAGTGAAAGTGAAGTCGTTCAGTCGTGTCCGACTCTTCGCGACCCCATGGACGGAAGCCCACCAGGCTCCTCCATCCATGGGATTTTCCAGGCAAGAGTACTGGAGTGGGGTGCCATTAAAATCGAAGAGGAGGCAACCAACTTCATTTCCAGCATGTAGTAAACTGTGAATGGTCTTTTTCTAGAAAGCAAATTGCCATATATTGCAACAGTTTAAAAAAATCCTCTTATTTCTGCTAGAGTAGGAAATTAATGCTCAATAAATAATCTGGCACAGCTGTTCCTTACAGACACTCTATGTCTTTAGACATTTAATCTAGTGCCTGAAATATAGTAAGGGCTCAACAAATGTCAGCAGCTTTTGTAACTGTTATTCTTAAGTTCAAGAATGAGGATCTATCAAAATATTCCCCATGAAGCCCCATCTCCCATCTCTTTGTAAAGCTCAAAGTATTTTAAAACAGTAGGTAGAATATTTTTGAATAAAATAGTAATATGAAAATATTTCTGATAATCCAATCCACTTCATGGCATGGGACTATTTTCTCACAGAGAATCTAATACTCTATGGATAATGTTTAAAAATATTTGCAGAGACCACCTCCAAAACGAGACCAGAACTCCAGGATCTTCACTTTTCTGAAACTACACAACCATTACCACAATCTTAACTGTATGTGTATGCATGTGGGTATGTTAGTGTACAAGTAGAAGATTTCTGTATTTCATCAACAACTCCATTTCATGAACAGAAGGAGGACAGGGCATGATTGATAAACCGCTGCTTATGTGCTGATAGGTTGAAAATTACCTCCTGCAGCTCAGACCTCATGTCTGGGCTCCAGAAAATACAGTTGTCCTAGTTACTTCTTGTTGCATGTCCATGTGCGTCTCAAAAGCAATACATCCCCAAATGAAAGCTCCATTCTTTCCTTCTAAAGTTGGGTCTTCTCCAACAACCTAGATTTTTGTTTGACAGGAGCACCCAGATACCAAAACCAAAGACTTAGAACTCCCCTTGTATCTATCTGTTTTCTAACTTCCTCTCCAGAGGCCACAGGTTTCCAGGTCTTTGGTTCAACCTTGGAACTGTTTCTCAATCTGACTTTTCCTCCCAAGTGTCAATCCATTTTCTAAAATCAGATTCCAACAGTTTCTCATAGGCTTAACTGCAACAATTTCTTGGAAGTTTTCTGGTCCATTGTCCCTGAAGAGATTAATTCATTTCTTCATTGTTTCAAAAATTGTATTCTGGGCACAATCAGGTGCTGCTCGTTCAGTGGAGAGACACAAAAATATGGCTACTGTTTTGAGAAATTTTCAGAGTGAACAATTACAAAAATGAATATTCACCACTGAGTTTGATAATTGAGAGGTCCAGGGTGCCTTAGTAGCCCACAGGAAGAATGTAGATCCCAATCATGAATATCTTAGGTGGTTGCTTGGAGAGTCACTCATTAAACACCAAGTTTCATGAAGAATTGTTCCAATTATACCTTATCTCTGGCCAAATGGATACTCAAATGTATGTGGAATGAATCATGTTTAAACTTAGATCTGAAGGATGTGTGAAAGTGAGCCAAATTGGAGATGGGACCAGTGTTCTAGACTTAAACCTTGTGGAATATGAGATAAATAAAAGAAAGTGTTGTCTGGCTGGAATGTTGCTTTTTTGGAGGGGGAGAAGGAGGGAGAGCAGTGAGATAACACCTTGGAGATGTAGTTTGGAGCAGATTATGTAGGCAGGGATATGTCAGCACTAACTGATGTGTTAATCAGAGAATGCAAATTAGATTGGGTCTCTCCTCTGCTTTAAAGTCTTTAAAGTTACTTTGTGGCCTTCAGGGAATATCACAAGTGTGTAGGAGTCCCTCATCACCGGCATCTATCTAACTTTCTCAGCTCTTTTTCTGACCACTCTGTCGAGGGAGCCTGGATTCCCGAGGCAAGAAAGGATCTGCTCTACCTTGCACAATGCTGGTTCCTTGATGCTGACCCTCTGTCTTGTATCCTAGGAGCCCTGTGCTCTTCTCCCAGGGCTTTTGTTTAAACAGAACAGCTTCTGTCAAGCCCCCCTACCCCACCTTATTTTTCTTTAATTAAAATTTTACTGTAAAAAATTTCAAACATTTAAAAAAGTTGAAAGAATCGGGAATTATCTATATACCTACCACCCAGATTCAATAATTGTTACCAGATTCCTGAGCCCCACTCCCCAAATTCTAATTTTGTAGCTCAAGTATAGTGCTGAGAGGGAACTAGGACAAGCTGGAAAAGTCTGCATTTCTAGAAAGCTCGATGTTGGCATTCGTTCGAGGACCAAATTTTGAGAAGAGCAGACCGGGAGAACTAGCTGGTGATAGATGTTGTGGATAGAGGAACAGACATTGGACGGGTAAAAAGAAACATAAAGCAAATGTGTTGAGCAGAAATGCATGGAGGATAAAACTATTAAGGAGAAAAGGAGATTTCTGATTGCGGACTTTAACCAAGAAAACTGGATTTTAAAGAATGATCGTCATGAAAGTTCACAGTTTCTGAGTAGTAATAATTTAAACACCTAGCAACCACGAAGGGATTCGAACCCTCAATCTTCTGATCCGAAGTCAGACGCCTTATCCATTAGGCCACGTGGTCCGGCGGTGTCTATAATCCTGTGTTTGGATAATTCATTGAAAGAAAACAATCTCAACTATCTTTGTAGCACGTGTTATTGTTCTCTTGCATCGGCAGGCGGATTCTTTACAGTTGAGCTACCAACTGCTGCTGCTGCTGCTGCTAAGTCGCTTCAGTTGTGTCTGACTCTGTGTGACCCCGTAGACGGCAGCCCACCAGGGTCCTCCGTCCCTGGGATTCTCCAGGCAAGAACAATGGAGTGGGTTGCCATTTCCTTCTCCAAAGCATGAAAAGTGAAAAGTGAAAAGTGAAAAGTGAAAGTGAAGTCGCTCAGTCGTGTCCAAATCTTAGCGACCCCATGGGAAGCCCATAATTGTAACATAGTGAGAGTATTATTGCAAACAAGGACATTTCCAGCTCCTCAAAAATCCTACCATCTAGTTGGGGAAATAGGTTGAACCCGAGGGTTAAAAATACTATAAAGTTAAAACAAGATGATCCTACAATAGCTAATAGTAGAGTGCTTTATCTTTTGATGAGAATCTGGGAGAAAGGCCACAGTAGGGAAGGAGAGCTTGAGCTGAGAGCTGAAGGAGAGATATAGAGCTGGATTGCTTTACTCAGGGGAGCACCGCTGCCTTGCGGGGGGCTTTCAGGTAAAGGTTGTGAATGAAAGACAAGAATTCGCTTTTGTGCACTCCAGAAATCCCACTCAAAACAGCCCCCAAACCTAAATTCAAATAGAATCAAAATTTCGGGAGAGGAGGCAATAGTAACAAACTTGGCATCTGGAAAGCAGATTGAAGTGTGATACTTTGTTGACTTGTCAGACCCTAGAAAGCTGAATTCTAAACAGATCGTGTAGGAAAAGTGAAGAGGCGATCGGATACACACTACAGAACCTCCATCGTCACGTCCCTTGCCAGGCTCAGGAATTGTCAGCAGCAGCTTCACCTGGAAATCGGCTATTAGGAGCTGAATTGTGTCCTCCTGTCTGCTTCCCCTACTCCCACCCGCGCTTCATATGTCAAAGCTCTAACACCTCAATACCTCAGATATGACTTTGTTTGGAGACAGGGCTTTTAAAAAAGTAACTAAAGTAAAAACGGTCATATGGGTAAGCCCTGATATAATGACTGGTGTCCTTATTTTAAAAAGACCAGGACACAAACACACAGAGGAAAGACCATGTGAAGACCCAAGGAGAAGAACCGCCATCTATAAACCCATTGACAGGGTTGTTCTTGAACTTCTAGTTTTCAGAACTGTGAGAAGATAAATCGTTGCTTAAGCCATCCAATCTGTGGTACTTTGCTATGGCAACAAACTAATATCACCTTGCCTCTCCACCATCCTGGAAGAAAACGGAAAATTATTATTATTTTGAGTGAGCAAAGTATAGAGTTGCTAGGCTCGGGTAGTGTTTCTCAAGCTTTTCCCTTCATAACGATCAGGGAGGTTTTGTTAAAACAAAGACTGCTGGGGTCCGCCTACAGACCTGATTTTGTAGGCCTGGGGTGTGGCCAAGGACTTGCTTCGCTAACAGGTTCACAGCTGATGCAAGTGCTTCTAGTCTGCGAGCACTTTTTAAGAATTACTGGCTAGAAGAGGCTCTACTAACACAGAACTGGTAGAAAATGCTAAGAACTCAGTAGATACTAGCGATTTGCTTTGAGTTATTGTGAACTGAATGGCAAGTGTACAGTATAGTGAGCAGAAGGCTCTCGGAATTCCAGTGAGAAGTGAGAGTGTCAGGAAGACAACCCATCTACGCTACACTTTTGAGGATAAAGCAGCTTTTCAGCGCTGAGGTAGGAGGGGTGTGTGGGACGGGGTGGCGGGTGCAGGGTCAAGGACTGGACACCGCAGGGCAGGGAAGGCTGGGAATCTTTTTGAGAAGAAAGACCCTGATGATGGGAAAGATTGGAGGCAGGAGGAGAAGGGGATGACAGAGGATGAGATGGTTGGAGGGCATCACCGACTCAATGGACATGAGTTTGAGTGAACTCTGGGAATTGGTGATGGACAGGGAGGCCTGGCGTGCTGTCCATGGGGTCGCAAAGAGTCGGACACGACCGAGCGAATGAACTGAACTGAGGTCTAGTGAATTTATAGGAAAACTGGTTGTTCGAAAATAGTGGCAGTTCTTAATCCTGTTTCATTGTGGATCTAAGCTGAGTAGGTACACAGTTATTATCAAGACAGCAGTTTCGACAGGTGGGAAGTTAGAAACCAATGAGTTTCCCCTATGCGGAGCACTAGGGCTTTTGAGTTAATCTTTCTTATCTTTCTCTACTAAGCATTAGTGAAGCTATGAATAGCGGGGAGAAATATAATCAAGTTTACCAATAGAAAGATAAATCTTTAGGACCTGGGGGTGAGGAGAAGGCATTATTTAAATCCTAATTTAGAATAGAGTCCCCTTTTCACTCGTGACCTCGTGGCGCAACGGTAGCGCGTCTGACTCCAGATCAGAAGGCTGCGTGTTCAAATCACGTCGAGGTCAAGTTTTTGGGGAAAGGGCACTTTCTTTCATAAAGCTGCTGGCCAGTTTGTGTTTGACTCACGTAATCTGTTGAAGAGGAACCTCTTCTCAGAAATTATTGAAGATCATCTGGCAAATAGAAGTAAAGAGAATGTAGGTCAACTTAAACCATTAAGCTTATGATTTGTATTTTGCTTTTCAGGAATACCGAAGAGTAAGTAAATGGATGGAAATGATGAAGGAGGTGGAGGAGGAGAAGGGGGTTAGGGGAGAGAAGATGGCAGAGGAAGAGGAGGGGGAGGAAGAAGGGAAGAGGTATATACTCCAGCCCCAAGTAAGTAGATGTCTGTACCTCTTGTCGACATCCTGTTTGCTACCTTGTAAGAGACTAAAAGTTATGACCAACCTAGATAGCATACTGAAAAGCAGAGACATTACTTTGCCAACAAAGGTCCGTCTAGTCAAGGCTATGGTTTTTCCTGTGGTCATGTATTGATGTGAGAGTTGGACTGAGAAGAAGGCTGAGCGCCGAAGAATTGATGCTTTTGAACTGTGCTGTGGGAGAAGACTCTTGAGAGTCCCTTGGACTGCAAGGAGATCCAACCAGTCCATTCTGAAGGAGATCAGCCCTGGGATTTCTTTGGAAGGAATGATGCTAAAGCTGAAACTCCAGTATTTTGGCCACCTCATGCGAAGAGTTGACTCATTGGAGAAGACTCTGATGCTGGGAGGGATTGGGGGAAGGAGGAGAAGGGGATAACAGAGGATGAGATGGCTGGATAGCATCACTGACTCGATGGATGTGAGTCTGAGTGAACTCCAGGAGTTGGTGATGGGCAGGGAGGCCTGGCATGGTGCGATTCATGGGGTCGCAAAGAGTCGAACACGACTGAGCAACCGAACTGAACTGAATTGAAGAGACTCCAACCTGGGTAAGCCACTCCTGAATTCCAGATCCACAGAAAATATGAGATAGTAAATGTTGGTTGTTTTAAGCCAGTAAGTTTTAGGGTAATTTGTTTCACAGCAGTAGACGATGAGTACGTTTTATCTCAAAATCATCTCCTGTGTCTACCAATACTAATATATATTATGATCTTTATCCAATCCTTACTCACCAAAAATCCAGATTTTGAAAATCTCACTAAATAGCTCAACTTTACCTTCTCACTCTGAGTTACTATTGAGATTCCTGACATAATGTTTTCTCTTGTCCAATAAACTCAGCTTTGTTTTTCAGTGAGGTTATTGGTGATGTTCTGAGGATATAGCAAGGGCTTCCCTTGTAGCTAAGTTGGTAAAGAACCTGCCTCCAATGCAGGAAACCTGGACTTGATCCCTGGGTCGGGAAGGAAACTCCAGTATTCCTGCCTGGAGAATCCCATGGACAGAGTAGCCTGCTAGGCTACAGTTCGTGGGGTCCCAAGACTTGGATACGACTTAGCATCTAAACCGAATGAAATCTGAGGGAAAAGAGTACACGTTGTAAAGATTTCTTTTATAACAAAGAATATACTTTTAGATATTTGTTCTAAAATAGCCTACAGTATGTAATCAATTCAGTAAAACTAATGTGAGCATCAACTATGTGCATTACACTAAAGATTTCTGTTTATAATAGAAGATACAACTTCTGACTCCCAGTGGTTCATTAAAAAGTTCCATGAAATAAATATCAGTGGCTAATATTTATCTGATAGTTTTATACTATTTTTCAAGGCTTCAATAGGCATCATTTTATTTTATTTTTACAACGCCTAGAGGAATGTAAGTTGAATGACTTACATTCAACTCTGCTAGGCTCTATTTACATATGAATAAACAAATTAGGAAACTTGGCTGAATTTATTTATATCTCTCATACTGTCCAGTTATATATTATTCTGTTGCTAGGATTTGGAAGAACCTAATTTATGGCCCAGATTCTTCCTTTAAGATCAACATTAAAAACTTCTCAATTTACTAAAAGGCTTTTTGCCATTCTTCCCCTTCAAAGCATCCTAATCATAGTCGCCTATTAAATATTGCGATTTCTCTACTCTGAAGAAGAAGTGAAGAGATTTCTAGAGTGAAAAATTTCCTGGGCTTTCACATGCTTTAATAATCCAGGCTGTCAGATTCTGCTACTTCCCTAAAGCCCACACTCAAGAGTCATTTCAGTAGAGATTATTTTCATTGATTATCAGTGGTTTTCTCTGTGTGTTTTTTTTTCCTCCAAACCAGCTGAAAAGTCCTGAAACACAGGATTTGTTTCTAGGACCCATTTGTCTTTTGCTTCCAAAGCGCCACAGTGACCTCAGCAAGCTGTCTCCAGGAGCAAGTAAGGAGAACAAGTGAGAGATTTTTTCCTTTATTATTTTCTTTTTTATCCTGCTTCCATTGACAATATCCTCCCTGCCAAACTTGGATCTCCATAAACAAAATGACAATAGAAGGTCTTTTGTCCAAAATGAAGCAACTTGGTGCTTCAAATTTGAATTGAGGACGTTGGCCTAGTAAGTAAACGAACTGGCTTTCAGGCTTAATGAGAAACTTTCAGAAAGTGTTTTCATTAAAGATATAAATTGAGGAAGGGATGGAGAAAGACATTTTTATATGTCGGGTGTTTATAGGTATTTTTCATTTTCAAAAGACTCCAAGTCACATATCAGCAGTGTCAGTTTCCTTCTAGTTCACAGGTTTTCCCAGAATATTTAGATGTCATCTTTATTTTATTTTATTTTTATTTTTTTTCCTTTTTTTTTTTTTTTTTGCTTAACTTTACAATATTGTATTGCTTTTACAATACATCAAGATGGTTCCGCCGCCAGTATACACGTGTTCCCCATCCTGAACCCTCCTCCCTCTCCCCTCCCCACACCATCCCTCCAGGTCGTCCCAGTGCTCCAGCCCCAGGCATTTGTTATCGGGCATCGTACCTGGACTGACGACTCGTTTCAGATATGATATTATACATATTTCAATGCTATTCTCCCCAATCATCCCACCCTCTCCCGGTCCCAGAGTTCAAAAGTCTGTTCTATACATCAGTGTCTCTTTTGCTGTCTCGTAAATAGGGTTATTTTTACCATCTTTCTAAATTCCATATATATGCGTTAGTATACTGTATTTGTGTTTTTGTTTCTGGCTTACTTCACTCTGTATAATAGGCTCCAGTTCCATCCACCTCCTTAGAACTGATTCAAATGTATTCTTTTTAATGGCTGAGTAATACTCCATTGTGTATATGTACCACAGCTTGCTTATCCATTCATCTGTGGATGGACATCTAGGTTGCTTCCACGTACTGGCTATTGTAAACAGTGCTGCTATGAACATCGGGGTACACGTGTCTCTTTCAATTCTGGTTTTCTCAGTGTATATGCCCAGCAGTGGGATTGCTGGATCATAAGGCAATTCTATTCCACAAGCAATAAATGCTGGAGAGGGTGCGGAGAGAAGGGAACCCTCTTACACTGTTGGTGGGAATGCAAACTAGTACAGCCACTATGGAGAACAGTATGGAGATTCCTCAAAAAACTGGGAATAGATGTCATCTTTTATTTGATGGGATTTAGGGATATTCTCGGGGAAGGCAATGGCACCCCACCCCAGTGCTCTTGCCTGGAGAATCCCATGGACGGAGGACCCTGGTGGGCCGCAGTCCATGGGGTCGCTAAGAGTCGGACACGACTGAGCGACTTCACTTTCACTTTTCACTTTCATGCATTGGAGAAGGAAATGGCAACCCACTCCAGTGTTCTTGCCTGGAGAATCCCAGGGACGGGGGAGCCTGGTGGGCTGCCGTCTATGGGGTCGCACAGAGTCGGACACGACTGAAGCGACTTAGCAGCAGCAGCAGCAGCAGCAGCAGGGATATTCTGGGGAAAAAATATGGATCCCCATTATTTGCTCCAGAATTTAGGAATAAGATAATTATATGAACACAAATAAAGAGCCCTAAATCCGCCGAGGCATTGGTGGTTCAGTGGTAGAATTCTCGCCTGCCACGCGGGAGGCCCGGGTTCGATTCCCGGCCAATGCATCAAGTTCACGTTTTCCCGAAAAGCCACAAACAAGTAGTATTTTAAGCTAAGTGCACTTCTGGTAATTTACTGGTAATTTACAATTTCACCTTTGTAAATTCACAATTTCAATTTTTTAAATTATACCTATTGGCATGCATTTGGTTTTCCAACAACCAAACAAACCTCAATTGATAGTAGTCTTTAGAAGGTGATTTGTGAGTAGGTGGTATTTGGAGGTGCAATGTGGCCACGTACAGACATATATGCTCTTTAAAGCAGCTTTAGAAAAATATTCATAATTTTAGATCTAAGAAAAAAATGCCAAAATTTATCCCCTTGAAAATGAATTAAAAACATAGAGCCTCCGTTAGCAGAGTGGCGCAGCGGAAGCGTGCTGGGCCCATAACCCAGAGGTCGATGGATCGAAACCATCCTCTGCTATTTGCGATGTCTTTTTGTTGATGAAACCTGATCTTAGAAGGGACTGAATGCCTTTACAACAGACTATCACATCTAGCTTGTGTACTAGCTCTGGATGTGTAAGAATCCCTAAAGTTGCTTGTTAGAAATACCTCTTTCCCATTTTTAACGGAGGTAAATCTTGTTCTTTATGTCCGGTAAATCTCTTGGAATTTAATTTTTCAGATTTGGGGACCACTACACCTCGAAGGAAATGGCAACCAACTCCAGTATTCTTGCCTGGTGAATCCCAGGGACGGAGGAGCCTGGTGGGCTGCCGTCTATGGGGTCGCACAGAGTTGGACACGACTGAAGCGACTTAGCAGCAGCGTTACACCTCGTAGGGATTGGAATGTGACCTTCGTAAGATCTCTGGTATCTTGTACGTCAGACAACGGTTACATTTTGTGATAAGATCTGTAACCAACATCTCAATCTTCAAATTGTTGATATTTTTATAATGATGACAGGCATTCCAGAACAGCTATTAAAATGAAAGGACATTTGTAACAGGCAAGATATTCCTCATGGGAATATATCTAGACAATCTAATCAGTTCTGTAGTCGTGGCCGAGTGGTTAAGGCGATGGACTTGAAATCCATTGGGGTCTCCCCGCGCAGGTTCGAATCCTGCCGGCTACGTAGCCTTTTTTTCGCCCCTCCCCCCTCCTCTCCAGGTCCAAGTACCATCTGTGGCAGCTTGACACGGAATACACTGTTTCCCTGATTATTATTATCTTTCTCCATAAAATTGGATGGAGGAAATTTTAGTCCCCTAGTATAATTGTAGAGAAAATCTTTGAAATTTACTTTGGTAAACGCTAGGGATTTCTGAGACCATTATAAATATGTTTTTTTTTTTTTTTTTTTTTTAAATATTTTTAAAGCTCAGGCATTAATTAATTTTAAACTATCTCCCGAACTTAAATTCAGTTCAGGTCTGACTTTCGATCCTCGCTTGCCTCGTTTTCCCCTTAATGAACTTCCAAGAATTTGGGTATATCAAGGCATCACTATTCTATTCGTGAATATTTTGACGTCTCAGAACCAGTATTTCAAACAGAAATTTCCAATCCTTCTGGAGCCCTCTTATCATTCCATTTAGGAGGCCAGATTGTAGGGAGGAAGTATCAGTTGAAGAACATTCAAAACTGTTTTCAGATTTTGGCTAAATTTTATTAAAAAAAAAAAAAACCAAAAACCCCCAAACATACCAAAAACTGTTTCGCTTGCTAAAACTTTCTAAGACATATGCACACGGTATATACGACAGAAATAAGAATGAATATAACAAAATTTCAACTTATATTAAACTTGCAATCGATCCATTTGGAAATGCGGATAAGCAAAAAGAAGTTTGTAAAAATACTCCAAAATTTTTCCTTAATCTCAAATTTCCCAATACGTTCCTAACTTATCTTGAACGTTTTTCTTCTTTTTCTATATTCACACGTGTCCTATGGAATTTTTAAATGTAGACACCATATATAGTCATTCATGGCCCAGGTCAGAAATTCAGCAAGTGCAGTTTTGATTTTGCAAGGAAGGCAGGTACTCAAACCCTACGTGGACTCTGAGAATACCTGGAAGCGAAGTGAGCTCTACGCTTTTTGCATTGTGGAGCACTGATAATGAGGCCTTCATTCATACAAGACAGAAATCATCAGAATAAAGTGCATGTGACACACGGCAGCCACATTCCTAACTGCTTGCCTCCAAAAGTGTGTAGTGGCCCCATGGTGTAATGGTTAGCACTCTGGACTTTGAATCCAGCGATCCGAGTTCAAATCTCGGTGGGACCTGGCTTTTGGTGCCTTCTCTCCCCGTTTCTTCAATCACTGTGGTACCTCGAGGAGGCCAGGCACCTAAGCACTTGCGCGGCTAGACACCCCATCCCCGTCAGCTAGGAGGCAATATCCTGCCGAACAACTTTCTTTATCCATTCATCTGAGATTTCCCATGTGTTTTCTTCTCCATTTCCTTCTCTGGACCACAGAATCCCCTCAGATTCTAATAATTTAGATTGCTGTCTGCTTGACTTCGCGTTTATACCCCTGACCTCAGTTCTGGGTCCGAGTTCCATCAGTTTTTAATATGAACTGGGTCCTGAGAAATTCGTAGTGTCTGTGAGCCTTGGTCGTTGCATTTCATTCGGATCCTTTGCTGACTGGGATACAACTGATTCTTCATATATATATTTAAAATAAAAATTATAGTTCATAAAGTCCTGAATAGAAGCACAGGCGCTTCAATGAATATTCAGAAATCTTCCAGCAGCTAGTAGGTTGTGGTGGCCCCATGGTGTAATGGTTAGCACTCTGGACTTTGAATCCAGCGATCCGAGTTCAAATCTCGGTGGGTCCTTACTTAGTTTTGGTGGCCAGCCAATTTTCTCTTGGTTTGCCTCAGATTGATAACGTACACATCGGTTTCTGGGCATAACCTTGCCACTCAGGCATCCTCCGGAGAAGCATTCTCCCTTACTGTCTTCTGGGACTCCTACGAAGTGGATCAGATCTGTAAGTGAACTACCTACTTGAGTGATTAAGAGTTTATATATCAAAGGCCTTTATAGGAGTCCCAGAAGACAGGCCCCACCTGTGACCCTTTTCTCCTTCGGAGCTCAGGCAAATGCTCTGTAGGCTGCAAAACTCTGCACACAGACCAGAAAATGTCCAAAACATAGAATAAGATTCTAAGCTATCGGTCATCTGAGAGTCTCCACTATCTCTTTACAGGACAGTCTAAAGTCTCCACTGTCTCTTAATGTTCCCACTGAATCTATGCTGAAGCCTTTGAAAGATCAACTGACCAGGATACAAATCTTCCTGTGAAGGTTATTTATATCAAGGTCCCATGGTGAAGTGGTTAACCCTCTGGTCTCTGAGTACAACAATATCAGCTGTCAGTGGGACTCTACATTCCTTCTGTTGACCTTCTCACCACAGTTTGAGCATGTATCCTCCAGTACTCTCAATGACAGCCAAATAAGAGTCCCCATAAATGTCTGGGCTCCAAAATCACTGCAGATGGTGACTGCAGCCATGAAATTAAAAGACGCTTACTCCTTGGAAGGAAAGTTATGACCAGCCTAGATAGCATATTCAAAAGCAGAGACATTACTTTGCCAACAAAGGTTCGCCTAGTCAAGGCTATGGTCTTTCCTGTGGTCATGTATGGATGTGAGAGCTGGACTGTGAAGAAGGCTGAGCGCCGAAGAATTGATGCTTTTGAACTGTGGTGTTGGAGAAGACTCTTGAGAGTCCCTTGGATTGTAAGAACATCCAACCAGTCCATTCTGAAGGAGATCAATCCTGGAATTTCTTTAGAAGGAATGATGCTAAAGCTGAAACTCCAGTATTTTGGCCACCTCATGCGAAGAGCTGACTCATTGGAGAAGACTCTGATGCTGGGAGGGATTGAGGGCAGGAGGAGAAGGGGACGACAGAGGATGAGATGGCTGGATGGCATCACTGACTTGATGGATGCGAGTCTGGGTGACCTCCGGGAGCTGGTGATGGACAGGGAGGCCTGGCGTGCTGCAGTTCATGGGGTCGCAAAGAGTCGGACACGACTGAGCGACTGATCTGATCTGATCTGATCTGATAAATGTGTGCCTCTGGCATTCTAGAAAAAGTTCTGCAAAGTTCTTCCTGCTTATTAAGCCGCAGTCATGGAAGTGCTTTAGAACCTCTGCATTAATTTCCTATTGCTGCTGTAGTAATTGACCACAAATTTAGTTACTTAAACAACACAAATTTACTTTCTTACAGTTCTGGAGTTCAGAAGTCTAAAATCAAGGTTTCAGAATGGCTGATGCTAAAGCTGAAACTCCAGTATTTTGGCCACCTCATGTGAAGAGTTGACTCATTGGAGAAGACTCTGATGCTGGGAGGGATTGGGGGCAGGAGGAGAAGGGGATGACAGAGGATGAGATGGCTGGATGGCATCACTGACTCGATGGGTGTGAGTCTGAGTGACCTCCGGGAGTTGGTGATGGACAGGGAGGCCTGGCGTGCTGCAGTTCATGGGGTCGCAAAGAGTTGGACACGACTGAGCAACTGATCTGATCTGATGTTTCTTCTGGAGACTTCAATGAAGAATATTTCAAGAGACTCCAAGAATATTTCCTGGCTTTTTTCAATTTTAATGGCCTCTTCCATGCATTGCTTCTTGGTTCTGCATTCACATTTCCTACTATTGAATCTGATTCTCCTTTGGGTCCACTTGGATAATCCAGGATACTCTTCCATCTTGAAATCCTCAATTTAATCATATCTGCAAAATGTCTTTTACCAAGTAAGGTAAGGTATTCTTAGATATTATGAGTGATATCATACAGTATTTGTCTTTTTTTATATGTCTTATCTCACTTAGCACAACACCCTCAAGGTCCATGTTGTCTGGAATGGCAGAGTTTCCTTCTTTCTTGTGGCTGAATAACATTCCATTACACACACAGACACAGACACACACACACACCGCATTTTCTTTATTCATTTCCTGACAATTTTTTCCCATATCTTGACTATTGTAAACAGTGTTGTAATAAACATAGGAGTGCATATATACTTTTGATATCCTGTTTTCATTTCTTTTGGATAAATAACTAAAACTGGGATTGTTGGGTTATAAAATAGACCTAGTTTTAAGCCTTTTGAGGATCCTTCACACTGTTTTCTTTAGTGCTTGGAGTGTGGTATTTTATTTTTTTCTTCCTTTATCAAAGTAAGAAGGCCATTTATAGGGAGAAAAGACATTTTCTTCGTAAGTTAAAAAAATAATAATGTAATTTCACAAATAAAACTCGGTTGTGTAGAGAAATATAATTTTATCAGGGGGGACTCATGTAGGTGACGAGGTGGCCGAGTGGTTAAGGCGATGGACTGCTAATCCATTGTGCTCTGCACGCGTGGGTTCGAATCCCATCCTCGTCGTCCTGTCCCCTCCCGCTGCAGGGTGGGAGTGAGGTTTTAGTGCCTTGTGAACAAGAAAGTATTAACCGTTACAGACGAACTGTGTAACTTTCACTATCAATAACGCGTGTTTTTAACCCCTTTTGTAGAGAGATTAGGAAATCCGTCGCGGGGTTGAGAGAGTTATGAAATTGCTGCCTCTGCTCAGGCTCAGGTGTGCTCACTGATTCTACTGCTTCTCCACCGGAGTCAAAAACTGATTCCGGGCCTTCTGAGTTCTGTTGCCTGTTAACACCCTGCCCAACCCGCGGGCCGTCTCCTTCCTGCCTGCGTTCCAAACAGTGAAACAAATTACACACTCCCAGGGAGTTTTCTCAAAATGTCCTTGTTTCCGCCACACCTTCACACAGCTGAATCAGTAAACCTGAGGTTGCAAGCACCACAGGTGACTCTGATGGGCTGAGAACCACGGGTCATTCTTTTCATTCACTGCTCCCAACCGCTCTCCAGCCATGGTTCCTTGTCTCGGCAGTTTTTGTATATATATTTGCCTTTTAAATCCCCGGCAGCACGTTTCCAGGTCCAAGGCACTCTCTCCTTACACCTCATCACTCCCTACCCGCCCCACGGTGGCCCCCAATCTCTTCGTCAGACTCTAGCTTTATCTGAACCCTGGTCCCTGCTTTCAGGAGCAGAAACTGTTCACATGCTCTGCTTTTGCTCATGCAGTCACTTCTGCCTGTAAAGTCACTACTCCTTGGTGGCAAAATCTTTTTGCACGAGGCACATCATATGTACCTTTTCCGTGAATTCTCAAATGAAAGCATCATTCTCCTCTTTGTGTTTTGTATGAATGAATTTAGTCAAAGATCTTTTCAGGAGTTTCAGGCTCTATTTGTTTCCTTCCTTCTTTGATCATCTTCTGCCATTTGTATCTTAATTTTAGCACATAATCCCATAAAATCTCATCTGTTCCCCTCTTTTCTTTCACTTTACAGGCAAACTATAGTAAAGGGCTGAGTACATGGTGTGGAATAACAAAATTTGAAGGGACCATAAAGATAATCTTCTGGAAAATCCTCCCTCCCATCACTTGTCTCTTTTATGGATGAGAAAACTGAGGTAGAGACCAGACAAATTGCTTGTTTAAAAAAAAAAAAAAAAAAATCATATAACCAACTTTTCCCTACTAAGGTTCGTGGGAACCAAGGTCTTTTAGATCAAGAGGTTAAGATGATAAGGTCTTCCGAAGACTCTTGATAGTCCCTTGGACTGCAAGGAGATCCAAACCAGTCCATTCTGAAGGAGATCAGCCCTGGGTGTTCTTTGGAAGGAATGATGGTATAGCTGAAACTCCAATACTTTGGCCACCTCATGCAAAGAGTTGACTCACTGGAAAAGACTCTGATGCTGGGAGGGATTGGGGGCAGGAGGAGAAGGGGACGACAGAGGATGAGATGGCTGGATGGCATCACCTACTCGATGGACGTGAATCTTGAGTGACCTCCGGGAGTTGGTGATGGACAGGGAGGCCTAGCCTGCTGCGATTCATGGGGTCGCAGAGTCTGACACGACTGAGCAACTGAACTGAACTGAACTGAACTGAATGTGTTCAAATCCAGTGACTGGGATTTTGATTTTTGAAACTTATAAAATTCTTCTAAAGTACACTGGTCGTAGGTCAGCAGATCTTCCAAAGGCTCATGAGGATTGAGACCTATGAAGTACAAATTTTGCAGTAAAATCTGTTTTTGAATTTTATAAGATATGGCTTATGTGGTACAGGTGGTTCAAAGATGGCTCACAAACTATAACCCATTTTATTTGGAAAATTAAAACCGAGGAAACAATGATTCAGATTGGAGGCCAAAGGGGAGTCTTGAGGAATTGGTATATGTTTTTTTATATCTTTGAATTTTCTCCAACAAATAATCACAGATATTGGCTATCTGAGCAGTCAGCCTTAACCCTCTTGCCTCTCCATCCCCATGTTACCTTGTTTGAGAAAAGGTTGTAGGGGTACCACCCTTTTAGATCCTTGTCTCCTCAACTTTGCACACTGTAAACTTTCAACAGATAATCATGAAATAATAGGATACTGTATATGTGTGTATGTATACATGTGTGCATGATATTGACATGGGAGGAAAAAGAACTTTGTCCAGGCAGAATATACCTAGGGTATTTATCACTTCTTTTAATACACATTAAAGGATTATTTGGGGGTTCTCAGTGGGTAAGAAACCCTCACTCTCCCAGTGCAATGTAACAGAGGGAGACACAGGCTGCCTCCCTGGGTTGGGAAGATGGCAATGCATAGTATTTTTGCCTGGAGAATCCCATGGACAGAGGAACCTGGTGGGCTATAGTTCATAGGGTTGAAAAGAGTTCCACGCAAAAGATAATTTTAAATGTGTTAATCTCTTCTATTGTTTCCAAAAAACAGAGAAAGAGGAATATGTTTAGTAGAGAAGAGCAAAGCCTCCATATGACTTGAGTCTGGGAACATCATATGTTTCACTAAGAACTCAACATTGGAAATTAAGTTTTCTTCATCCTAACTTATTATTAAATTCGGTTATTTAGGTACAGAAAAAAGTTTTTGTATATTTTGTGTGGTTATCTTCTCTGCCTTCCTGTTTGCATACACTTTGCAAACAGTCTAGCTCTTTTAATGACTTTAATATTTTGTTCTGTAATTTCGGTTTGAATAAAAGCTGTTCTCATCCTTTTGATGGCAATAAAACCAAAGGAAAAAAAAGAAGTTCAGATGGAAAAGGCAGGAGAAGAGTGGAAACCAGTGACAGATTCCAGCAGCCGGAACTCAGGACTAACAGAGAAGAGATTGTGGCTTTGGACAAAGTCATGGGAAAGGAGAAGCAACAGGTTTCCTCCTGTGCTACCAACTGGGGGCTCAGTTGGAGAGAGCTCCACTTACACATCGGAATTTCCTTTTCAAGGACAAGCTGAGTCTGTGAAGATGAAACTCAGGAGCTCAAATCCAAATTTAGGGAGAACGTGAGGGCCCCCAAATTATTGGAAGCTTTGTTAGAGTTTTGATTTCCAGCCACTCTTCACTCTGGTTCTCTGAAGGCTTTTGAGAATAATCTCTTAAAAATAGGGCAGAAAGAAAACGGTTCGAGACACAGTAAACATAGGGCTTTCGATAGCCTATCCAGGAGATATGGCTATTAAATTCTATTTTTACAGGAGTGAAAAGTCAAAGCTAACCACGAAGGGATTCGAACCCTCAATCTTCTGATCCGAAGTCAGACGCCTTATCCGTTAGGCCACGTGGTCTCCAAGGACATGTGGCTCCTGAGACACTTAGTAAATTTTCTGTCTCGTCCTGAATCGTGAGAGATGCATAATGGCAAAGAGGCAATGTTCCCCGCACCACCCGCGCCCTGTCTTTAGAAAAATGGAAATTCGAGATTACAGGGGTTATTTGGGGCCAAGGAGTACTGCCTTGTGAAAGATAAGAACTGACAATTATTTCGGTCTTGGGTACTCCACGGAGGGACTATATGGCACATAAAGGATGCCAAAACGTTGTATACATATATATGCACAGCCTTGTTGGAGACTCTGTCTTATCTTTGAGAAAATTATTGGCCTGGAAATTCAGCCAAAATGATTTTTGAGCATGATTGGTGTCTTTCTTTTCATGACTTTTCCACTCAAGCAAGAGAGTCCGTGTCATCCTTGAAGATGGAGGACAAGGAAGGCTTCTCTAGTATTTGCTTGTGTGTATCTTTTCCTTTTTGTGTCTACACTTTTTTTCTTTGTTGTAATAAATCTTAACCTTGGATATATGATTCATGTGAATCCTTCCAGCGAATCACCAACTACTGGGTGGTCATAGGGCTACTGGAAACATCATTTTCCCTTTCCCCCGTTGCACTTAGTGTACACGCTTTTAAAGAAATATCTGTACTGTACATACGAGTACTATGCATAGTTACATATTGTTTTAAAAGCATGTCTACGCTGTAGGCTACTTAATGAGTTTTCTTAGTTCCTAGCACAGTATGTAACATAAATATCTGAATAGGAATCCTTTCTGAGAGAGGAAAAAATATATAAAACAGTCCACACATATATTTTAAAAATAAGCATAGAGAATAGTTCTGTTAGAGGTTGAAAAGGAAGGTAGAGGGTAGAGACACATTTACAGTAGCGGCCGAAGTGGTCTTCTCAGGTCAGCATACAATTAAGGTCACTAAACTCTGCACTCTGTCTCAAACTGTTACTTATTTACTCCAAAGATTAAAACTCTAGTAGTTGCAAAGAATCTGCGCAGGCATGGCCCAGGAGATTTTTAGTTTGTCACTTTAACTACATGGCCTCAATTTCTTACAAACAGTGCTTTCTGAATTATGAATAGAAAGAAGCATAACTAGATCTGGGCTTCCACTCCTGCTCTCTTAATTCAGCACTTTCACAGCATCACAAGACAATGAACGCTGTCATGAAAACTGGAGACAATAACAACATGGTTACTTTGGCAAACAGAAGAAATCACGGAAACGGTTTTCACATGTATTTTCAGGGTATTTTTTAGCAGTTCAGAAAAATCTGAAACTAGCAGAGGATGGTTTCGATCCATCGACCTCTGGGTTATGGGCCCAGCACGCTTCCGCTGCGCCACTCTGCTTTACACTGTCAGAATCTTACTAATAATACATTTAACTGTACTAGGAAGCACGCCTCTAACTTTAGAAAACTGTAAGGGCGGGGTCGGGGACGGGTATTTATTTCAATACTTTGCCTACAAGATACCAACAGCTTAGATTAATGTCGCTATCAGAATCAGACAAAACAAGGAGTAGAAAAGTAAACATTAATACGGAGTTAAGTTACTGGGCGCAGGAGGAACGGTTAGATGATTAAATCCGAATCACAAGTTTTAATAATCACAGAAGAAAACGAAAATAAGACGTGAAAGGAACTTTGGTTCCCGCGGCTGGCGAGATTTCTACCGGAGAATCGCTAACCAACCATGTATTTGTTTTTTGTGAAAAAAACCTTTTGGTTAGATTTCCCTTGGCTTGGTGATGGAAAAAGCGAGGTCTTGAAGCTTTTAAACTCCTCTGGAGAGGGGTTTCGATTTGAAGGGGTTTTGTTACCGGGACGGAGCAGCAGTGCTGAAGGCCCCGTAAACGTGGAGGTAAAGCCGGGCCCTCATTTCCAACGAAGGTTACAGCAGTTCCGGTCATGTGGGCCATGGCTCCAGTGCAACCGTCCCAAAGCATCCTAAGCAGCAAAAGAAAATTAGTAAAAAATGTTAATTTCTTTAGTCTGACCCAGTTTTAAATTGCGTTCGAAAATTCCTGCTTAGGGAAGGAGGGCCCACCGGAGAATCCTCAGCGAAGGGCCCGCTCGGTGGGCGGGGACTAAGTTGTTGTGACGTCACCAAGAACTGGGTCACGAGGGGAGGGGCGGGCTGGCAGGCTAGATGAATGTGCCCGCTAAAGCGCTTTCAGTTCTCACTTCGGTCCGGAATCCGCTCATATAAAGGAATTGCCTGTGCTTTGTCGGTGCTGTTTTGGAAGTTCTCTTGGCAGCTTTACCATGTCTGGACGCGGCAAGGGCGGGAAAGGCCTTGGAAAAGGTGGCGCTAAGCGTCACCGCAAGGTTCTTCGCGATAACATCCAGGGCATCACCAAGCCTGCCATCCGTCGTCTGGCCCGGCGTGGAGGAGTTAAGCGCATTTCTGGCCTCATCTATGAGGAGACCCGCGGGGTGTTGAAGGTGTTCCTGGAAAATGTGATCCGCGACGCGGTCACCTACACCGAGCATGCCAAGCGCAAAACTGTCACCGCCATGGATGTGGTCTATGCCCTGAAACGCCAGGGCCGCACCCTCTACGGCTTTGGCGGTTAAGCTGCCGCTTCTCGGCGTTCCTAATATTCCCACCAAAGGCCCTTTTCAGGGCCGCCCACATATTTCGATAAAAGAGCTGGCTACCGCTTCTGGCTGTTTTCTCTTGTTTATTAAGGCACATCTCATGCTCAGTTTCCGCTAAACAAAGCCCACCTCTCGGAACTTAACATTGGAGGATGGTATGGTAACCCACCCCAGTATTTTTCCCAAGATAATACCATGGGTAGTATTGCAGAGTCAGACATGATTGAGTACGCACCCACACAGGAAGTTTTAGAGAAGTGGAGGTTCACTGTGGTTTTAAGAATAACTTCGGCGCGTTTAAGTTTTATGAGACCCTGTCTACCCCAGAAAGATTTCCTTAATTCTGGGATATTTCGAATTTGGAATCGAGTATCCGCGGCACTTGATTATTACACAGAAGTCGGCTTACACTCACCGCGATGTAGCGATGTCTGGCTCTCCCCCGGCGGTGCCCTGTGCTCAAGATGGCGGCGAGGCAGAGGAACAAAGAAAGCCCGCGCCCGCGGCGGGAAGCGCGACTCGGAACAAAGGCGAATTCACGAGTAGGGCGGGTCTTTCCCTCAGCGGGGGCGCGCTCCTGGGCTCGGCTGGCGTGTGGCGCTGCTGCTGTGCTCTGCTGACTAAAACTTGTACCCATGCATTGGGGGACAATTAAAATGGACCCACCGGGAGAGCTACCATGTATTAGGTATAGAGGACACTAGACTCTGAATTCCTGTTTGAAAAATTTAAAAAGTCGACAGGCAGTATGTTTTAAATGAACAACATAAATGGCACGTAGGCTTAAGATTAAATATTTAAAAAAGTACTATACAGACATCAGGATTTTTTTACCTCAAAGGAAGTATGCACTGTTTTTGTTTTAAAAAGTTACCGGTATACTCACTGCCTAACTAAATAACTAATAGTCGGTGCACATGAACAAATCCCTGTTATACCTTAAATGTCTTAGAGATCTGATTTGTTCAGAGGAAGATCCAATCTTCCCTTTTGTTCTGTCTCAGGTCTCTTAATGCATTGATAAACGTTTTCTCCAGATTTCCTGGATCTCACTTAGTTTTTTGACATTGATTTGATGTAGACCTGGCCTATAGAATGTGCTCCTGGTTTGGCTTGTTTCCTGATGGGGTTATTTTCCTTGATTTCTGTACCCTGTATGACCTACAAAGTAAAGTGATTTTCCCCTAGATTTGACTGCAATAACATTAATTTTCTTGTCAAGGAACAGGTTATAGATCATTGTATATAAATACTATTGTACATCAGGGTCACTTGTTAAGGGGATTATGTAGGTTCTAGGTCAGTCATTGGTTTAGGATAATTATTAATAGTTTCTTCGTAAAATCTGATTTCTCCTCCTTATGGCTGGCAAGAAGTTTGTAGGGTGATACTTTGAAAGCCAGAAATCAATAGAGTAATTTGGAATGTCATCTCCTTTAAAGATATGGGCTCTGGTGTTTAAATATGAAAATAATCAGATGTTATTGGAGCTAAGGCACTGATTTGAGGAGATAAATTCATACGATGATGTTAATTTAACAAACAAAACTGAGCACATGGCATGTACCAGACACTGTTCGATGCTATGGAATTATAGCAGTAAACAACGGTGAACAAAACAGTATTTCTAAGTTCATGGAGCTTATATTTTGTTGGAAGGGGCACAGACAAAACAGGTAAAACAGTTTTTTAGGTAGTGCTACGAAGAAAACTGAAGCTGAGAAAAGCTTTATAGAGTAGAGGAAGGAGATGGTAGTTTAAATGATATGGGAAGATTTTGGGAAAAAATCTGACTCTAATTCAGAAGACGCAGGTTTGATCCCTGGGTCAGGAAGATCCACTGGAGAAGGAAATGGCAACCTACTCCAGTATTCTTGTCTGGGAAATCCTGTGGACAGAGGATCGTGGTGGGATACAGTCCATGGGGTCACAAGAGTCAGACATGATGTAGTAATTAAACCAGCATCACCAGAAGGCTTTACTTGTAAGTTATGCTTGGGGAAAAAAGATTGAGAAAGTGAAATTCCAAATGGAAGGAGGACTAAGTAGCAAAGCCTGGAGGTAGCAAGGAAGTTATCTGGTGGGCAGAGGGAGGCCAAGGGGGTGTGGAGAAAAGAGAGACCAAGTTTGAGAGGCAAATGGAGGTGAGTAGTTTGTTTATGGCCTTGGAACTCAACACATCTGACTATTAAAAAGATAACTCTAATCCTAGTGAGGCACGAGATAGTCCCTGGAAAATGAGGCATATGTTGCTTGAACTGGCCATCAAAGGCAGGGAAGACTTAGAGTCACAGGCACTACGTTGTCCTCAAAAGAGTTCAGGGAACAGAATTGTTTTTTCAACAGGGGCAGGCCTATTAGAAGCGGTTTGTATTGTTCGCAGTGCCAGACAAGGAATCCTAATTGGTGTTAAATGCTAGTAGTCTTTCCAGCCCATTGCCTTGTTCAAGGCCTCAGGATTCTGAGATTCTAAAGTGGGCAGACCTGAGGACAAGTACCCGGAACTTCAACTAGCCGCTTTAGCAACAGCTAATATTTTAGAGGACTCTCTTTGTGCCAGCACCACCCTAAGGGCTCTTTTATTGATCACCCCAGCCATATCACATAGTAGTTGTTAATTATTATTCCCATATTAGAGGTAAGGAAATGTTCACAAAGGGTTTAAGTACCATGTCCAAATTTAGCGTTCAAAGAGGATAAATATGCTGGGGGATTTCTCCTTAAACCATGCTTATCTATTTCTTGAATATACGTATTTGTTTTCCAGAATACACTGTTTTAAACTGTATTTACAATTAACCTTGGAAAGTGAGAAATGAATGCTTTAATTATATGCAGGCTTTAGGGAATTTCCTTCACAAGCACTATTACAAAATGTAGTAACATTTAATGTTCACAAAAGTCTATGTAGATATAGGGAGAAAAAATTTTCCCTTCTTTCTTTCCATATTCTTTGGTTGGTCTAATTGATACAAGATATATTAACAGGGAAAGACAAACCGAAACACCTGATTTGTATTACCTCCTCTGTACACTGGAGATCCCCAGTAAAACTGAGAAGACTACAAAATGCCTGAGCCACTACCTTAAAATACCATCTTTAGATTAAAAACAAAAACATGATGGGAGTGGGTAGTCCGTTGTTTTCAGAAGTAACCAGGAAAAGCAATGTAAACATTGTTAAGATTGTTAATGCTGATTTAAGTAGTGTCCTTTTCCATAAAAAGCAGATTCTATTTGGACATTTTCTTCCCGGTGAAGCAAGGGAAACACGCTTACCATTGGATTATTTACGTTATAAATGTAAATGTCTTTAGGAAACACTATCTTTTCTAAGTATTAAGAGATTTTCCTGCTTCTTAAAATAGCCAGCTTAGAATAACTGACATCCTACCTTTTAAGAGACGTTTGCAAAGACACGTGGCTAATATGTAGCAAATTAAAACTTTTGCGGTCAGGCTTAGCGCTGCTCAAAATTAGCTTCTTTGGCATTAGTGATTCGGGCATAGACATTTTTACTCATACCACAATGGTCAGAAACCTTAACCTTGATGGCTGTATATAATCTTTCTCACTGCTTGAGCGAGCAATTTTTATAGTCTGGAAAGTTACAGATCCTTTGAGACAAAGTGGGTGGCTCTTAAAAGAGCCTTGAGTTATTTGCGTTGTTTGAAAAGACGAAATTTACTTGGAGCTGGTGTACTTGGTGACAGCCTTGGTACCCTCAGACACCGCGTGCTTGGCCAGCTCCCCGGGTAGCAGCAGGCGCACTGCTGTCTGGATCTCCCTGGATGTGATGGTCGAGCGCTTGTTGTAATGCGCCAGGCGCGATGCCTCGCCCGCGATGCGCTCGAAGATGTCGTTGACGAAGGAGTTCATGATGCCCATGGCTTTGGACGAAATGCCGGTGTCCGGGTGGACCTGCTTCAGCACCTTGTACACGTACACGGAGTAGCTTTCCTTGCGGCTACGCTTGCGCTTCTTCCCGTCCTTCTTCTGCGCCTTGGTCACCGCCTTCTTGGAGCCCTTCTTAGGGGCAGGAGCGGACTTGGCTGGCTCAGGCATCACAAAATCAAACAGGACCAGGAGATGAACACAAAATACGCCCACAAGCGAAAGATCTTAGTATTTGCTTGGCCTGTATGCAAATGAGGGATGGCAGAATTAGAATTTATGATTGGTCGTTTCATCACATCCTAACCTCTGATAGGCTCTTTATTTCAAACTCTTATTGGCTCTTCCCTTAGCTCACCGTTACATAATTTGACCTTTTCACTGCAAGCTCCCTATGTAAATTAGCAGGTGTTGTTTCAGATCTGGCTTTTGATTGGCTTGGATTTGGCCAATTGCATAGGTTGTTTTACCAAACCGCCGAAGAGTATAATTACCTAGCTTCTTGTGCCGTGAGAATCCATTTCTCTGGGTCTCAACCTGTTTCTGGTGGTTCACTATGTCTGGTCGTGGAAAACAAGGCGGCAAAGCACGCGCTAAGGCGAAGACCCGGTCTTCGCGGGCCGGACTCCAGTTCCCTGTGGGCCGAGTGCATAGGTTGCTCCGCAAAGGCAACTACGCCGAGCGCGTCGGGGCTGGCGCTCCGGTGTATCTGGCAGCGGTGCTCGAGTACCTGACGGCCGAGATCTTGGAGCTGGCGGGCAACGCGGCCCGGGATAACAAGAAGACCCGCATCATCCCGCGTCACCTGCAGCTGGCCATCCGCAACGACGAGGAGCTCAACAAGCTGCTGGGCAAAGTCACCATCGCTCAGGGTGGCGTCCTCCCCAACATCCAGGCGGTGCTGCTACCCAAGAAGACTGAGAGCCACCACAAGGCCAAGGGCAAGTGAACCTACCTAGGTCTCGGTGTGTGTCGCTACAACCTATCTTTTACCCAAAGGCTCTTTTAAGAGCCATCCACATTTTCACATTTAAAAGAGCTCGTAAACAACAGTACTCCCGTCTGTGCGTTATGATAGTTACATTGAAGCTGGGTAGATACTACAGCATGTTTACATGTTTACAAAAGCTGGACTGGCTGTTTCTCTACAGAAAAGGGGAAACATTCCTACCGTGCCAAAAAATGAGGGTAGTGGTGGTAGCCTGGAATGTCAGGCTACGGTCTTTTGAGACAGCAAAAGGAAAGAAACGCTGGGATCAGTGCGGGCTTTTCAAATAAATCAATTTCTGTTCACTGGTGCTTAATGGAAACCTAGCAACAGTTAGGGTTAAGTAGAAAATGGTCCTTTTTATTGCTTTGACTCTGCCCTCCCTTGAAAAAGAGTAGGAAGGAGTCTTATACAGTCTCACTTCAGTTCATTCGCTCAGTCGTGTCCGACTCTGCGACCCCATGAACTGCAGCATGCCAGGCCTCCCTGTCCATCACCAACTCCCGGAGCCTACCCAAGACTCATGTCGGTGATGTTATCCAACCATCTCATTCTCTGTCGTCCCTTTCTCCTGCCTTCAGTCTTTCCCAGCACGAGGGTCTTTTCAAATGAGTCAGCTCTTCGCATCAGGTGGCCAAAGGATTGGAGTTTCAGCTTCAACAGCAGTCCTTCCAATGAACACCCAGGACTGATCTCCTTTAGGATGGACTGGTTGGATCTCCTTGCAGTCCAAGGGACTCTCAAGAGTCTTCTCCAACCCCACAGTTCAAAAGCATCAATTCTTCGGCGTTCAGCTTTCTTTATAGTCCAACTCTCACGTCCATACATGACTCCTGGAAAACTTCTACAGTCTAGAAGTGGGAAATAGGGCCGTCGGTAAGGATGCAAGTTTGTGCTCTTTTTCACAGGGAAATTTCAAAATTAGCTAGGCTGGTTAAGTTAGGCCCGGGTGGTTGTCTCTGGTGGTCCTTGAGCTTATTGTACCAAGACTTTCTGGAATGAAATATGCTCACAAAAGAGTGTTTTTTTAGGAGAAGTAAACACCAACTGCATAGTAAATTCTAACCATAAAGTAATCATTTTCAAAGTGCGGTTAAGCAAGAAAGAAAACCATCTGTCAGAGTGGGCTCAAAGAATAGAGTCTAAAATGGAGGCTACTAGTTTCTGCTATAACAAATTGAAGCATAAATCTCATTTGGCCACCATGGGAAAGTCAATGATTTTTTTCTTCGCATTTTTGCCGCTCACCTCTGGCCTGTCGCTTTCCCTGATTTCCTAATGGAGCTAGGAAATGGCTGTCCAAGGCAATCTAAATTCAGAACAGAAAAATAACCATTGAGAAAAAAAGAGAAGACAAGTGAACCTCTTTCTAAAGCTTGATCCTCGGAATTTCAGCCCCATTACATAGATCTGAATCAGAACAGGCATCTTTCCTGATGTCCAAGTGGTTGCTTATTTACAGTTTGAGAAGCCCTGAATTTAGACCTAGGATATTACCTCCTTTGGATAGCAGACTTCAACAAAAAGGATTGAAAAGTGAAGTAATTCATCCAATCAGAACCTTTAGAAATTAACCAGTCACTTCAGTGATTCTTCAGCCAATGAATTTGTTTCGCGGGAGTTTTGAACTAGAGTAAAACCAATCAGACTGTTTCTGAGTATATATAAACGGAATGTCTTTCTCAACACATATTTAGTCTTTTTTCCTTTGTATTGCCATGGCTCGTACTAAGCAGACAGCCCGCAAGTCCACCGGCGGTAAGGCGCCGCGCAAACAGCTTGCCACCAAAGCGGCCCGCAAGAGCGCGCCGGCCACCGGCGGCGTGAAGAAGCCGCACCGCTACCGCCCCGGCACCGTGGCTCTGCGCGAGATCCGCCGCTACCAAAAGTCCACGGAGCTGCTGATCCGCAAGCTGCCGTTCCAGCGGCTGGTGCGCGAGATCGCGCAGGACTTCAAGACCGACCTGCGCTTCCAGAGCTCGGCGGTGATGGCGCTGCAGGAGGCGTGCGAGGCCTACCTGGTGGGGCTCTTCGAGGACACCAACCTGTGTGCTATCCACGCCAAGCGCGTCACCATCATGCCTAAGGACATCCAGCTCGCCCGCCGCATTCGCGGGGAGAGGGCGTAAAGCTACAACTGCCTCACGTCAACGAAAAAGGCTCTTCTAAGAGCCACCCACAGTTTCTTTAAAACAGCTGTCATTTAAAATTGAGCGTCTTGAGTGTTGGTTTGGGGTGCAAGCAGATTTAAAGTTGGGCATCTTTAAATAATTTGTCAGCTAATTTCTAAGGGGTACCTAGTGAATATAAAAGATCTCCGTTTCCCTTCGGTTGGCTTTATATACTGTCAGTAGTCGTATGCAAAAGTTACTCAAAGGTAGTAAGTTGGTTCTGTCTTGGGAAGTGGAATATGAGGACCTTAGGCAGGTGAACTGGGGGATTATTAAATTTGACAATAAGTCGTGTTTATGTAGTTTGGAAAGGGCTATAATTCGCGTGGTGTTAGTGTCAGATTGGATTACTTGAGCACATAGAAAACAAAAGGCTGAATTTGGGTGGAGGTGATTGTGGGTTTTTCATACTGTTCATACTGTTTTTCATACTGTTCATGGGGTTCTCAAGGCAAGAATACTGAAGTGGTTTGCCATTCCCTTCTCCAGCGGACCACACCCTGTCATCTCTCCACCATGACCCGCCCATCCCAGGTTGCCCCTCGGGCATGGCTTAATTTCATTGAGTTAGACAAGGGTGTGATCCTTGTGTGATTAGATTGACTAGTTTTCTGTGAGGATGGTTTTAGTGTATTTGCCCTCTGATGCCCTCTTTCAAGACCTACTGTCTTATTTGGGTTTCTCTTACCTCGGGCGTGGGGTATCTCATCCCGGCTGATCCTGGCTGCTCCCGGCCAGCGAAGCACAGCCATTGCACCTTACCTTGGACGAGGGGTCTCTCCTCACCGCCGCCCTTCCTGACCTCGGTCGTGGGGTAGCTCTTCATGAACAGTATGAAAAGACAAAATGATAGGATACTGAAAGAGAAACTCCCCAGGTCAGTAAGGGCCCAATATGCTACTGGAGATCAGTGGAGAAATAACTCCAGAAAGAATGAAGGGATGGAGCCAAAGCAAAAAGAATACCCAACTGTGGATGTGTCTGGTGATACAAGCAAAGTCCGATGCTGTAAAGAGCAATATTGCATAGGAACCTGGAATGTCAGGTCCATGAATCAAGGCAAATTGGAAGTGGTCAAACAAGAGATGGCAAGAGTGAATGTCGACATTCTAGGAATTAGCGAACTAAAATGGACTGGAATGGGTGAATTTAACTCAGATGACCATTATATCTACTACTGTGGGCAGGAATCCCTCAGAAGAAATGGAGTAGCCATCATGGTCAACAAAAGAGTCCTAAATGCAGTACTTGGATGCAATCTCAAAAATGACAGAATGATCTCTGTTCGTATCCAAGGCAAACCATTCAATGTCACAGTAATCCAGGTCTATGCCCCAACCAGTAACGCCGAAGAAGCTGAAGTTGAAAGGTTCTATGAAGACCTACAAGACCTTTTAGAACTAACACCCAAAAAAGATGTCCTTTTCATTATAGGGGACTGGAATGCAAAAGTAGGAAGTCAAGAAACACCTGGAGTAACAGGTAAATTTGGCCTTGGAATACGGAATGAAGTAGGGCAAAGACTAATAGAGTTTTGCCAAGAAAATGCACTGGTCATAGCAAATACCCTCTTCCAACAACACAAGAGAAGACTCTATACATGGACATCACCAGATGGTCAACACCGAAATCAGATCGATTATATTCTCTGCAGCCAAAGATGGAGAAGCTCTATACAATCAGCAAAAACAAGACCAGGAGCTGACTGTGGCTCGGACCATGAACTCCTTATTGCCAAATTCAGACTGAAATTGAAGAAAGTAGGGAAAACTACTAGACCATTCAGGTATGACCTAAATCAAATCCCTTATGATTATACAGTGGAAGTGAGAAATAGATTTAAGGGCCTAGATCTGATAGATAGAGTGCCTGATGAACTATGGAATGAGGTTTGTGACATTGTACAGGAGACAGGGATCAAGACCATCCCCATGGAAAAGAAATGCAAAAAAGCAAAATGGCTGTCTGAGGAGGCCTTACAAATAGCTGTGAAAAGAAGAGAAGCGAAAAGCAAAGGAGAAAAGGAAAGATATAAACATCTAAATGCAGAGTTCCAAAGAATAGCAAGAAGAGATAAGAAAGCCTTCTTCAGCGATCAATGCAAGAAATAGAGGAAAACAACATTCTGTTGTTGTTGGGAAAGACTAGGGATCTCTTCAAGAAAATCAGAGATACCAAAGGAACATTTCATGCAAAGATGGGCTCGATAAAGGACAGAAATGGTATGGACCTAACAGAAGCAGAAGATATTAAGAAGAGGTGGCAAGAATACACAGAAGAACTATACAAAAAAGAGCTTCACGACCCAGATAATCATGATGGTGTGATCACTGACCTAGAGCCAGACATCCTGGAATGTGAAGTCAAGTGGGCCTTAGAAAGCATCACTGTGAACAAAGCTAGTGGAGGTGATGGAATTCCAGTGGAGCTATTCCAAATCCTGAAAGATGATGCTGTGAAAGTGCTGCACTCAATATGCCAGCAAATCTGGAAAACTCAGCAGTGGCCACAAGATTGGAAAAGGTCAGTTTTCATCCCAATCCCAAAGAAAGGCAATGCCAAAGAATGCTCAAACTACCGCACAATTGCACTCATCTCACACTCTAGTAAAGTAATGCTCAAAATTCTCCAAGCCAGGCTTCAGCAATATGTGAACCGTGAACTTCCTGATGTTCAAGCTGGTTTTCGAAAAGGCAGAGGAACCAGAGATCAAATTGCCAACATCTGCTGGATCATGGAAAAAGCAAGAGAGTTCCAGAAAAACATCTACTTCTGCTTTATTGACTATGCCAAAGCCTTTGACTGTGTAGATCACAATAAACTGTGGAAAGTTCTGAAAGACATGGGAATACCAGACCACCTGATCTGCTTCTTGAGAAATCTGTATGCAGGACAGGAAGCAACAGTTAGAACTGGTCATGGAACAACAGACTGGTTCCAAATAGGAAAAGGAGTATGTCAAGGCTGTATATTGTCACCATGTTTATTTAACTTATATGCAGAGTACATCATGAGAGATGCTGGACTGGAAGAAACACAAGTTGGAATCAAGATTGCTGGGAGAAATATCAATAACCTCAGATATGCAGATGACACCACCCTTATGGCAGAAAGTGAAGAGGGGCTAAAAAGCCTCTTGATGAAAGTGAAAGTGCAGAGTGAAAAAGTTGGCTTAAAGCTCAACATCCAGAAAACGAAGATCATGGCATCCGGTCCCATCATTACATGGGAAATAGATGGAGAAACAGTGGAAATAGTGTCAGACTTTATTTTTCCGGGCTCCAAAATCACTGCAGATGGTGACTGCAGCCATGAAATTAAAAGACGCTTACTCCTTGGAAGGAAAGTTATGACCAACCTAGATAGCATATTCAAAAGCAGAGACATTACTTTGCCAACAAAGATTCGTCTAGTCAAGGCTATAGTCTTTCCTGAGGTCATGTATGGATGTGAGAGCTGGACTGTGAAGAAGGCTGAGCGCCGAAGAATTGATGCTTTTGAACTGTGGTGTTGGAGAAGACTCTTGAGAGTCCCTTGGACTGCAAGGAGATCCAACCAGTCCATTCTGAAGGAGATCAGCCCTGGGATTTCTTTGGAAGGAATGATTCTAGGGCTGAAACTCCAGTATTTTGGCCACCTCATGCCAAGAGTTGAGTCAATGGAGAAGATTCTGATGCTGGGAGGGTTTGGGGGCAGGAGGAGAAGGGGACGACAGAGGATGAGATGGCTGGATGGCATCACTGACTCGATGGATGTGAGTCTGAGTGACCTCCGGGAGCTGGTGATGGACAGGGAGGCCTGGCGTGCTGCAGAGAATCGGACACGACTGAGCGACTGATCTGATCTGATCTGATTTTAAAACCTAATTATGATGTCATGGTAACTCTCAACAAACAATATCTAAGACGGATAAATTTTTAATTCATTCCACATATATTTATTGAGTTTATAACAGTACTAGATGCTGTTCTATGCATTGGGAATATACTCATATGAGATCCAAACAGAAAAAATTCTTTGCTCTCATGGAATTTATATTTGACTCTGGAATAAACAATAAATCAGATAAACAAATATATGTAATAAATGAGTGCAATAAAGCAAGAATAAGGATTCTTATGGAGAGTTGAAATTTAGGTAAGGTAACCAATGAAGATGGCACTAAGAAGCCAGTTATCTCAGCAAAGCGTTGAAAGGTGAAGAGGCAAGCTGGGGTAAAAGGAGGAAGAAATGCTGAAGAGCTAGGGTGGCTATGTGGAAAGGGCTGGGCACTGTAGGAGAGATTAAAAAGCACAGAAATAAAAGGAGGCATGATCCTGTAGGGGCTTGTATACCACTGTAAAGAATTTAGCATTTGCTCTGAGTGAAATGGAAGAACTTGAGAGAAGTTGAACACAGTAGTTTTTGTGTCCTTTTCTCTCATTTAATCAGGTTCTGCTTTATTCTTCGGAGAAGGCAATGGCACACCACTCCAGTACTCTGGCCTGGAAAATCCCGTGGATGGAGGAGCCTGGTAGGCTGCAGGCCATGGGGTCGCTAAGAGTCGGACACGACTGAGCGACTTCACTTTCACTTTTCACTTTCATGCGTTGGAGAAGGAAATGGCAACCCCCTCCAGTGTTGTTGCCTGGAGAATCCCAGGGACGAGAGCCTGGTGTGCTGCCGTCTATGGGGTCGCACAGAGTCGGACACGACTGAAGCGACTTAGCAGCAGCAGCAGCTTTATTCTTACTGTATGTGTGCTCAGTCCTGTTTAGCTCTTTTGCGATCCCACGGACTGTGGCTTGTCAGGCTTCTCTGTCTATCGGATTCTCCAGGCAAGAATACTGGACTGGTTTTTAGTTGGCTGAATTGTGCTCCAGCACAAAAATCAAAGCCCAGTTTTCTTCATTTTGTGCTATTCAGACCTTGAAAATAGAGGCTGATCTGGGAGATTTATAGTTAGGGAGAAAAGAGAAAATTATTCATAAAATATAAACCTTTGGAGTTAAAGTTGATTCATAGCATAATACTTCAATTTACTAGTTTTTTTTTTTTTTTTTTCAATTTACTAGTTTTATGACCACAGGCAAATTGTTTGCTCTCAAGTACCAAACTTAATTTATTGGGATTCTTTCAGAACCAGGCAAAGAGTTTATGTATAGGGGAAAATGGTGAGCTCTCCAGCTTTATTTCACTGGGTCCTTCAGCCAGGAGTAGATCTGGCTGAATTCAAGCTGTGCTCCATATAGCACTCTTGATTGTTATGTCAGTTGCCACAAAGAGATGCTAACAATAATGGCCTTTGGAGCTGTCCAGCTGGAGAAGATTCATGACTTTATAAAGTCAAAGTCTACCTGAGTTTCTGCATGGATTATTTAATCTAATCCTCACAATAACTCTGTGGGTTGGGGGGACCATGTTACCTCAAATACTATGATGAAGAAACAGAAGCATAGTGAGGGGGGAATACCTTCTATAGTGGTTCATTTTGTTAAATCTGTCATGGATTTTATTTCTGGGGTTAGAGAATGGAAGGCATTTTATGTTACATGCATATTTTCCTTTTACCTCATCCATCCATTCATCAAAACCTTTTTGAGTGATTACTGTGTACTCAACAATTTTCTAGGTGCTGGAAAGAACAGTGCATAACATGGCAGAGATCTTTCTGTGTGGAGTTCACCAAGAGAAAATGAACAAAGATAAACACAGTATTTTGGCAGGTCAAGAGGCTTAAAAAAACATAAAGAGCCCAAGGGGATTAGGGACTGTCATAGAGGGGGAGATGGGTAGTGGACAGTTGCCATTTTAAATAGGGTAAGTGGGGAAGACTTTACAACTGAGATGAGACATGAAAGCCAGTGGCATGAAATCTGGAAGGGAGTGGGATCTTCATACTTCTGTAGAAAGATCATTCCTCACAAAGGAAACAATGATTGCGAAGGTCCCATGTTGGAAGCATTACTTGGAATGATGGCCACAGGATAGAACCAACTTTCTCTTTCACAAGCTGGAGTTTCTGGATAGCTCATCAATGAGTTTACACATCTCCCCCCGGCCCACCCCCCTCAAAAATCTTACTCCAGTTTCCTGAATACATTCAATTCAGATGTGGAATCTGGAGTCACAAAACACACCTCGGAGGACACTCAAGGAGTACAGTTTATTATGCCAGCGGGTCCAAGGGGAATCAATTCCCAACAAGGACCCTGAGAGGTCCAGTTTTATACCCCCCACTATGTGACTGGTTACATGTTAGCAACCTCTTTGTTGTATATGATTGAGTTTTACAAGTAGGTGCTAGGAGAACAAACAAGGTTAAAGCAGGGGAACAATGATTATACATCAGGGGGCATGTCTCCATGGTTAATCTAACAGGGGCATCCTGACCTCAACTATAATCTCCATTTGTCATCTGTAGGGAGGGAAGTCTCCAGAAGACCTGGTTTTCACTAGCAGTGGTTTCTTCACTCTTGGGCAGGGTTCAGGCCCAGTTCATATACAGTCTTTAAGACAGATGACAGGCTTCAAGATGGAGTCTCTCCTGCTTTCCTCACATTGGCCCCAACACAAAATAAACTGAGGCCAGAGCAAATAGATGAGTACTAACCCCAGGGAGACAATTGCCAGCCAGTTCAAGAATACGTCATTGGGGAGAGTATTGATTCTGTTACAATTTATTTAAAATAAAAAGTAAGATTAAAAAAGGATATTTAACCCAAATGGGTCTTAGTTGCAGCACATTGGTGTTTTTTTTTTTTTTTTTTAAGTTTCAGCATGAGAGATTCTTATTATCAGCAGGGATATCTAGTTCCTCAACCAGAGATGGAACCTGAGTCCCCTGCATTGGGAGCATGGAGTCTTAGCCACTAGACCACCAGGGAAGTCCCAAAAGTAAGATATTTTGAGGTTCCAAATAATCACTACCATCGTTTTACTTTTCAGAAAAAAGAGAATTCAAATGTAATATTTCTAAAAAGGCTTTATACACTGTAATAAGTACATTTTCTAAGATTATATTGGATAATTACTAATGAGTCTCCAAATATAAATAAAACTGTTCATCTTTTGGCTCATGGCCAATAGAATTCCATATGAAAACCTTCAAAATGGTGGTGATTTGATGGCCAAACCCATGATTTTTTGAAAGAAAACAAAATTAAATTTTATTTATTTATGATAAAATGATGCATGTTATCTAGTGCTGATCTAAGCTATAACTGAATCTTGGCATTGAAGCAAGAGATCATGTATCTTCTGAACCCTTCCTATTGGGAGAGACTGTAGTTCAAATGCAGAGACTTTCATCAGGGTGTGTAGACTGTTAATTACTGTCATTTTTTAGAAATAGTGTTCAAGGAAGGACAGGAAACTGGTGTCGTTCAGGTTTTGCCAAATAACTATGAAATTGTCTTGGAAGAAAATTTCTTCTGTCCTTTGCCAACTAAAGAATGTTGCTAGCCATCTGGTTCTACAAGGTTTGAGATCCAGCAGCAAGTAACTGAACTTCTTTTTAGAAAATAGAGATTATCATGGTGGAGGGTATATTAAGGTAAATTTCCCAACTTTGTGGATGAAGAATGTCACTTGCTGTATCAGTAGACAAAGGATGTGGCAGCCGTCTAGCCTTAAGCCTCTGAAACTGCCACCCCATCCCCACAACTGTGCACACTGGATGGATTCAGGATGAAGAAAAATAGGATACTGGCCCTAGGTAGTTAAGTTACATATGAAAGGAATGATTTCAATGAGCCCAGACTCTTGGATCTTCTCAGACATAGAAAAGTATGAAAAACTCACTAACTTGAAATGTCTGTTTTCTTTAATTAACAGTAATTTTTTGATATTTTAACTACCTGCTTCCCTCTTCCCACCCCCAGCTCCTATATATCTTGGTTCTCCCTTACCTCTTCAGAATAGTCCCTTAGAGCTTCGCAAGAGGCTGTCTCATGGGTTTCAGTCCTTGGTATACCTGATGAATAAAACATAATTCTCAACTTTTGGTTTATTTATTTTTAACTGACAACCTTAAAGGCTTATTGCAAGTTTATTCTCTGCTTTTGTGAGATCCAAAAGGGTATTCTAGATCAGCAGGCAACTCTTTCTTCCAAGCAGTGATTCTGGAGCCCATGTGCCTTTTTTTTTCCCCTCGCCCTGGCCATGGGATTTTTAACTCCTTGACCAGGGATAGAACCTGTGCCCCCTGCAGTGGAATCAATGGAGCCTTAACCATTGGCCCACGAGGGATGATGCCCCCACCTCCGTGTCCTTTTATCTTTGTATCTCAATTATCTTAACACATGCTTTTACACGTTAAAAATAGAATCCCACGGACTACGTGTTAGAAATGTTATTGTGCCCAAAAGGGCGGAGACTGCTGCTTTAGGGAATGACAGGGGTCTGTTAGTCTATCTAACTGGTGACTAGGCAATTTCTGGTTGAACAGTAAAGATTCCATTCCTAGAGAAGCCAAAGTTGTACTTGGTCTGGTAACATTAAAAGGGGAAATTTTCTGAAAAATTAAAATCATAAATTCATTAACAGCCAAATTTGAAGTTCAGCATTACTTTACCCCTAGAGGTTACAACAACATCCAGTATTAGAGCCCTTTGGGAAAATGTGAGTGGCTCTGAAAAGAGCCTTTGGGTTTGACAGTTCCTAAAACCATTTACTTGGAACTGGTGTATTTGGTGACAGCCTTGGTGCCCTCGGACACGGCGTGCTTGGCCAGCTCCCCCAGGCAACAGAAGGCGCACGGCAGTCTGAATCTCCCTGGATGTGATGGTCGAGCGCTTGTTGTAATGCGCCAGGCGCGATGCCTCGCCTGCGATGCGCTCAAAAATATCGTTCACGAAGGAGTTCATGATGCCCATCGCCTTGGACGAGATACCGGTGTCCGGGTGGACCTGCTTCAGTACCTTGTACACGTAAACGGAGTAGCTCTCCTTGCGGCTGCGCTTGCGTTTCTTGCCATCCTTCTTCTGCGCCTTGGTCACTGCCTTCTTCGAACCCTTCTTCGGGGCAGGAGCAGATTTAGCTGGCTCAGGCATGATGGAAGAACGTCAAACAGAATAAACTGACAAGAGGAAATGAAGAATGCGGCTTATACTGCCGGCCTATTTTTGTAGGGCTTCTATGCAAATAGATGCTTAATCTATCGCAATCGCTGATTGGATCAAGTCAGCCAGTAGAAACGGTGTATGCAAATAAGGCGATTTCAATTCTATTTCTTGATTGGCTGTTTAACTGGAACTAACCCGGGATAGCCTCATCCACCAGGTAAGAAAAAAGTTTCCGTTTTCAAAACAGTGTAAAGTGTTAATGTTTTGAACATAAATATCTACTTGTGAGCCTTGTTTCTTCCTCGATGTGGACCTAAAGAGACAAAAGCCCAATATAAATTTATGATTCTAGTTTTCGGCCAAAATTAAGTTACCGAGTTAGTAATTGGGGAAGGCAATGGCACCCCACCCCGGTACTCTTGCCTGGAAAATCCCATGGACGGAGGACCCTGGTGGGCCAAGTCCATGGGGTCGCTAAGAGTCGGACACGACTGAAGCGATTTAGCAGCAGCAGCAGCAGCAGCAGCAGCAGCAGCAGCAGCAGCAGCAGTTAGTAATTGTAGAAAAGAAAACAAAATTTTGCTAAATACGGAAATGTTTTAAGAATTAAGCCATTGGCATTTCCAGTTTGGCTTGATCAAACATTTAAGATTTACCAAGATTCATCATCGTCGGAGAAGGCAATGGCAACCCACTCTAGTACTCTTGCCTGGAAAATCCCACGGCGGAGGAGCCTGGTAGGCTGCAGTCCATGGGGTCGCTAGGAGTCGGACAAGACTGAGCGACTTCACTTTCACTTTCATGCGTTGGAGAAGGAAATGGCAACCCACTCCAGTATTCTTGCGTGGAGAATCCCAGGGACGGGGAAGCCTGGTGGGCAGCCGTCTATGGGGTCGCACAGAGTCGGACACGACTGAAGCGACTTAGCAGCAGCAGCATCGTCACATTCCAACAGCGGTAGTATTTTCATGTTTCCTAGCAACACAGTGTCTGGAAGTGATGGCAATGTTTGTTGAAGTGTTGGAAATTCTGTAATACGATACTTGCATTGCAAAAATAAAACATTTATTCAAAATTAGAACCTCTGATAAATGACGAAGCTGGACTCGATCAATAACATTCAGAAACGGAGTTTTTGAAAGGGCGCGGATATCTGGGACTTTCTTTTTTGTCTCTTCCCAAACTTAATCTCGAATAAAGGGATTACAACCAATTAAGGTAAATATAAAGCATATAAAATACAGGGTGAATAGATGGAGAATTTACAGAGAAAATACAGAACATCAAAAGATCAAGGTTTTCCAAAGTGAGAACTGGTAACCAATCACAAGGCGTATCCAGTTCCTTCTATCACCGCGCGAAATTTGAAGATTCGGACCAATCAGGATGACTTCGCCTTTATAAATAAGAGCAAGAAGAGCCGGGCTTGAGTTGCAACAGTCTTTCCAGTTCGTCGTGATGGCTCGTACTAAGCAGACAGCCCGCAAGTCCACCGGCGGTAAGGCGCCGCGCAAACAGCTTGCCACCAAAGCGGCCCGCAAGAGCGCGCCGGCCACCGGCGGCGTGAAGAAGCCGCACCGCTACCGCCCCGGCACGGTGGCCCTGCGCGAGATCCGCCGCTACCAGAAGTCCACGGAGCTGCTGATCCGCAAGCTGCCGTTCCAGCGGCTGGTGCGCGAGATCGCGCAGGACTTCAAGACCGACCTGCGCTTCCAGAGCTCGGCGGTGATGGCGCTGCAGGAGGCGTGCGAGGCCTACCTGGTGGGGCTCTTCGAGGACACCAACCTGTGTGCCATCCACGCCAAGCGCGTCACCATCATGCCCAAGGACATCCAACTTGCCCGCCGCATCCGCGGGGAGAGGGCATAAATTGTCGACACCACGTGCTAATACCAAACCCAAAGGCTCTTTTCAGAGCCACCTACAACTTCACTTGGAAGAACTGTATCACAAAGTAGATCATCTCTAAAAAAACCTAGTGGGAGCAGACAGCATAACTCCGTGTTCCATGTACCAATCCTAGGAAAAGACAGTTGACTTGCAACCTGTTTTCCATGTAAAAACCAGGGCATTGACACCTGAAAGTGATGCGATCCTCTTAAACCCTGATAATAGTGATAGTGATACTCTTTCTCTATAAGCAGCAAGTAGTGTTTAGATATTCTTAAACCAGTATAATAGGATGCATTATGAGAAGTAAATGCTTAGAAAGTTATATAAGCAAACAATTCTACTTATAGTACAAATCATAGTTTACTTGTATTTTTCAGTCCCTGTCAAGTCCGACTCTGCAATCCCATCAAGTGCAGCACTCCAGGCTTCCCTAACCTTCACTATCTCCCAGAGTTTGCTGAAACTCATGTCCAGTGATGCCACCCAACCACCTCATCCTTTTGTCCTGTCCTCAGTCTTTCCCGTATCAGGACCTTTTCCAGACAGTCAGTTCTTCATATCAGGTGGCCAAAGTATTGGAGCTTCAGCTTCAGTGACAGTCCTTCCAGTGAATTTTCAGGATGGATTTCCTTTAGGATTGACTGCTTTAACCTTGCTGTTGAAGGGACTCTTGAGTCTTCTCCAGCACCTTAGTGCAAAAGTATTGACTCTTAGGTGCTCAGCCTTCTTTATATTCCAATTCTTACATCTGTATGTGACTGCTGGAAAAACCATAGTTTTGACTATACGGACCTTTGTTGGCAAAGTTGTGTCTCTGCTTCTGAATAAGTTGTTTAGGTTTGTCATAGTTTTTCTTCCAAGGAGTAAGCATCTTATAATTTCATGGTTGCAATCAGTGTTGGCAGTGATTTTCCAGCCCAAGAAAATAAAGCCTGTCGTTTCCATTGTTTCCCCATCTATTTCCCTTGAAGTGCTCAAACTGGATGCCCTGATCTTAGCTTTTTGAATGTTGACTTTTAAATCTACTTCTTCACTTTCCTCTTTCACCCTCATCAACAGTCTCTTTAGTTCCTCTTCGCTTTCTGCCATTGCAGTGGTATCATCTACATATCTGAGGTTGATTTTTCACCCAGCAATCTTGATTCCAGCTTGTGTTTCATTCAGCCTGGCACTTCACATGATATACTCTGCACAGAAGTTAGATAAGCAGGGTGGCAATATACAGCCTTGACATACTCCTTTCCCAGTTTTGAACCAGTCTGTTGGTCAGGTCCGGTTCTAACTGTTGCTTCTTGTCCTGCATACAGGTTTCTCAGGAGATAGGTAAGGTGGTCTGGTATTGCCATCTCTTTAAGAATTTTCCACAGTTTGTTGTAATAGACAAAAAGGGTTTACCGAAGTCAATGAAGCAGAAGTAGGTATTTTCTTTGGGATTTTTCTTCTTTTTCTGTGATCCAATGGATGTGGGCAATTTGATCTCTGTTTCCTCTGCCTTTTCTAAATCCATTTTGTACATCTGGAAGTTCTTGATTCATGTATTTTTGAAGCTTAGTTTGAATGATTTTTAGCATTAACTTCCTAGCTTGCCAATGAGCGAAATTGCATGGTAGTTTGAACATTCTTTGGCATTGCCTTTCTTTGGTATTAGAATAAAAACTGACTTTTCCCAGTCCTGTGACCACTGCTGAATTTTCCAAATTTGCTGGCATATTGAGTGCAGCACTTTAACAGCATCATCTTTTAGGATTTTAAATAGCTCAGCTGGAAATCCACCACCTTCACTAGATTTGTTTGTAGTAATTTAATTATTAGATCAGGCAAAATAATTGAAATTTTCCTGTCCTTGAGACAGAAAGCCCAGGGATGATGTAATATATGATAAGAAGCACTGATCCTTGAGTAGCCAGAAAGTGGCATGCACACACACTGATATTTAAGGACCCATGCTGAGTACTACTGGAGACCAGTTTGCTGCTAATCCATTTGTTTTTGTGCTGAACAATACATCATTTGGTAAATGTAGTCATCCTTTCTGTACTAAAAATAGAGATCTTGTATCCAAAACATTGGTTCTGTGGGATTTCCAGAATTCAGTTTCCAGCAGCACCACCAGCAGTTAGTGATGCAAATGAGGAGAGCATAAATTCACCAAATCTGGGGCCCGGACTAATAAGTATGTTCAACACTCCAGGAATTTAGAGCTTGTTGCAGCAAGTTACTGAAAACTCAGATTGTGCAGAATGTGTCTGCACTCTGCAAGAAAACATGAAGTAGTCACTAAGGCAGAGTTTGCAGTCATCATTTATTATTAATCCTCAGGAAAAGAGCCAATGAGACAACAGCTCCCAACTTTCTTCCAGCAAAGGTAGAATCCTAGGATAAACCGTGGAGCAATGCAAGATTTCTGGATTTCAGAATCCAAGAAACCTGGATTCTGTCAGGTTTTGCTGGGTTTACTCCTAGCCTGGGGAGATTAAGCAACACTGGAGGCTCTCGAGGCCCTAAGTGAATAGTTCTGCATAGAAGTGAAAACATTAGTCCCCTGGCAGGAACCAAAGGATCTGGACACCAACAGTTTAATTAATAAACATTACAGACTGTTGTGGAGCAAATCCTCAGCTACAGAAACCAGAAGTCAGATTTCAGAAACAGTTGGAATAACTCAGTGCAATGTTTTTGAATCTTGAAACAAACTTTCAAGAGATAATGACAATGCTGTGTGATTTCTGTGTGATGACTGAAAGGCCTGTTAGCCTCCCAGTCATGATAGCAGTATTTCTGTCATTTAAAAAACATGTAATTTTCAGGTGGCATGCAGGAGATACTAAAAGCAAACCAAATGGTGTGGGGGTGGCTGGGGAGAAAGAAAACTGTTCATAACAGCTTCATTTACAAATTAGAAACAAGTTCGTATCTTTCAATTGGTCAATGGTTGTATTAATTCTCAGACACCCATACAATGGCATCCTACTCAGCAATAAAATGAGAAGCTGTTGACATTAATACATGCGACTGTCTACATGGGTAATGCTTAGTAAAAAAGCCAATCTTAAAAAGTTATATATTGTATTATTCCATTTATATAACATTCTCAAAGTGATGATACTGAGATGAATAACAGATTAGTGATTGCCCCGAGACAGGGAAGATGTGGGTGGATGTAACTATAAAACACTAACATTGAAGAGTTCCTTAGTAATAGAATAGTTTTGTGTCAATGTTGAGGTGATAGTTACAAGAACCGATGTATGTTTTAAAATGGCATAAGACTACACATACAAACACACAGACAGACAGACAGACACACACACGGGGGCAATATGAAAATCTGTGAGAGCTGAATAAAGCCTGTATGCTAGTTAACAGTACTTTGCCAGTGTCAATTACCGCCTTTGATATTACGATATAGCTATATAAGATGTCACTTTAGGGGAAAATTGGCTAGAGGAACTCTAGGTACTATTGTAGCAACTTTTTGTGAATTTTGTTATTTCAAAATGTATATTTTATTTGACAATGTTAAAAAAAGCTGTGAGAATTCTTTATGAGTTGCTATTGTGTATTTCTGTGGATTTCAAGGCTTTTATAATAAATTAATGTTCTTTTTTAGATGTGTTTGTTTTGTTTTTCTTAAATAGCAATGTTTTCCTTTCTTCTGCCTGTTTTAGTGATGATATGTCCACTGAATTGAAATTTGGTTCATTTATGCTGGTGTGTGATTTTTCAGCTGTTGGTGTTGCTACCTCAAAATAAGTTGTTCTGAAATTTGACATTCATAATATCAAATTTTCTGATGGAGCACTTGGTTGAGCTACTCTATACTCTTTAGGACAGTGTGCTTGGTATATCATAAGTGTGAATTTTAAAAAAGCTATTTTGAACATTCTATTTATTTTAAGGGCATCATTTAAATCTTAGTGTTCTCATGTGCTCACCAAAAAGAATTTCTTTTTAAATAATATAAAAACCTAGGGAAGATCACATTTTTATTTCTGGCACTTGTGTAAATTTCTTAGCCCACCACTGGAGTTTATGATATCTTTGCTTGAATTCCATGCACCAACTACAGGAAAGGACAATCACCCTTCCACCCTCTGTCCTCTATACAAGAACATTTTATTAGCCCCTGACAAATTACACTCTTTTCCTTTGCAATCCTTTACTGATTAAATGTATATGCTCAATTTGTATAAATTCAAGCACACTGTACAAACTAGTATTATATTAGAAAGTTTTGAAATCTTTCAATGTGTGTTAGCTATTATATTTTGCTTTCAGTAACAGATTCCAGGAATTTATTGTCTGCGAACTAGATGCTATTTTGTTTACAATAACTCATTTATTAATAGCATTTATCCTATTGTACGAAGAAAGCTACTAAGATTCAGATAGATTAATGGAGTATGTGCGTGGTTAGTCTTGTCGGACTGTTTGCCCCTTTATAAACTGTAGCTCGCCAGGCTCCTCTATCTATGGGATTTCCCAGGCAAGAATACTGGAATGGGTTGTCATTTCCTTCTCTAGGGGATCTTTCCGACCGACCCAACCCTCGTCTCCCGCATTGCAGACGGATTCTTTACCTCTGAGCCATTTTCTAAATACTAGTAAATCTCCCTAGCCTGTTTCACTTTAGATTTTAGAAGGGGCGGGGACTCAGTGCAGTTTCCCGCCTTTCTGATCTTCCAGTTTTCACAAAGGTCCGCACTATCGCTACATAATAGGCGGCAGGGCCTTGCATTAGGCACATTCGACATTAGTCTTCAGCATTTAGGTAACATGTCTGGACGCGGAAAGGGCGGAAAAGGCCTTGGAAAAGGGGGCGCTAAGCGTCACCGTAAGGTTTTGCGCGACAACATCCAGGGCATCACAAAACCGGCCATCCGTCGCCTGGCCCGCCGTGGAGGAGTCAAGCGGATTTCCGGTCTCATCTACGAGGAGACCCGTGGGGTGCTGAAGGTGTTTCTGGAGAATGTGATCCGGGACGCGGTCACCTATACTGAGCACGCCAAGCGCAAGACTGTCACCGCCATGGACGTGGTCTACGCGCTTAAGCGTCAGGGCCGCACTCTCTACGGATTTGGTGGTTAAGTTTGAGCTTTGTAAGGCTCTTGTAGCAAAGTTAAAGGCCCTTTTCAGGGCCACCTACTTTTTCTATGAAAGAGCTTGCACTTGGGTGCTCTGTAGGTTATCTTGATACAATACAGATGGTAAATTATAATACTTTGGCTTTTCATCCCTAACATGTTGGGTACTACCTTAATTACTACTGTATTTTCTTAACTGGGGGCCAATAGGTGTCTAGTGGCTAAATAATGGCCCTCCAACTGGTAAGTGAAGGTTCATGGGTCCTTTGAGTAGGGAAAACTTGGGGCTCTTTTCAGACACCATAGATGCCAACTGTTATGTTATTTCTGTATTAAATTACAATAATGAAAATGACAAAATAAAGGGACTTTTAGAGTAGATAATGGTAGAAAAAAGTTAATTTAACAATACAGATTTCTCTGCTTAAAGTATATCTTTGGTCATAAGAATGTTATTTTTCCTCTGGTACATTGGGAGTTTGTGAGTTTAGGACAAAAATTAGAGGCAGGAGTGCCCTTTTGCACCTGTTTTTCAAGTGCTTTTAGCTCAAATAAGTTATGCCAAAATGGCAATTTTATGGTGGCAGTTTCACCTTCAAGTGCACCACACAATTCTCCCAGAGGTCATTAAAATGTTTTAGGATTTTGAATCAATGTTGCAAAAAACACTGGGAAAGAGATGGGGTTGCACACTATCCTCAGGATAAGACAAGTGGGAGGTCCTGCTAGATGAATGTTGTTCTAGCACAATATTCATACATATTTTGTTCTTCCTCATTAGCCTTCCTGTGTGATGATGGGCTTCTGAGGATCAGAGTTAAGTTGAACAAGAGGACTGAGCAGGTCCAAGGTAGCTGGGTCTGATCATGTGGGAAGTTTTGTTTGGTCTATAGTTGTCACTCACCAATGGGTTTTATCTGCATGCCATGGGTAGGGGGTAAGTGGTTGGCCGACTTAAGGTTTCTTAATTATGAGATGCCTCATAGATGCTGAGTTCTTTATGTGCGTCATGAGTGTGTGGTGCCTGTTTTGTCCTTCAATCCTATCCTCTGTGTTTAGAACACCTTTGTCTCTAGTCTCTGAGTCCAACATATACTTAGTATCCTTTGCAGGACTGAGCTCTGTTTAATAACATAGTGAATCCCCTGCCTCCTCTCCACTCTGCTCTTTCCTCAGCCTAACACTTGCTACTCCTTCTGGGCCCATCTCCCAAATGACCTTCTTCATCACACCCTCATAGCTACTTTGCCTGCAAATGGCTCTAACAATAAAATTTCTCACCATCAGTGTCCCGCTTGAATATATTCAATGTTAGTTTTTTGAACACAGCGTTGGAAGAGGCAATCTGCCCTGAGAGTTCCTGCCTGTTCTTACAGGGTGTGTCAAGAATGCTACTCATCAGGGTTGAGGGACCTTAAAGAATAGGGTAGTGGTTGACCCCAGACAAACAGCAGGTTTGCTTGCCACACTCACTTTAAGCCACTATTCCCCCAAGCTGTCCTGTGGCTGTGATGAAAACCCACTGTGCATGCAGCATCCACTTGGGCCCCTCCAGGTCGCTCCTATGGGACTTGGTGGGCAAGGTGAACCAATGCAACCTTGTTGCTGCTGTGCTATGTCTGATCTAGGTGTTGTGTCTACTACCAGCAGTCATGAAAAAGTTACAGGTTATTGTATCATCTCCTAAGTAGGGTAAGATCTCAGACTCTTTACAGTTTCTGACAAAAAGTGAAGAAGAATAGGAAGGAGAAGAGGAAGAAGGAGAGCAGGAGGAGGAGGTGGAGGAGGAAGGGGGGGGCGGTGGCAGGGGGGAGAGAGAGAGAGGCTAGCTCTCTGCTCCTCTTGGTGGCACGATCAGGCCTGGAATAAAAGTTAGGCTCTCCAGACTTGGAATCTCTCCTCCTATAGGGAATAATGAAATCTGCTGTGGGAGATAATGATCATAGAATGGGAATAATGCAGGTAGAGAGACCTCTCAGGCCATGATAGGGATTGGAAAGCTTTGTAGGAGGAGCGAAACTTTCCTCTACCCTTTTAGGGTTTCTAGCCAGGCTTGAAAATTTAGTTGACATAAGACAGATTAATAGCAGAAAAGAATGCAAATTTTATTTAATCTTTTTATATGTATATGGGAGTCTTCACAGGAAAATGATGATCTAAAAAGCAGTTAGGCCTAAGTGTTTAGTTTGAACAAAGAGTAGTAATTGTGAAATAGCAGCTAACATACATGAGGAGACTAAAGGAAGATAAGGATTATTTTAACAAGGTCTGTTTGTACAGATTTCTCTTATCCTGGACTCCCCATTTTTGGGGACAAGATTGTTTATTTTTTTCCTGGTAAAGGGATGGCACCTTTCATATGGAATAATTATCTGCTTTGGGGAAGAAAAAGGAAGTCAGAACCCCATTCTTACATCAGCTGTTCTTCAAGTTCCTTTGCTGAAAATAATTTTTATGCCATAGTGGCATATTTTGGGGTAGCATAGTCTCCGTTATAGTTGTTATTAAATTCTTTTGGGGGTGCCATGTGTCTTATCATTTTTTGTTTGTTTTTTTTTTGGTGTCTTACCATTTTTGGCACATTCTGGAAGAGATGGCTCAAGAAGGGTTTACAAATTGATAATGGAGAACAAGAGTTTGTTGTTTGGGACGAATCACAAACCAGGAATAGGAGCCAAAGAAGCAAACTGAGAAACATCACGGAGAACATAGGATGCTGGTGAGGAAGAAAGGAACAACAAAACACTGTGAGAAGGTTATGAAGTCAGGAGTAATAAAGTCTCATGTAGCAAGATTAGAAATATAATTTTAGATTTGCCCATTCAAAGGTCTCTGGAAACTATGGGAAGGATATCTTTTTCAAGTGAAAAGCAAGGCCGGTTAGCTCAGTTGGTTAGAGCGTGGTGCTAATAACGCCAAGGTCGCGGGTTCGATCCCCGTACGGGCCAATTTCTTTGGTGCCCTGGAGGCCCACAACTATTTTCTGAGGAAATTTGCCTCTTAAACCTACACAGACCTGGAAATAGTGGGTAGAGTCTCGTTGCTGTCGTGTCCTACTCTTTGCTACCTCTCGGACCGTAGGACTCCAGGCTTCTCCGACCACCACTGTGTCCCTGAGAATGCTATTTAACTAGCTCATCCTTTGGCGTTCCCTCCTCCCTTGGGCTTCCCACGTGGCTCAGTGTAAAACAAATTGCCTGACAAGGCAGGAGTTGCTGGCGACCCCAATTCGATCCTTGGGTCCGGAAGATCCGCTAGAGAAAGAAATGGCAACTCATACCAATATTCTTGCTTCTTGCCTAGAAAATCCCATGGGCTAGAGGAGCCACCACATATAATCATGAAAAGATATGCAATTGGAGAAGGAAATGGCAACCCACTCCAGTGTTCTTGCCTGGAGAATCCCAGGGATGGGGGAGCCTGGTGAGCTTCTGTCTCTGGGGTCGCACAGAGTCGGACACGACTGAAGCGACTTAGCAGCAGTAGCAGCAGCAGCACACAGTCAAAGGCTTTGGCATAGTCAATAAAGCAGAAATACATGTTTTTCTGGAACTCTAACCCTTATGGTAGAAAGTGAAGAGGAACTAAAAAGCCTCTTGATGAAAGTGAAAGTGGAGAGTGAAAAAGTTGGCTTAAAGCTCAACATTCAGAAAACGAAGATCATGGCATCTGGTCCCATCACTTCATGGGAAATAGATGGGGAAACAGTGGAAACAGTGTCAGACTTTATTTTAGGGGGCTCTAAAATCACTGCAGATGGTGACTGCAGCCATGAAATCAAAAGATGCTTACTCCTTGGAAGAAAAGTTATGACCAACTTAGATAGCATATTCAAAAGCAGAAACATTACTTTGCCAACAAAGGTCCATCTAGTCAAGGCTGTGGTTTTTCCAGTGGTCATATATGTATGTGAGAGTTGGACTGTGAAGAAGGCTGAGCGCTGAAGAATTGATGCTTTTGAACTGTGGTGTTGGAGAAGACTCTTGAGAGTCCCTTGGACTGCAAGGAGATCCAACCAGTCCATTCTGAAGGAGATCAGCCCTGGGATTTCTTTGGAAGGAATGATGCTAAAGCTGAAGCTCCAGTACTTTGGCCACTTCCTGCAAAGAGTTGACTCACTGGAAAAGACTCTGATGCTGGGAGGGATTGGGGGCAGGAGAAGAAGGGGACGACAGAGGATCAGATGACTGGATGGTATCACTGACTCGATAGATGTGAGTCTCAGTGACCTCTGGGAGTTGGTGATGGACAGGGGGGCCTGGCGTGCTGCAGTTCATGGGGTCGCAAAGAGTCGGACATGACTGAGTGACTGATCTGATCTGATCTGATGTTGGTGGACACCTAGTTTGCTTCCATATCTTGACAATTGTAAATAAAGCTGCTATGGAAATTGATATATATGTACTACTATATATAAAATAGGGACTTCCTTCATAGGTCAGTCCATAAAGAATCCACCTGCAATGCAGGTTCAATTCCTGGGTTAGGAAGATCCCCTGGAGAAGGAAATAGCAACCCACTTCAGTATTGCCTGGGGAATCCCATGGACAGAGTAGCCTGGCAGGTTACAGTCCATGGGGTTGCAAGAGTTGGACAGGACTTAGCGACTAAACCACAATATATAAAATAAATCACTAACAAGAACCTGCTGTATAGCACAGGGAGCTTTAGTCAATAATCTGTAATGGCCTATATAAGAAAATAATCTTAAAAAGAGTGGAGACATGTATATGTATAACTGATTCACTTTGCTGTACACTTGAAACTAACACAGCTTTGTAAATCAACTATACTCCAATAAAAAAATTTTTTTTCAGTTCCTGTGGAAAAAAAAAAAAAAAAGAAAAGATATGCAGACAGTGACTCCAGATTATCCAAGGCTTGGAGATTTCACAAATGGGAAGGATCTAGTAAGTGACAGACACTAAAACATATACAGGAAGGAGGAATATTAAAACCTTAAGCTGGGACATCACTATTGTTAAATAAGGATGACCAAGTAATTCGTTGTACAATCAAGTAAGTTATTGATAGTTATTGATAGTGGAAGTGGGCTCCATTAATATCTATCTTGAGAAAACAAGCACAGAATGAAACTGTCCCTGGATGTGTTCACCCACACCAGTGTTTCCACTGATACAAATGCAAGTCCTCAGGGAGTGAAAGATTTAGAACGCAGGTGGTAGGGAGGTCTGAAGACTATTTTCTGCCTAGTGGGAAAATGGAGCCTAAGGATGGTCAGGTGAGGTGGGGAGGCCATAGGTTGACCTAACACAGGAACTTAAGGAACGTTATCAATATTTTGGAAATAAAGTGTTAAGATGACTAATGACCTCTTTAGTCATCTTACATTTCCAACGGGTCCTTCAAGACTCCACCGGGTAAGACGATTTTTAAATGTTCCTCCCACCCGGCTTTATTAGCTATGGATCCATCTGTCTATAGCTATCTGTAATGTTTTCTGTAGGAGGGAGGCTGTTTCAGTCTCAGGTGCCCTCTACAGGACACTAGGAGCTAGGTCAGTGGAACATTCTAGCAGTTAATTTTAACGTTTGTGAAATGAGATGAATTAAAACACATTGAAATTAGCAAACTACACTTCAGGGTATAATACACTCCGATTGAGGAAAAAAAAATAATTTAGCAATCCCACTGCTCGAGATTTCCTCCAGCCTTGTTCTAGTAACATGTCTGAGAATCGCCATCTTGAGACGTCAAACTTGAAAAAAAAAAGTTAAAAGACGAAAATAACTAGCTTGCAGTTAAAACTGCAAACCTTCTATCGCGATGAGATACCACGCATAATACCTCCGGCTTATTCACTTATAAGTAACAGCCCTTCTTATGACCAAGTGGGTGGCCCTGAAAAGGACCGTTTTGTAATGGGCAGAAGCTTTACAACTTGTCAACCTAGCCGCCGAAGCCATAGAGGGTGCGTCCCTGGCGCTTGAGCGCGTAGACCACGTCCATGGCGGTGACAGTCTTGCGCTTGGCGTGCTCGGTGTAGGTGACCGCGTCCCGGATTACGTTCTCCAAGAACACCTTCAGCACCCCGCGAGTCTCCTCGTAAATGAGCCCAGAGATGCGCTTCACACCACCACGACGAGCCAGGCGCCGAATAGCAGGTTTGGTTATACCTTGGATGTTGTCCCGCAAAACTTTACGATGGCGTTTAGCGCCTCCTTTTCCGAGCCCTTTTCCTCCTTTACCTCTACCAGACATGATGAAAAACAACTATTCTTTTACAGTACCCGAGAGCCAGCTGCAGCCCTTTATATATCAGTTTTGCGGACCTTTTAGGAAACTGAAAAGGCGAAGGCGGGAACTAGATTTCTGCCCCCGCCTCTTCCCTTACTGGGTGTTTGGTATTGCCAAGAAAGGAAGGGGGCGTGGAAATGCTATTGGGTGTCTGACCCTCCTGTTTCCTGGCTGAGGTCCAGAGTCTCTGGTTTTGTGGTCTCTAGACATGTCCCTGTGAGTTTTCTCAATTAATATTGTTCAAGTTTCCTCACCATTTTTATTATTTAATAAAAGGAGGCTCTTCTGCCACATCTGTCTATTAAAAGGGACAGAAAGCAGAATAAGACTAGTTGTAAATGTGAAGATACTTTAAAAAATGTATTTCTTAAATTCCCTAGCAATACTTATCAAATTTGGCTGATCGTCAGCGTTTCTGTTTGGCAAAGCTTTAGATACACATCGTTTCAACATTCTTGATAAAGCGGGAACTTCAGGAAGGGGAGATAAAGTTAATTGAATTTCCACTCTATTCTGGAAAAGCACGATTTACATTGTGAACATGAAGAATCCCAGGCTTGAAGACCTAATTCTGTTCTAATAAGTAGCATTGTTGGAGTTAGAACTGATGCTTTCTCATCCTGGGGTCTAATGTCCTTGCCACCTACCATGAATCTATGTCAGTGAAGTATTGAAGATACAGCATGATGAATTGTGGCGGGTTAGTGACTAAGTCGGAGAAGGCAATGGCACCCCACTCCAGTACTCTTGCCTGGAAAATCCCATGGACGGAGGAGCCTGGTAGGCTGCAGTCCATGGGGTCGCTAAGAGTCAGACATGACTGAGCGACTTCACTTTCTCTTTTCACTTTCATGCATTGGAGAAGGAAATGGCAACCCACTCCAGTGTTCTTGCCTGGAGAATCCCAGGGACGGTGGAGCCTGGTGGGCTGCCGTCTATGGGGTCACACAGAGTCGGACACGACTGAAGTGACTTAGCATAGCATAGCATAGTGACTAAGTCATGTCCAACTCTATCGACCCCATGGATTGTAGTCCTCCAGGCTCCTCTCCTGGGAATCTCCTCTTACCATGGGATTTCCCTGGTAAGAATACTGCAGTGGGTTGCCACCGAATAAGAATTTGCAAATTAACCGCATGGCACCCCACCCCAGTACTTTTGCCTGGAGAATCCCATGGACGGAGGAGCCTGGTAGGCTCCAGTCCGTGGGGTCGCTAAGAGTTGGACACGACCGAGCGACTTCACTTTCACTTTTCACTTTCATGCATTGGAGAAGGAAATGGCAACCCACTCCAGTGTTCTTGCCTGGAGAATCCCAGGGACAGGGGAGCCTGGTGAGGTTCCGTCTATGGGGTCGCACAGAGTCGGACACGACTGAAGCGACTTAGCAGCAACTTAGCAGCAAAAAATTATAGACTGAAATGCTGTTCATGTTAAAAGGATAACTGAAGTTCTACACACCGATGATAGGTATTGATAAGTTTACTAGGCAGATGCCAATATTTACTCACATTCCACATATTCACATTGAATGCCTTCTATGTAATTACAGAGGTCATTAAGAAAAAACTCCCTTCTTTGTTGGTGTTTTCCATATAGGCAGTTAGAGGATTATTATTTCCTGAGTCACAAACTTTTGAGATTTATTTCAGGTGTGCTTACTTGTGGATTTAGACAATTTGTTCTCCCATGCTCCCCTTTTGAGAAAGGCACTAAACAAGAATCATTGATTCATCCATTCAACAATTCAGGGTCTATTATATTCCAAGTACCCGTGTACAAACAGTGCAATAGTTGCAGGAGACACAGCTTTGATCCTGAGTCAGGAACATCTGCTGGAGTAGGAAATGGCAACCCACTGCACTGTTCTTGCCTTGGGAAATCCCAAGGACAGAGGACCCTAGCAGGCTGCAGTACATGATGTCTCAAAGAGTCAGACATGAACGGTTGAGTAGGCAGGCTCAGGAGCTTAGACTTAGAGAATTTCAGGACTAAGCCCAAGTCTACTGAATTGATACAGCATTTTAAACAATATCTCCAAGTGGGTAGTTTGCTCCAACCACTTGGCTGGTTTGAGAGAGTTGTTTTAGAGCTGTGCTTTCCTATATTAGCCACTAGCCACCTGTGCTCATTTAAATTTAAATTCGTGAAAATGAAATCAAATTAAAGAAATAATTTCTTCAGTTACTTCTATTTAATAGCTGCTCAATAACCACAGGTAAGTGTAGTGGTTGTGCAGATACAAACATTTCTATCATTGTAGTAGGTTGATTTAGGCTGTATTTTGATAGAAAATTTCTTCTGGAGAACTTCTACCCCAGCCTGAGAAATGGAGTGTGGTAAATATATGAGAATGAGACTCGCTGCTGGAACTGAGGATTAGCGTATTTTTGAAGTTATAATAGAAATTAGTTAACTTCTAGATGTACCAGATGTTACAGATAGAAGGACATTTAAAGAAAGAAATTGGAAATTTTAGCATAGTAATGTTGCTTCAGGAAATTAAATTAATAATATATATTTATGCTTGGAGGGGAGTTTCAAGCAGGAGCGTGACCTCAGGTGAGATCATCTGATAGAAAATCAAAATGGATGTGACTTCTCATTACCTTTCTGAGCACATGATTATAACACAATGCTCTATTTGTTATATGCTAAGTCACATCAGTCGTGTCCGACTCTGTGCGACCCCATAGACAGCAGCCCACCAGGCCTCCCCGTCCCTGGGATTCTCCAGGCAAGAACACTGGAGTGGGTTGCCATTTCCTTCTCCAATGCATGAAAATGAAAAGAGAAAGTGAAGTCGCTCAGTCATGTCCGACTCTTAGAGATCCCATGGACTGCAGCCTACAGGCTCCTCCGTCCGTGGGATTTTCCAGGCAAGAGTACTGGAGTGGGGTGCCATTGCCTTCTCCGGCATAATACATTTAGGTTAAATCAAACCCTCACTGATTGTAAACAGGCCCCATTATTTTATGTATCAATAAGAAAACGCTGCAGAGTACAACTGTAAGAAATCACTTACAAAGCATCCACATTTAAATTGTTGAAATGTAAAATACATAAATAAATAAAATGTCTAACTGTGAAAAAGATTTAGAATCAATGAAAACTGGTGATCCTTTCATGTGTCCAAATTAAAACTAAACATGAGTGATCCCATCTTTTACAGTTTTCAAAAGTAAATCAATGTGAGAAATCATCTGGCTCACAAAATTATTAATAACCACCTATATTTACCAAAACTAGTCCCCTTAGACATTCTATCACCATTATCTAATTCCCAAATTATTATATGGGCAGTTCACACCAAAGACTCATGAAAAGAGAAAGATGAAGTATGTATATAAATTCTCTGCTATATATATTTGTTATATAGCTCTTATTTTTAATTTGGCGTTTTTGAGGTTTAGTGAACATAGTCACTTTTTTCCTTAAAGTTTTGAAAGTTAATGAATTTTAGAACGCTTACATACAGCCCCTGTGGCTTGCCCTGGTGCACACTACCTATATCTTTCACGGTCACTGGCTATGGTTGAGTGGGGCGTTGACACCAAAATTAAGAGAACATGAAATTGTGAGATGTCCATCACTTGTCTCACTTTAGTTTTTCTTATTTTTTACATCTATAAGGTAAAAATAGTTGAATTCTTAGTCTAGCAGAAAAATACACTGTTTTAGGATCTATGTAGATTTAGGATTCAAAAGTAATAAACACAAGTTTTTTTTTTTTTTTTTTTTTTGTGGGCTATAAGTAACAGGAGAAACTTTTCAAATTTGCAGTCCCATGGGGATGATCCTGCTTTCAAGAACCTTGTCCACACTATAGTTAGAGTGTAAGTACTTGGGTCTCAAGCAATAACATGCAGCAAAGCTCCATCATTCTATAAACATCTGGGGAAGAACTTTTCAGGTGAAAGCATGTCTCAATTATTGTCCTCTAGGAAAGGCAGAGACCTATAAACAATGAAGTGAATGGCCCTGAGCCCAATGTCTTCTTGCTTATTTGGTACCTAAATAGCCATGGAACCAACAGTGGTTGCATAAAAAGAAATTGTGACATCTGCTGTAGGAAGTACTTTTCACCTATCTTAAACTGAGTACATATAACTTAGGGAACAAGTTCAACAAATATTAAACAACTGATATTATGACTACAATGATTACCAATATAGTTAAGTTTTAAACATCTGAATTTTACCTGTATCTTGAGGACTGATAGTATTAGGCTCTGGCCCAAAAAGGAAAAGGGCCTATATAATGTGGTTGAAAAGGAAAGGGGCCTATATTACTGTTACTGTTGCTATTGACAGTGATATCATTGAGGATGACAAGTAGCCCTTTTCTCCAGACACTCATAAAATACCTGTCCTGGGAAAATTGGAATGTTCCATAGCCAAAATTTTAAGCTTCCCTCTTTATACACTGTATTTGTATTTGGTATATAACATGGTCTCAAGTCCCAGAGGTTTAGTTTTAGACAGTGCCAGTCCACAATAACTATTGAAAAACAAACCAAGTGATGTCTATGTAATTAGTTAAGTATGGAGAGATGACATCTTTAAAACTGATTATCCTGTCTTGGAATTATATGAGAAAATTCTCAAGTTACTATTGAACGTAGGTCAGAAGAACTAGATTTTTGAAAGTAGGGATATTTATGAGAAAAAAAAATCACAACACCAAAATATCTTTCCTGTTTATTTACTTTGACGAACATGAGGCTTAGTTTCAGTATTTGATTATTTGATAGATACTAATTTTGTGCTTAATAATCCAATATTTACTCAATTCCATTAGTTCTGCATGTTACAAAGAGATGGAGTAGTAAATCAGCCATATTTGCTATGAAATGTTAGTTCAGCTCCTCAGGTGAACATATTCAGCCAATTAATTTAGGTTGTGACAGTCACCTTTTGCTAGTAAAAACTCAAGGAAAGTTATGAAGACTCAGGAAATGATTTAAAGGAGAATTTTTTTCTTCTAAACCCTGTGTGCGTATTTGCAATGTTGAAAACAGTTAAATCAAATATGTATTTTAAGTATCATTTTGGAATATAGGAAATATGTACACAATTGTATGCTAAATATTGGAGAAAAAAGGCTAATGGACAGATTGTCATTAAGCAATTTACAATATTATCCCAGGTGTCTGATTTTTGAGCTTAGAGCTGGTTAATTGTTATAGAACTGCCATTCTGGGGCTTCATGATTCACTTTTCTTCATTGAGGACGGCATGAGGTATTTCTAACGCCCATTTTGGGTCTAAAAAATCTATTATACTAAGTTTGAAAGAAGGTTTTAAAGACTGTATTTGGAGCTGTTTATCTAGAAAAACAAACGGAGCAGCCCCACACCCCAGCCTTCCAAAAAAAACCCGTTTAAATCACGAAACACTGCAATCAAACCCAGTTTATAGTCTCGTCACTCATAAACTCTATTAAAAAGTCAATTTTTACTAAAATAGTTATCTATCTTGTACGTAGAATTTTCTACCCCAGTGCCAATTCCCAGTGCTTAGTGCAAACAAGTTGCAGGAGAGCTGTGCTATTGCTCTCGCGAAAAAACCGATTTTCCTTGTATATTTCAGTAAAAATGAGGTTATTTATATAGGGTTGAAAAGAAAACAATGTATATGACAATGCCCTGGAAGAAACATTTGCAAAGGAATCAGAGAGAACTAGTAATTTTAAGGAAAATCTGAAAGTTGTCTCAATTTGACCGAAGTTTCCAAGAGAGTTGGGGGAATCAGGAAAGTTTCAGGGAGCCGGTTTTTAAACTAGGTATAGCAAATAAGGCAGGAATGAAGCCTGAAGAGTGTCGGATCAGTTTCCCCCACATGCCTAATTATTTCATGCCCAGATTTCTTATATTTTTCTTCTTTTTTAAGGGGCAAAAAACACAGCCACTCGGCAGAGCCGAGGAGTCCTCCCTAGCCGCGCGGCGCACAGAGCAGGCAACCAATCATCACTCAGCTACTCTCTATATAAACCCCCAGCCGGCGACGCCGGGGACACGCCGTTCTGACAGTTTACCCTTACTATTTTGTCTTTTCTGGCTAAACTGAAGCATGTCGGAGACGGCTCCGGTTGCTCCTGCTGCTCCCGCACCTGCAGAAAAAACACCTGTTAAGAAGAAGGCGAAGAAGTCGGGCGCGGCCGCTGGAAAACGCAAGGCATCCGGGCCCCCGGTTTCCGAGCTCATCACCAAGGCTGTCGCCGCCTCCAAGGAGCGCAGCGGTGTGTCTCTGGCTGCGCTCAAAAAAGCACTGGCGGCCGCCGGCTACGATGTGGAGAAGAACAACAGCCGCATCAAGCTGGGTCTTAAGAGCCTGGTGAGCAAGGGCACCCTGGTGCAGACCAAGGGCACCGGGGCTTCTGGCTCTTTCAAGCTCAACAAGAAGGCGGCCACCGGGGAGGCCAAACCCAAGGCGAAAAAGGCGGGCGCGGCCAAGCCTAAAAAGGCTGCTGGGGCAGCTAAGAAACCCAAGAAATCCACGGGTGCGGCCACTCCGAAGAAGGCCGCCAAGAAGACCCCTAAGAAAGTCAAGAAGCCGGCGGCAGCTGCTGGGACCAAGAAAGTAGCTAAGAGTCCGAAGAAGGCGAAGGCAGCCAAACCGAAGAAGCCGACTAAGAGCCCGGCCAAGGCCAAAGCTCCCAAGCCCAAGGCAGCCAAACCTAAAGCTGCCAAACCCAAGGCTACAAAGGCCAAGAAGGCGGTCTCCAAGAAGAAGTAAATCTTCAGTGGCACCTCCTGCTTTGAAAACCTCAAAGGCTCTTTTCAGAGCCACCCACTAATTTCAGGTGAAAGAGCTTAACCGGACATAAATTCCTAGGTTTACCAACGAGTTTTGTAAAAAGGTAATTATTTTTTTTAAATTTGCCGCTCTACTGTGATTGGACAGCTGAGTGTGCGTCCGGGTGCGCGCGCACCCCGGGATCCCATGATGGTGGTCACAGTCCTCTAGGGCGAGCTCGGTGGCTCTGTAAAGAGCCACTTGTGACGGCTGTGGGCCTCAGCAGGGATGTTGAGCAGGACGCTGCACTGTGCGATGGTAACGAGACCCCAAAGTTCCTCGTTGAGGATTTTAAGCTTCGGGGGTGGAGTGGGTAGTGTACGTTTTGTGATGGGCCCCGTTCCCCGCCAGCTCCGGTATCTCCGTCTTGTACTCCAGCACGGTGGTCTCATACACCGGGACCCCGGCCCCGACCCGTTCGGAGTAGTTACCCTTGGGGAGCAGACGATGCACGCGGCCCCTGGGAAACTTGGAGCCTGGCCCACGAGGAGCTGGATTTTGGCCTTTGTTCGGGCTCTGCCTCCCTGTTTTCTTCCTCCAAAAAAAAAAAAAAAAAGTGCAACCTGAAGAATGGGTTTTTACCGTCTGGATGTTTGTAAGGTTTTCTTCCTCATTGGTTTGTAGCGTCTAAGGAGAATTAGCCAATCAGGACGCACTCCTGGGCTTATTTGCTTGGTGTCTAGGAGAAAATACTGCGTCAATTAGAGATTGAGATATGAGGATTTGCGTATACTTGGAAGCAGGTGAAAAGCTTGCATTTTTTTTCCGCTTAATGAATTGTCCTATTCGAGGGAACCTTGATACTATTGATACTCTGCCTGAATCTGCATAATTGTTCCTACTATGCTGACAGTGTGAACTGCTCAGTCGTCCGACTATGTTCGACCCCATGAACTGTAGCCCGCCACGCTCCTCTTTCCTTGGGATTTCCATGCAAGGATCCTGGAGTGGGTTGCCATTACGCTCTCCAGGGGATCTTCCCGACCCAGGGGTCGAAACTATATCTCCTGCATTGTAAGCGGATTTTTCACTGCTAAGCCACTGGAGGAGGCAACCCTAACACTAAGGTATAGTAAAAAAAAAAAAAAAAAATGTTAAAAAAAAAGTGTAAAAGCCACTCCTGGCAGTTTATAATTTACCCATTTATCAAATTCTTAACCGCTAAGATGTTGATAGGGCCCAGGGAGCCATGGTTGGCAGTCTCATATCTTTTGGTGGATAATAAATAGAAATAATTAAGCTTTGGGAAACGCAAGAATGCTTAGCTCCTCGAGCCGCAGTAACCAGGGTCAAATACATGGTTATAGGAAGATGGATGTTTCGTCATTTCCACTTCATCCTGTTTTTAATTTCAGGGGAATGCCACTGTGTTTTACTGATGAATCTTGACAAAAATCTGAGTTTTGTAGACTATTAGGCAATTGTAAACATGGTTGGGGAAAAATTACATCTTAGCAGACTAAATGCAGTTAAGCATTTCCTTATAGTATGTCTGTATGCACAGGCAGTTACAATGGATTTTGCAGACCTTATTGAATTTTTCAACAGTGGCTGTCACAGATATTTTAATATCACTTTGAAGATATCTTGAAATAAAATTTACATCATTCTGAGTCCTTGAAACTGACATTTGTTATTCCACCTGTTGCTCCTTGTTAGTTGATATGACTAATGGAGCACATTATATGTACTTAAATACATTTAAAAATTATATTTTAATATGCCTTTCTTTTCTTGTATTGGTATTCTAAAACATGATATTGGAAAGGTGTTTATAGGTTTCCCCAGGGTGTCCATAGAATCCACCATACAAGTCATGAGTCCCTGAGCAGATTGTCAGTGGATAAATACCTCATGGTTAAAAGGCTTCATCTTGTTTATTTGCTTACAGCATATCCCTGCCGCTCCCCCCCCCCCCCCGCCGTCCACACACACACATACACAACTTACTGGTTAATAGTTTATTAAATTTTAGTTTTTCAACTTTAAAGAAAAAAAATACAGCCCGTGATTATCTTTCTAGCTTTTCTAAATGAGATTTTATGTTTCATACATTGCAGTTGCATTCCATACTTTATTCTTTCTAGAAAGAGCCAAAAATCCCGTCTCTTAGGACAGCGGTTTGGTTGAGAAGGATATTTGGATAAATGGGAAAAATGTGAAATGGTTGCTCAAGAGTCTCTTTGAATATAATAGATTGCATCAAGGGGGAAAGTTAAGAGGGAAGAGACCCTTGAAGTCTTTAATACCAGAATGAGTTTGGCTTCTGATGAAGAATGATGAGGAATAAGAATTATGTGGGAATGTGACATTCAATAAGAGTGGTACTATACAGTATCTGTAGTTAATTACATTTTACAAAGCTCTTCTATGCCTACCTCACTATAAAGCTCTTGCAGTAGGTATAGCTAAATTCCTTGTTTATGATTATTATTATTAGTGTGTACTGGATAGACCATCTTTTGGAGTCTTAGTTCCCCAAGCAGGAATTGAACCCAGCCTTTGCTGTGAAAGCACCAAGTCCTAACCACTGGACTACAAGGGAATTCTCAATGCTGTTTGTTTTACAGTTAAGAAAATTGTAGCTTAGAAAGATGAAATGGCCAGCATCATCTTGTCAATAAATAGTGCACCTGAGTCTTAAACACAAAGTCTCAAAGTTTCTTTCTTCCTAGTGTCATTTTCTGTCCACTGCTCCCCATCTATTATGCCTACTGGAAAATGAGTTCTCTATTTCATTTTGATGCCCATCCAGAAAGACATAACATTCATGTATTTCTGTTTGAGACCCTTTGTGACCTATCCAATTCACAATCCCTTGGAATGTACCAGAAGTAATTAAACATCATTCATCCAATGCTCTTCTAATTTTAGTCTGTTTTCTGTAAATTAATATTCATATTCCTTTCCCTTGGACAGTTTCTAATTTCCAAGGAAATCAGAACTTGTTTAAATCTTACTCCATCTTCCCAAGTTTTGTTGCACTTAAAGCAGCTTGAAATGAACAACTTGGGAATAGGTAAAGAAGACAAAGACAGCTTGATATTCTGCACCAGGAAGATGAAAGATCAGAAAGCTTATTCCTGTCCCAAAGCCGCATTCCTAGGAGAGCATTCTGAAACATTCATCCTTGGAGTTCTGATGTTTTTTTGGTGAACAAAGGTGGTCTGTCAGGTACAGTGGCAATATCCAGGTTTAGGAAAACTCAAACAGATCGACATTTAAAGATGACAAATATTGGACAGAAGCCTGTATGAGTAGTTGTCTGCAAAATATACAAAAAGGAAAAAAAAAAGGTTTCTTAGCTTGGAAGGTGTGAAGGGCATGCTCATATTTTCTTAAATGCAGGAGGGTACTTAGGCATATGGCATAAATCTAAGCCAAATGTATTAATAATCTTTCAAACCAGCCTGAAGTTACTATTTTCTTACTTCTACTTAGTAATTACCTGACTCCTTGTAACTGCAGGAGGTAGACTGAGTTCATGTCACTGTGTGGAGGCCTTGATTACTCATGTCACTCAGTCACTAAAGCAGGTAGATGTTTATATAGTAGTAGTAGTGAAAGTCACTGTGTCCTATCCGACTCTTGCAACCCCATGGACTGCGGTCCACCAGGCTTCTCTGTCCATGGGATTCTTAACACAAGAATACTGGAGTGAGTTGCCACTTCCTTCTCTGGGGGAATCTTCCCAACCCAGGAATCGAGCCCACGTCTCCTGCATTGCAGGCAGATTCTTTACCAACTGAGCTATGAGGGAAGCCGATGTTTATATAATCTGACATTTTCTCCCCTCTCACATTCTCTCCTTGTCCTCTTAGACCTGGGATGATTCCATTGCTTCCTAACTAGTATTGTAACCAGGTTGTTCCTAACTGGTTCTTCCTAATTACTTTCTCCAGCCCCTAATTCCTAAATTCTGAACATCTGTCATATAAAAATTATTACTTGCTCCCTATTAGCCTTTGGTTCAATGGGGAACTTTATTGCCTTTTGTTGTTGCTGCTTTTTTTGTTTGTTTTGACAATTCTATTCATCTGTAATTCTCTCCTTTCTACCTGGAATAATCTTTCCAATTTCATTTCAGGTTCCATCTCAATGAATAAGTTCCCCTAATTAAAAAAAATCTAGTTTCCCTGCTACTGTGCCTTGATGACATTAATACTTCAGTACCATTATTATCAAGGGAATATTTATAATGCATCTTTTCTCATTAAACTAAGCCCTAGGTCATTAGTTTTCTTTGTCTTCTTTTTCCCAATACTCTAGGTGTGTTTTTAATTGACCAATCTTTAAAATCCTGTCAGAGGGTGGGATTATCTCCAGATAATCAGATTCAGTGATCTCATTTACTGTTTTTCTGTATGAGGCTAAGGGTGATAAATCTCAGCCCCTTCTATCACTCTCCTCCCAATGGCTTAACTTGGGAAGAGATGGCACTGTACTAGCTCCTTTACTGCCATCTAAGGTGTTGGGGCTTCTGAAAAGAAAGACATCCCCAAATGAAAACAAAATAGCAAATAATAAAAAAAACCCCTTAAATATAACACCTTTGCAGTAAGTCTTCAAATGTAGAATATAAAAATTTACCTGTGTGCACATGTGGTAGGCAGGAAATGGGGAAAGTATGAAATGGTATTTCTGAATCATCTTGATTTTTTAGCTATCATTTCCATAAAATAAAGATACTGATTATTCAGAGATTATATATTTATGTTGAGTTATGTAGTTATAGGCAACCAGGTAAGGTTGAAATGGTTATACAAGTTAATGTTCCAACAGGTACCTATGAAATGTCATGTGATTAAGATTTGTGACATTTTCCCAATAAAATACAAATTCATTTAAAAAGGTCTCATATTAAGCACTAGCTTTTCAGTGTATTTAAAATTTTTTAAAAAAATTGTCAGCTAGCAATATCATTGTTTAGATAATGAGCAGAAAGGCTAAAAACTCAATTTTAATGTTTTATTTTTATAGCTGTTCATCAATTCTATTTCTGTGCAACTGGCTGTAATAATTGTAGCATAATTGAACAGTTTTATGTGACCCTGTACATTTTCAAAATCTACCCATTTCCTTTAACATATACGAAAACATTTAGATAAACATATCAGTTTTCTTATGATGGTTCATCTTAGGAATTAAGCCTCAGGGGTAACTACTGAGGATCACACTAATACTATTGTTGTTAACTATAGTAATGCTTCGGGGAAGGCAATGGCACCCCACCCCAGTACTTTTGCCTAGAAAATCCCATGGACGAAGGAGCCTGGTAGGCTCCAGTCCATGGGGTCACAAAGAGTCGTACACGACTAAGCGACTTCACTTTCACTTTTCACTTTCATGCATTGGAGAAGGAAATGACAACCCACTCCAGTGTTCTTGCCTGGAGAATCCCAGGGACGGGGGAGCCTGGTGAGCTTCCGACTATGGGGTCACACAGAGTCGGACACGACTGAAGTGACTTAGCAGCAGCATAGTAATGCTTAAAGGGGAAATGTTTTTGTTTCTACTCCTTTTTACCTATAATTTTTTTAGTTTCAGCCTCATTTGTAAAGCACTAACAATAATAATAGATATTTGGAGATAACTGTTGAGTTTACCTTATTTATGGAGCTTTCACAGACTAATACATGACTTCTGGCCAACTCAATAATGCAACCGTCAATTTATTTCTATGTGATAAAACTATTTAGTATTAAACTAACATGAACTCTATCAATCTTTTACTCCTACAATCCACAATACATTGAATGGTAATTCCTGTTTGTCTAACAACTTTTAAATTCTAATTTCACTAAATTTCTTGAGAATTTAAAACAAAGAACTGTTCTAGATGTTCTGGTCGATTTAATATAACTAGATATTTTTCGTGCCTTCGTGGGCGTCATCTGACATCCATCATCTGATGAGACAGAAACAGACATTAAAAAACTCACTGTGCTATAATCTCAAAGTACAGAACATGGGAAACAAAGTTCCAATATGGAATGCTTTTATGTTGCATTAAAAATGTCTTAGTTCATTATTGGAATTATGAATATACTTGTTTTCCTTACAAGGGTCACGGCTTTCCAGTTCTCAGGATCCAAGTCTCAATACTTGACAGACTTCCAAGAACAATTATTTCATCTATAAACTTATTTCCTACGATGGCTAACTTGGCCTTAACATTTACAGACTTTTTTCTGTTAAATTTACCACCTGGTTCTTGTTTTTCCCTTAGTGAGTCCCGAGATAAAACAGCTCACACACACACGAAATCCATGTACCACGCCTAAATGTGCAGAACCTACATACAATATGGCAAAATGGAAGCGTTTAAGTCTTGGGAAGTAGTTGCTGCATTGAAAACTTACAAAGAGTGTAGGAATTCCTAAGCAGCTGCATACACACACATAGGTTCCTTCAACCTCTGCCAAACTTGTGTTCCACTCACATATTACAGCACCCGTTATAGATCAAGTGATTGGCTCTTAAAAGAGCCTTTGGGTTTAAGTTATTATAAGTCGACAATCAAGCCAATTTATGCCCTCTCCCCGCGGATGCGGCGGGCAAGCTGAATGTCCTTGGGCATGATGGTGACGCGCTTGGCGTGGATGGCACACAGGTTGGTGTCCTCGAAGAGCCCCACCAGGTAGGCCTCGCACGCCTCCTGCAGCGCCATCACCGCCGAGCTCTGGAAGCGCAGGTCGGTCTTGAAGTCCTGCGCGATTTCGCGCACCAGCCGCTGGAACGGCAGCTTGCGGATCAGCAGCTCCGTGGATTTCTGGTAGCGGCGGATCTCGCGCAGGGCCACCGTGCCGGGGCGGTAGCGGTGCGGCTTCTTCACGCCGCCGGTGGCCGGCGCGCTCTTGCGGGCCGCTTTGGTGGCCAGTTGCTTGCGCGGCGCCTTGCCGCCGGTGGACTTGCGAGCCGTTTGCTTAGTCCGCGCCATAGCTAGCCTGCAAGACAATAGGATTAGACTAGGAGGGGTGCTCCTGCATTTATAAAGGACCAGAATCACTCTGATTGGATTGTGGGCAATTCCTGTTACTCACGGGCTGCTTATTCCGGAAGTGCTTCGAGCTATTTAACATTGGTTCATCCATCCGGTGCAAATCTCGGATTGGTTCATTTCAATCAGTAGCCATCTTCCCCTTAAAAAATAAAAAAGCATTTTCCGAGTTGATTTATTGATAGTACACTGTCAAGTATGGTCCACAAGCACATTAATCATTCAGTAACGTTGAACTTTTCTCCTGTTTGGGATATAAAAAATAGAATGAGTTCGTGAAAGCCCTTTAGAATTCATACACCTGCCATTTTATGCATAGTTAACTCTTTCATCAGGATTCTAATCCCGATGAAATCCCAATTAGGGACAATCCCTAATTGTCCCGTGTAAGAATTCACCGTCTAAGCCTCTCGAATCCTATTTCACATCTACAGTTAATGTCTCATTCCGGGTAACATGGTCTTTTAGTACATACTGTTAAGATGTGAAGAATTTTGTATTATTAAGGCGACACGCAGCAAAATCCCAATATTCTGGAATCTCTAATGTTTATTTTCCTGTTTGACTCAAAACTGGTAATTTGGCTCTGTTCTATGGTTTTGACGCATTTAAAATGTCAATCTGGGGTTAATGGCGACATCCGTCAACAAAAGGTTTGCAATGCGGAACCTTAAAAAGATGGCGGCGACCGAGAGCCTTTAGCACACTGCAATGGGCTAGAATCTCGGGACTCTGCGAGAGTCTCAAGGTGTCCGAGACAAACCCACAGTGCTTTTATGAAGACTTGATTCGGCTATATAATAGGATTTCTTTACCTAGTTTTCATATCCAAACGCGAAGACTTTCCTGTAATTAAAAAGTTTTATCGATTTTTAATTGAATGATTTATGTCATGTAACAGTGTTCTTAATCAACCTATAGGAATACATGAACGCCTTTCTTTTTCACCCAATAAAGAAAGCAGTTTTTGAACCTTAATTTACATACTATTTATCTATTGGTCAGTTTATGTCGAATTAGGATCAGATTTGCGAGTCTTTGCTTGTATCCGTGATTTAATACTTGTGATGTCTTGTTCCCCTCGGATTTGTTTCCCCATTTTTCATGCTGTTTTCCACGCCAGAGATAGCTAAATACGCCCCAGCCTCAAATAATATTAGTCACTCAGTCGTGTCCGACTCTTTGCGACCCGCATGGAATGTAGCCCACCCGGCTCCTCTGTCCATGGGATTCTCCAGGCAAGGAAACTGCAGTGGATTGCTATTTCCTCCGCCAGGGGATCTTCCTGATCCGGGGATCGAACCCGAGTGTCCTGCATTGCAGGCCAATTCTCTCTAGTCTTAGCTACCAGAGAAGACCCCAGCCTCAAAAAAGGATCCAAAAAAGAAGGTGGTGACCAAGGTCCAGAAAGAAGATGGCAGGAAATAGAAAACTGGGTTTAAGGAGAGCTGTTTTGTATAGATCTGTCTATAAAATGCTTAAGTAGGTTCACCTGGACACTGGCATCTTGACCAAGGACTTGGGCATCAAGAACTCGTTTGTCAACCACAACATCGAGATATGGGGGGTGGGGTGGGGGGCGAGATGTCGCGCTTTGAATATAAGTGCTTTACCATCACAAAGTGCTGGACCATCACATTCAGGGTGATCCAAAGGATGATGTGCCTGCTCTTGTACATGGAAATGACCAAGGACTCAGTGTTCAAGAGCACGAAGGGTATCACCAAATTACACTAGCTCTGTGTAAAAATTTTCTCTACCTTTAGTATTCCTCAATGTCTCCTTATAGAGCTACTAATTTTTGTGTAATGAGAGCTATATTATCAAGATTTTCCAGCTTTTTACATTTTTTAAAACAGTCATTCTTTAAAACGCAGGAAATCATAATACAATATAAGAGGTTAACTTTTGTTCTTTAGTGCAGCAAAGAATTTGAAATAATTGTGTATTGTAATAAGTATTAGGAAATTCTAGTATTCTGGTTTTAATGTTTAGTTTATTAAAATCTTTTATATTGTTCTTATATCCATTCATTGTTTAGATTTAAAATTTTTCTGGTGAGTTCCTGTGGACTTAAAATTGTTTAATGATGGCACTTGTGTTTGGGGTCCCTGTTTCAAATAATCTTATGTGTTTCACAAATATTAGTCATGAGAATGTGTTTGTACAAAGAGGCTCAAAATGTCATTTATACAGTGTATAGGCCTAGGGTATTTAGTGGAATCTCAAGAGTTTAATCTCAACCACTAGGGTAGACTTTCAAAGGTGATTGTTCAAATTTGCATTAAAAATTAAAAAAAAAATCACTTTATTTTCCTTGAGTCTAGTTGGAATCAAGATTGCTGGGAGAAATATCAATAACCTCAGATATGCAGATGACACCACCCTTATGGCAGAAAGTGAAGAAGGAATGATGCTAGGGCTGAAACTCCAGTATTTTGGCCACCTCATGCGAAGAGTTGACTCATTGGAGAAGACTCTGATGCTGGGACGGATTGGGGGCAGGAGGAGAAGGGGACGACAGAGGATGAGATGGCTGGATGGCATCACTGACTCGATGGATGTGAGTCTGAGTGACCTCAGGGAGTTGGTGATGGACAGGGAGGCCTGGCGTGCTGCAGTTCATGGGGTCGCAAAGAGTCGGACACGACTGAGCGACTGATCTGATCTGATCTGATTATTGATATAATTAATCCTACATTGTGCTGAAGCAGGGTCTGAAACCCTCATTTTGAGACATTTTTAAATTTTTATATTCCCTACCTTCAGTCAGCTGTAGGTTCTGTATTCATATACACAGGTGAAGAAAAAAAAATCAAAAGAAACAGAAATAAGATGTAGAAGTGCAGGGAGGACAGAGGATATGGAAAGAAATACATAGTTTTCCTGAAAATTTGATAGTTTCTGTATTGCTGAAAGTAAAGTAACATCAATAAATTGTTTTCAGTACTTTTCATGACCTACAGACTTGCTATTTGGTACATCAGCTAGGCAGTACAAATGTACATGCCAGAGTGTATTGTGTGTTTGTGAGGAGTATGGAGGTTCATCTAATTGTGAAACAATGTTTGTTAAATTTTAATTTGTTTTTAAATTTAATTTTCCCCTTAGATAAAGACTGTAGTTTCAGTTAAATATATCTGTTCTTTTAGATGACATGGTAGAATCTTTAGAATCTTAAATGAAGATTCCAAATGTGCTGGCTGTCTTTATTGATGGATAACAGACTGCCTTGAAGTTACTAGCTTCCCACATGTATTATCACACAGATTCTGTGAGTCTGGGCATGTTTTATCTGTGTCCTCTATAAGGATGCTGTTGGAGTGTTATGCAGGGTTGTGGTCTCTTGATTGGGAAAATATATGCTTCCAAACTCAGTGGTCGGTTCTTTGTAGTTATAGGACTGAGAATCATATTTTCTTGTTGACTGTTGGCTTGAAGCCCTTATAGGCTGCTAGTCTTCCCTCAGTTCCTAAAGAGCCCTCTGAGTTTCTTGTCATTTGGACAACAGAGATGCTTGGTTTGTGAAAACCAGCAGGCTGGACTTCCCTGGTGGGCCGGTGGTTAAGAATCTGCCTCCCAAATTGGGGAATAGGTGTTTGATTCCTAGTCCGGGAAGATTCCGCATGAGACAGGGCAACTAATATTGAGCTCTTGAGCCAGAGCTACTGAAGCCCGGGCACCTTAGGGCCCATGCTCTGCAACAAGAGACATCATCACAATGAGAAGCCCATGCAAGAGAAAGCCTGCGTGCAGGAATGAAGACCCATTGCAGCCAAAAATAAATAAAATTTATATTAAAAAACCGAACCAGCATGCAAGAGATTGGAAGATGTTACTTTACATTCTGTCACTTATGGTCACATGCTTTGATGGGTAAAAAGAGGTCACAGGTCACATCCAACAGTCCAGGGGCTTGATCACACAACGGTGAACATTAAGACCAGAAATCGTGTGGGCCACCGTAAGAAACCATCACAGGACCCAGTCTGACCAAAAAGCAGTTACCTAACACTTGTCTCTTCCCTCTCTCTTCCCGTCACACCTGCCCCCACAGTACTGAGATTGGTTCAAATGGCCTGCAAGTAGGAAATATACTTAAGTAAAGGGCATCTAATATCTTGAAGTCCTTTTAAACAGGGCTTTGCCAGTTAATTTGTCTTGAAGCCAAGACAGACAACTTTGGTCAGTTATTAGTTCGGGGACTTCTTTCCCCTTTTCTTTGCAAATGCTGACATATGAAAAACCCTGATGTGACTGAGCCCCAGCACAGGGCTAGGTGTCCATGTGTTTATAGCTAGCTTTCTGACGTTATTCATGAGAAAAGAATCCGGAGGGTTCATCAAGTGAATTAGTTGTTGCTTTATTATAGACTACCAGGGACTAGATTTGACAAGGCAGGAAACAAATCCCAAATTCTTTGTAGATTAAAAACAAAACAAAACAAAACACTTGACCTGGTAGTTTATGGCCCTCAGGCCTCCTCACGGGTGCATTCACTTCCTTTAGTTCAGTCTTTCATTGTACCTCGTGTTGAGTTTCTTTCCTAGCAGTTGTTTATCAGGTTTTCTTGAGATGTGAGAAGGCTATTAAAGTAGTACTTGCATTTGCTCACCAATGCAACTTACGGCTTATTATCAACGTCTCATTAAAAAAACTTATGAAATTCATTAATTTTGCAGACTAAGGGTTCCTAGTAACAGAGCTACACAATTTAAAAGCCATTATGTGGCACTGTAACTGCAACATAGAGCAAACATTTAATGGACAGGTACACAAATGATAAAAGCGTCTGCCTACAATGCAGGACACCTAGGTTCGATCTCTGGGTTGGGAAGATCCCCGGAAAGAAATGGCAACCCACTCCAGTATTCTTGCCTAGAAAACCCCATGGACAGGAGTCGAGTAGGTTACGTCCATGGGGTCGCAGAGTCGGACACGACTGAGCAACTTCACTTTCACACAAATGAGTTATATTAAAGCAGTTACACCTCGAGATCACAAGTTCACTAAGCCCCATTTCCTCGCAATAGATAAAAAAAAAAACAAAAAAAAACAAAAAACAAAAAAACAAAAAAAACAGCTTAGTGCAAGAGCTCTTTCAAGTGAATAGATAGGTGGCCCTGAAAAGGGCCTGGTAAACTGGCACAGAAACCTTGTTTGTGGGTTCGGGCTTAGCCACCAAATCCGTAAAGAGTGCGTCCCTGACGCTTAAGCGCGTAGACGACGTCCATGGCCGTCACCGTCTTTCGCTTGGCGTGTTCAGTGTAGGTGACCGCATCCCGAATTACGTTTTCCAAGAACACTTTCAGCACCCCGCGAGTTTCCTCGTAAATGAGGCCAGAGATGCGCTTGACCCCACCGCGACGAGCCAAGCGGCGGATCGCGGGTTTAGTAATACCTTGAATGTTATCCCGCAGAACCTTACGATGACGCTTCGCGCCTCCTTTCCCAAGACCTTTTCCACCTTTACCGCGTCCAGACATTTTTAAGCCTAGATCGAGAAACCTATTCACAAATTTAAATGACTTGGGCCGAAATGGTTATTTATAGTCGGGACGCGGACCTATTTGAAAACTACAAGAAAGGCGTGTAGGGGAGGAGCTCTTTCGTAACCTAATTTATTCCAGCCCACAACCGCCTGAGAGTCTGCGGGGGCGGAGTCGAGAAAAGAAAATTTCTTTGCTGATTCCCTTAATTTCATCTGAAAGCGTCCTGTTTAAGGGCGTTTAAAAACATTCTTTTGTTTATTAAGGGACGGTACCTATTAAGGCAACATTTGTTTTCAACTTTCAATATTTAGGCTAAGTTATTGGCCGAGATTTTATATTGCCTTTCTTTAAACGCATATCTGAAATGCGAACGAGTTCCTGGGAAGCATTTTTGTACAATTTAAATGATAGTGAAATAATTATCGTGGTAAACTGATCTTCAGATCAGATCAGTCGCTCAGTCGTGTCCGACTCTTTGCAACCCCATGAATTGCAGCACGCCAGGCCTCCCTGTCCATCACCAACTCCCGGAGGTCACTCAGACTCACATCCATCGAGTCAGTGATGCCATCCAGCCATCTCATCCTCTGTCGTCCCCTTCTCCTCCTGCCCCCAATCTCTCCCAGCATCAGTCTTCTCCAATGAGTCAACTCTTCGCATGAGGTGGCCAAAATACTGGCATTTCAGCCCTAGCATCATTCCTTCCAAAGAAATCCCAGGGCTGATCTCCTTCAGAATGGACTGGTTGGATCTCCTTGCAGTCCAAGGGACTCTCAAGAATTTTCTCCAACACCACAGTTAAAAAGCATCAATTCTTCGGCGCTCAGCCTTCTTCACAGTCCAGCTCTCACATCCATACATGACCACAGGAAAGACCATAGCCTTGACTAGGCGAACCTTTGTTGGCAAAGTGATGTTTCTGCTTTTGAATATGCTATCTAGGTTGGTCATAACTTTCCTTCCAAGGAGTAAGCGTCTTTTAATTTCATGGCTGCAGTCACCATCTGCAGTGATTTTGGAGCCCAGAAAAAGAAAGTCTGACACTGTTTCCACTGTTTCTCCATCTATTTCCCTTGTAGTGATGGGACCAGATGCCATGATCTTCGTTTTCTGAATGTTGAGCTTTAAGCCAACCTTTTCACTCTCCACTTTCACTTTCATCAAGAGGCTTTTTAGCCCCTCTTCACTTTCTGCCATAAGAGTGGTGTCATCTGCATATCTGAGGTTATTGATATTTCTCCCAGGATTCTTGATTCCAACTTGTGTTTCTTCCAGTCTAGCATTTCTCATGATCTTAGGGAGCAAGGAAATTGCTGATATACATTGGGAAACAAGGTTTACTCGCTGATGTGCGTTACTTGGAGACATTACTCTATTGCCTGAGCCCTCATTACTTGCTACTTTTTCACATTCTAAGGTTTAGGATCAGGTTTGTGACAGGTATTTTCTCATTTTCAATTTCTTTTTCATTTGCAGGATGAGAATTTTAATTCTGATATCATGAAAGTGTTTGGAAAACCAAAAGGTTAATTTTTGGTTAAATGTTTCTTTTTGAGTACTACTGTAATTACCTTAGGAAATTTCATCTTCTTGCTCCAGAGACTGACTTTTTCCCCAGTGTTATTATTATTTTTTAATTTATATTTCAGTTTTTCTTTATTTTAATTTTGTGCCCGCTGCCTCACAGGATGTGGGATCCAATTCTCCAACAAGGATTGAACCGACTTCTTCTGCAGTGAAACTGTTACGTCTTAACCACTAGAAAGGTGGGGAAGTCCCGCTCCCCAATATTCTTAAATCTCTCAATCTAGTATTTTGCAATCTGGGCCTATGTTAGTTGCTTTCATAACTTCCACATCCCTATGTGTGCAAACTTTTAAGAAGTCAGTGCTAAACTCTTGTTGTTTAGTCACTAAGTCATGTCCTGCTCTTTGCGACTGCCATGGATATATATATATTTCCCTCAATTGAACCAGGAGTATCCATTGAGATATCCATCACTTACTATGGGGTGTCCCTTCCTCATTTCACCTTGGAGTAGCCTTTCTGAGCCAATGTAGATGGAAGGTCTTTACCTGCAGAATGAGGAATATATGGTATCTTTATATTTTATCTAGGCAGGGCTTAACTCCTCTCTGTTTCTACTACTACTCTACTCTCTTGAAGGATATTCCACAGGGAACAAACTGCAACTGCTCAGCCTGGTGGCATCTGTCTCCTGCCTCTATGTGAGAAAAATTGTCTGAGCTTTGGAAGCAAGGCTAAGATGGACTGGAATGGGTGAATTTAACTAAGATGTCCATTATATCTACTACTGTGGGCAAGAATCCTTTGGAAGAAATTTCAGTAGCCATCATAGTCAACAAAAGTGTCCGAAATGCAGTATTTAGATGCAATCTCAAAAACGACAGAATGATCCCTGTTCATTTCCAAGGCAAACCATTCAATATCATGGTAATCCAAGTCTATGCTCCAACCAGTAATGCTGAAGAAGCTGAACAGTTCTATGAAGACCTACAAGACCTTCTAGAACTAACACCCAAAACAGATGTCCTTTTCATTATAGGGGACTGGAATGCAAAAGTAAGAAGTCAAGAAACACCTGGAGTAACAGGTAAATTTGGCCTTCGAGTACAGAATGAAGCAGGGCAAAGGATAATAGAGTTCTGACAAGAGAACGCACTGGTCATAGCAAACACCCTCTTTCAACAACACAAGAGAAGACTCTACAAATGGACATCGCCACATGGTTATCGCCACATGGTTGACACCGAAATCACATTGATTTTATCCCTTGCAGCCAAAGATGGAGAGGCTCTGTACAGTCAGCAAAAACAAGACCAGGAGCTGACTGTGGCTTGGATCATGAACTCCTTATTGCCAAATTCAGACTGAAATTGAAGAAAGTGGAGAAAACCACTAGACCATTTAGGTATGACCTAAATCAAATCCCTTATGACCATACAGTGGAAGTGAGAAATCGATTTAAGGGACTAGATCTGATAGAAAGAGTGCCTGATGAACTATGAATGGAGGTACATGACATTGTACAGGAGACAGGAATCAAGACCATCTCCAAGAAAAAGAAATGCAAAAAAGCAAAATGGCTGTCTGAGGAGGCCTTAAAAACAGCTTTGAAAAGAAGGGAAGCGAAAAGCAAAGGAGCAAAGGAAAGATATACCCATTTGAATACAGAGTTCCAAAGAATAGCAAGAAGAGATTAGAAAGCTTTCCTCAGTGATCAATGCAAAGAAATAGAGGAAAACAACAGAATGGGAAAGACTAGAGATCTCTTCAAGAAAATTAGCCATACAAAGGGAACATTTCATGCAAAGATGGGCACAATAAAGGACAGAAATGGTAGGGACCTAACAGAAGCAGAAGATATTAAGAAGAGATGGCAAGAATACACAGAAGAACTTACAAAAAGATCTTCACAACCCAGATAATCACAATGGTGTGATCACTGACCTAGATAGAGCCAGACATCCTGGAATGTGAAGTCAAGTGGGCCTTAGAAAGCATCACTGTGAACAAAGCTAGTGGAGGTGATGGAATTACAGTTGAGCTATTCCAAATCCTGAAAGATGATGCTGTGAAAGTGCTGCACTCACTATGCCAGCAAATTTGGAAAACTCAGCAGTGGCCACAGGACTGGAAAAGGTCAGTTTTCATTCCCATCCCAAAGTAAAGCAATGCCAAAGAATGCTCAAACTACCGCACAGTTGCACTCATCTCACATGCTGCTGCTGCTGTTGCTGCTAAGTCGCTTCAGTCGTGTCTGACTCTGTGCGACCCCATAGACGGCAGCCCATCAGGCTCCCCCGTCCCTGGGATTCTCCAGGCAAGAATACTTGAGTGTATTGCCATTTCCTTCTCCAATGCATGAAAGTGAAAAGTGAAAGTGAAGTCGCTCAGTCATGTCCGACTCTTAGCGACTCCGTGGACTGGAACCTACCAGGCTCCTCTGTCCATGGAATTTTCCAGGCAAAAGTACTGGGGTGGGGTGCTATTGCCTTCCCCGCATCTCACATGCTAGTAATGCTCAAAATTCTCCAAGCCAGGCTTCAGCAATACGTGAACCGTGAACTTCCAGATGTTCAAACTGGTTTTAGAAAAGGCAGAGGAATCAGAGATCAAATTGCCAACATCCGCTGGATCATGGAAAAAGCAAGAGAGTTCCAGAAAAGCATCTATTTCTGCTTTATTGACTATGCCAAAGCCTTTGACTGCGTGGATCACAATAAACTGTGGAAAATTCTGAAAGAGATGGGAATACCAGACCACCTGACCTACCTCTTGAGAAACCTGTATGCAGGTCAGCAAGCAACAGTTAGAACTGGAGATGGAACAATGGACTGATTCCAGTTAGGAAAAGGCGTTCGTCAAGGCTGTATATTGTCACCCTGATTATTTAACTTATATGCAGAGTACATCATGAGCAACGCTGGGCTGGAGGAAGCACAAGCTGGAATCAAGATGGTCAGGAGAAATATCAATAACCTCAGATATGCAGATGACACCACTGTTACGGCAGAAAATGAAGAAAAACTAAAGAGCCTCTTGATGAAAGTGAAAGAGGAGAGTGAAGAAGTTGGCTGAAAGCACAACATTCAGAAAACTAAGATCATGGCATCTGGTCCTGTTAGTCCATGGGAAATAGATGGGGAAACAGTGGAAACAGTGTCAGATTTTATTTTGGGGGCTCCAAAATCACTGCAGATGGTGATTGCAGCCATGAAATTAAAAGACCCTTACTCCTTGGAAGAAAAGATGACCAAACCTAGATAGCATATTCAAAAGCAGAGACATTACTTTGCCAACAAAGGTCCATCTAGTCACGTCTATGGTTTTTCCAGTGGTCATGTATGGATGTGAGAGTTGGACTGTGAAGAAAGCTGAGTGCTGAAGAATTGATGCTTTTGAACTGTGGTGTTGGAGAAGACTCTTGAGAGTCCCTTGGACAGCAAGGAGATGCAACCGGTCCATCCTAAAAGAGATCAGCCCTGGGTATTCATTGGTAGGACTGATGTTGAAGCTGAAACTCCAATACTTTGGCCACCTGATGCAAAGAGCTGACTCATTTGAAAAGACCCTGATGCTGGAAAAGATTGAGGGCAGTAGGAGAAGGGGACGACAGAGGATGAGATGGTTCGATGGTATCACTGACTCAATGGACATGGGTTTGGGTAGACTCTGGGAGTTGGTGATGGACAGGGAGGCCTGGCATACTGTGGTTCATGGAGTTGCAAAGAGTTGGTCACAACTGAGTGACTGAAATGAACTGAACTGGAAGCAAAGAAAAAAGAAGAGTTCATGAAGTCCAATATAGAAGGCCACTGAAGAATTCTGCGAAAATGTACTTTGATCATCTATTTACTATGGATTATAAGTACCAAATTAAGTGAATTTACTGAACTTGGAAAGGCCTTATTTGGTAGAAAGGCAAATCACTTTGGTAAGGTGAAACAGATATAACTCCAAAGATTTCTAACCTCTTGGATCAATAAAATAATTTTAATAATCTTATCCTAACATTTCTTACATTGTCTATAAATATTCTAATTTCTTAAATGTTCTTTGAACTTAATACAGCATTTTACCTGTTGGTTCATTTATTGAAAAGTGAAGCTCTTTGACACAAATTCATTTTTATTTGTTGATCATGATTTTTTTGTTTTTTAAAAAATGAAATGAGCTATTATGTGCTTGTGACTGGAGACTGTGACACTGGAAATAAAGACGGTCTAAGAGATGTGCTGTTCCTGTCACCTTTATCTTTAGGCCTGGGATATTACACACTTGTCTCTCAATGCCATGGTAAATCATCATTGATAAGCAGCACAAAGTAAGTTGGAAATTGCAGACAGGAAAGCAGATTCTACATCAAGCATGGGTTCATTGTGGACCAAGGAAATGCTCTGGCCACTACAGAAAAACCTCTGAAATCTGCTAAGATATACCTAAATATTAAATTAAGGTAAAAGAATAAACTGAATTTCCTTTCGTTGTCATATGAAAATATAGTCTAAAAAGTCTGCAGATCTGTTTTTTAGTTTTTCTAAATGAAGGTATTTCTGTTTAATTATGTATTATGCTGAACCTACAATACATTGGCCACTTGATGAGAAGAGGTGATTCATTGGAAAAAACACTGATGCTGGGAAAGACTGAAGGCAAAAGGAAAAGGAGGTGGGAGATTTTTGTCCATTACAGAGAAATATTATCTTTATCTAATAGGAAAGATAAAAGTTATAATATAATTCAATAAAACTTTTTGATCTAAATTGCTCTTTTGACTTTAATTCAACCTTCTTCCCTGATTGTGATGGTGGTGGTGGTAGTAGTGGTAATGGAGGTTGTAAATATTTCCTCTATACATCTTGATTTTGGATTAGCAAAGGAAAAATAAATAGGATTATTTAATGTATATTTCATACATACAGAGGAAGAGATCCAGTTCACTTGAGTTCAGTCATTCAGTCATGGCCAACTCTTTGCAACCCCATGGACTGTAGCACGGCAGTCCTCCCTGGCAATCAACAAGGCCCGGAGTTTACCAAGACTCATGTTCATTGAGTCAATGATGACATCCAACCACCTCATCCTCTGTTGTCCTCTTCTCCTCCCACCTTCAATCATTCCCAGCATCAGGGTCTTTTCAAATGAGTCAGTTCTATGCATTAGGTGGCCAAAGTATTGGAGTTTCAGCTTTAGCATCAGTCCTTCCAATGAATATTCAGGACTGATTTACTTTAGGATGGACTGGTTGGATCTCGTTGTAGTCCAAGGTACTCCCAAGAGTCTTCTCCAACACCACATTTCAAAGGCATCAATTCTTCAGCACTCAGCTTTCTTTATACTCCAACTCTTACATCCATATATGACCACTGGAAAAACCATAGCCTTGACTAGACTGACCTTTATTGGCAAAGTAATGTCTCTGCTTTTGAATATGCTATCTAGGTTGGTCATCATTTTTCTTCCAAGGAGCAAGCGTCTTTTAATTTCATGGCTGGAGTCACCACCTACAGTGATTTTGGAGCCCCCCAAAATAAAGTCTGTCACTGTTTCCATTGTTTCCCAATCTATTTGCCACGAAGTGATGGTACCAGATGGTGACTGCAGCCATGAAATTAAAAGATGCTTACTCCTTGAAAGAAAAATTATGACCAACCTAGATAGCATAGTTAAAAGCAGAGACATTAGTTTGCCAACAAAGGTCCATCTAGTCAAGGCTATGGTTTTTCCTGTGGTCATGTATGGATGTGAGATTTGGACTGTGAAGAAAGCTGAGGACCGAAGAATTGATGCTTTTGAACTGTGGTGTTGGAGAAGACTCTTGAGAGTCCCTTGAACTGCAAGGGGATCCAACTAGTCTATTCTGAAAGAGATCAGCCCTGGGATTTCTTTGGAGGGAATGATGCTAAAGCTGAAAGTCCAGTACTTTGGCCACCTCATGTGAATAGTTGATTCATTGGAAAGGACTCTGATGCTGGGAGGGATTGGGGGCAGGAGAAGGGGTGAGACATTGAGTTAGACAAGGCTCTGGTCCTAGTGTGATTAGATTGACTAGTTTTCTGTGAGTATGGTTTCAGTGTGTCTGCCCTCTGATGCCCTCTTGCAACACCAACCGTCTTACTTGGGTTTCCTTACCTTGGGCGTGGGGTATCTCTTCATGGCTGCTCCAGCAAAGTGTAGCCGCAGCTCTTTACCTTGGACGAGGTAAGGAGTATCTCCCCACTGCCGCCCTTCCTGATCTTCAAAGTGGGATAGCTCCTCTAGGTCCTCCTGCGCCCACCTTGTCTAACTCAATGAAACTAAGCCGTGCCCGTGGGGTAATCCAAGACGGGAGGGTCATGGTGGACAGATCTGACAGAATGTGGTCCACTGGAGAAGAGAATGGCAAACCACTTCAGTATTCTTGCCTTGAGAACCCCATGAACAGTATGAAAAGGCAAAATGACAGGATACTGAAAGAGGAAATCCCCAGGTCAGTAGGGACCCAATATGCTGCTGGAGATCAGTGGAGAAATAACTCCAGAAAGATGAAGGGACGGAGCCAAAGCAAAAAGAATACCCAGCTGTGGATGTGACTGGTGATAGAAGCAAGGTCCGATGCTGTAAAGAGCAATATGGCATAGGAACCTGGAATTTCGGGTCCATCAATCAAGGCAAACTGGAAGTGTCAAACAAGGGATGGCCAGAGTGAATGTTGACTTTCTAGGAATCAGCATACTCAAATGGACTACAATGGGTGAATTTAACTCAGAGGACCATTATATCTACTACGGCGAGCAGGAATCCCTCAGAAGAAATGGAGTAGCCATCATGGTCAAAAAGAGAGTCCGAAATGCAATACTTGGATGCAATCTCAAAAACGACAGAATGATCTCTGTTCGTTTCCAAGGCAAACCATTCAATGTCACAGTAATCCAAGTCTATGTCCCAACCAGTAACGCTGAAGAAGCTGAAGTTGAACGGTTCTATGAAGACCTACAAGACCTTTTAGAACTAACACCCCAAAAGGTGTCCTCATTATAGGGGACTGGAATGCAAAAGAAGGAACTCAAGAAACACCTGGAGTAAAAGGCAAATTTGGCCTTGGAATATGGAATGAAGTAGGGCAAAGACTAATAGAGTTTTGCCAAGAAAATGCACTGGTCATAAAAAACACCCTCTTCCAACACCACAAGAAAAGACTCTATACACGGACATCACCAGATGGTCAACACCGCAATCAGATTGATTATATTCTTTGCAGCCAAAGATGGAGAAGCTCTATACAGTCAGCAAAAACAAGACCAGGAGCTGACTGTGGCTCAGACCATGAACTCCTTATTGCCAAATTCAGACTGAAATTGAAAACAGTAGGGAAAACCACTAGACCATTCAGGTATAAACTAAATCAAATCCCTTATGATTATACAGTGGAAGTGAGAAATAGATTTAAGGGCCCAGATCTGATAGATAGAGTGCCTGATGAACTATGGACAGAGGTTCGTGACACTGTACAGGAGACAGGGATCAAGACCATCCCCATGGAAAAGAAATGCAAAAAAGCAAAATGGCTGTCTGAGGAGGCCTTACAAATAGCTGTGAAAAGAAGAGAAGCAAAAAGCAAAGGAGAAAAGGAAAGATATAAGCATCTGAATGCAGATTTCCAAAGAATAGCAAGAAGAAATAAGAAAGCTTTCTTCAGCAATCAATGCAAAGAAATAGAGGAAAACAACAGAATGGGAAAGACTAGAGATCTCTTCAAGAAAATCAGAGATACCAAGGGAACATTTCATGCAAAGATGGCCTCAATAAAGGACAGAATTGGTATGGACCTAACAGAAGCAGAAGATATTAAGAAGAGATGGCAAGAATACACAGAAGAACTGTACAAAAAAGAGCTTCACGACCCAGATAATCATGATGGTGTGATCACTGACCTAGAGCCAGACATCCTGGAATGTGAAGTCAAGTGGGCCTTAGAAAGCATCACTGTGAACAAAACTACAGGAGGTGATGGAATTACAGTTGAGCTATTCCAAATCCTGAAAGATGATGCTGTGAAAGTGCTGCACTCACTATGCCAGCAAATTTGGAAAACTCAGCAGTGGCCACAGGACTGGAAAAGGTCAGTTTTTATCCCAATCCCAAAGAAAGGCAATGCCAAAAAATGCTCAAACTACCGCACAATTGCACTAATCTCACATGCTAGTAAAGTAATGCTCAAAATTCTCCAAGCCAATCTTCAGCAATACGTGAACAGTGAACTTCCTGATGTTCAAGCTGGTTTTAGAAAAGGCAGAGGAGCCAGAGATCAAATCGCCAACATCCGCTGGATCATGGAAAAAACAAGACAGTTCCAGGAAAGCATCTATTTCTGCTTTATTGACTATGCCAAAGCCTATGACTGTGTGGATCACAATAAACTGTGGAAAATTCTGAAAGAGATGGGAATACCAGACCATCTGATCTGCCTCTTGAGAAATCTATATGCAGGTCAGGAAGCAACAGTTAGAACTGGACATGGAACAACAGACTGGTTCCAAATAGCAAAAGGAGTTCGTCAAGGCTGTATATAGTCACCCAGCTTATTAAACTTATATGCAGAGTACATCATGAGAAACACTGGACTGGAAGAAACACAAGCTGGAATCAAGATTGCTGGGAGAAATATCAATAACCTCATATATGCAGATGACACCATGCTTATGGCAGAAAGTGAAGAGGAACAAAAAGCCTCTTGATGAAAGTGAAAGTGGAGAGTGAAAAAGTTGGCTTAAAGTTCAACATTCAGAAAACGAAGATCATGGCATTCGGTCCCATCACTTCATGGGAAATAGATGGGGAAACAGTGGAAACAGTGTCAGAATTTATTTTTTGGGGACTCCAAAATCACTCCAGATGGTGACCGTAGCCATGAAATTAAAAGACGCTTACTCCTTGGAAGGAAAGTTATGACCAACCTAGATAGCATATTCAAAAGCAGAGACATTACTTTGCCAACAAAGGTTTGTCTAGTCAAGGCTATGGTTTTTCCTGTGGTCATGTATGGATGTGAGTGTTGGAGTATAAAGAAAGCTGAGTGCTGAAGAATTGATGCCTTTGAACTGTGGTATTGGAGAAGACTCTTGAGAGTCCCTTGGACTGCAAGGAGATCCAACCAGTCCATTCTGAAGGAGATCAGCCCTGGGATTTCTTTGGAAGGAATAATGCTAAAGCTGAAACTCCAGTATTTTGGCCACCTCATGCGAAGAGTTGACTCATTGGAAAAGACTCTGATCCTGGGAGGGATTGAGGGCAGGAGAAGAAGGGGACGACAGAGGATGAGATGGCTGGATGGCATCACCGACTCGATGGACGTGAGTCTGGGTGAACTCCGGGAGTTGGTGATGGACAGGGAGGCCTGGCGTGCTGCAATTCATGGGGTCACAGAGTCGGACAGGACTGAGCTACTGAACTGAACTGAACTGAACTGATGAGACCAGATGCCATGATCTTGGTTTTCTGAATGTTGAGTTCTAAGCCAACTTTTTCATGCTCCTCTTTCACTTTCACCAAGAGGCTCTTTAGTTCTTCTTCACTTTCTGCCATTAGGTTGGAGTCATCTGCATGTCTGAGGTTATTGATATTTCTACCTGCAATCTTGATTCCAGCTTGTGCTTCATGTAGTCCAGCATTTCTCATGATATACTCTGCATATAAGTTAAATAAGCAGCATGATGATATACAGTTTTGACATTATACGCCTTTCACTATCTTATCTGGTCCATTGTTCCATGTCCAGTTCTAACTGTTGCATCCTGAAATGCATACAGATTTCTCAAGAGCCAGGTCAGATGGTCTGGTATTCAGAACTCTCAGAATTTTCCTCAGTTCGTTGTGGTCCATACAGTCAAAGGCTTTTGCGTAGTCAGTAAAGCAAATGTTTTTTTGGAACTCTCTTGCTTTTTTCATGATCCAATGGATGTTGGCAATTTGATCTCTGGTTCCTCTCCCTTTTCTAAATCCAGCTTGAACATATGGAAGTTCACAGTTCCTGTACTGTTGAAGCCTGGCTTGGAGAATTTTGACCATTCCTTTGCTAGTGTGTGAGATGAATGCAATTGTGCGGTAGTGTGAAAATTCTTTGGCATTGATTTTCTTTGGAATTAGAATGAAAACTGACCTTTTCCAGTCCTGTGGCCACTGCTGAGTTTTCCAAATTTTCTGGCGAATTGAGTGCAGAACTTTCATAGAATCTTCTTTTAGAATTTGAAATAGCTCAACCGGAATTCTCTCACCTCCGGTAGTTATGTTCACCGTGATGCTTCCTAAGGCCCACCTGACTTCGGATTCCAGGATGTCTGGCTGTAGGTGAGTGATCACTCCATCATGTTTATCTGGGTCATGAAGATCTTTTTTTGTATAGTTCTGTGTATTCTTGCCACCTCTTCTTAATATCTTCTGCTATTGTTAGGCCAATACCATTTCTGTGCCCATTTTTGCATGAAATGTTCCTTGGTATCTCTAATTTTCTTGAAGAGATCTCTAGTCTTCCACATTCTGTTTTCCTCTATTTCTTTTCATTGATTGCTGAGAAAGGCTTTATCTCTTCTTGCTATTTTTTGGAACTCTGCATTCAAATGGGTATATCATTCCTTTTCTCCTTTGCCTTTTGCTTCTCTTCTATTCACAGCTATTTGTAAGGCCTCCTCAGACAATCATTTTGGCTTTTTGCACTTCTTTTCCTTGGGGAAGAGACCCAGGAAAAACTATTTTAAAGACGTGGGTTAGAACTCCAGTTTACATAGTGTCTTCATCAAAGATTTGATTTGTAGAGAAATGATAATGCAAAGAAAAGCTTTGCATTAGGCTTCTAAGGGGAGCAGACTGTGAGAAGGTAAATATGTGGGAGCAAAGTAACCCAGGTTTGTTAGCAAATTTCTGTGGAGCCTCTCTACTCTGACATGTCTACAGCCGTCTCCAGGATAGAATTTATATCTTGCCTCAAGGCAGAAAAAGAGGAGTAGAGAGGGCTTTTTCTTGCCATTATTGCTTATTAACTGCCTGCTGCTGCTGCTGCTAAGTCGCTTCAGTGGTGTCCGACTCTGTACAACCCCATAGACGGCAGCCCATCAGGCTCCCCTGTTCCTGAGATTCTCCAGGCAAGAACATTGGAATGGGTTGCCATTTCCTTCTCCAATGCATGAAATTGAAAAGTGAAAGTGAAGTCGCTCAGTCCTTCCTGTCCGACTCTTAGCGACCGCATGGACTGTAGCCCACCAGGCTCCTCTGTCTATGGGATTTTCCAGGCAAGAGTACTGGAGTGGGGTGCCATTGCCTTCTCCAATTAACTGCCTCAGTCAGTTCAGTTCAGTTCAGTCGCTCAGTCATGTCCGACTCTTTTCGACCTCATGAATCGCAGCATGCCAAGCCTCCCTGTCCATCACCAACTCCCAGAGGTCACTCAGACTCACTTTCATTGAGTCAGTGATGCCATCCAGCCATCTCATCCTCTGTCATCCCCTTCCCCACCTGCTCCCAATCCCTCCCAGCATCAGAGTCTTTTCCAATGAATCAACTCTTCGCATGAGGTGGCCAAAATACTGGAGTCTCAGCTTTAGCATCATTCCTTCCAAAGAAATCCCAGGGCTGATCTCCTTCAGAATGGACTGGTTGGATCTTCTTGCAGTCCAAGGGACTCTCAAGAGTCTTCTCCAACACCACAGTTCAAAAGCATCAATTCTTCGGCGCTCAGCCTTCTTCACAGTCCAAGTCTCACATCCATACATGACCACAGGAAAAACCATAGCCTTGACTAGACGGACCTTTGTTGGCAAAGTAATGTCTCTGCTTTTGAATATGCTATGTAGGTTGGTTATAACTTTCCTTCCAAGGAGTAAGTGTCTTTTAATTTCATGACTGCAGTCACCATCTGCAGTGATTTTGGAGCCCAGAAAAATAAAGTCTGACACTGTTTCCACTGTTTCTTCATCTATTTCCCATGAAGTGATGGGACCGGATGCCATGATCTTCGTTTTCTGAATGTTGAACTTTAAGCCAACTTTTTCACTCTCCTCTTTCACTTTCATCAAGAGGCTTTTTAGTTCCTCTTTACTTTCTGCCATAAGCGTGGTGTCATCTGCATATCTGAGGTTATTGGTATTTCTCCTGGCCATCTTGATTCCCGCTTGTGCTTCCTCCAGCCCAGCGTTTCTCATGATGTACTCTGCACATAAGTTAAATAAGCAGGGTGACAATATACAGCCTTGACATACTGCCAAAGAAGGTAAAATAAGGGAAAGCATTACAACAGTTCTTATGGACAAAGTAGGTGGCTCTGAAAAGAGCCTTTTTCAGTACAGAGAAAGCAGCAGCCTTGGATTAAGCCCTCTCTCAGCGGATGCAGCGGGCAAGCTGGATGTCCTTGGGCATGATGGTGACGCGCTTGGCGTGGATGGCACACAGGTTGGTGTCCTCGAAGAGCCCCACCAGGTAGGCCTCGCACGCCTCCTGCAGCGCCATCACCGCTGAGCTCTGGAAGCGCAGGTCGGTTTTGAAGTCCTGCGCGATCTCGCGCACCAGCCGCTGGAAGGGCAGCTTGCGGATCAGCAGCTCCGTGGATTTCTGGTAGCGGCGGATCTCGCGCAGGGCCACCGTGCCGGGGCGGTAGCGGTGCGGCTTCTTTATGCCGCTTGTGGCCGGCGCACTCTTGCGGCCGCCTTGGTGGTCAGCTGCTTGCGGGGCGCCTTGCCGCAGGTGGACTTGCGAGCGGTTTGCTTAGTGCGAGCCATGAGGCTAACAGAAAACTGGCAGGAGAGTGTTATACTGCTAGTGCTGCTTCTGACCTTATAGGAGCAAATCAGTTTGATTCCTAGGTCCCGCGCTGTGATGTAATTGGTTCTCACTTTGCCTTTCGGAGAAATATGATCGGATTTCCTTTAAAAATTAAAAGTATAATCTAACTTTTATCCTGAGTCTGTAATCCAGTATAACGAGTCCATAACAGTAATATAACAGTGAAGTTTCATTTAGTACTGATTTTAATGTAGTTCATTCATTGCATTTTATGAAGAGAAATAACCAACGGACTAAACAATTCTAATCTCGTCATCCGCAAAATTTAAAAATCCCGCCCTGACATGTCATTGGCCAGCTATTCCTCCTTTGTTCCCTTATTTATATTATCCTTTTTGACAGGAAATTCATTTGACTATGCATATATAAAGACATATATCGTGTACAATACACGTAATCCTCTCAATGAGGCATTTCGGTCTTTTTACCTACATGTACGTACGTCATTCATAGCGTACAAGCCCAAATTTATGTTTTGATACGGCATTCTCTCAACTTGGATTCTTTTTAATTTACAAATTATATATTTTGTTATAGGCTAGGGTAGAAACCTACTAACATGAATTTTCCTAAGATTTTATGGCGCGTTAGGTGACCAATGGCTAGCAATTTAGCACCTTTTTAGCAAATATGGGACATACTCTTTCCTTTTTAAACACAATACTTATCAGTATAGTATTAGCAAATAAAACTTAGCTAAAATAATCTATTCTTTTTCACTGGAACACGCCTCCTGTAGTTACTAAGTAGTCCAGCACTTTCCAAAAAAAGTGAGTGGCTCTGAAAAGAGCCTTTGATTTTCAGAACTGGGAATATAATACTGCTAAAACGTCTCACTTGCCCTTAGCTTTGTGGTGGCTCTCGGTCTTCTTGGGCAGCAGCACCGCCTGGATGTTGGGCAGCACACCACCCTGAGCGATGGTCACACGACCCAGCAGCTTGTTGAGCTCCTCGTCGTTGCGGATGGCCAGCTGTAGGTGACGCGGGATAATACGGGTCTTCTTGTTGTCCCGAGCCGCATTGCCCGCCAGCTCCAGAATCTCCGCGGTCAGGTACTCCAGCACCGCCGCCAAGTACACCGGGGCCCCAGCACCGACCCGTTCGGAGTAGTTACCCTTGCGGAGCAGCCGGTGAACTCGGCCCACGGGGAACTGAAGTCCGGCCCGCGAAGAGCGGGTCTTTGCTTTTGCTCGGGCTTTTCCTCCCTGCTTCCCACGTCCAGACATGGTAAGCGTTGAGAAGAATCAGAACGACCACAGGAAAAGCAGGAAAAAAGTGTTCTATAAGCAGCAACAAGATGGCAGTTATAGTGCTGGGTGGAATTGCCGCATGCGAGATAGGATTGGTTAAAATCTTATGTTTTGTGTCTAACCAATAAGAAAAGAGATCTGGTGGAGGTAAATTTACATAATCTCGTCACGAATGCATTGTCAAATCAGATATGAATATTCTTAAAGCCCTTATTTGCATAGGCCCCCTATAATAGTCCAGATTCTACCTGCCAGCAGGCATTTCAACATCTTTTTGTGTTGCTGGGTGTAGTCGTTGGGTATAGTCATTATCACCAGAGACATCCACAGCTGGGTATTCTTTTTTTGTTTGTTTTGGCTCCGTCCCTTCATTCTTTCTGGAGCTGGAGAAGACTCTTGAGAGTCCCTTGGACTGCAAGAAGATCCAACCAGTCCATTCTGAAGGAGATCAATCCTGGAATTGATCCAGGATTAATTAATCCTTCTTTAGAAGGAATGATGCTAAAGCTGAAACTCCAGTATTTTGGCCACCTCATGCGAAAAGTTGACTCATTGGAGAAGACTCTGATGCTGGGAGGGATTGAAGGCAGGAGGAGAAGGGGACGACAGAGGATGAGATGGCTGGATGGCATCACTGACTCGATGGGTATGAGTCTGGGTGACCTCCGGGAGCTGGTGATGGACAGGGAGGCCTGGCGTGCTGCGGTTCATGGGGTCGCAAAGAGTCGGACACGATTGAGCGACTGATCTGATCTGATAGTCGTTATAGATATGCCTGAACCGGCTAAGTCTGCTCCTGCCCCTAAAAAAGGCTCTAAAAAGGCGGTGACCAAGGCCCAGAAGAAGGACGGCAAGAAGTGCAAGCGCAGCCGCAAGAAGAGCTACTCCGTGTACGTGTACAAAGTGTTGAAGCAAGTCCATCCGGACACCGGTATCTCCTCCAAGGCCATGGGAATCATGAACTCTTTCGTCAACGACATTTTCGAGCGCATCGCTGGCGAGGCATCGCGCCTGGCGCATTATAACAAGCGCTCGACTATCACATCCAGGGAGATCTAGACTGCCGTGCGCTTGCTGCTACCTGGGGAGCTGGCCAAGCACGCAGTGTCCGAGGGCACTAAGGCTGTCACCAAGTATACCAGCTCCAAGTAAATATAATATGCCTTGCCGTTGTTTACGGAGAAGGAAGGTAATGGCACCCCACTAGTCCATGGGGTCACTAAGAGTCGGACAGCACTAAGCAACTTCACTTTCACTTTTCACTTCCATGCATTGGAGAAGGAAATGGCAACCCACTCCAGTATTCTTGCCTGGAGAATCCCAGGGACGGGGGAGACTCGTGGGCTGCCGTCTATGGGGTCTCACAGAGTCAGACATGACTGAAGCGACTTAGCAGCAGCAGCAGTCACTGTTAAACCAAAGGCTCTTTTCAGAGCCACTTACATTTTCATTCAAGGAGTTGTATACTCTTTCTGCTCTAATTTGGCTGGGTATTAAAGTGCAGTTATACTTGGTGCCTGAGATAATGAGATGAGAAGCTTCTATTTTGAGAAGAAGGCTCTAATATCTAACATTCACCCAACCTTTCGTTCTGTACTAAAACGTCTGGAAAGCAAGGACGGCCGACTAGCTGTAGTTCCCAGCTTCCCGCAACCACTTTTTTTCAGGTCAGATTCTATGTTCCCACATCAGCCTGACCCACAGAGTTAAGATCCTTAACTCTTATCAGGCCTTCACTCCAGAGTTAAAAAATGCTGTCCTCTGACATCCCCGCCCTCACACCCTTCCCCCTCCTCGGCGCCTGCATATGGCAGGAACCCTTGATTACCTTTGTAAAAACAACCAATAGTTTTCTAGTTTCCTGACGGGACATTGAAGTGGTGCCAATTTTCCCTTGATTTTCCTTACTTCACTTAGTTTAAAAGTATTAGGCACTTTGATAATCATTGCATTTTCCTTAATCTGGATGGCGGGAGATTTCATAAAAAATGAACAAATTCACCGAGAGAACAAATTCACCAAGAGATGTAGCCTAATGCTGAGAGAGGAGGTTATTCTTGTAAAAAGACTTCTTGATGTGTTGAGAGATCTGTAGATGTGAAATGTTTTTCAATTCTATCTGGACATCTTTGAAAGAACATTGCCTCAGAAGAACATTGGTTGGAATTTGAATTTTGTGAGGTAAATAATGTTTGGTTCTCACAGCCTCAGTTTCTTACTGTAAAAATGAATAGAATGGGAGTTCCCTGAGTTGTCCAAAGGTTAGGACTCGGCTTTTTCACTGCCTTGGCCTGTTCAATCCCTGGGAGGGAAACTAAGATCCTGCCAGCCCTGTGGAGCACTGCTCCGCAGGAGCACCTCCCCCCACCCCAAAAAAAAAAAAAAAATTTTTTTTTTGTAACCAGCTCCATTGACAACACTATTGTGTGACAAAAAAATGCAATAATTGTAATAAACACAAACATGTTAGACAGATATACGACTCATGAAGTTATTTATGAACATTATGAGGTCAATTTTTTCCATCATTCCTACACCTTACATATAAGGAAGACAAGTTTTTGAAGTAGTATTATACTCAGAAGTAATAATAATACTATAATGAGTGAGGAAAGTTCTGCTCCATGAAATTAGACATTTTTTTTGTTCAGTAGGACCCTGTGGGGACTTCTGTGGAAAATTCTTCAAGAAATGGGAATACCAGACCACCTTACCTGCCTCCTGAGAAATCTGTATGCAGGTAAAGAATTAACAGTTAGTCTGGACATGGAACAACAGACTGACTCCAAACTGGGAAAGGAGTACAAGGCATTTGGTCCCATCACATCATGGCAAATAGATGGCGAAACAATGGAAACAGCGATAGGCTTTCTTTTCTTTTCTTAGGCTCCAAAATCACTGCAGATGGTGACTGCAGCCATGAAATTAAAAGACGCTTACTCCTTAGCGACTGATCTGATCTGATCTGATCTACTCCTTGAAAGAAAAGCTATGATCAACCTAGACAGCATATTAAAAAGCAGAGACATTACTTTGCCAACAAATGTCCGTCTGGTCAAAGCTATGGTTTTTCCAGTAGTCATGTATGGATGTGAGAGAAGCTGAGCGCAGAAGAATTGATGTTTTTGAACTGTGGTGTTGGAGGATACTCTTGGGATTCCCTTGGGCTGCAAGATCAAACCAATCAATCCTAAGGAAAATCAGTCCTGAATATTCTTTCATTAGATTGGAAGGACTGATGCTGAAGCTGAAGGTTCAATACTCTGGCCACCTGATGTGAAGCACTGACTCATTGGAAAAGACCCTGATGCTGGATAAGATTGAATGCAGGAGTATAAGGGGATGACAGAGAATGAGATGGTTTGCTGACATCACGGACTCGATGGACAAGAGTTTAAGCAAGCCCAGGGATTTGGTGATGGACAGGAAGCCTGGTGTGCTGCAGTTCATGGTGTCACAAAGAGTCGAACACAACTGAGCAACTGAGATGGACTGATGGGGCCTTCCCCCATAACCTTTGTTTTAGATCCTCTCTGAGGTATCTTCCCTGATAGCTCAGTTGGTAAAGAATCTGCCTGGAATGCAGCAGACCCTGCATTCCTGGGTCGGGAAGATCTGCTGGAGTGGAATAGGCTACTCACTCCGGTATTCTGGCCTGGAGAGTTTCATGGACTGTATGGTCCATTGACATGTATATTCCGTAGGGTCACAAAGAGTTGGGCACGACTGAGCGACTTTCACTGAGGTATCAACATTTGATGCAATCTTTCTGACTTCTTTTGCAGAAGTGAAAACCCTTCCATTGAATGGAAGATGTTAACTACTTCATGACCATGACCACCTAGCTCCATGCCTCCTGGAGCCTAAAGTGAAGTGAAGAGGCTCAGTCACGTCTGACTCTTTGCAACCCCGTGAACTGTAGCCTAACAGGCTCCTCCCTCCATGGGATTCTTCAGGCAAGAATACTGGAGTGGGTTGCCATTTCCTTCTCCAGGGGATCTTCCTGAACCAGGGGTCAAACCCAGGTCTCCTGCACTGCAGACAGATGCTTTACCCTCTGAACCACCAGGAAAGGCTGGAACTGAAAATCTGATCAATTTAACACTTGTAACACCACCCTGTTACTCTTTATAAGTCAGTGAGAGAATTTTGTATAATCTAATCAAATACCCTGGGAAACCACTTCCCTCAGCCAGCTTTTAAAAACCCAGGAGCTTGAGGCTTTTTAGGGCCTGAACCACCTCTCATTGCAAGGCTTTAGAATAAGCCTTTCTCTATTCCCAATACCAAAGTTTCAGTTTGGCCTCACTGTGCGTTGGGCACAGGAGACTGAATTAACATTTCTGCTGTTAAAACCTAGACACCCTAGATAAAAAAAGGAAATGTAAACTGTTGTTGTTAAAGCAATGTCAAAATTATGTGAGTCTGCAGCATTTAGGAAGCATTTACTAGTATCTATAGTCATTTTCATATTTACCCTTCTAAATTTCAGATATGTAGTTATAATCTTAAAGAATACCATTGAATAAATACATTAATCAATAATTCTTAAACACGTGTAGGTGCATTAATTTTTGGTTGGTGGTCTGATAAATTATCACAATTATAGTGGCTTAAAACAATACATTTATAATTTTATGGTTCTTTAGATCAACATTGAGAAATGAATCTCAATGAGGTAAAATCAAGCTGTCAGAGTAAGAGTGAATCTGTTTCCATGCCTAAGACACCTGGAGTGCTCTTTGTTCCTTTGCTCATGGCACCTTTCCTAGATTTGAAAGTAAGCAATATCTGGCCAAATCATTTTCATGCTGCCTTCTCTCTGGATATGCACTCTGATTCCCTCTTCCATGGATAAGGGCCCTTGTATTATATTAGGTTCACTTGGGTTCTCTACGATAACCTTCTATTTATTTATTTGGCCTCACCACCCAGCATGTGGGATCTTAGTTTACCAACCAGGCATCAAACCCCTGCCCCCTGCAGTGGAAGCATGGAACCGTAACCACTGGCCCACCAGGGGACTTCCTAGGACAGCCCTATTTATAGTCAAATGATTAGTAACCTAAATGGCATCTGCAACCTTAATTTCCATTTGTTATGTGTCTCAACATATTCATAGACTACAGAGATTAAAAGGTAGACAAATTTGCGGAGGCATCATTGTATCTAGCACAGTAAATGACAGTTTTTTTTAAAATTTGACAGAATGCTATATATTTTGCTTTTGCCGGGAGGAGAAACATATGGACACACTATTGTATGTAATTTCTGGGAGTTCGTATACTCGACCAAAGCTCATGTAGTAGACCTGGTTTAGATATTTACCCCTGGGACTACAGAGAGCAAAAATTGTCTATTTACAATAATATGAAGTCTTAAATACAGCTATATGGTTTAGTTTTCATTCTTTCAATATATATGTATATGTAATAAATATATATTATATATTTATATTTATTATATATGTTATATATATAATAAATATATATGTTGTTGCTTTTCTTCTTTATGTATATTGTGTTATTTGAATGCATACATTTTTGTGTATGTTGTGTTGTAAACGTAAGTGTGCTTTGAGTGGGAAGCCTGCCACTCATGAGAAAGTAATTTACACGTTATATCCCCTGAAGAAGGAAATGGCAACCCACTCCAGTATTCTTGCCTGGAGAAGCCCATGGACAGAGGAGCCTGGTGGGCTACGTCCACGGGGTCGCAAAGAGTCAGACACGACTGAGTGACTTCACTTTCACTTTCATAGGCTATTATGACTTTTTTCCTACCAGGGTTGAAATCCTAAAGTATTTTAAAATATACTCCTAGCATATGTTCAATATTGGATGTCATTTATAGCGGTTTATAACCTTAAGCAGGTTTGTAAATGGGGCTTCTCTGGTGGCTCAGTAGTAAAAAATCCACCTGCAAGGCAGGAGACATGGGAGAGGAGGGTTGGGTCTCTGGTCTTGGAAGAACCCCTAGAGGAAGGCATGGTAACCCACTCCAGTACTTTTGCCTGGAGAATCACATGCACAGAAGAGCCTTGTGGGCTAAAGTCCAGAAGTCGTAAAGAGTTAGATACGACTGAAGTGACTAAGCACACACACTCCCAGGTTTGTAATTATGAGAAAGGGTAAGTTATAATAACTGTTATATATGTGTTCACATGACAGGAGAGTGTTAGTAACTGAAATGACGTATGAATTGTTTTTCCATTAATTTTTTTTTTTTTTTTGCTGACCGAGATGAAAACAATCATATGAAATCCACCTTGGGAGAAAGTAACATAGTTTAAGGGAGAGGATGCACCAAAATACCTTCTGGGCATTAACTGCCAGTGTTATGAATCCCAATATGGTAGTTTGTCAATGGTCTAACTTTTCATTAGAGAAACCTTGGACAAATTCTCTTTACAACTAAATGGCCCTATTCTGGAAACAGTGATACTCACTTTTCAACCACTATGTTCATTAATTGCCTTGTTCCCATTAATATTTTGAAAAGTTATATTGCTTTAAGCAAATAAATTGAATACATGTACATTTTCTTCTTACCACAACACTAATACAAGAAGCATTGCATTACATCCCCTATATGGCACATGGCACATGGTCAGCCTGCTCCTGGTGTCACAGACAGGACCACAGCCTGAACACAGGGCGCCTCCTGCGGAAGAAGCTGGTGGGTGGGTTCTGCATCCAAGCCTCCAGATCCTGGGCAGGCCTGGCCTTCCCCTGCCATGCTCTGACTGGAAAGGGCCCAGAACTGCCTCCCAGGTGCTGTCCTGGCTGGAAATTTGGGGTTTGAGTTGGGGCTGCTGGGTGAGGTGAGGGTGGGAGCTTTAGTTCTCTGCTGCTCAGCAAGACCTTTCAGCGCCTGGACACTCTGGGACTGGGAAGCCTGCCGGTTCTTGGCCTGTGAGCAGGTGCTGCTCCCCACCAAATCGCATCTCCTCACCTATAAAATGGATGCGTACACTAGCCCCCGGGAGATTGCAGCAGACAGCAGTGCCTCTCCGCTTACTCTGGTTGGTCTGTCACAGGCTCGGCCCACAGCGGGGATGTCTCCCCTACTGCATGCAGCTTGGCTGGTCTGGTGTTTGGAACCGCTCGGCCCTGCGTCCAGTATGCTCCGATCACCTTGTCCACTACCGACCTGGCAAGGCCACCTTGCACTGATAAAAAAGAAAAAAAAAAAAAGCAGCATTGTAAAACTAAAATTGCTCTTTTCATAAATTCAGATTGTAAAGCACACTATCACACCAATTCAGAAGTTCAGATGACACTTGGATGTCCACACTTGGCTAGCGTTCAGCCAGTGAGCAGTGAAAAAAAAAAAAAAAAAAGGCCATGCTGCTACTAACCTAAAGTAAAACATTATTGTGCTTCCAACCGAATGGTCTGTGTATCGAGTGTTAGCACCACAGAGCACCAAGCTGCTTTGGAGAAAGTAATGGCAAAAAAACCAATTTTGGCAATCGGTAGTTGTTACAACGCTTCTACTGAAAAAGTGGGTGGCTCTTAAAAGAGCCTTTGGAATAAAATATGAAAAACGCCCTTTTGTCGGATCACTTGGAGCTGGTGTATTTGGTGACAGCCTTGGTGCCCTCAGACACGGCATGCTTGGCCAGCTCCCCGGGTAACAGCAGACGCACCGCGGTCTGGATCTCCCTGGATGTAATAGTCGAGCGCTTGTTGTAATGTGCCAGGCGAGACGCCTCGCCCGCGATGCGCTCAAAGATGTCGTTGACGAAAGAATTCATGATACCCATGGCCTTGGAGGAGATGCCGGTATCCGGATGGACTTGTTTCAGCACCTTGTACACGTACACAGAGTAGCTCTCCTTGCGGCTACGCTTCCGCTTCTTGCCATCCTTCTTCTGGGCCTTGGTCACCGCCTTTTTAGAGCCCTTTTTAGGGGCAGGAGCGGACTTAGCCGGTTCCGGCATAGGTAACAAACGGAGCAGCTCCCAATCAAAATAAAAACTGTCCTGCTGTTACAGTGGTCGTCATATTTGTAGAAGTAGTATGCAAATATGGTATGTAAAATTTTGCATTCTGATTGGATAAGTTTTGGTAGTCAGAATGGCGGTATGCAAATTATGTGCTATCAGCTTTCGTTTTTAATTGGTTGCTACCTTGAAGACACTGTAGCCAATCGATCTGCGTAACTTACAATTCGGCTTACAAGTATAATTGCCTCTGATTTGCTAAGATAATCTGTGTTTCTTTTTTTCTTTTCTTTTGCTTTTTGTGTTGGTTAGACTGTTAAAATGTCTGGACGGGGAAAACAAGGTGGCAAGGCTCGAGCTAAGGCCAAGACCCGCTCTTCGCGGGCCGGACTTCAGTTTCCCGTGGGCCGAGTGCATCGTCTGCTTCGCAAAGGGAACTACGCCGAGCGGGTCGGGGCGGGAGCGCCGGTGTATCTGGCGGCTGTGCTGGAGTACTTGACGGCCGAGATCCTGGAGCTGGCGGGCAACGCGGCCCGGGACAACAAAAAGACCCGCATCATCCCGCGTCACTTGCAGCTGGCCATCCGCAACGACGAGGAGCTCAACAAGCTGCTGGGCAAAGTCACCATCGCTCAGGGCGGCGTCCTGCCCAACATCCAGGCCGTGCTGCTCCCTAAGAAGACCGAGAGTCACCATAAGGCCAAGGGCAAGTAAACTGGAATATTCCAAGTTCTTGTTCCTTGAACATTCAATTTTAGCCAAAGGCTCTTTTCAGAGCCACCCACGTATTCATTAAAAGGGCTTACATTATTTAAGCCGAATGTTTTTCAGTACAATTTGTCCATCTTGGAAGGGCTGAAATATTGGTGTCAGTATTTACCCTTTGAAACGCGAAACTAATCACCAGTTTAAAGTTAAAGAAAATTCCTCTTCTAAGTATGTGATCTACAAAAGCCTGGTGTAACAAGTAACTTGATCAGTTCAATAGGTCCTCAGGGTTGTAAATCTTGAGAAAAGGGTTGCAATAAGATAATCAAGAGTAGATACTGAAAGTTGACAAGGCGATATAGTTAGTGACCTACAGGTTGTTAAAGCCACTCCTTTAGTACTGCGCTTTGTTGAAAGGAATTGTTTTGCATTATAATAGGATAAATTGGTCTGCAATTCACACTTTTGCTTTTAATAGCCAGTCTCTGCTAAGCTGGGCCCTAGTTAATTGTGAATAAGCATACAGTATTGCATAGCCTGGATTTAAAATTCATTTAGGCAGGGCTTAATACAGGGTCCCACTCCAGTGTTCTTGCCTGGAGAATCCCAGGGTTGGGCGAGCCTGGTCGGCTGCCGTCTATGGGATCGCACAGAGTCGGACACGACTGAAGCGACTTAGCAGCAGTAGTACAGGGTCACCTTGAGTTCAAGGAGCAAACAGTTACACTTGGGTTAATACAATAGGAAGTGTGAAATTATTCCAGGGTTAATGGTTTTTTGTGCATCGTCGAAAATTCTGTACAAAGAAATATTAATCTCTAATGAGAATCGAACCCTGAACAGGCCCCAATCTGTCTGTGGTTTGGGGTTGCTATATGTTTCAGAAAGCAGCTTGTCTCCCGTGAAGACAAAGTCCTCTTCTTTGATAGAATATCTAACTAATATAATTGAGTTTCGCATCTTCTAGGTAGAGGAGTTCAGAGATTGAGACCTGGGCTTTCATTTGAGGTAGAGGTAACCAGACCATTCAGACTGGGATGTAGTTACCCACGGAACGTTTCATTGTTAACCCCTTATGGATTCACAGCAGTTACAGTAGTTGACGCCTTCATTTCAGTTCAGTCACTCAGTTGTGTCTGCCTCTTTGCGACCCCATGAATCGCAGCACGCCAGGCCTCCCTGTCCATCAACAACTCCCGGAGTTCGCTCAAACTCATGTCCATCAAGTCAGTGATGCCATCCAGCCATCTCATCCTCTGTCGTCCCCCTTCTCCTCCTGCCTCCAATCCCTCCCACCATCAAAGTCTTTTCCAATGAGTCAACTCTTCGCATGAGGTGGCCAAAGTACTGGAGTTTCAGCTTTAGCATCAGTCCTTCCAATGAACACCAAGGACTGATCTTTAGAATGGACTGGTTGGATCTTCTTGCAGTCCAAGGGACTCTCAAGAGTCTTCTCCAACACCACACTTCAAAAGCATCAATTCTTCGGCGCTCAGCTTTCTTCACAGTCCAGCTCTCACATCCATACATGACTGCTGGAAAAACCATAGCTTTGACTAGACGTACCTTTGTTGGCAAAGTAACGAGTCTGCTTTTTAATATGCTGTCTAGGTTGGTCATAACTTTCCTTCCAAGGAGTAAGCATCTTTTAGTTTCATGGCTGCAATCACCATCTGCAGTGATTTTGGAGCCCCCAAAATAAAGTCTCACACTGTTTCCACTGTTTCCCCATCTTTTTGCCATGAAGTGATGGGACAAGATGCCATGATCTTAGTTTTCTGAATATTGATCTTTAAGCCAACCTTTCCACTCTCCTCTTTCACATTCATCAAGAGGCTTTTCACTTTCTGCCATAAGGGTGGTGCCATTGGCATATCTGTGGTTATTGATATTTCTCCTGGGAATCTTGATTACAGCTATGCTTCTTCCAGTCCAGCGTTTCTCATGATGTACTCTGCATAGAAGTTAAATAAGCAGAGTGACAATATACAGCCTTGATGTACTCCTTTTCCTATTTGGAACCAGTCTGTTTTTCCATGTCCAGTCCTAACTGTTGCTTCCTGACCTGCATATAGGTTTCTCAAGAGGCAGGTCAGATGGTCTGGTATTCCCATCTCTTTCAGAATTTTTCACAGTTTATTGTGATCCGCACAGTCAAAGGCTTTGGCATAGTCAATAAAGCAGAAATAGATGTTTTTCTAGAACTCTCTTGCTTTTTCCATGATCCAGCGGATGTTGGCATACTGAAAGAAGAGCTCCCCAGGTCGGTAGTTGCCCAATATGCTACTGGAGATCAGTGGAGAAATAACTCCAGAAAGAATGAAGGGATAGAGCCAAAGTAAAAACAATACTCCGTTGTGGATGTGACTGGTGATAGAAACAAGGTCCGATGCTGTAAAGAGCAATATTGCATAGGGACATGGAATGTTAGGTCCATGAATCAAGGCAAATTGGAAGTGGTCAAACAGGAGATGGCAAGAGTGTACGTCGACATTCTAGGAATCAGCGAAATAAAATGGAATGGAATTGGTGAATTTAACTCAGATGACCATTATATCTACTACTGTGGGCAGGAATCCCTTAGAAGAAATGAAGTAGCCGTCATGGTCAACAAAAGAGTCCGAAATGCAGTACTTGGATGCAGTCTCAAAAACGACAGAATGATCTCTCTTCGTTTCCAAGTTGACTCCTTAATAGTTTCTAAAAGGTGTATGTCTTTCCAGAAGGTGTCTTTAGTCTTCCTTTCCCCTGTATCTTAGAGATATAATCAGATCACAACCTATATGGATGTAAAATCTGAAACTTTTATATATCATTAATATACATTGTACTGTAATTCTAGGGATTCCTTTCTTCTATGGCCACAGCTCTCACTCCAAGCAAAAAATTGACACTGGTACATCATGGCTTGGAATGAACTGTAAGAGCCCATCCAGTGACTGCCAAGGAAAAGCCATTTAGGTCTTATGGGGAAGTTAGAGAAGCGTGGGTTCTGGGGCCTGGTTTGGCGGTTAAAGTAAAATTCCAGGCATCTTTCCAACTTCTGCTTTCATCTGATCTCTGAACCCCTAAAGTGATGGTTCTCAATCCTATCACATACAACACTCTTCCTATAACAAATACTGTAACTACTTTTTTTCCTATACTTATACTGAAGTGGAATTATAGATAATATAATCTACCAATATATATCTTAACTGTAAATATAAAAAAATGAAAGTATTTTGTTAAAACGGAGAAGGCAATGGCACCCCACTCCAGTACTCTTGCCTGGAAAATTCCACGGACAGAGGAGCCTGGTAGGCTGCCGTCCATGGGGTCGCCAAGAGTCAGACATGACTGAGCGACTTCACTTTTTCTTTTCACTTTCATGCATTGGAGAAGGAAATGGCAACCCACTCCAGTGTTCTTGCCTGGAAAATCCCAGGGATGCGGGAGCCTGATGGGCTGCCGTCTATGGGATCACACAGAGTCGGACACGACTGAAGTGACTTAGCATAGCATAGCATAGCATTTTGTTAAAAATTAAAAAAGATAGTAGAAATTGATGCAAAATTAGCCTTACTAAACTTGAATGAGTATATAAAAATAACTTGACCAATCACGTGCAACATATGCCTTTTCAGAAAGTGATCAAAAGAAAGCCAGTCTCAGGTGCCAAATTTAAATTTTTTTATTCCACGAACAACATTAAGCATTGTGATAATTTGTGTTAAATTCTGCGTAGAAAAGCCACAGAACATTGTAAAGAAATGGCATAAGGAGACCCAGGCGAGAAAGGGTTGAAAATAGCGATTCAAACAAAGGCTTACGTCATCGGGGAGTGAACTTGTGTACCAATGCCTTCACCGCGAACCATAAGGAACAACTGACTTATCCAATCAGAACGGGACTCTCTTTATATATACTGGAAGAAAGGGGCAGGGCTTCGTTTTTCCATCAGTTAGCTGCTTTTGGGAACTCAGTAATGGCTCGTACTAAGCAGACTGCTCGGAAGTCCACCGGCGGTAAGGCGCCGCGCAAGCAGCTGGCCACTAAGGCGGCCCGCAAAAGCGCGCCGGCCACCGGCGGCGTGAAGAAGCCGCACCGCTACCGGCCTGGCACCGTTGCCCTGCGCGAGATCCGCCGCTACCAGAAGTCCACGGAGCTGCTGATCCGCAAGCTGCCCTTCCAGCGGCTGGTGCGCGAGATCGCGCAGGACTTCAAGACCGACCTGCGCTTCCAGAGCTCAGCGGTGATGGCGCTGCAGGAGGCGTGCGAGGCCTACCTGGTGGGTCTCTTCGAGGACACCAACCTGTGTGCCATCCACGCCAAGCGCGTCACCATCATGCCCAAGGACATCCAGCTCGCCCGCCGCATCCGCGGGGAGAGGGCCTAGATGTTACACCCTCCCCGCCACCGCCCCCCCCCCCCCCCCCCCCGCCACCGCCCTGCATCAGTACCCATTTTCAACCCAAAGGCTCTTCTCAGAGCCACCAGTTTTTCTGTTAAAGAGTTGTGTACTGGTATCTCCATTTCGAGCGAAGAGAAACTTACCGGAAGAGGTATTATTACAAGCTCTTTAATAAGATGAATTGGGTGGCTCTGAAAAGAGCCTTTAGGAAACTAATCCTTATTATTGTTCTACTTTTGGGGGGTCACCTTTTTCGGCTGGACCGCTTTAGGCTTGGCTACCTTGGGCTTATGAACTTTAGCCTTGAGTGGACTCTTGGCCGCCTTGGGCTTAGCTGTCTTCACCTTTTTCGGGCTTTTGGCCACTTTCTTCGCCCCTGTAACAGGCTTTGCCTTCTTCAAGGTAGTCTTAGCGGTTTTCTTTGGGGTGGCCACACCCGTGGCTTTCTTGGGCTTCTTAGCCGCCCCGGCAGCCTTCTTGGGCTTGGCAGCGCCCGCCTTCTTCGCCTTGGGCTTGGCCTCCCCGGTGGCCGCCTTCTTGTTGAGCTTGAAAGAGCCGGAAGCCCCGGTGCCCTTGGTCTGCACCAGAGTGCCCTTGCTCACCAAGCTCTTGAGACCCAGCTTGATGCGGCTGTTGTTCTTCTCTACATCGTAGCCGGCGGCCGCCAGTGCTTTCTTGAGCGCAGCCAGAGACACGCCGCTGCGCTCCTCGGAGGCGGCGACAGCCTTGGTGATGAGGTCGGACACGGAGGGCCCGGACGCCTTGCGCTTCGCGGCACTGGTGGACTTGCGTGCCTTTTTCTTCACCGTTGTCTTCTCCTCATGAGAAGGAGCAGGAGGCGCCGCAGGTACAGTCTCAGACATGATTGTCAGTTTGGTTTCCTAACAGTAAAAAAATAACATCTCAGAGTTGAGTAGCCAGGCCTCAGAGCGTCTCTATATTTATACACACAGCGCCACTGCTCGCTGATTGGTTCCCAGCTGTCTTCATCTTGACAGCGACCTAGTCTCAGCTCTATCCCGGAATTGTGTTTGTTACAATTCAAGATAGCAAAATATAAAAAATTTCCTGTGGAGGCATCACACGAAGTATATTCTACAATGAACCAGGACACCTCAAGCTTTGAGACTTTTGTGGTTACTTCCTCCAGTTTTTACCACGTTGTACAAAGCCCTTTTCAAAAGCCCCTAACATTAGTGCAAATTCAGAGGTCAGAGGGACAACTTTTTGATTTTCTTTTAAAATACAAATATTCTCTTTATGTCTTCAATAACATGCTCTCAAGTGACATTCTATAGATTCCTGGTTTTTCATGCCTTCAACGCTGGCTTGATTCTTATTGAGATTTGCCCAGAAATTCTGTTTCATATGAGGAGAAATAACACAGACTCTTTTACTTCTCTACAAAAAGCTGTAGTAAAGGCTCCTTGGAATAGTAACAATATCTGATAAGAAAAGTCATTATTTAGTTTGAAAAAGTTTTATCATAGCTTCTTGTGACTATTTAGAGGGTTAATTTGGGGACTTTAGGCATTCAAAATTTGTCTAGGAAAATGGCAAAAGCAATAACCAATGATCATCTCATCATGATAGTTGTGCTTGTGTTGCACTAGCTGATGGCAGAGAAAACCCATGTAAAGACTGCTTTCAGATCAGATCAGTCGCTCAGTCGTGTCCGACTCTTTGCGACCCCATGAACCGCAGCACGCCAGGCCTCCCTGTCCATCACCAGCTCCCGGAGGTCACTCAGACTCGCATCCATCGAGTCAGTGATGCCATCCAGCCATCTCATCCTCTGTCGTCCCCTTCTCCTCCTGCCCTCAATCCCTCCCAGCATCAGAGTCTTCTCCAATGAGTCAACTCTTCGCATGAGGTGGCCAAAATATTGGAGTTTCAGCTTTAGCATCATTCCTTCTAAAGAAATTCCAGGATTGATCTCCTTCAGAATGGACTGGTTGGATCTTCTTGCAGTCCAAGGGACTCTCAAGAGTCTTCTCCAACACCACACTTCAAAAGCATCAATTCTTCGGCGCTCAGCCTTCTTCACAGTCCAACTCTCACATCCATACATGACCACAGGAAAGACCATAGCCTTGACTAGGCGAACCTTTGTTGGTAAAGTAATGTCTCTGCTTTTGAATATGCTATCTAGGTTGCTCATAACTTTCCTTCCAAGGAGCAAGCGTCTTTTAATTTCATGGCTGCAGTCACCATCTGCAGTGATTTTGGAGCCCAGAAAAACAAAGTCTGACACTGTTTCCACTGTTTCCCCATCTATTTCCCATGAAGTGATGGGACCAGATGCCATGATCTTCGTTTTCTGAATGTTGAGCTTTAAGCCAACCTTTTCACTCTCCACTTTCACTTTCATCAAGAGGCTTTTTAGCCCCTCCTCACTTTCTGCCATAAGAGTGGTGTCATCTGCATATCTGAGGTTATTGATATTTCTCCCGGCAATCTTTAGGGGTTTTAAAAATTATTTCATTTACCTTGATTTTACTAAGAAGGATCACTTATTAAAATGTTCACAAGCTCTTGAGTTCTGACTTCTGTCATGGTTCTGGAAGATAACTTTGGGAAAGTAAGTAACAGAATTAAGGAATATACACATGTACAACACTCACACACATACATAATTCCCTTAAGAGAGGGAAATTTAAAAGGCTTTATATTCACTACTATGTTTCTTATTTAATCAAGGATATAAGTTTATAGGAAACACATTGCAGTTTATTCTTTCTGTTCACTAGGAAATAGATTGATGGTAAAAAGTAAAAAGAGCTTTGATTTTCTTCTTCACTCCTCAAGCTATGTCTTTAACATACTATGTTTATTTTGAAGCAGCCATGGACTTCTTTGTATTTTTGATAAAGCTTATGAGCCCCTTTCCAGAATAGTGCTTTTTAGTGCTTAATTTATATAGGATTACAAAGGAAAACAGTTATATTAAAATATCATTATCAAATTTATTAAAAAATCCAAATTGGTAATGTATTCATGTGTTCTTCTTTATTAATTCATTACATAACAAGATTACCCATATGACCAAGTTTAGAAGGTGTAATATATTTAAACAATATGAGAGATTGAGATTGACAGCTGCATCTACGACTTGATATGAATATAGCTCAGGTCCTGTCACCCACACTGTTTGTTGCCTGCATTCAGAATAGAAGGAAATACTAAGGTTTGTTTGTAGTATAATAAAAATAAAGTTGGAGTTTTTGTTCTCTACAATGATCTAAATCCATCTATATGTCCCAGGTTAAAAACTCTATTCTAGAATTTGTTTCTGTGCATTGTACACTCATGGAGCAGCTTTGATAATCTTGCTTGTCCTCACAGACCATAGAGCTTTGATAAACTTGGTCCTCCTCACAGATCATGGAGAAAAAGCAAAATAAATAAATAAATAAATAAATAAATAAAATCTAAGTCGTCTGGAACTCAAAGGAATTAACCATTCATTAAATCTCTATGTGGGCTTCTTTGGTGGCTCACACAGTAAAGGAACTGCCTGCAATGTAAAAGACTGGGGCTTGATCCATGGGTGGGGAAGATCTGGAGGAGGGAATGGCTACCCACTCTGGTATTCTTGCCTGGAGAATTCCACGGACAGAGGAACCTGGCGGTCTACAGTCCATGGGGTCGCAGAGTCAGACAAGACAGAGCAACTAACACATTAAAAAAAAAAAAAAAAAAAAAAAACCTTCCAAATTTTTATGTGTTATTTTGTGGAATCCTCAAAGGAAGGTTTCAGTAAACTAATTACTTAGACTTTCACTTTAGAGGCATGAATTTTGAGTGCAGGAGTTGAGAGAAGACAGGATACTCTAATATGTCATAATAAGTAATGCTGAGTAATTACTTCTCTGCAGATGTTTTAAAAAAGTAGTATTGTTTCTTTTAAATTTCAGTGCTCTATAATTTACACTTTCTTATACATTTAAAAGGAAAAACAAAACAAAACGTATAGACTGCTCAAGGTCACAAACCAGTACGTGGAGCAGGCTGTCTCCAGAGTTTGACTAGGGTAATGCCACCGGCTTGCAGAAATAGAATGTGGTTACAGATATAATGCCAGATACAACCTGTTTGTAAATTAATTTATAATCATACCACAAATTTTAGGCTTACAGCCCAATAAGTTTTTTTATTTCACTCTCAGATATACATATTTACAAATCTGCAGTGTAGCACTCACTGGATTTGTTTAAATCCGTAGTTAAAGCACTTCATGGTGGGCTGCCGTCTCTGCGGTCGCAGAGTCGGACACGACTGAAGCGACTTAGCAGCAGCAGCAGCAAAGGACAATAGCATGGGCTATCTGATTATTTCATACTATAGGAAGTCTGAAGAACAAGTATCACGCTTCTTTGGGGAAAGTGTATGAACTGTTGCCTCACTTAATGGCTGCCCGTTTTGTATGCACGCACAAACACAGATATCCATAAATAGGAAAAAACTTATATTCCATCTCCAGGATCCAGTCGCTGGAGGCGCCGTGCCTAGCTGCTATACTGTGACCAAGCGACAAATATGCGAAGGGCGGGAACTGAATGAGGTTACCGCCCCTGCTCTTGCAGTTTTCAAACAGGTCCGTTCAGTTACTATAAATACCCTGTAAAGGCGCAGTTAATCCTGTTTGCTGTTCAATCTGCGGTTTCGTAATGTCTGGACGCGGTAAAGGCGGAAAAGGGCTGGGGAAAGGTGGTGCTAAGCGCCATCGCAAAGTTCTGCGAGACAACATCCAGGGTATCACTAAGCCCGCCATTCGTCGCCTGGCCCGCCGTGGTGGAGTTAAACGGATTTCTGGGCTCATCTATGAGGAGACTCGCGGGGTGCTAAAGGTGTTCCTGGAGAACGTGATCCGAGACGCGGTCACCTACACCGAGCACGCGAAGCGCAAAACTGTCACCGCCATGGACGTGGTCTACGCCCTCAAGCGCCAGGGACGCACTCTCTACGGCTTCGGCGGCTAAGTTCCAGGCAGCCATTTGCCATAGCCTAATAAAACCAAAGGCCCTTTTCAGGGCCACTTAACCCATTCACTTAAAAGAGTTTTTCGCTTTATGATGGTGGTGTTTACGGGGGTGTTAAATAGGCTGCTACTGATTTGAGTCCATGGGCTTACATTGACTTAACTTCCCCCGCCACCTCGCGTTTCAGATTAGTTGCAGACCACCAGAGCTGATAAATAACCTCAAGCGGAACTTTTAAACAAATATTTGAATTTTTAGCAGATACTAGTTAAAAAGCCAGCTCAGTGCGGTAGACACTTAGCACAGCCGTTAGTGAAAAGCTTAAAGGCGTCTAGAAACAAGGTAAAGTCTCATGCTAGGAAGGCAATGGCACCCCACCCCAGTACTTTTGCCTGGAAAATCCCATGGACAGAGGATCCTGGTAGGCTCCAGTCCATGGGGTCGCTAAGAGTTGGACACGACTGAGCGACTTCACTTTCACTTTTCACTTTCATGCATTGGAGAAGGAAATGGCAACCCACTCCAGTATTCTTGCCTGGAGAATCCCAGGGACCGGGGAGCCTGGTGAGCTTCTATCTTTGGGGTCGCACAGAGTTGGACACGACTGAAGCGACTTAGCAGCAGCAGCATGCTAGGAAAATGGAAAAATCTCTAGGCAGGCATTTTTGAACTGAAAATATTAAAAACATGCTTTCTCGGACATAACAGTAAAGGGGAGTGTGTGCCCATAAAATATTTTGAAGGCTGTTAAATTGTACTAGAGAAAACTACTTGGTAATTAAGATTGTAAATCGACTGTGTATATTTATTCATATATAGAGAGTATAGTTAGGGTTCTTTCTTGAGTTTTAAAGTGAAATGGAGACAGACTGATTTGTCTCTGCTTCTCTGAACTGTCCTCCCATCCCAAAGGATCTCTTACTTGAACCTTTCATTAAGGTTGATATAAGTGCTTCATATAAAAAATACAGGTTTATGTTCCCACTCCAGTATTGTTACCTGGAGAATCCCCATGGACCGAGACCCCTGGTGGGCTACAGTCCATGGGGTTGCAAAGAGTTGGACACCAAGGAAAAATTAAGCACACTGCACACGTTTACAAAGTTGTTATGTTGGCTCTAAATGTTTATAGAGTTTAAATATTTAATAATTAATCCCTTGAACTGCAAGGAGATCCAACCAGTCCATCCTAAAGGAGATCAGTCGTGGGTGTTCATTGGAAGGACTGATGTTGAAGCTGAAACTCCAATACATTGGCCACCTGATGCAAAGAGCTGACTCATTTGAAAAAACCCTGATGCTGGGAAAGATTGAGGGCAGGAGGAGAAGGGGACGACAGAGGATGAGATGGTTGGATGGCATCACCGACTCGACGGACGTGGGTTTGGGTGGACTCTGGGAGTTGGTGATGGACAGGGAGGCCTGGCGTGCTGTGGTTCATGCGGTTGCAGAGTCGGACACGACTGAGCGATTGAACTGAACTGAACTGAATCTATGCCATTGAATAAATAGTTTATTAATTTTCAAGAAACAATCTCAATACCCTTCCTCAGAGATAAAAAGGAGAAGGAAACCTTGGGCACAGGGATGTTATTCTTTTTCTCTCTCCTTGAATAAGTCATTTAAACCAACAAGAGATGGCCAGAGTGAATGTCGACATTCTAGGAATCAGCGAACTCAAATGGACTGGAATGGGTGAATTTAACTCAGATGTTCATTATATCTACTACTGCAGGCAGGAATCCCTCAGAAGAAATGGAGTAGCCATCATGGTGAACAAAAGAGTCCGAAATGCAGTGCTTGGATGCAATCTCAAAAACGACAGAATGATCTCTGTTCGTTTCCAAGGCAAACCATTCAATGTCACAGTAATCCAAGTCTATGCCCCAACCAGTAATGCTGAAGAAGCCGAATGGTTCTATGAAGACCTACAAGACCTTTTAGAACTAACACCCAAAAAGATGTCCTTTTCATTAAAGGGGACTGGAATGCAAAAGTAGGAAGTCAAGAAACACCTGGAGTAACAGGCAAAATTGGCCTTGGAATACGGAATGAAGCAGGGCAAAGACTAATAGAGTTCTGCCAAGAAAATGCACTAGTCATAACAAACACCCTCTTCCAACAACACAAGAAAAGACTCTATACACGGACATCACCAGATGGTCAACACCGAAATCAGATCGATTATATTCTTTGCAGCCAAATATGGAGAAGCTCTGTACAGTCAGCAAAAACAAGACCAGGAGCTGACTGTGGCTCAGACCATGAACTCCTTATTGCCAAATTCAGACTGAAATTTAAGAAAGTAGGGAAAACCACTAGACCATTCAGGTATGACCTAAATCAAATCCCTTATGATTATACAGTGGAAGTGAGAAATAGATTTAAGGGCCTAGATCTGATAGATAGAGTGCCTGATAAACTATGGATGAGGTTCTTGACATTGTACAGGAGACAGGGATCAAGACCATCCCCATAGAAAAGAAATGCAAAAAAGCAAAATGGCTGTCTGGGTAGGCCTTAGAAATAGCTGTGAAAAGAAGAGAAGCAAAAAGCAAAGGAGAAAAGGAAAGATATAAGCATCTGAATGCAGAGCTCCAAAGAAAAGCAAGAAGAGATAAGAAAGCCTTCTTCAGCGATCAATGCAAAGAAATAGAGGAAAATAACAGAATGGGAAAGACTAGGGATCTCTTCAAGAAAATCAGAGACCAAAGGAACATTTCATGCAAAGATGGGCTCGATAAAGGACAGAATTGGTATGGACCTAACAGAAGCAGAAGATATTAAGAAGAGGTGCCAAGAATACAAAGAAGAACTGTACATAATAGATCTTCATGACTCAGATAATCACGATGGTGTGATCACTGACCTAGAGCCAGACATCCTGGAATGTGAAGTCAAGTGGGCCTTAGAAAGCAGCACTGTGAACAAAGCTAGTGGAGGTGATGGAATTACAGTTGAGCTATTCCAAATCTTGAAAGATGATGCTGTGAAAGTGCTGCACTCAATATGCCAGCAAATTTGGAAAACTCAGCAGTGGCCACAGGACTGGAAAAGGTCAGTTTTCATTCCCATCCCAAAGAAAGGCAATGCCAAATAATGCTCAAACTACTGCACAATTGCAGTCATCTCACATGTGAGTAAAGTAATGCTCAAAATTCTCCAAGCCAGGCTTCAGCAATATGTGAACCATGAACTTCCTGATGTTCAAGCTGGTTTTAAAAAGGCTGAGGAACCAGAGATCAAATCGCCAACATCCACTGGATCATGGAAAAAGCAAGAGAGTTCCAGAAAGCATCTATTTCTGCTTTATTGACTATGCCAAAGCCTTTGACTGTGTGGATCACAATAAACTATGTGAAATTCTGAAAGAGATGGGAAAATCATACCACCTGATCTGCCTCTTGAGAAATTTGTATGCATGTCAGGAAGCAACAGTTAGAACCGAACGTGGAACAACAGACTGGTTCCAAGTAGGAAAAGGAGTACGTTAAGGCTCTATATTGTCACCCTGTTTATTTAACTGTTATGCAGAGTACATCATGAGAAATGCTGGACTGGAAGAAACACAAGTTGAAATCAAGATTGCTGGGAGAAATATCAATAACCTCAGATATGCAGATGACACCACCCTTATGGCAGAAAGTGAAGAGGAACTCAAAAGCCTCTTGATGAAAGTGAAAGTTTAGAGTGAAAAAGTTGGCTTAAAGCTCAACATTCAGAAAACAAAGATCATGGCATCTGGTCCCATCACTTCATGGGAAATAGATGAAGAAACAGTGGAAACAGTGTCAGACTTTATTTTTTGGACTCCAAAATCACTGCAGATGGTGACTGCAGCCATGAAATTACAAGACGCTTATTCTTTGGAAGAAAAGTTATGACCAACCTAGATAGCATATTCAAAAGCAGAGACATTACTTTGCCAACAAAGGTTAGCCTAGTCAAGACTATGGTTTTTCCTGTGGTCATGTATGAATGTGAGAGTTGGACTGTGAAGAAGGCTGAGGGCCGAAGAATTGATGCTTTTGAAGTGTGGTGTTGGAGAAGACTCTTGAGAGTCCCTTGGACTGCAAGGAGTTCCAACCAGTCCATTCTGAAGGAGATCAGCCCTGGGATTTCTTTGGAAGGAGTGATGCTAAAGCTGAAACTCCAGTACTTTGGCCACCTCATGTGAAGAGTTGACTCATTGGAGAAGACTCTGATGCTGGAAGAGATTCAGGGCAAGAGGAGAAGGGGACGACAGAGGATGAGATGGCTGGATGACATCACTGACTCGATGGATGTGAGTCTCAGTGAACTCTGGGAGTTGGTGATGGAAAGGGAGGCCTGGCATGCTGTGATTCATGGGGTCGCAAAGAGTCGGACACGACTGAGCGACTGATCTGATCTGATCTGATGACCCTGTTTCCTTATCTGTAAAAGATAACTTTAATTCCTATCTTATAGTTTCAGGGGTGAATGACATTAAATAGTACTTCATATTTTGGCCACAGCCTGTCACATCGTAAATGCTGTATGTTTTGGCTGTTGTTATTTGCATTATTGGTATTCTTATTTCTCATGTCATCAAAGAGACACGAAGAAAAAGAAAGTGGCATTTGAACCATGATGACATACATTTGAAGTCCTGAATAATCATTTTCTATAGTTGTGGTCTTTAGCAAACTGCTAACCACTGTTTCCTTATCTGTAATGTAGGAGTAAAGTCATATTTTTGTAAGGATTGAGTGAAACAACCTAGGAATATGTTTATGTATATGTTCAACAAATATAGTTTACATATGTACTTAAGAAATTGAAAGTGTACAAATGGAATTTCTTTTGGATGTAAACATAAAAAAAAAACAAACAATTCCAGATAATTAAAAAAAAAAACTTTCTAGGAAGTTAAATTTGCTGACTATATTTAAGGAATTACTGAACACTTAGGCCTTTTTTTTCAGTCCCTTTTTTTCTATTTTAGGAAAGCAAATCTGATTAATCCATGTGGGCAGATGCCTACATCAATCAAATATGATGGCCCAAGATAGAAGGTAACAAGATAATGTCCACACATGGGGCTCAGTCCTAAGTAGAGTTGTTTCCAGGCCATAAACTCATTTTTATCACCCAGAAACACCTGTGTTATCTTTTTCTTCACCATATATTAGATGTTTTTGAGAGAGTCATTTCCTAGGCAGGTTGATAAGGAGTCTAGGGTTCCCCAAGGAGAGAGGGGTCTGGAATTCTCAAGGAGGAAGAAAGGACAAACCTTTTTTTCCTTCTCTACATTCCTTAGGATTATATAACAATAATGTATCCTGACTGAGGACAGTCTTTGGATTAAACCTTCTGGCTAATTCTGTTATTTTAAAATGTAAATTATGGGAGTAGGTCTGATGAGGGCTTTACAGCCTCCAGACATTTTTTGGATTATATAACTTCATCGTTAACACTAGCAAGCAGGTACTCTTTCTGCCCCCTTCTGATGCCTATGTCAAAAGCTTTCTCTATCTCCTTTATATTTTAATAAAACTTAATTATACAAAAGCTCTGAGCGATCAAGCCTCGTCTCTGGCCCCGATTGAATTCTTCTCCTCCGGGGGCCAAGAATCCCGGTGTCTTCATGTGATTCAACAATAACCTTTCATTCTCAAAACCTACTACATAAAGAACATCTTTATTTTCTGGGCATTTTTTTTGGTAAGCTAAGTTCTCACATCTCCCCAGAGCTAATGAAACAGAAACTTTGGTAATGGGGCCAGCAATCTATCCTTTAACAAGCCATCTGAGTGATTCTGATGTATACTCAAGTTCTTTATAGATTCAATACATAATTCAGCTCTTGGGACTTGAATATACAATGAACTTGGTGGATGTACCTTCTGTCTAGAAGGTTCTTACATCAGGCAGTGCACGTGCCATCTCAAAAGTCATTTGCCCTCTTTCCTTACTAATACAACCTCAGTTTTTTTAAGGTCTCCATTTTCTTCCTGCCTTGTGCTCCAGGGAAAGCAGAGTCCCTCGCTTAGGCTCAGGAATGGAGTTCTGATTCCACCCAAGTCCCTCAGTATTGATTAATTTGAGGTGGGGAGGTGAAGATGGGTATACGGCCAGTTGTTTGTGGCTCTGAGAGCCTTAAACAGTGGAGTCCAGCTTCCCCAAGAATCTAGTTACTAGGCTGAAATTGGAGTTGCTGGTCAATAAACTGTATATGCTGGGGATGGATGTGGAATCGGGAACATTTGAGGCCAAGAATAATTGTAGAGGCCTGGAGGCTGGAGAAAGAGGCCCACAGTTTGAAGGATGTAAGGGAAGGAGGGTGGTGGGAACAAAACCAAAAAACAAATAAACACAAAACAAAATACAGAAAAAAAGAAATCCTTTGAGTTTGGGCTGGAGAGAGATGAGGGCCAGACTTTGCAGGGCTTGTGGCCATAGCATAGATTTTTTGATTTCTGTGAGATGGGGGATCATCCAAAGGCTGTGAGCCGGTAACACACACACACACACACACACACACACACACACACACACGAAACATAAAGCCCCCACGGTGACTCTGGAATAGAAACCAAATTCACTATGGACAGAAGAGTTTCATTATCACCTCAAACTCAAAGCAAGGTGATCAGAATCAGGGCAAGAGCAATTGTAATTTGGCAACTTGAAAACAAACTGGTTTGTATCCTTGTGCTTATTTTTTTACCTTTTTGAGACAATAAAAGGGAGCTCTGATAGACTGGCCAGGGAGGCCGCCTAGGATTGTTTCCAAAGGACAATAATAGCAGTTCTTGGGTGGATTTGGCATTTCCATGTGTGGGTGAGGTGCCCTTAACCGAACCCTTCGTTCCTAACTTCCAAAAGGACGCCTCTAACTTGCAGTTTCCGGAAATATGAGGAAGAGCCCTGCCTTTTATCTTTCGGGATTTATTCTCTTGAGCATAAACCGTAGGCTTTCAAACCTCGGTGTTCGGCTCACAACGTTAAAAAGCATCTTTACATCCACAGTTTTCCTTGTTTGCGTTTTGAGCTGGCCCTGAGGACCCCTCTTCTTTGTCACCAGGATGGCTGCGTTTTCTGAACTGAGCGCGGGGAGGACTGGAAGCAGGATAGGGGGATGGGCTCGGAAGATCGCAGTGACCGGACGGACTGGAGATTGTTGAGACAGGTTTCACAGTATGTGGCCGCACGAGTGAGAAGACTGAGTCGGCTAAACACAAAATTCTGTGAACTTTGCTAGTCTAGTTTGTAAAACGAGTCAGAAGACTGGGATGATTGTGTTCTTAAAAAAAAAAAAAAAATCTAATGACGAGAGCCTCTCTAAAATCCAGGAGGAAGATAAAACAAAACAAAAAATAATAACTACTGTTCCCTTACTGGAGAGTTGGAGCCACCAAACATGTAAAGAATCTTAGATAAATTGCTTAGCTAGAGCTCGAAAGCCCTAGGCAAAGGGCTAGGGGTAGGCTAGAGGGAGTAAAAGGAATTAGTAGTAGTAAAAGTCAGTCGTGTCCGACTCTTGCGACCCCATGGACTGTAGCCCGCCAGGTTCCTCTGTCCATGGGATTCTCCCGGCAAGAATACTGGTGTGGGTTACCATTGCCTTCTCCAGGGGATCTTCCCGACCCAGGAATCGAACCCACGACTATTGCATTGCAGGCAGATTCTTTACCGAGTGAGCTAGGAGGGAAGCCCTGGAGCCATACCAGAGAACCTGGGTGGAGACCCGCAACGTTATACTTACGAAGTTCCGGTTTTATAGAGCGGGATTTTCAAACCTAAATGTTACCTCTAGAATTCGGCAGGGTGAAGGTTTAGACATAACTAAGATCAGACTCATAAAGTGCCCATACTAGCCAACGGAGCACCCTGTACAAATCTTTTTAAAATAACCTGGAGCTCCCAGAATTGGGGTTAGCAGATTATTTCAGCCGACGTTCATTTAGGCTGCTGGGGAATCTTTGTAAGCGGAACCGTTGGTAGAAAGTAGTGCGTTGATAAATACATGTTATCCTAAACACTGACAGTAACGATTCGTATTCACACCAGTACGCAGCTCTGATGGTGAAAATATGAGGTGGCTCTGAAAAGAGCCTTTGGGTTTTATAGTTACTACAAATACATCTACTTGGAGCTGGTGTACTTGGTGACAGCCTTGGTGCCCTCAGACACGGCGTGCTTGGCCAGCTCCCCGGGCAACAGCAGGCGAACGGCGGTCTGGATCTCCCTGGATGTGATGGTCGAACGCTTGTTGTAATGCGCCAGGCGCGATGCCTCGCCAGCGATGCGCTCGAAAATATCATTCACGAACGAATTCATGATTCCCATGGCTTTGGACGAGATACCGGTGTCCGGGTGGACCTGCTTCAGCACCTTGTACACGTACACGGAGTAGCTCTCCTTGCGGCTGCGCTTGCGCTTCTTGCCGTCCTTCTTCTGTGCCTTGGTCACCGCCTTTTTGGAGCCCTTCTTAGGGGCTGGCGCGGACTTGGCTGGCTCCGGCATTATAACTGCAGTGTCTTCTGAGGGGAAATAAAATGGCGTCTGGGCCACCGAATTTGTAGGCAACGTTATGCAAATGAAGGCCTACTTTTACAATTGCTGATTGGTTCACTTGCATGCAAACACGTGATTCCAGATCCACGTTCTCATACCTGTGACAGTTCTCCAGCAATCAGGCCAATTTTTTAATCTACTTAACCTTTTAATAATAAATTCTGTTTCTTTTGTAACAATTCAAACTACTTTGTTTTAAACACTTGAAGTCATTCTCGCCAGTCCTTTAAAATTACCAAAGAAGCAAAGCTCGAGCCACAGCCTGTCTCCTATTTGCAAGGCCTGTTTATACCTCCTTGAAAGCAGTATCATTGCATCTTAATCTAGATTTTAGACCAGGGAGAGGAAATGAACTGCGGTCATCCAGACAATTCCGAGTACAATGTTTCCTATTGTACACAAGATGCAGAAACAGAGCGTGAAAATAAAGGTAGGGGGAAAAAGTACATCACTTGAAGGGAGGTAAGGAATTTCATAGCCCATATGGCTACAATCCTTCGAACTAGAACGGATTAAATCACATCTAGTTTAGCCACAAAGGAAGGTCAAAAATAGTTCTTCAGTCCAACCAGCGAAAAGATTAAACTCGCACACACACACACAGAGAAATGGAAGAACCTGTTGTTTAACGCCTATATTTTAAAGTTTTTATTACCAGCATCATCATCTTCGACTGAAACCAGTTCTTAGCTAATTCTTCCAATACCATCTATCTTTTCTGCAGAGAGGTGTGCTCCCTGAATTTGCCTTTTTTCCTAACATTACCCAGGTTCCTTAACCTTCCGCTGCTGCTGCTAAGTTGCTTCAGTCGTGTCCAACTCTGTGCGACCCCAGAGACGGCAGCCCACCAGGCTCCCCCAACCCTGGGATTCTCCAGGCAAGAACACTGGAGTGGGTTGCCATTTCCTTCTCCAATGCAGGAAAGTGAAAAGTGAAAGTTAAGTCGTTCAGTGTGTCCGACTCTTAGCGACCATGGACTGCACCACCAGGCTCCTCCGTCCATGGGATTCTCCAGGCAATAGTACTGGAGTGGGGTGCCATTGCCTTCTCCACAGTTAGTTCAATCGCTCAGTGGTGTCCGACTCTTTGCGACCCCATGAATCGTAGCATGCCAGGCCTCCCTGTCCATCACCAACTCCCGGAGTTCACTCAGACTCATGTCCATCGAGTCAGTAATACCATCCAGCCATCTCATCCTCTGTCGTCCCCTTCTCCTCCTGCCCCCCAATCCCTCCCAGCATCAGAGTCTTTTCCAATGAGTCAGCTCTTCGCATTAGGTGGCCAAAATACTGGAGTATCAGCTTTAGCATCATTCCTTCCAAAGAAATCCCAGGGCTGATCTCCTTCAGAATGGACCAGTTGGATCTCCTTGCAGTCCAAGGGACTCTCAAGAGTCTTCTCCAACACCACACTTCAAAAGCATCAATTATTCGGCGCTCAGCCTTCTTCACAGTCCAGCTCTCACATCCATACATGACCACAGGAAAGACCATAGCCTTGACTAGGCGAACCTTTGTTGGCAAAGTAATGTCTCTGCTTTTGAACATGCTATCTAGGTTGGTCATAACTTTCCTCCCAAGGAGTAAGCGTCTTTTAATTTCATGGCTGCAGTCACCATCTGCAGTGATTTTGGAGCCCAGAAAAATAAAGTCTGACACTGTTTACACTGTTTCCCCATCTATTTCCCCGCAGACAACCCCTAATCCCTAAAGTTTTAAATTTGTGACCTAGGTTCGTAGCGCCTCCTAGTGCCTTATGAAGGCAAACACAAACAACCTTCAGGCGGGTAGCCTCTTCACCACCCGCTTTCCTAGATACAATGTGAACAGGTTGATTGTGATTTATTTATTCAGCAATTATTTATTTAGCATCTGTCATGTTAGGAACATTCTACCAGGAACTTGGGATGTCCAAATATAAGATTATAACAAATAGTATCAAATCAAAGAGGAAAAGAGACACTATAGAGTTCGGGCTTCCAAAGAAACAACAGCCTTAGATTCCCTCTTTCCCTCAGGCAATGATTTGCAGATACTGAAATTATCAGATACTATAACATAAAAAGGGGAAGACAATGGCACCTCACCCCAGTACTCTTGCCTGGAAAGTCCCATGGACGGAGGAGCCTGGTAGGCTCGTCCATGGGGTCGCTAAGAGTCGGACACGACTGAGCGACTTCACTTTCAATTTTCACTTTCATGCATTGGAGAAGGAGATGGCAACCCACTCCAGTATTCTTGCCTGGACAATCCCAGGGACGGGGGAGCCTGGTGGGCTGCCGTCTATGGGGTCGCACAGAGTCGGACACGACTGAAGCAACTTAGCAGCAGCATAACATAAAAATTTACTGAAAGTTTAAAGAAATAAAAATCTGATAATGCAATCAAGGAACAAGGGACAATAAAAATCAACCTAATTTTTAAAATTAAAAAAACATAGAAATTCTAAAAATCAAGAGCTATATTCCATAAAGATAAAATTAAAATCTACTGATAAGATGAAACATTCAGGACCTCATATGCCCATGATTAAGGTAACAGCTGACAGAATTGGCAGGAGAAGTTCAAATTTAGAGCTGTTTGTCAACTTTTCATTATATTAAGCTTATAAATGCTCATAGCTAGCAAACAAAAAAAATGTGTATGCTTATAGAAAATTTGGACAACACAGTCAACAAACTTGATCTATCTGTGCGTGATTCCTGTATTTCACACATAGAGAATGTCCAACTTTTAAAGAACCCATTTAATAATCTCAAAAATTCAACACTGGCTTCAGAAAATGTCACAATGGATACAAAAGAATCAGTTTCATATATATGACACTCTTTTATCATAATCTAATTAAAGAGCAATAGAAAAGATTTTTTTTTCAGGATAAAAATAAAACAAACTTAATGTATGATTGGAAACTAAAATTACACTTCTAAATACAATGAATTAGAATATTATCCTGGAAACTATGCAATGTTATGAGATAAATATAAATGGAAATAATACACATGAAAATTGATGGATGTATCTAAAGGTGTACTAAAAGGGACATACATAATATTAAAAGCATACTTTAAGGAACAAAAGTTACTAAAGATATACAAAATAGGTGTTCAACAACAACAACAAAAAGCTAGAAAAAGAACAAGAAAGTAAATCAAAATTATGTCTAAAGAATTGATCTTAGAATTCTTAGAGTGTGTTGTACTGTTGTGAATGATGCTCTGTTTCAATTCCAGATAGGCCATTGTTAATGTATAGAAAGGCCATGTATTTTTATGTGGTGCACACATTTACCAACCCTACTGAGTTCTTGGAGAAGGCAATGGCACCCCACTCCAGTACTCTTGCCTGGAGAATCCCATGGGTGGAAGAGCCTGGAGGGCTGCAGTCCATGGGGTCGCTGAGGGTCGGACACGACTGAGCGACTTCACTTTCACTTTTCATTTTCATGCATTGGAGAAGGAAATGGCAACCCACTCCAGTGTTCTTGCATGGAGAATCCCAGGGACGGGGAGCCTGGTGGGCTGCCGTCTATGGGATCGCACAAAGTTGGACACGACTGAAGTGACTTAGCAGCAGCAGCAACTGAGTTCTTATTTGATTTCATTGTGTGTTTATAGGTTCTTATGGATTTTCAAGTTGACATACTATTTTAAGTTTGTCAATCTTAAAATTAAAAAATTTTTTTTTCAATGGAGATAATCCATAAACAACAACCTTATTCTTTGAAAAGTCTTATACTGTTGCTGCTGCTAAGTCACTTCAGTCATGTCCGACTCTGTGCAACCCCATAAGACGGCAGCTCACCAGGCTCCCCCGTCCCTGGGATTTTCCAAGTAAGAACACTGGAGTGGGTTGCCTTTTCCGAAAAGTCTTATAACAATCAGATCAGATCAGATCAGATCAGTCGCTCAGTCGTGTCCGACTCTTTGCGACCCCATGAACAGCAGCACACCAGGCCTCCCTGTCCATCACCAGCTCTCGGAGGTCACTCAGACTCGCATCCATCGAGTCAGTGATGCCATCCAGCCATCTCATCCTCTGTCGCCCCTTCTCCTCCTGCCCCCAATCCCTCCCAGCATCAGAGTCTTCTCCAATGAGTCAACTCTTCGCATGAGGTGGCCAAAATACTGGAGCTTCAGCTTTAGCATCATTCCTTCCAAAGAAATTCCAGGGCTGATCTCCTTCAGAATGGACTGGTTGGATCTTCTTGCAGTCCAAGGGACTCTCAAGAGTCTTCTCCAACACCACACTTCAAAAGCATCAATTATTCCGCACTCAGCCTTCATCACAGTCCAGCTCTCACATCCATACATGACCACAGGAAAGACCATAGCCTTGACTAGGCGAACCTTTGTTGGCAAAGTGATGTCTCTGCTTTTGAATATGCTATCTAGGTTGGTCATAACTTTCCTCCCAAGGAGTAAGCGTCTTTTAATTTCATGGCTGCAGTCACCATCTGCAGTGATTTTGGAGCCCAGAAAAATAAAGTCTGACACTGTTTCCACTGTTTCTCCATCTATTTCCCATGAAGTGATGGGACCGGATGCCATGATCTTCGTTTTCTGAATGTTGAGCTTTAAGCCAACCTTTTCACTCTCCACTTTCACTCTCATCAAGAGGCTTTTGTGTTCCTCTTCGCTTTCTGCCATAAGGGTGGTGTCATCTGCAGTAACAATAAACATCTATAAAAATTAATGAAGAAAAAAATATTGTGTGTGTGAAAAAATTATACAAATAGGAAAAAGGACAGTTGCTACCAAAAGAGATGTTAAGCTTAACAGAAAACAATAATTTTCAAGAAAAACTTAAGTAATTGGGTGAATGAACAAGTTATGATTATGGAAATAGGACAGGCAGTTAAAAAACAAATTTCTTGTATTCTTAAGTCTAAATGATACCACACTTGGCTGGGTTTTACAGGCTAGTGAAATTTAAGTAATTGATAATCCCTATTTTGCAGATGTTTCAATAGAAAAATAGCTATCTTGGTTTTTTTCTGCAAATTGTTTCAGATCAGATCAGAGATCAGATCAGTCGCTCAGTCGTGTCCGACTCTTTGCGACCCCATGGACTGCAGCCTACCAGGCTCCTCCTCCATCCGTGGGATTTTCCAGGCAAGAGTACTGGAGTGGGGTGCCATTGCCCTCTCCACTAGAAAAGTATTTATTAGAATATCACACGCCTTCATTATCAACATTTTTAACAAACTAGAAGGATAAGAAGTAGCGACTCACTTCATAAGAAGCAGCTACAGTGAGCACAACATTTAATAGGGTAATTTTAGAAGGATTCCAAAACTGTAAAAAGACAAAAGCTTTTTGGTACTACTCTTATGCAACGTAACACTGAGGGCCTGGCTAATATCATAAGTACAAGAAACAAGAAGGATAAGTATTCAACAACAAAAAAGACGTTATCCTTATTGTTTGAAAATAATATGTCATTGTGAAAATTAACAAGAATCTATAAACAATTAGATCTTCCTGAGCATAAGAGGATTACTGAATATATGAGTACCACATAAAAATTCATGGCTTTTCTGGATTCAAAATAGAAAATTTAGACATTATTTACAACAGTATAATACATTATAAGGATTCTAAATCCAAGAAAAAATATTCCAGATCTGTATATATAAAACTATGAAACCCTGAAATAAAAAAAGAAGATTCACTCAAACTAAGAGACAGATATACATTAGACTTCCTTCCTCAGTGATCAATGCAAAGAAATAGAGGAAAACAATAGAATGGGAAAGACTAGAGATCTCTTCAAGAAAATTAGAGATACCAAGGAAACATTTCATGTAAAGATGGGCACAATAAAGGACAGAAATGGTATGGACCTAACAGAAGCAGAAGATATTAAGAAGAGGTGGCAAGAATACACAGAAGAACTGTACAAAAATAGATCTTCATGACTCAGATAACCACGATGGTGTGATTATTCACCTAGAGCCAGACATCCTGGAATGCGAAGTCAGTGGGCCTTAGAAAGCATCACTACGATCAAAGCTAGTGAAGGTGATGGAACTCCAGTTGAGCTATTTCAAATCCTAAAAGATGATGCTATGAAAGTGCTGCACTCAATATGCCAGCAAATTTGGAAAATTCTGCAGTGGCATGGAAATGGTCAGTAATTCTAATCCCAAAGAAAGGCAATGCCAAACTATGTTCAAACAACAACAGAATTGCACTCATCTCACACACTAGTAAAATAATGCTCACAATTCTCCAAGCCAGGCTTCAATAATATGTGAACCATGAACTTCCAGATGTTCAAGCTGGATTTAGAAAAGGAAGAGAAACCAGAGATCAAATTGCTAACATCCTCTGGATCATCAAAAAAACCAAGAGAGTTCCAGAAAAACATCTACTTCTGCTTTATTAACTATGCCAAAGCCTTTGACTGTGTGGATCATATCAAACTGTAGAAAATTCTTAAAGAGATGGGAATGCCAGACCACCTTACCTGCTTCCTGAGAAGTCTGTATGCAAGTCAAGAAGCAACAATTAGAACTGTACATGGAACAACAGACTGGTTCCAAATATTGAAAGGAGTATGTCAAGGCTGTATATTGTTACCCTGCTTATTTAGCTTATATGCAGAGTACATCATGAGAAATGGTGGAGGGGATGAAGCACAAGCTGGAATCAAGATTGCTGGGAGACATATCAACAACCTCAGATATGCAGATAACACCACCCTTGTGGCAGAAAGTGAAGAGGACCACCCTCATGGCATCCGGTCCCATCACTTCATGGCAAATACATGGGGAAACAATGGAAACAGTGACAGACTTTAATTTGAGGGGCTCCAAAATTGCTGAGTGACCTCCAGGAGATGGTGATGGACAGGGAGGCCTGGCGTGCTGCAGTTCATGGGGTCGCAAAGAGTCGGACACGACTGAGCAACTGATCTGATCTGAAAATTGCTGCAGATGGTGACTGCAGCCATGAAATTAAAAGACGCTTGCTCCTTGGAAGAAAAATTATGACCAACCTAGACAGCATATTAAAAAGCAGAGATATTACTTTACCAACAAAGGTCCATCTGTCTAGTCAAAGCTTTGGTTTTTCCAGGAGTCGTGTATGGATGTGAGAGTTGGACTATAAAGAAAGCTGAGCGCCTAAGAATTGATGCTTTTGAACTGTGGTGTTGGAGAAGACTCTTGAGAGTTCCTTGGACTGCAAGGAGATCCAACCAGTCCATCCTAAAGTAGATCAGCCCTGAATATTCATTGAGAGGACTGATGATGAGGCTGAAACTCCATTATGTTGGCCACCTGATGTGAAGAACTGTCTCATTGGCAAAGACCCTGATGCTGGGAAAGATTGAGGGTAGGAGGAGAAGAGGATGTTAGAGGATGAGATGGTTGGATGGCATCACTGGCTCAATGGACATGAGTTTGAGCAAGCTCTCCGTGAGTTGGTGATGGACAGGGAGGCCTGGTGTACTGCAGTCCATGGGGTCACAAAGAGTTGGACATGAGTGAGTGACTGAACTGAACTGATACACTAGACTATGTTTAATTTTTTTTGATGACTCAATATGGTAAAATGTTCTTAAAGTCCAGAATAACCTAAAAATTCAGTGTTATGTGACAAAACTTCACTATGGTAAAGCATTGTAAAATTCACATTAATTACCAAAAATAGGATGATTCTCCAAAACAAAAACAAACAAAAGTGAAAAGGAAGAAAAAAAGTGGATTTTGATTTTGGACAGGCAACGTAAGACTAGCTAGGGTTATCCTAGGCCTTGAGCTGTCAGAAACTACATTAATTGTTTGTTTAAGTCTTTGTAGGCCAAATCAAAAAGAAAGCTCAAGAGTAGCCATGTTCAGTGCTAAGTTGATTCAGTTGTGTGTCTCTTTGACCCTATGGACTGTAGCCTGCCAGGCTTTTCTCTCCATGGGATTTTCCAGGCAAGAATACTGGAATGTGTTGCCATTTCCTTCTCTAGTTAGCCTGGTTAGTTCGTTCTAAAGTGACAATATCTCATCAGTGATTTAGAGCATGGTGATACAGAGGCTACAACTCCTGGCTTCCACTGCAGATGGTGCCAGTTGGATCCCCGGTGGGGATGGGTTTCCATTTCCTTCTCAATGCAGATGGGTTAGTTTGTTCTAAAGAGAGAGTGTCTCTATGCAATGGTTTAGAGCAAGGAGTTTGGATCTAAACTTCTTAGGTCAGAATGCCCTTTGCCATTTATTAATAAGATAATATTGGATACATTATTTTAAGCTCTGAGCAACTCAATCAGTTCAGTTCAGTTGCTCAGTTGTGTCTGACTCTTTGCAACCCCATGGATTACAGCATGCAAGGCCTCCTTGTTCATCACCAACCTCCGGAGCTTATTTAAACTCATGTCCATTGAGTTGGTGATGCCATCCAACCATCTCATCCTCTGTCATCCCCTTCTCCTCCTGCCCTCAATCTTTCCCAGCATCAGGGTCTTTGTCAGTGAGTCAGCTCTTCACATCAGGTGGCCAACATACTGGAGTTTCAGCTTCAGCATTAGTCCTTCCAATGAATATTCAGGACTGATCTCCTTTAGGATGGACTGGTTGGATCTCCTTGCAGTCCAAGGAACTTTCAAGAGTCTTCTCCAACACCACAGTTCAAAAGCATCAATTCTTAGGCGCTCAGCTTTCTTTATAGTCCAACTCTCACATCCATACATGACTCCTGGAAAAACCAAAGCTTTGACTAGACAGATGGACCTTTGTTGGTAAAGTAATATCTCTGCTTTTTAATATGCTGTCTAGGTTGGTCATAATTTTTCTTCCAAGGAGCAAGCATCTTTTAATTTCATGGCTGCAGTCACCATCTGCAGTGATTTTGGAGCCCCCCAAAATAAAGTCTGTCACTGTTTCCACTATTTCCCCATCTATATGCCATGAAGTGATGGGACCAGATGCCATGATCTTAGTTTTCTGAATGTTGAGCTTTTTTTTTTTTTTTTGATTTATCTCTTTTTTTTTTTTTTGCAGGGGAAAATGGACAAAGGAAAGGATCAATGAGGGTGGGAGGGAAATGGGAAGAAAGAAGGGGAGAGATGGTGGGGAGGAGTATATGTAATTTCTTAACCAATGGCTTTCTGTTTTTAATCACAAAGAACACTTAAAAAAAATCATGTTGAATTCATCCTATATTAGGAGGTTTGTTCTCGAAATAAAAAGTTCAGGAAACAAAAAGTCCAGTTTGGGTGTCTTCATCTTTAGGCACATCTTGGTATTTTGTATTGGTAGGTCTATCTTTACCACAATATATTATTTAGGACAGGATCACATTTGTCACCTCTTCCTCCCTACTACCCAAAGTGGTACCAAACCCATAAAATAGCCAATAAACCTTTACAGAGTGAACAAATAAGTCTTTTTTTTTTTTAAACTCTCCTGAGTGAACTGAATTTTTTGAGGCTCATAAGTAAATATGTTTTGCTCTTTACTTTGTCTATTACAGCCAGATTATATGAGTGGGGCATTAAAGTCTCCCACTATTATTGTATTGCTGCATATTTCTTCTATCATATTAATTAATGTTTGTCTTAGATATATCAGTGCTCCAGTGTTGGGTGCATATATATTTATAATTGTTATAACTTCTTTTTGGATTGTTCCTTTAAGTCGTTATGTGTAACCTTCATTGTCTCCTTTTCAAGATCTTTAAAGTCAATTTTATCTGATATAAGTATTGCTACTCCTGTTTTCTTATGGTCCATATTTGCATAGAAAATCTTTTTCCAGGCCTTCATTTTCAGTCAGTATATATCCCGTATTTTAAGGTGGTTCTCTTGTAGACAACATATATAGGGGTCTAGTTTTTGTATCCATTTGACCCATTTTAGTCTTTTGGTTGTCTCTTGTAGACAAGGTATGTAGGGGTCTTGTTTTTGTATCGATTCGGCCAGTCTTTGTCTGTTGATTAGGGCATTCAGCCCATTAATGTTTAAAGCAATTATTGATAAATAAGATTTACTTTATTGTTTTGGGTTTGAATTTATACACCCTTTTAGTGATTCCTATCTAGAGAATGTCCTTTAGTTTTTGTTGGAGAAATGGTTTAGTGGTGCAAAATTCTCTCAACTTTTGCTTATCTGTGATGCTTTTGATTTCTCCTTCATATTTGAATGAGATCCTTGCTGGATACAATAATCTAGGCTGTAAGTTATTTTCTTTCATCACTTTAATTACGTCTTGCCATTCCCTCCTGGCTTGGAGAGTTTCTATTGAAAGATCAGCTGCTATCCTTATGGGAATTCCCTTGTGAGTTATTTGATGTTTTTCCCTTGCTGCTTTTAATATTTGTTCTTTATATTTAATCTTTGTTAATTTGATTAATATGTGTCTTGGGGTGTTTCGCCTTGGGTTTATCCTGTTAGGGACTCTCTGCATTTCTTGAACTTGAGTGGTAATTTCCTTCTCCATTTTAGGGAAGTTTTCAACTATTATCTCCTCAAGTATTTCCTCATGATCTTTCTTTTTATCTTCTTCTTCTGGAACTCCTATGATTCGAATGTTGTAGCGTTTGATGTTATCCTGGAGGTTTCTGAAATTGTCCTCATTTCTTTTGATTCGTTTTTCTTTTTTCTCGTCTGATTCATTTATTTCTAGAATTTTATCTTCTAATTCACTAATCCTATCTTCTACCTCTGTTATTCTACTATTTGTTGCCTCCAGGGTGTTTTGGATCTCATTTATTGCATTATTCATTATGTGTTGACTCTTTTTTATTTCTTCTAGGTCCTTGTTAAACCTTTCTTGCATCTTCTCAATCCTTGTCTCCAGACTCTCTAACTGCAATTCTATTTTGATTTCGAGATTTTGAATCAATTTCGCTATCATTATTCGGAATTCTTTATCAGGTAGATTCCCTATCTCTTCCTCTTTGGTTTGGTTTGGTGGGCATCTATCCTGTTCCTTTAGCTGCTGGGTATTCTTTTGTCTCTTCATTTTGTTAAAATTGCCAAATTTAGAGTGTCCTTACTATATTCTGGTAGTTTGTTGAATTCTCTTTATTGAGGCGGTTTACAGGTCTTTTCAATATCTGATCTCTGCCTTGTTACAGAGGGGGCGGAGATGACCACCCAAATCTAAACCGGCCAGGTTCAGGCACTCGGATAATCCTCAGAAGCACAGACTTGGTTGAGTCTGTGTTTTATGCCCTTCCCAGATCCGAGTAGCGCAGGTGATGAAATGTTCAGCGAGCGCAGCTGCTGCGACTTATCGCCTCTCCGCTGCTCAGTTTTCTGGGTATACAAACAGCGCACTTTCTCAGGCAGATGTTGACCATCCAGAGCCCCAAGAGGCGTATGTCAGCACAGAAACCTACTCACAGTTCCGTTAGACAGTGTCTCTCTAGGGCTGTAATTGCCTGCCTCCGGCCCTGGCTGCCTGTCACCGGAGTGGGACGGCCTGCAGCTGGTCAACTCTGTGCAGCCCTTTGTTCCGTAGGTAGTCCTGGTGGTGTCTTAAGTTAGGGCTGGCTTTTGATGTAGTAGATAACCGACAATCTGGTTATTTCGCTCAGATAGCGCCCGAGATAGCCAGGCCAAATCCTTTCTCAAAGCAATGCAGGCCTCCCCGCTCCTCCTAGCCCAGCCCCCGCTTGCCAATAGCAAATGCTAGTGTCTGCGCCACTTCTCCGCAAAAGGAGTTACCGCAGGGCTCGTTTTCTCGTTTTGAAGACAATGAGTTGTCTTTCTAAGTGCCTGATGTCCTCTGCCGGCGTTCAGAAGTTGTTTTATCGAATTTATTCAGCATTCAAATGCTCTTTTATTTAATTTTGGAAGAGAAAGTATTCTCCCCGTCTTACTCGTCCGCCATCTTAGCTCTGAATGTTGAGCTTTAAGCCAACTTTTTCACTCTCTTTCATTTTCATCAAGAGGCTCTTTAGTTTTTCTTAGCTTTGTGCCATAAGTGTGGCGTCATCTGCATTTCTGAAGTTATTGATATTTATGCCGGCAATCAATACATATGGCTAAAATAGCGATAATAATAGTTCACAGGTGTGTTAGGAAGATTAAAGTTGTTAACATCTGGAAAGCACTAGGATATGTGTACACCAAAAAAAAAAAAAAAAAAATAGCAATAAAAAAAAAAAAAAGTAAATAGAAGTAATTGCAGATGGTTGTGTGTTACCAGGATTTCCCTGGTGGCTCAGACGGTAAAGCGTCTGTTTACGATGTGGGACACCCGGCTTCGATCCCTGGATTAGGAAGATCACTTGGAGAAGGAAATGGCAATCCACTCCAGTACTATTGCCTGGAAAACCACATGGACAGAGGAACCTGGTAGGCTACAGTCCACCAAGGTTGCACTATGTTTTGCGGGCCCCACTCTCTTTTACCTTCCTGGGCCCTCTCCTCCATAAAACCAACAAAAACAGTAACATTATTAAAATTATGTAAAGTATTAGAACGTTTAGTAGAACGGTTTCATCATTCTAGTTATATGGTATATTAGAACATTTTCATCGACCTAAAAGTTCATTTTTAATTCTGATATTAGATGAAATTAAAATACATTCGTGAGCCTCTAAAAATACTGTGGGCTGTATGCTCCGTGTCTGCTCTAGCCTAATGGATGTAGGCCCTTCATGCATCTGAAGATGAAACTTAAAACACATATTCAAGTAGGAAATAATAATAATCCACACATACATACACATATACCCACTTAATCCTCAAAGTGCCCTAGAAATATGAGAGCGAATAAACGGGTGGTGCAAGGAAAGTGTCTTGGGGACTAGTTATGAGGGAAAGTGCCTCTTCAGAACAGGTTTTGAAAGGAGGAAAAAAAAAATTAACAGAGGGTGTTGTCTTGTTTCTCGGTCTTCAAACAACTCCGTTCTCTGCTTCAATAAGTGAAAGTGAAGTCGCTCAGTCGTGTCCGACTCTCTGCGACCCCATGGACGGTAGCCTACCAGGCTCCGCGGTCCACGGTATTTTCCAGGCAAGAATACTGGAGTGGGCTGCCATTTCCTTCTCCAAGAATTCTGCCCAACCCAGGGATCGAACCCGGGTCTTCTGCATTGCAGACAGATGCATTACCGTCTGAGCCACTAGGGAAGCCCATCAATAAGTGAATGCTCCCTTAAACTGTTAGGGTCTCTCGTTTCCACTGGCAGATGCAAGAGAGGCTGGGGGTCGGCTGCTCCTGCACACCAGTAGGGGGTGGTCATGAGAAACCTCGCGCGGCCAGAGTGGTGGGCGGAAGCCTACAACTTACTGGCGACTTCGTAGGGGAGCCGAAGGTGATGTACACGTAACGTGGGGCTCCAGGAAAAACAGCGGAGCATGAGGTGGGTTGGGAAGACCCAATGAGGGAGATGGTGCAGCGGGCCGTGGCTATGCGAGGCGGGACAGACAGAGGTGGGGTAGGGAAGGCCCACGCTATTTTGTATGGCCACACCAGAAGGAGGTGCTAATTTTCAGGACTTGACACTTACTTGAAACTCAAGGCGATTTCCCAGTTTTTTGTGACTGGTAGTATCATCCCGGGTGGCGCAGTGGTAAAGAATTCACCTGCAATGCGGGTAGACCCGGGTTAGATCCCTGGGTTGGGATCCCAGGAGAAACGGGATGGCTGCCGTTGGGTTGCAAAGAGTCCGACACAACTGAAGGGGGGTTTCACTTTTTTTTTTCTCCCAAGTGTGATCCCCGGATGCATTAGCATCACTTTGATAATTTAGAAATGCAAATTATTGGCCCCTACTCCAGATCTAGTCAATCTAGTGAAACTGAGGTGGGGCCTAGCAATCTGCTTTTAAAAGTCCTTCAAGTAGCGCACGCTTAATTCAGAGTGCTTCAAAATAATGTCTTCCCGTTAATTCAGGTGTTGAAGGTGACTAACAATTTGTCAGCTTAGATAAACTAAATTGTTTACCTTCGAGATTGTTACCAAAGCCAAAGCAGTTCTTACGCCTTAGCCACTCAAAACTTAATGGTAGAAAAATGAATAAATTGTTTGTATAGAAAAGGGTTATCTAAGGAGAAGGATTTGAGTTAATAAAAGGTGAATTCCAGTTATCCACAGGTTTTATTAAATGTGGAATCTCACAGATGTTTTGCCATTCTCTTCTTTAGACTTCTCCCACCTAAGTGAGTAGATGGTAAATAATAAATTTCCAGTAATTAGGCCTATGATAGAAATAAATTCTATCTTCATGATTTAAATAAAACAAAAAGAAAGCTAAAACATCTTGTTTAGGCTCTTCCACCCAGGTAATGATCTCCTTCTCCTTTGCAGGTAAATCAATATGCAATAAATCAGGATGGGTAGGATTTTATTGGGATATACACAATAATCAATTACTTCAGGCAGATCAGATATCATACTTCATAACTTCTATGGCCAGATTTTCATTTTCAGTTACTGTTTGCATTCATTTCTTCTCTGTACTCTTATCTCACCCCTGATTGAAGAAACAAAAATGGTTTATATGTTAGGTGCCATTTTACCATTAGTATTAATACTTGCTATACAAAAAAGAGGGTTCTGTTTACATATGCTTCTATAATGTGCTATGAGGAATCTCTACTCCAATGTTACCTACACTTTATTAGCATTAATAGATAATAGTCATTATTAGCATTAATAGGTAATGACTCAAAACATAGGGCTTCCCAGGTGGCTCTGCAGTAAAGAATCTGCCTGTCAATGCAGGAGAAGCAGGAGATAAGTGTTTGATCCCTGGGTTGGGAAGATCCTCTGGAGGAGGAAATGGCAACCCACTCCGTTATTCTTGCTGGAAGTGTTTGGAGAGCAGTTGGTATAAGTCAAGGAGAAGACTGCTGAAGTTGCTCATCTGAATAAAGTACAAAAAATAGTCTTCCATGAGACATAATTTCTGTATTCATAGTTGATTTAAACATGCAAAAGCATGTGACATAACAGACATAAGAAGCAAATAGTTGTAGAACTCAAGTTATAGTCAGTGATAGATGAAGTGAAAGTCACTCAGTTGTGTCCAACTCTTTGAGACCCCATTCTCTAGGCTGGAATACTGCAGTTGGTAGCCTTTCCCTTCTCCAGGGGATCTTCCCAACCCAGGGATCGAACCCAGGTCTCCTGAATTGTGGGTGGATTCTTTACCAACTGAGCCACAAAGGAAGCCCAAGAATACAGGCGGGATAGGCTATCCCTTCTCCAGGGCATCTTCCTGACCCGGGAATTGAACTGGGGTCTCCTGCCTGGCAGGTGGTCTTTACCAACTGAGTTATCAATTCAAAATTGTAAAAATGTAGTTTTTCTTGTGACTATGTGCAAAATTAGCCTTATTTGAAGAGATATGGCCTTTTCCTTTTGCTGAAACATGATCTGTAGGCTTTTGGAATGTCTGTGCTTCTTATGTCTGTGCTGGATAAAAGATAAGAATACCTTTGTGTAGCACAAGGCCTTGAGCTACACTGGGTAGTCTAATAGAATAATTTTTGTTGGGTTCTTTGGGTCATGCCATATCTATACTAGATCCAGAGGGATTGGGTAAATATCCAATCTGGACACCAAGGCTTGACTGAGTTTCCCTGTTTAGCAATACATATTGTGTTTCACATGTCATTGCAGGAAGGTATTGTTAACAGTTGGTGACTCTGCTGGAAGAGTACTACTGGAAGCTCTCAGTTTGGAATGCCCTTAGACTCTGATCCATGTGTCTCTTCCCTTTGCTGATTTTGCTTTGTGTCCTTTTGCTATAATGAACCCTAATCTTGTGTATAATAACTTTCAGTGAGTCCTGTGAGTCCTTCTAATTATAAATTAGATTAAATTATTAAATTATATCATCTGAGGGTAGTTTTGGTGAGAACTCTGAACCCTGCAGTTGGTGTCAGATGGACCATGCCTTAGCTTTGCCACTATATTACAGTGGTATTAATATTATTTATCACTAAAAAATTGGGATAGTTTTTTTTTTTTTTTTTTTTTGCCTTAGTTTAATGAGTTTGGTAGTTCTCATGTGAATCTAAGTCTATTCACCTGCAAATTTCCAAAGAGTGATAAACACTTGTTCAGGCTATAAAGGGATATGAAAGCAGTTAACTGTTAGCATTCTTGACAGTCTTACAAAACTGAGAACTCCTTTAAGTCAATGCTATGCTCTGCTAAGTCACTTCAGTCGTGTCCGACTTTGTGCGACCCCATAGCCGGCAGCCCACCAGGCTCCCCCGTCCCTGGGATTCTCCAGGCAAGAACACTGGAGTGGGTTGCCATTTCCTTCTCCAATGCATGAAAGTGAAAAGTGAAAGTGAAGTCGCTCAGTCGTGTCCGACTCTTAGCGACCCCATGGATTGCAGCCTAACAGTCTCCTCCGTCCATGGGATTTTCCAAGCAAGAGTAGGACAACCTTATTTCTCTTTGTGTCTCCAGTACCCATGTCAGTGACTAGTCTGCTGCTGCTGCTGCTAAGTCGCTTCAGTCGTGTCTGACTCTGTGCGACCCCATAGACGGCAGCCCACCAGGCTCCCCCATCCCTGGCATTCTCCAGGCAAGAATACTGGAGTGGGTTGCCATTTCTTTCTCCAATGCATGAAAGTGAAAAGTGAAAGTGAAGTCGCTCAGTCATGACCGACTCTTCGAGATCCCGTGGACTGCAGCCTACCAGGCTCCTCCGTCCATGGGATTTTCTAGGCAAGAGTACTGGAGTTGGGTGCCATTGCCTTCTCTGGTGACTAGCCTAGAGAAATTCAAAGACTATCTCTTAAATAAACTGATGTATAAATAAATAAATTGTACAATTTACTAGGGTATTTTCACACACATCAAAATCTCCTTATAAACCTTCATAATTTAATTCTTCTTTAGTTTCTTATTTTACCAAGCTTCTGCTAACCCTGAGTTTGTTACCTTACATTTTTTAAACATTGAATTTTCTTTCAATCAGTCATCAGTCTTCACTCCTATATTTTAAATAAAATTTTAACTTCTTAAACTTTTATCAATTTTAAATTTCATTAATTTTTTTCTCAAGTGTTATTTTCTTCTCTTTTCAAATGCCAAAGTATTTCCTGGGATTATAATTTTTTATTATATTTATTTTCTTTAATTTCTTTTGTTTCAAAAAGATCAAACCTATCATGCATTCCAAAACAATCATGCATCAGAGATTTGCTTTACTGGTTGTAGTTGAGGATTTCTCAGCTGAATTAGTTCAATTCATTCAATATTTTTTTAAAGTATCGACTACTATCTGAGATAATGTTTTATTTAACATAAAAGGCTACTATTTTGTCCTTTACAACCTCAGAAAAATGAACTATCAGGACATCATGTGGGAGTTTTATTGACTTTGTAGAAAGTGATCTATTATAGTCTATATTATTGGAATTCCTAAAAATCTACCAAGTGGAAAGGTATTAAGTTTGGGTGATTTTAGAGCTTATTTCTATGTAATCTTTAAAGCACAAATACTCTTTATATTCAAGATTTAAAGCATAAAAAGAATCATGTGGTAGTTTTAAAATACTTACACAAATTCTTTTAATATCCTTACCTCAAAAGATGGATCCTAATTCCCCTTCTGAATAAGTGCCAGATTTAAGTGACTTGCTTCTAATAAATAGAAAGTAGCAGAAGTGTCAGTGTGTCAAAATTAGGTCACAGAGGCATTCCTGCCATTCTGTCTGTCTCTGATTTCTCTTTCTATGGGATAACAGCTACTGTGCTTTGAAGCAGTCTCTTCTATCCTCTGGAGGAACTGAGTTCTTGCCAGCAGACACTTGTCTGGGGAATCCTCCAGCTACAGTCAAGCTTTCAGTTGACTGCAGCGTTTGCTTACTTCTTGACTTCAAACTCCCCAGAGATCCTGAGTCATAACTACCCAACTAAGTCATTTAAGTGAAGGACAGGAAAGCCTGGCATGCCGCAGTCCGTGGAGTTGCAAAAAGTCGGACACAACTGAGTGACGGAAAAACAACAAAGTCATTTCTGGAGTCATATTCTCAGAAATTGAATGAAATAATAAATATTCATTGACTTAGGCTGCTCAGTTTGGAGATAATTTATTATACAGCAGTAAGTAATAAAAGATAAACTCAATGAAGTTTATGAAGCTACCATAACTTTAAGGACAAAATTTGATGAAGGCAAACCCAAAAGAGAAAAATCATAGAATGATTTTATGTATGAATAGTAGAGGATTTTAAATATCCATGTAAAATATTAAAATTTGTCCAGGCACTATTTAAGATGAAGATACAACATGACCAAATAAGGGATTTCCCTGGTGGTCCAGTGGTTAAGAGTCCGCTTGCCACTGTGGGCAAGGCGGGTTGCATCCCTGGTCCAGGAAGATCCCGCATGCCCAGATGCAACTAAGCCCATGTGCTGTGACTACTGAAGCCCGTGAGCCTAGCCTCTATACTCTGCAACAACAGAAGCCACTGAGATGAGAAGCCAATCTGCCACAATGAAGAATGGCCTCCGCTTGCTGCAACTAGAGAAAGCCTTTGAGCAGCAAGAAAAACTCAGCACAGCCCAAAGAAAAAAAGAAAAGAAATGACCAAATAAGATTTGGCCTAGAACTAGAAATATGGATTAACATTAGAATATCTATGTGTACTTTGTTGCAACAGGCTTAAGGAGAAAAAGCACATTATTTCATCAGATGCCAAAAATCCATAAATCACTCCTAATAACTCATAATAGAATTAAAAGGAAATTACATCAATACAATAAAGACTACTCACACACATATGTATTATTAGAAATCACAAACTACCAAAGCTAGTTCCATGAAAAGGAGGAAGAAATTGTGACATCAGCTAGCATAATACGGGATAATTTATAATTTTAGCTAACACAATAATTTGATAAAAGATAAATTGTTATTGGAAAGGATATAAAACATTTTTTTCTGTGCTAATGATAGTATTATATAAAATTAAAGTCAAGATAATCCATCAGATATTAACATTAACAGAAGTTGGTAATTAGCAAGATACAAAACGCATGTAAATAATCACTCCCTTCCACCCCATGTTAGAATTTCAAACAGTGCTTTTTGATCTGATGCCATATGTCCACCCAGAAAATCAGCATTAAATTTGTAAGAATGTATAGGGTTTAGTTCAGTGTCACACAGTAACCCTTTTTTGTTATATCATTTCACTACATTTTATGAGTAATCCATCAATTCTAAAAAATTACAGGCCCTGATCATTTAAATCTCACATCTGCATCATTTTCTGTTTGTCCTGCCACTATGGTTAGATGCATGCCAGACAATTTTATTACCAATTCCAGATCTCTTAAACTCATTTTACATCCCGCTCTTTGCATTTTGGATAATTCCTTGAGATCTGGTTTGCTATTCATGAAAATTCTTCAATTGGGTCCAATTTACTATTAAGCTCATCCAGTAAGCCTTTAATTCTGTTCTCTCTATATAAAAAACAAATAGAAGTTTTAGAAATATTTGTTTTCTTCAAAACTATATGATCATTTTTGTGTTCTCTTAATCCTTCACATATTTCAGGTTTTGTTTGGAAATATATTAGTCACTTGAAGTCTGTATCTGTTAATGTGTACTTTGGTTTCCATCATTTGTTGTTCTTGGTCATTGTGTCTTTTGCTAATTTTGGTTGTGAAACTGCTCATTTTCTTGGCTATATATCTGTGGTATTTATTAATGCCTAAAATGAAGCTTACCCTTTCAGAGAGGATTTGTATTTGCTTTTACCGGGTGCCCAAGGGGCACCAAAACAATTTGGGATATTTCTAAATTAAATTCTCAGCCTAGGTGTTTTGAATCCCTATTTTATTCTATTCACGCTGAAACAAAAAAGTGTGAAGCCTGGCTTGTATTCCAAATTCTCAGCAGTGGAGTTTACTTGCTCAGCACCAAGTTTCAGGACAGATTCTTTGCCCTCCATTATCTACTGTGAATGAATGTATTTATTTCTAGTTCTTTTTGGTCTGGTGTGTCAGCTTCACTGGGAAAGTTCTTATCATGCTTCCCACCATGGCCAGGCTTCACATAACACCCTAAAAAACAAAGCTCAGGTTTGGGTAAAAATCAGCAGAGAGGCTTGGGGTTTCACATGGGCCAAGCCCCTCAGACTGAGTGTTCCTTACTTTTATACTGGCTCTTCATTACTTTATCCTCAACCCATGCTCATCTACCTGGCAATTTTCTTGGTTACCTCTGATTTCTTTCCTCCAGACCACTCCCTCCTAGTCCCCCTCCCCCCTCCCCGGTCCCAGCCTCTTCAGATTTATCTTCTTGGCAAAATGTTATTTCCCAGAAGGGAAAGCGCTTATTTCTATTCTACCTAGTACACATTCTACCAGGAAGGGTTTTCCTATCCCTTCTACTTCCTCTCCGCCTTTGATGCTTGGGGACACCCGGGAAAGCAGGAGTGCTCAAAAGGCGGCCTGAGCCGAGTAGACAGACTCCTTTACCGATGGGGAGAATGATAACCGGACATCTGAGACCCAGAATACTTTAAAGCTGAATGCTGCCCCCAGAGGACTACAAATTAAATAGGACTTTCTGGGAAAGAAATTATAACAGCTAACAGGATTTGAAGGCTTCCTGTTTCTTTTCCTTGGTGCCTTTAGGATAGAGCGTAGGCTCCTCCTCACCACAGAAACTGCACCAATTACAAAGTAAGGAAACCAGAAAAAACCTTTGTAACATTTTTGTGAAAATTCATTGTCTTCAGCATTCCCCCTCCTCCCCGAAATACATGTATATGTGGTTTAAAAATGGAAAAAAAAAAAAAAAAAGGAAAATAAAAGTGGGTGGAAAAGCTCTGAGCAGAAGGAAGTTGATAAATCGAGCATGCTCTTTCGTGTTCTGGGTAAGGGTTCATCGCCAAATTCCGGATCACCGTCAGGATCAACTTGAAGACCTACGTACGGAAAAGAAAGCTGTACCTTAAACGGCATTTTCAGGGCAAATTGATAAATGGTTTCGTAGTATCATGGTTCTATGTAACTACTTGCCTGTAGTGGGCATGCAACGAATGGCACGTATTGTCTAGCTTGCCCATAGTAATTCTTACGCAGATGCAATAGAACCTTAAAGAATGCTAGTGAAGATTTAATTTTGGTAGAAATTGGAATATAGCCTTTGTAATGAAAGGATTACAACTCATTTGCTGAAAACATGCGTGGCTCTTAAAAGAGCCTTTGGGGTTAGGTGTAAAGACGCTTACTTGGCAAGTTTACTTGGAGCTGGTGTACTTGGTGACAGCCTTGGTGCCCTCGGACACAGCGTGTTTGGCCAACTCCCCGGGCAACAGCAGGCGCACGGCCGTCTGGATCTCCCTAGATGTGATAGTCGAGCGCTTGTTGTAATGCGCCAGACGCGACGCCTCGCCCGCGATGCGCTCGAAGATGTCGTTGACAAATGAATTCATAATGCCCATAGCCTTGGAGGAGATGCCGGTGTCCGGGTGGACCTGCTTCAGCACCTTGTACACGTACACGGAGTAGCTCTCCTTGCGGCTGCGCTTGCGCTTCTTGCCATCTTTCTTCTGCGCCTTGGTCACCGCCTTCTTCGAGCCTTTCTTTGGGGCTGGAGCTGACTTGGTGGGTTCAGGCATCTTAGGACAAAAATTAGAACAGTTACACTGACAGATGAGAAAATAGTTGTCTCCAGTGAGGCCACATTTATTTATAGACGCGGTATTCAAATAAGGTTCGTAAGATCTCGCTCAGGATTGGATTAATTTTATTGTGGCGTCATAAACACAACTGTAAATGATTATAACAGGTCTACCTTTTCATTGGCTGCTTTGTTACTTTGCTTTGACCCAATCACAGGGCCTAGACTAGGCTACCCATAGCTAGTATAAATAGCCTGTTCAGGAAACTGCATTGTGTATTTCACAGCTACCAGATGCAAGTAATTGAGAACATGCCAGTTTTGGGTTTGTAACTAAAGGCAATTTCTCTGTTCCCTTGTGTAACGCTGAGAATTGGCTCGGGCCCCGCACATAGCGGCCGCCTTAATGTCCTCTTGAGGCTGGTGAGCAAGCTCAGTAAGAGCATTATCCTGCGCCTCGGGGCAGGTAACCAATGGACACTTAACTACCCATCGTAGCCACCACTCTTAGCATGTGGGCTGGGTCACCCTGTTATGAAGTTCACCATCCCTTATTTTCGTCTCCTACCATTAGCCCTGATTAGAAAATCCATGGTGGTTAAGATACTGATGTCCCATATATTCTCGGTAAAGAAAATAAATGCAAGTAACCCATTCAATGACTAACCATCTAAATTTCACATTTGGGGTTTACAAAACCCTACAGAAGGTAGCGCCTGTTCAACCTGCATAATTACTTTTCAAACTTATACTCGATTTTATCGTGCCATTTGAGGCAGAGTTGGGAGTTTACGTCAAACCAGCCGACTGTTCTGTGAGCCTTGTACAGGTTAAACCAAGTTAGGTGCAAGCTGATTTACCCGTCTCACTCCACGGTTCACTAATACTACCCTCACGATTTACGGAAACTCTGCTGTTAAGACCCACCTCCCACCCCAGCAAGGCCCGCCCTCCACTTGCTGTCTCTTCCGCCCGACCACGCCCCCTTAAGTGTGCAACAGCTCTTTTCCCGAGATCTTTGGGTGGCTCTGAAAAGAGCCTTTGGGTTGTGTCGAGCTTCGAAGCCGGAGGCCAAAGGAACTTCCTATTTCTTCTTGGCCGCCGCCTTCTTTGGCTTGGCTGCCTTGGGTTTGGCGGTCTTTGGTTTAGCCGCCTTCGGTTTCACCGCTTTGGCCTTCGCTGGACTCTTAGGCGCCTTCTTCGGCTTGGCTGCCTTCGCTTTTTTCGGACTCTTTGCTTTTTTGGCTCCTGCAGCCGCAGCAGGCTTCTTCGCCTTCTTTGGGGTCTTCTTGGCGCTCTTCTTAGGGGTTGCCGCCCCAGTGGCCTTCTTCGGCTTCTTAGCTGCTCCTGCGGGCTTCTTGGGCTTGGCCGCACCCGCCTTCTTGGCTTTGGGCTTGGCTTCCCCGGTGGCCGCCTTCTTGTTGAGCTTGAAAGAGCCTGAAGCCCCAGTGCCCTTGGTCTGCACTAGAGTGCCCTTGCTCACCAAGCTCTTGAGACCCAGCTTGATGCGGCTGTTGTTCTTCTCCACATCATAGCCGGCGGCCGCCAGTGCCTTCTTGAGTGCAGCTAGAGACACACCGCTGCGCTCCTTGGAGGCGGCGACAGCCTTGGTGATGAGTTCGGACACCGGGGGACCAGACGCCTTGCGCTTTGCAGCACCTGCGGCCTTGCGGGCCTTCTTTTTCACCGGCGTCTTCTCGGCGGGGGCCGGTGCAGCGGGCGCGGCGGGCGCAGTCTCGGACATGTTGAAGGCGGGCGTGGGTAGAGCAATTCGAGCCGGAAGCAGAGGTACTGGCCGGGACTCGGGCCGCGCCGCTGCGCCCGCCCGTTTATATAGGGCGGAGCTGCACCGTGATTGGTGCGCTGTCCAGCCCGCCTCGCTGGCAGCCGCAGAGTGTCCTCTCGGATCCCGAGTTGTGTTTGTTATACCTCAAAAAATGCCAAAAATATCAAAATTCTCTGCATCGAATTGCCCGATTTTTCTCAGAAGGTGATCCCCAAAGCCTCAGGCTTTACACAGGTCTCAAATTATGAGGAAAGCACAAAACCTTATGCCAAAAACCTGCAATATTTCCTGCCGTGCTTGTCAAATTTCGACTCAGAGAAACAAAACTTTCTATTTTCTTAGTAAATTATACACTGATCTTTAACTGTGGAGTTTTCTGACCTCTCAAATATGATTCTCCAAGTGCTTAGGTTCTTATGTGTCCAAAAACCATGTCACTGGCATTAAGATTTTTATTATAAATCTGCGCTTAAGTGAGGGAAGTAACACAGGCTCCTCGGAGAGTCCTGCCTATTGAGCCGAGGGCATTTGAGTTCATCAAACTGGTTTAGTTTAATGCTAAACAAATTATTGTACAAGTGACGTTAAATTTTGGACCCCTGGGACATCAACCTATGCAGCCATGGTTTTATTTGTGTCTGCCGCGTCTGGATTTTTAAGTAATTCCTTAGGATAATTCTCTTCCTTTCTGCTCCCAAGGGTTGGGGGCGGGGCTGTTGCTTCTCTTCCTCCGGACAACTGCTCCAGGACTTTAGATACCTTGAATTCAGGATATTTGTGAAGGAAAGGGAATCCAAAAGATAGTCAGAGTACACAGATGGAAAAGGATTAATTTTCAAATAACACACAGATGTTGTCCATAAAGTCACTGGAAGTGGCAGTGCACTTGGACGATATGTCAGCAGTCCTGCTGGATTCTTTTGGCATGTGCTTCAGAATCAAATAGTAATATACTCTTAGGATTGAAATTCAGGCATTGATCATAAGGGGAACTAAATGGAAAGTATAGATTGTAACATATCTGTTCCCATTATTAGAGAAACTCAGATCCTGTTATCACTGTGTAGCTGATGAGTGACTAGTCCACACAGCAAAAATGGCTTCAGTCATGAAGATTAAGGCCCTTCTGCTTCCCAGCACTCCATAAAAAAAAAAAAATTACATGTAGGATTGAATGGTCTTGGAGGAGGGCATGCAACCCATTCTAGTATCCTTGCCTGGAGAATCCCATGGACAAAGAAGCCTGGCAGGCTACAGTTCATAGGGTTGCAGAGAGTTGGACATGACTGAAGAGACTTATGCAAGCAGAATTGAATGACAAGTTCAGATTTCCAGCTCAGACACAGAGCTTTGAGGAATTATCCAAGTTAAGTCTTTGTCCTCTGAAGACATTCTTTGCAAGGTCTTCAAAAAAGTGGTTTTGTTTAGGTAGTACATGTTGGCAATACCTAAAGCAGTACATGTTGGCAATGAAAAACTCAACTAAAGGAATTATTCCTGGAAAATGGTCTGTTTGGAATTGTCTTCAAAATCTGCAGGTCATGTACTTGAAAGACATGAAATTTTGTCCAGTGTTATAAGGTGATATGATATAATTCTGTGGGTGTGGCTGATTGCAACATAGCATTAGACATCAAATTAATTTTTAGTTCCATTGCCCCCAATTTCTCCACACACAACAGATTCTACCACTGTAATAAGAGGAAACAGATATTTGATACATTAATGAAATATCTCAAAAGTCTAGTTTAATTTTTAATGCTGAATCTGATATAAAAGACATATAAGTTATCGATATTTTGAATGACTTACCATATAAAAATTTTCAATGTAATTTGTGCATGCTAGTGAAAAATAAATTTATGATTTCTTATATATTGAAATAAAGTGGAATGAATAAGATTCTAAAATAGATCAATTGATGGTTACTACAGAAACTGATTCTATGGACACTTTATCTCAGAACAGTGGGGTTATACTCATTTTCAATGACAAACAAAACCACTCCCCTAAATAGTTGAAATCAGCAAAACAGACTAAAATTAAAATTCTCTCAAATGCCTCACTTTATTATATGTATCCCTAACTAAATCAGACTTTGAGACACTTAAATCCTTCATATTCTGTGATCTTTTAAGTCACCTGTGCTCATGTCCTGTGGTTCAGTTTGTTTTCTAAAAAACATAAAACTATTTGACAGAATTAAGGAAGACATCAAGGATCTGCCACTATCACATCAAGCGTTTATTTGAAATAAAAGTCACATCAAAATGTTCGGTTTTTCAATTGATCTATCAGTTAAATCAGAATTACATAGGGTGTTGGTATGAGTGTGTGTGTTGTAAATGTGTTTTAAATACAGATTCCAGAGTCTTGCCCCAGATAATTCTGAATTCTGAGAAGACTCCTGTTAAGAAGTGCATCCAGGATTCCAGCTTACAGCTATCTGACTTCAAAGCATTTGCTCTCAACACACGTGTTTTTCAGGCTACAGGTCTGAATAATCATTAAAGGTTGTGAAATCAAGTTATCAAGTTTGTAGCACAAGGTCAAAATGTTTCCCTTTTAATGAACTAGAATAGAATACAAAATATCAGAGCGCAGGGCATGCAGTTTCAGTTGTCTACACAGCTTTTTTTTTTTTTTTTTCCCTGCACTTCAAGGCATGCAGGTTTTTATCTTCCTGACCAAGGATCAAACCATCACCCCTGCAGGGGAAGCACACAGTCAGCCACTGGACTACCAAGGAAGTGCCGTCTACACAGCTTTTTGACTGTGTGCTGGGTGCCCCCATGTAAAATGTATTTCCTACAGTACAAGTTACAGGGTCGGATTTGGAGAAGTCTTCCTGAAGCAATCTCTTGAAACTTTATAGCCATTAAATATTCTCGTGTATTAATCTCTGACAAACTAAAAAAAGTAACTTCCTATTATTGGCTTTTTAAAGTCTCTAAGAAACCCTGAGTCATAAAAAATGGGAGCACTCTACACATTTCCATTTTGAACAAAACAGTGTGCTAAGAGGAACTTTGTGATTTGTAGAAAAGCTGAAAGGAAAGGGAGGCTTATACTTGGTTCCTTTACTCCAAAATTCTGGGCTCTAATCAAACACTTGATTCTGGACTTTTCTACATCAGAAGGTTACCATGACTGTATTATTGAAGACAGGGTTTGGGGAAGAGGTGCTTTTTTTGGATAAACAAATTTTCCCTTCTCCAGCTTCCTCATAGGAGTGTTGTTGTATGAGCACAACCAAGATAATGCTGTGAAGACCAACTGTAAATCACTGTCTGATGGAGAAGACTCCACTTTGTGGACTCTTAAGAGTCACACTATCTTGGCTTTTGGTACAGAGCTTTTCTGGAAAACTTTTCTTAAAATGGGCTATATATTATTTTATAAATTGTTATTCTTTTTTTTTTTTTAATTCAACAAATAAAACAGGGGGAGAGGGCATACCCAAGTTTGCAGCATTGTTTGGAACTGTAAAATATTGGAGTGAACGTTAATGTTCATATAAAAAAGTGAATAAATCAGGACACATATGCACAGTTGGGTAATAGGCACCTACAAAAATGAATAAGGACAATCTCCATGAGCTATTAAGGAATGAATTCCAGAATAGATGGTTAAGTGAAAAGTCAAATGCAAGAGTATCCATAGTATGATTCCCTCTGTAAGGGATTGATGAAGACATAAGAAAATACATTTTTTGTTCATTTGCGCAAAAGATATACAGGAAGAATAAACCAAAAATAAAAGAGAATTGTTATCTCTGGGAGTAGGGATTAGAAGGGAATGGGAAAAAGGGAGGAATGGGAGCAGAGTCATAGTGATGAAGAGGCAGTGACAGTTTTCTGAGTACGTCTTTTTGTATAACTCTGACTCTTACAACTATAGTAATATTTCATATACCAGCAAAACAATCACATTATTCAAAGTAATAGGAATGGGGGAACTCAGAATGGAATACCACTACCGCTAAGTCACTTCAGTCATGTCCGATCTGTGTGACCCCATAGACAGCAGCCCACCAGGCTCCCTCATCCCTGGGATTCTCCAGGCAAGAACACTGGAGTGGGTTGCCATTTCCTTCTCCAATGCGTGAAAGTGAAAAGGGAAAGTGAAGTCGCTCAGTAGTGTCTGACTCTTCGTGACCCCATGGACTGCAGCCTACCAGGCTCCTCTGTCCATGGGATTTTCCAGGCAAGAGTACTGGAGTGGGGTGCCATTGCCTTCTCTGAGAATGGAATACAAGCACTAACAAAAAACCAAAATGTGTTAATAACACTAAAGGGATTTGGAAGGATTAAAATTAACTTAAGTAACTGTAGAAAACAGAATCTTGATTGGATACTACCAGGATAAGACAATAAAAGTCTTATTTTCAAAAGTAGGTAGACATAAAGGTTGCAATGCAATAGTGTTAGCGCAGACATAGGGATTAGCAATTCTGAAACTACTATGTGTCTATTAGAATTGAATAAAGAAGTAAATACAATGTAGAAAGTGAGATCCAGTGTTCTCACTAGTGGAAAAAGACATATTTGGCTAAAATGACACTTGTACTAGATTAAGATCAGGAGTATTAATATAAAGTTATATTTTAAAATACATCTACAGTTTTATAGATACAGAAACCTAGAAGAATGTGTATTTGCATGGGTTAACATATGCATATACTTCCTTGCTCTGTCAGTGGAGAGGACCTAAAAGCAGTTATAGCCTAGTAGGAATTAGCACACTTAGGACACGGTCTTTGGTTTTTAAGCATCATTCTTCAATTAAAGAACCCAGGGGCCCCTGGAGAAGGGATAGGCTCTAAGACTGGAGTATGAAAAATACAGGGTGGACTAGAAATATTTTGTGGTGCCAGAAAATAGGAAGTTGCTTAAAATAAAATGAAAATTTGTTGAAAAACGTTGCAAGCCAGTCTAAAGCTGGTATGATTTGAGCAATAAAACACAAATGGATAATATTGGATTTTAACTCACAGATTAAAATATATATCTATAGATAACATACATACATAAGGAAAACAGACAACTTTTCCTTGTTGCAGTTAAGTTAAAATCAAGAGGTGAAAGCTAAAGTTGAATGAAATTTGAAGGAGAAATCAGGATTTGTAGTCTCAAAGTATCTTCCCCAATATGTCTCTCTAGTACAAGAGAGGAGAAGGCAATGGCATCCCACTCCACTACTCTTGCCTGGAGAATCCCGTGAACGGAGGAGCCTGGTGGGCTGCAGTCCATGGGGTCCCTGGGAGTCGGACATGACTGAGCGACTTCACTTTCACGCATTGGAGAAGGAAATGGCAACCCACTCCAGTGTTCTTGCCTGGAGAATCCCAGGGACAGAGGAGCCTGGTGGGCTGCCATCTATGGGGTCACACAGAGTCGGACACGACTGAAGTGATTCAGCAGCAGCAGCAGCAGCAGTACAAGAGAAAGGAAATAAATTTATAGTAGAGAAACCTGGATGCCACCTTAATTGAGTAAGGTAAACCTCACAAGTAGTAGACACATCAACATCATGAACTCCTTGCATTGAGAAAGGAACTTTATCTTTTTGTGATATTTCCTGGCAAAATGCAGGATGAGAAAAGCAGACAAATTTGAACCAAGGAACGTTTTAAGAAATAACTGATCAGGGCTTCCTTGGTGGTCAAGAGGCTGAATCTACCTGCCAGTGCAGGGGATATGGGTTCAATCCCTGATCCTGGAAGAACCAACAGGCCACTGGGTAATTAAGCTTGTGCACCACAACTACTGAGCCCAAGCACCTAGAGCCCATGCTCAACCAGAGAAGCCACCAACAATGAGAAGCCCACCTGCAACAATGAACACCCAATTCAGACAGTAAACAAAACAAAAACCAGAAAACAAAATGATGATCATCAATACTCCAAAAATGTGAAGCGCATAAAAGGAAAGGACAGACTAAGGAATTATAGACTGGAAGAGACTAAGGACAAACATTAAGTAAATTCAATGTGAGATCCTGAATAAGACCCTAGAACAGAACAAGAACTTGGTGGAAAAATCTGTGAAATTTGAATATAGTCTAAAGTTTAGTTAGCAATATTGCACCAATGTCCATTAATTCTCCAAAATTGTACAATGGTTATGTAAGACATTAATATCAGGGAAAGCCAGTTGAGGGATATAAGGAAACTTTAAAAAATGTATTCTTGCAACTTTCTTGTAAATCTAAAATTAGTTCAAAATTAAAAGTTTCCTAAGAAAAGATTTCTGTATCTCACTATGTTATAACTCTTTTCATAGAAGGGAGAAATACACCTAAATGTGGCACAGATTTGCCAAAGGGGTGGAAACATAGATGGCTTTTCTTCTTGTGTCCAAACTTTAACAGTTTTCAAAGTTTCTACCAGACTTTACTGTTAGCAAACAACATGCTTATTAAAAAAAAAAAAAAAATGGGTGCTGTGTTTCCAGACATCCAGGTGTTATCTCTCCTCTTTTTCTCTTTATCTGGACTTTCACTGAAATTATATACTTGTTTTTTTATTTATAAATTTATCACACATATGTATTCATAAACAATATGATTTAGCTTGTCCTGATTTTGAAATGTACATATGCAAAGTTATATCTGGAGTATTTTGCTTTTATCCCTGAGTAAGATCATCCATGAAATTAAAAGACGCTTACTCCTTGGAAGGAAAGTTATGACCAACCTAGATCACATATTCAAAAGCAGAGACATTACGTTGCCAACAAAGGTCTGTCTAGTCAAGGCTATGGTCTTTCCTGTGGTCATGTATGGATGTGAGAGCTGGACTGTGAAGAAGGCTGAATGCCCAAGAATTGATGCTTTTGAAGTGTGGTGTTGGAGAAGACTCTTGAGAGTCCCTTGGACTGCAAGGAGATCCAACCAGTCCATTCTGAAGGAGATCAGCCCTGGGATTTCTTTGGAAGGAATGATGCTAGGGCTGAAACTCCAGTATTTTGGCCACCTCATGCGAAGAGTTGACTCATTGGAGAAGATTCTGATGCTGGGAGGGATTGGGGGCAGGAGGAGAAGGGGATGACAGAGGATGAGATGGATGGATGGCATCACTGACTCGATGGATATGAGTCTGAGTGACCTCCGGGAGTTGGTGATAGACAGGGAGCCTGGTGTGCTGCAATTCATGGGGTCGCAAAGAGTCGGACACAACTGAGCGACTGATCTGATCTGATCTGAAGATCATCCCTCTGTGTTAAACTGATGCAGAGAGTTCTAGTTTGCTTATATGCACTGCCTTTTAATATTCCATTTTTACCTGTGCACCAAGGTATTTATTTATCTAGTCTACCACTCATGGTACATTCTTGTGGTTAGACAATATAGCAGGTTTAATTTCTCAAAAATGGTCACAACAATTTCTCCTGACCCACATACACTCCTCTATTAAATTTAATTCTGGTCCCCTTGAATCTGAATGACCTTGTGGCAGCTTACTCTAGTGGAGTGTGGAGGAATGGAAGCTGTGGGATTTTCATGTCCAGGTCTTAAAAAGCAGCACATCATCTGCCTTATTTGCTGTAACTCTCAGGCTTTGATTACTGAATTATCCATGTCTGAATTTCAGTGATTCTGAGGGCCCCATGTAGTGAGAAAGCCAATCTATCTGTGGAGATGACATTTGGATATGCTGGTTAGTCTCTGTAATCTTTGAACCATCCTAGTTTAAGGACTAGTGTTCTACTGAATCTCCAGGTGTTTCCAGCTTCCAGTGGTCAATTCTTTTCAGCTGAAGTCCCAAACATCATGGCATAGAGAGAAGCAAACTTCACTCTGCTCAATATGAAATCTTGATTTGAAGAATCTATGGGTATAATAAAATGGTTGTTATTTTAGGTCACTAAGTTTTCAGTGCTTTGTAACCTAAACAATAATGGTTTCAGTTTACTTTCAAAAGTTATTAGCTGGCCAGTTACTTATTTTTTTAACAACTCTTTTTTACTATAACCTACATTAAAAAACACATTTTTCATTATACAGTCACACTCATGTGTACTCATGTTTGCCCTAACTGAGCTTTTGAGGAAGTAATACATATTTCTTTTAAATGAAATTTGCTCTGCTGTTCATTCTTCTCATCTATTCCCTCTTGTCTCTTCTCTATTTAGGTTCAGTAAAGATGATCACAACCAACGAAGTTGATTTCATAAATAATAGGTCTCAGTGAGCAGATTGAAGGTGTAGTTTAAAAGGTGATCTTAATCTCTTTCTATCTTGTAGAATATGTAAACATTTCAATTCTTACATATATTTTACATTATACACAAACCCACACACATTTTACACTTTAAACTCAGAGTTAAATTGTTCTACACTGGCCTAAGGCTGAGTAAATCAATAAAACCAAAACAAAAACTATGGAAAAAGTCAATCTAATATCAATCTAATAAATGCTTCTAAACTTAATTTGGATGTTGAAGCATATGGAAACTCCAGGAATCTGTCAGTTTTAAAATGAAAGCCTGATACAGGTTAGTGACTCACCCCTGGACTGCCAGAAAGGGAATTCTATGGTACCTGGAGGGAAAACTGTCCCTGCAGAAGGTCCAAGTGGAGAGTAGTTTGGATTTGGGGATGGGATGGAGGATTTGTATCCTTTCTTGGTTCAGAAGAGCTTAAGAATATCAAACATAAGTGTCTACATATATACTCTTGAATCAAAACACAGATCTCTTAATCCTGGCAAGCTCTTCCTGTCTAGAAACTGGACCCTGTGAGAAAGAATGACTTCAGTGATAGTAACTACCTTTCCATTAACCTTAATATTGGACTCAAAATCACTTTCCTAATTAATCCCTTCACTATCTATTTATTCAAAGATGCTGCTGATGTTTTCAAAAGAGATGGTTCAATGAACAAGAACAGATTGCATTTAGGCTGGTGGGAGAAATATCAATAACCTCAGATATGCAGATGACACCACCCTTATGGCAGAAAGTGAAGAGGAACTAAAAAGCCTCTTGATGAAAGTGAAAGAGGAGAGTGAAAAGGTTGGCTTAAAACTCAACTTTCAGAAAATTAAGATCATGGCATCTAGTCCCATCACTTCATGGGAAATAGATGGAGAAACAGTGAAAACAGTGTCAGACTTTATTTTTCTGGGCTCCAAAATCACTGCAGATGGTGACTGCAGCCATGAAATTAAAAGACGCTTACTCCTTGGAAGGAAAGTTATGACCAACCTAGATAGCATATTCAAAAGCAGAGACATCACTTTGCCAACAAAGGTTCGCCTAGTCAAGGCTATGGTCTTTCCTGTGGTCATGTATGGATGTGAGAGCTGGACTGTGAAGAAGGTTGAGCGCTGAATAATTGATGCTTTTGAACTGTGGTGTTGGAGAAGACTCTTGAGAGTCCCTTGGACTACAAGGAGATCCAACCAGTCCATTCTGAAGGAGATCAACCCTGGGATTTCTTTGGAAGGAATGATGCTAGGGCTGAAACTCCAGTACTTTGGCCACCTCATGTGAAGAGTTGACTCATTGGAGAAGACTCTGATGCTGGGAGGGATTGGGAGCAGGAGGAGAAGGGGACGACAGAGGATGAGATGGATGGATGGCATCATTGACTCGATGGATATGAGTCTGGGTGAACTCCGGGAATTGGTGTTGGACAGGGAGGCCTGGCGTGCTGTGATTCATGGGGTCGCAAAGAGTCAGACACGACTGAGCGACTGATCTGATCTGATGTATGTTTTCTCTGTTCTTTACTTTTCTGTCTTTATCTGTACTGGTGCTGCTGCTGCTGCTGCTGCTAAGTCGCTTCAGTCGTGCCCGAATCTGTGCGACCCCATAGACGGAAGCCCACCAGGCTCCCCCGTCCCTGGGATTCTCCAGGCAAGAATACTGGAGTGGGTTGCCATTTCCTTCTCCAATGCATGAAAGTGAAAAGTGAAAGTGAAGTCGCTCAGTCGTGTCCGACTCTTAGCGACCCCATGGACTGGAGCCTACCAGGATCCTCCATCCATGGGATTTTCCAGGCAAAAGTACTGGGGTGGGGTGCCATTGCCTTCCCCGTTATCTGTACTACTTTCTATTATTTCCTCACCATCCTTTTACATTTCCCTCCCCATTCTTCCTAACGTCATGCACTTGCTGGCTTGTAAATGTAAGGTTTATCCATTTACAGAGGATTTTTAATTCATAACTAGCTGCAGTTTGGCATGACAATTAGACACATTCTTGTATAGTTCTCTATTGCTGAACAATATGCTATTCCAATGGAATAGTTTAAAATAATAACAAGCATGTTTTATCTCACACAATTTCCATGGGTCAGGAATTTGGGGGCGACTTAAGGGGTTGGTTTTGACCTGAGATCTCTCATAAGACTAGAGTCATATTTACTTTGGAAGAATCACCTGAAAACTTGATTGAGAATAGGAGAGCCAATTCTCACATGGCTCATAAGGCTAGCAAGTCAGTATTGTCTGTTGGCAAAAGGCCTCAGTTCCTGGGCACATGTACCTGTTTACTGAGCTGCTTGAGGGCTCAATCCATCACAGCTGGCTTTCACAAGAATGAGTGATCCAAGAGAGGGCAAAATTGAAGTCATAGTATCTTTTATGACAGAATTTCAGAAATCACAATATTCTCTTAGTTCCATTCAGTTCGGTTCATTCTCTCAGTCGTGTCCAACTCTTTTCGGCCCCATGAATTGCAGCATGCCAGACCTCCCTGTCCATCATCATCCCCCGAAGTTCACTCAGACTCATGTCCATCAAGTCAGTGATGCCATCCAGCCATCTCATCCTCTGTCGTCCCCTTCTCCTCCTGCCCCCAATCCCTCCCAGCATCAGAGTCTTCTCCAATGAGTCAACTCTTCGCATGAGGTATCTAAAATACTGGAGTTTCAGCTTTAGCATCATTCCTTACAAAGAAATCCCAGGGCTGATCTTCAGAATGGACTAGTTGGAGCGCCAAGGGACTCTCGTCTTCTCCAACACCACAGTTCAAAAGCATCAATTCTTCGGCGCTCAGCTTTCTTCATAGTCGAACTCTCACATCCATACATGACCACTGGAACAACCATAGCCTTGACTAGACAGACCTTTGCTGGCAAAGCAATGTCTCTGCTTTTGAATATGCTATTTAGGTTGGTCATAACTTTTCTTCCAAGGAGTAAGCATCTTTTAATTTCATGGCTGCAGTCACCATCTGTTCCATAGGTCAGTCCTATTTAGTTTAGTTGTATGCACAAGTGGTTGCATATCAGATGAGAATTTCCAGGGCCACTTTGGACTCTCTGGCTATCACTGTCCTGGAGACAAACAGCTTCATTTCAGACCCCAAATCTAGCACTTACTTGGTTTGCAACTTTAAGACATTTACTAAATTCTGTTTCTCATGTTTAAAATCTGGATGAGGGTAGTACAGTAGATTTCACTTTTACTCCCAATATTTTGCTGCCCTTTTGGGGAGGATTATACATCCTTGCCCATTGATATGGATTTATAATATGCCTCCCCCTGTGAGGAATACATTGACTCAACATCAGTCATCACCATGGGAGTGGCTTTGGTTGATAAAATGTAAGTAGAAGTGAGGTGGATCCACATACAAGCAAAGTCTTTACAAGCAGTGAGATCTCTTTATGTCAACTTCCTTAAGTCTGGGTCCCTCCATGAAGAAAATAGAGCAGAGCCACAGCTGATCTATAAAAAAAATACAATGTGAACTTGAAATAACACTTGATGTTGTTATCCACCATGTTTTGGGGGTTGTTTGTTATCTAATCTAGCAGAATCTAACTAACACAAAAATTATCTAATCAATAGGAGTACCTTAAGATTTGATAAAGTGTTTTTGAAGTGTTTATAACACTGAGACATAGTAAACAACCCTATGTATTACCTTTTATCTATTAACTAGTAACTAGTTAATAGATATCTAGTAACTATCTATTACTATAGTTATGCTATGCTATGCTAAGTCGCTTCAGTCGTGTCCGACTCTGTGCGACCCCAGAGACGGCAGCCCACCAGGCTCCGCCATCCCTGGGATCCCCCAGGCAAGAACACTGGAGTGGGTTGCCATTTCCTTCTCCAATGCATGAAAGTGAAAAGTGAAAGTGAAGTCGCTCAGTCGTGTCCGACTCCTAGCGACCCCATGGACTGCATGCAGCCTACCAGGCTCCTCAGTCCATGGGATTTGCCAGGCAAGAGTACTGGAGTGGGGTGCCACTGTCTTCTCCACTATAGTTATACAAACATAAGTTCCTATGAACTGAGTTTGTAAGCCATGACATTAATTAAGTTTATCAGAGGTGTATTTACTTTCTGGTCTGTGATGTGTGCTGTTCTTATTCACTCAGTCGTGTCCAACTCTTTGCGACCCCATGGACTGTAGCCCACTAGGCTCCTCTATCCATGGGGATTCTTCAGGCAAGAATACTGAGTGGATTGCCATGCCCTCCTTCAGGGGACCTTGCTAACCCTGGGATTGAACCCAGGTCTCCCGGATTGCAGGCAGATTCTTTACCATCTGAACCACCACTTTATGGTCAGGAGACCAAAATACAGATCAGAGGATGCTTTTTGAGTATAGAATTAGAGTAAGGGATATTTTCATCCAGCAGTAGTCTCCCAATTAGTCAGTTCCACCACCCTGAGGACACTTGTGTACAGTGTTTTGTTTTGTGGAAAAGAAACACTGAACAAGTTACCATTCTACAAACTCTTCTTTTTCTAGGGAATCACCAATCTTCTTTTTCTCATACTTGCTTTTATGTGAATTTTCCAGACTTACAGTAATCATGATATTCCAATATAATTTATGACAGTTACAATATCAATATAGTCAGTTACAGTTTAGAATATTGCAACATAATTATAAAGTTTACCATAGAGTAAAATACAATGTGGTAGGCACTGTTCTAAGCACTTTACAAATGCTTAGTCATTTAATTCTTATGATAACCTCATGTGCTATTATTATCACCATTTTCCAAAAGACAAAATTGCATCCAAAGACATTAAGCAACTTGCCCAGGAACTTAAACTAAGAGACGATACCTGTGCTGTCTCTTCTCTTGGTAAGATAATTCCATTGACTAATTCCACTGTCCTTTATAAATTGGTTTTATACCACACACAGTGAAATTTTATTTTCATATTTTAAAGTTTTATTTCTAAGCACTATTCTTTAGTGCTTTAGGTTTGGGGTGGGGTAGAAAGAAACATATGAAATAGAATTTAGTAAATTTCTTAGAGTTGCAAACCGAATATTTTTGAGGTTTGGGGTGGGGTAGAAAGAAAGGGGGATGCAGTAGAAAACAGGGAACAATTTGTAGAACCACATACTTAGTTTATGAAGTCATAGCATAATCCACAGTAGCTTTGAGAGAGTCAATTCCTAGGCAGGTTGATAAGAAGTCTGGGGTCCCTGAGGAGGAGCAAGGGGTCTGGGGCTCTTGAGGAGGAGTAAGGGGTCTGGAGTTCTCAAGGAGGAGAAAAGGACAAACTTTTTTTTTCTTTAATCCAGGAACTGATGATTACCCAACAAAACAACTCAGTTTAAATTCTGTACTAAGGATTATATAACAACAATGTATCCTGCTTGAGGACATGTTTCTCTTTGAGAACCTTCTGACTAATCCTGTTAAAATGTATATTATGGGAGTGGGTCTGGTGAAAGTGAAAATGAAGTCACTCAGTGGTGTCAGACTCTGCCAACAATACAGTTTATAGCCTACCAGGTTCCTCCATCCATGGGATTTTCCAGGCAAGAGTACTGAAGTGGGTTGCCATTTCCTTCTCCAGGTGATTTTCCTGACCCAGGGATCGAACCCAGGTCTCTGGCATTGCAGACAGTCACTTTACCATCTGAGCGATAGCCCAATCTTTCTATTAGTTCTAATCCTGTCATCTTAAAATGTAAACTGTGGGAGTGTGTCTAGTAAGATCTTTACAACCTTGAGACTTTTTTTGGTTTATTGTAACAACCAATTTAAAAAGTATGTAACTCCCTTGCTAAGACTAGTGAGGGGGCACTCTCTGTCCCCCTTCTGATGTCTATGTCAGAAGCTTTCTCTGTCCCTTTTTATACTTTAATAAAACTCTGCTGTACAAAAGCTCTTGAGTGATCAAGCCTGGTCCCTGGTCCTGAAGCTAAATCTTCTTCGGAGATCATGAATCCAACATCATTCACCATAAGCCATCAGTTTCCCCTTTAGTTTCCATCAATGACCCACCTCTTCTGTGATGTGGACAATTCAGGCTTTTAGATTTTTTTTTCTTTTCTACTCCTTTCACCCAATACTGGTCTCACATAAAGTGTCTCCATACACTTTCCAACCAAAATGTAGTTCCTAAACTTTCCCTATGGAGAAACTCTGGAGCCCTTAATATTCAGGGGTTTAAGAGACCACAGATGTCATAAAGGTTCTCCCTTTGTAAAACATGAATGTTGAGCCGACAGTGGTGAAACTGCATCCTGAAAAGACAAAACAAAACAAAACACAACACCCTCCATACAGCCAGCAGTGTGAGCGCTAGGGCAGATATCTTTGTTCTTGTCCGGTTACTCAGTTGTGTTCAACTCTTTGCAACCACATGGACTACAGCACATCAGGCTTCCTTGTCAACCATCTCCTGGAATTTGCTCAAACTCATGTCCATTGAGTTTGTGATGCCATCCAACCATCTCATCCTCTGTTGTCCCCTTCTCCTCCTGCCTTCTATCTTTCCCAGATAGATATCCCAGGGCAGATACTGGGTACCGCAAACATTTTAGAAAATGCTGCAAACACAGCTCTGTATACGAGTTGCTCAGGAAAGACCAATGTTTATCAGTTGGGTTCAGCCCCACTGTCACTCTATTAGTACAGTCCAGTTAAAAAACTGTTTTAGGGGTTCACACAGGAGGAATCTAATAGCAGTAATTAGATAAACAGATCACGAAAGAGTTAAGAAACCAAAAGAAAGATGAGGAGTAACCAAAAAAAAGCAGCAGCAAGAAGTTGCAACTTCTCCAAGGGCCAGAGGGACAAAGAGAAAGAGGTGCCACCATCATCCAGAGGTTTGGATGGACTCCCCAGTGAAGCTGAAATGACACAGGCTGGTGCGATAGGAGCTGAGACCACCAAGAGATCAGCTCTCTAGTGGAGAGCTATACACTCTAGCAGCCATACAGGATCAGGAGGCTGAATCTCAGGAAGGAGAAATTCCAGGGTTTTCCCAGGAAGCAAAGCAAGAAGGGGAGAAATATCTTGGTCTCACCAACATGTTCTATCAGTCCTTCCCATTGGTCAAGTCTATTGGAAACCAGTGAGCAAGAAAGGCAGTGAAGTCACTCACTCGTGTCCGAGTCCTTGTGACCCCATGGACTGTAACCTACCAGGCTCCTCTGTCCATGGGATTTTCCAGACACAGGTACTGGAGTGGATTGCCATTTCCTTCTCCAAGGGAATTTTCCGACCAGGGACTGAACCAGGGTCTTCCGCATTGCAAGCAGACGCTTTACCCTCTGAGCCACCAGGCAAACCAATAATGTCAGCTGTGGGCTCTTCACATATGGCCTTCATTGTGCTTGTGTGTGTTAGTCGCTCAGTCGTGTCCGACTCTTTGCCATACCACAGACTGTGGACCGCCAGGCTTCTCTGTCTATAGGAGTCTCCAGGCAAGAATAGTGGAGTGGATTGCCATTTCCTTTCCAACTCAGGGATGGAACCCTGGTCTTCTGCATCGCAGGCAGGTTCTTTATCATTTGAGCTACCGGAAAGTCTTAAAAGTATTGGCAGCGGTGGGACTCGAACCCACGCCCCCGAAGAGACTGGAGCCTTAATCCAGCGCCTTAGACCGCTCGGCCACGCTACCACTTCCGGGCAAGCAAGGGAGCCTGGGCAATGTAGTTTCCCGTGACATACAGCCGACTTGGAGGGAAAACAGGCAAATGATGGAAAATAATCAGAAATTCAAACCAGTATTTCTGCAAATCCGATGTCTGAGCAAGAGACACTGCATCTGCGCGCAAACAGGTACACTTCCACTTTTAAACACTCTGGATCAAGAAGACAGTTTCACCTTCTTTTAATCAGGTGTGATAGCCAGATCTTCTGACAGAACCCCAGTGATCCCTGCTTTGGAGGGTTCATACTCCTGGGTTATCTCCTGTTCTTGAGTGTGTGCTGATCTGGTGACTTGCTTCGGACAAATAGAATATGTCAAAAGCTATGGTGTGTCATTTTTGAGATTAGTTTCCAAAGGGTTGTGGCTTCTATCTTGGGCTCCCACTTGCACTCTCTCACTTGCACATTTCCTCAGAGAAAAGTCAGTCGCCAAGTAATGAGCTGCTACATGACAAGAAAGAACCAACAAAGAACTTGAGGACTTCTAAGAGCCCTTGAGGAACTGAGTCCAGCCAACACCCACGTGCATGGGTTTGCAAGTGGATCAATACCAGACTGAGCTTTGAGATGACTGTAGGCCTGGCCACATCCTAAATGAGAGATGTGAGAGATCCAGAGAACCCAGCTTACCTGAGCTCACATCCTGAAGCTGCTGTCTGGATGCAGCAATAGGTAACATATAATCCAGATGAAACAGATGGGTATCTTTTCAGGGGCTCCAAAGAGCAATGGCACCCCACTCCAGTACTCTTGCCTGGAAAATCCCATGGATGGAGTAGCCTGGTGGGCTGCTGTCCATGGGGTCGCTAAGAGTCAGTCACGACTGAGCGACTTCACTTTCACTTTTCACTTTCGTGCATTGGAGAAGGAAATGGCAACCCACTCCAGTGTTCTTGCCTGGAGAATCCCAGGAACGGGGGAGCCTGGTGGGCTGCCGTCTATGGGGTCACACAGAGTCAGACACGACTGAAGTGACTTAGCAGCAGCAGCAAAGAGCTCCAGTACACAGTCCTTTCTGTATCGGTGCAGAAAAGAATTCAGTGAGAGGCAAAGTGATAGATAAGAATTGATTTACTTGTGAGGATGGTGTCCCAAGCAGGTGGGCAAGGAGGTGCTGTGCCCCAAAGACTTCCTGGGCTACAGTTTTATGATCAAAGGAAACATGGGACGGGGAAGGAGGGAGAAGAACGTCTTTGTCTTTCTTAAGTAGACGTCACGTTTCCATCATTAGCTCCTGCTCCAGGTTGAGCAGGGGAGTTTCCCCCCACCCCACTTTGTCCATACATGGTCAAACTCTGTATAAAAATTATTATTATTATTATTATTTAATGTGTTCAGAGGGTATGTCCTAGGGATCATTAACTTATTGAGCTCACTGGGCAGGATGTGGGTCTCATGCCACCATTGTTTTATTGTTTGGGACATATCCCTATGCTTCTGTTGCCTGGTTTTGTTCCTAAGTAAGCCTGCTTGGTTTTGTGGTTAAGAAAACCTGCCTTGCTGAGTAATCATTAACTTGCAGGGGTCTCCGATATTTCCTCTATTTATAGTCCAATAGTGGGATCAACTATTTAATCACCTACTTTGTCCATTTACTCTGCCCCTATCACAGGGATAAACCAAAGACATAAAAGGGGAAATAAAGGGGAGATAAGGCATCATTTTTAGTGTCTGTTATGTACCAGGAGATGATGCTGTGAAAGTACTGCACTCAATATGCCAGCAAATTTGGAAAACTCAGCAGTGGCCACAGGACTGGAAAAGGTCAGTTTTCATTCCAATCCCAAAGAAAGGTAATGCCAAAGAATGCTCAAACTACCGCACAATTGCACTCATCTCACACACTAGCAAAGTAATACTCAAAATTCTCCAAGCCAGGCTTCAGCAATATGTGAACCATGAACTTCCTGATGTTCAAGCTGGTTTTAGAAAAGGCAGAGGAACCAGAGATCAAATTGCCAACGTCCGCTGGATCATAGAAAAAGCAAGAGAGTTCCAGAAAAGCATCTATTTCTCCTTTATTGTCTATGCCAAAGCCTTTGACTGTGTGGATCACAAAAAACTGTGGAAAATTCTGAAAGAGATGGGAATACCAGACCATCTGATCTGCCTCTTGAGAAATCTATATGCAGGTCAGGAAGCAACAGATAGAACTGAACATGGAACAACAGACTGGTTCCAAATAGCAAAAGGAGTTTGTCAAGGCTGTGTATTGTCACCCTGCTTATTTAACTTATATGCAGAGTACATCATGAGAAACGCTGGACTGGAAGAAACACAAGCTGGAATCAAGATTGCCAGGACAAATCTCAATAACGTCAGATATGCAGATGACAACACCTTTATGGGAGAAAGTGATGCTATGCTATGCTAAGTCACTTCAGTCGTGTCCGAATCTGTGTGACCCCATAGACGGCAGCCCACCAGGCTCCACTGTCCCTGGGATTCTCCAGGCAAGAACACTGGAGTGGGTTGCCATTTCCTTCTCCAATGCATGAAAATGAAAAGAGAATGTGAAGTCACAGTCATGTCTGACTCTTAGCGACCCCATGGACTGCAGCCTATCAGGCTCCTCCGTCCATGGGATTTGCCAGGCAAGAGTACTGGAGTGGGGTGCCATTGCCTTCTCCATGGGAGAAAGTGAAGAGGAATTCAAAAGCCTCTTGATGAAAGTGAAAGTGGAGAGTGAGAAAGTTGGCTTAAAGCTCAACATTCAGAAAACGAAGATCATGGCATCCGGTCCCATCACTTCATGGGAAATAGATGGGGAAACAGTGGAAACAGTGTCAGACTTTATTTTTCTGGGCTCCAAAATCACTGCAGATGGTGACTGCAGCCATGAAATTAAAAGACGCTTACTCCTTGGAAGGAAAGTTATGACCAACCTAGATAGCATATTCAAAAGCAGAGACATTACTTTGCCAACAAAGGTTTGTCTAGTCAAGGCTATGGTTTTTCCTGTGGTCATGTATGGATGTGACAGTTGGACTGTGAAGAAGGCTGAGGGCTGAAGAATTGATGCTTTTGAAGTGTGGTGTTGGAGAAGACTCTTGAGAGTCCCTTGGACTGCAAGGAGATCCAACCAGTCCATTCTGAAGGAGATCAGCCCTGGGATTTCTTTGGAAGGAATGATGCTAAAGCTGAAACTCCAGTACTTTGGCCACCTCATGTGAAGAGTTGACTCACTGGAAAAGACTCTGATGCTGGGAGGGATTGTGGGCAAGAGGAGAAGGGGAAGACAGAGGATGAGATGGCTGGATGGCATCACTGACTCGATGGACGTGAGTCTGGGTGAACTCCAGGAGTTGGTGATGAACAGGGAGGCCTGGAGTGGTGCGATTCATGAGGCCACAAAGAGTTGGACTCGACTGAGCGACTGATCTCATCTGATCTGATGTACCAGGAAGATCCCCTGGAGTAGGAAATAGAAACTCGCTCCAGTATTCTTACCTGGAAAATTCCATGGACAAAGAAGTCTGGCAGATTATAGTCCATGGGGTCACAAAGGGTCAGGCACGACTGAGTGACTGAGCATGCATAGCACCAACATAGGTACCAAACCCATTGTTCCCACTTAACCTTCACTTCTGTCCTCTGAGTTGGGTGATCGTCATTGGTTCTGTTTTCCAGACAAGGAAGCTGAAGATGAAAAGGGACAATAATTTGCTCAAGGTTGCACAGTGTTGAAAAGCAGAGACTTGCTGGATAGCCAAATCGATGTTTTTATTCTTATTATCTCACACTGTTCCTGAACTCAAAACAACCAGTCTTCAAAGTTGCAGTCATTTCATTTGTGTTGAGTACAAATAAAAAGAGAAAATTGTTTAAAATCAAATGTCTTCTTGCTTTCTTAAAATTCTATCCCCCACTTCTTTCTTTCCCAGAATACCATAACTCACCTAAAACGTTTAAAATAAAATTTTGAATAAAAGTTTTTATATTTCTGATTCTTTCTGCACTTAAAGATGGAAGTGTGCCTATGGTTGAGTGCAGATACAAAGTCTCGTGTACAGGCATCAGATTTTCAGAAATATTTGTTTGAATTTCTTCTTGTCTCTGTCATTCACATGTTTAACCTCTGAAGCTGCTGTATGTCACTAGAAACTACATTTCCTAGGCTCCATTGCTCTTTAGGCACCCAGTAAATGTGACCAGTGGGAGAAACTAAATGTTGGTGAGACAAGGGCATTTTTTAGTTAAAGACCAAATAACAATATAAAATTGGAGTAATAAGTAACCAAATGAAATCAGAGCCTTCAAAAGACAGTTTTTAGCTCTTTGGGCTACTAGAGCACTAGTTTCATTGTGTAATTAGTTAATTATTTTTATGACAATAGCAGCAAACAACAACTACCTCTTTTAGAGATGTCTTTGTGTTGGGCACTCTTCTGAGATCTTTACCTATATTCTCTCATTTGCCTTCCCAGTAACACCATGAAGCTGATTCAGCTCTGTGTGTCTTATTCTCATTGGCAGACCTCCCCCATCCAACCATTTTACCAGATACATGTATGTACTGAGCAAGTTAGGTAATCTGTGATTAAATAAAGTTAGTGCCTTATTTTATTTATAGAGTGAGCATTATAATCTAATGAAATGATGTAGAAACCACATTCCAACCAATCCAACTCTAGTTTAGATAGCTAGCAGTAAATTTGGATAACAATGAATATTTTTCTGATTCTGAGGCATAGCTTCTGTGTCACAGGTGCGATCTAAGCAGGATGGTTCCTACTGATGGAGCCAGAGGACTGCTCTCCGACAACAAAACACAGATGCCACCACTGAAAACCCCAGCTGAGCTTGTATTTCCTTTGTGACTGGGTCCCACTGGGGCATTCTTGGAGAGTGGCGATGGGAGAGTCTCTACATATTTCAGCACAGACCACTTAGTGTGAAAACAAGATACTTTAAAAAAGTGCTTCTTAGAAAGTAGTTAATGCTAGATAGAGAGGAAAGAGACAGGGAAAAGATCAGAAAAAAGAAAGGATGGGGGGAAAGAGTTAAATGAAAATTTTCAGAAAGAGCTGATGCTTTGTAGTTTTCATGGAGAGCGTTTGGGAAGATGAAACTCAAGTGGGTTAGAATAGTGATTAAAAAGTGCAACCTTAGCTGTTAATGTAAGTTGTGCAGATACACTCCTTTCCACTGACCCCCCAGCCCTAGAGGTCATTAACTCCTCCTAACAGGTCTTCCTACTTCTGGTCCACAGGCACAGTGTGGCTTGTGTCTGCTGGAACTCATGGGCAGAGGTCAGCCGATGCATGGTGCTTGCTTCCCTGCAGCTCTTTGTCACGTGTCAGGGAAGGGAACATCCTGAAGCACAGAGCGGCTGTGCTCCTGAAGGGGCCCCAGTGTCTGTGCTGTTCCTGTTCATAGAGGGAGCGTGAGAACAGACTTGCATGAGGAGAAGAAACATTTTCTGTGTGGGTGTCAGCTGGGAACGCCAGCCTCCTAGCACCTGGGAACATTGGCTGATTCTCCCATGGGGAGAGAAGCAACCATTGTTCCCAGTTCATTGCCAAGCAACCAGAGACAGCCCCTGGGGTCACTGGTTAAACAGCCCTGCCTTTGCTCATGGTATTCCTATCCAGGCTGTATTGACAGTCCACCCTCCCACCATCACCATCTGCCAGAAGATGGTTGCCCTCCCAGCAGGCATCTCTCCCGACTGGGAGTAGGAGGAAATTTAAGGAGGGTCTCACTGAGAAGGTGACATTTGAGCAAAAGCCTGAAGGAAGTGAGGGGTGAGGTGAGTTAGGTTGGGGGAAAAAAGTTTTCCAGGCTTTCTCATAAAACTTGGAAAGTCGATATACAAAGTCAACAGATGGGAAGCAATGCAGGAATATCCATGGTAGCTGTGGATAATATGACTGTGGGAATTAAAAATCAGCCTGGGGACATGGGGCTCATTTGGGAGGTGACACAGAACTCTGGGGGCTTCCCAGGTGGCTCAGTGGTAAAGAATTCACCTGTCAATACAGGAGATGTGGGTTCGATCCTAGGGTTGAGAAAATCACCTGGAGAAGGAAATGGCAACCCACTCCAGTGTTCTTGTCTGGAAAACCCCATGGACAGAGGAGCCTGGCGGGTTGGACATGATTTAATGACTGAACAACAGCAACAACAAACAGAACCCTTTTAGGGGAAAACAGAACAACATGGACAGAGGAGCCTGGGGGTTGGACAGATTAATGACCGAACAACAGCAACAACAAAAGCCCTTTTAGGTGAGACACAACGTGTGTGGATGAGACAGAGACATAGACAAAGAGAGGGATGAGAAGTATGAAAGTACACTTACGGGGTAGAAATGAAGGATGTTTAAGGCAGTGACGTGCTGGTAAATGTTTAACAACAGGTGCTCCAGGAAAACTCCCCAAATATTTATTTGTAGTATTTGCTAATTATTGGCATATAAATACTCCCACTATGGCCAATTCCAGGTTACCGAGGTTACACTGAACACAGAATAGAAAGCAAGGAAAGTTCAAAATGACATGTAGATTTTCTACTGGAGGCCTGAGAGCTGAAGATGTTGAGGGCAGTGAGTGGATGTCTATAAACCACTGATATGTTTTGTGGCTGCACAGAGACCAAGGGCCCTAATCTCTAAATTCACAGCCTGAAGGACTGAATTAAGGGAAACTTGAAGTTTCCTTTTGTGCTCTTCCCAACCTCAGATATGCAGATAATACCACCCTTATGGCAGAAAGTGAAGAAGAACTAAAGAGCCTCGTGATGAAGGTGAAAGAGGAGAGTGAAAAAGTTGGCTTAAAGCTCAACATTCAGAAAACGAAGATCATGGCATCTGGTCCCATCACTTGATGGGAAATAGATGGGGAAACAGTGGAAACAGTGGCTGAATTTATTTTTCTGGGCTCCAAAATCACTGCAGATGGTGATTGCAGCCATGAAATTAAAAGACACTTACTCCTTGGAAGGAAAGTTATGACCAACCTAGATAGCATATTCAAAAGCAGAGGCATTACTTTGTCAACAAAGGTCCATCTAGTCAAGGCTATGATTTTTCCAGTGTTCATGTATGGATGTGAGAGTTGGACCATAAAGAAAGCTGAGCGCTGAAGTACTGATGCTTTTGAATTGTGCTGTTGGAGAAGACTCTTGAGAGTCCCTTGGACAGTAAGGAGATCCAACCAGTCCATCCAAAAGGAGATCAGTCCTGGGTGTTCATTGGTAGGACTGATGTTGAAGCTGAAACTCCAATACTTTGGCCAACTGATGCGAAGAGCTGACTCATTTGAAAAGACCCTGATGCTGGGAAAGATTGAGGGCAGGAGGAAAAGGGGACCACAGAGGATGAGATGGTTGGATGGCATCACTGACTCAATGGACTTAGGTTTGTGCGGACTCCAGGAGTTGGTGATGGACAGGGAGGCCTGGTATGCTGGAGTTCATGGGGTCGCAAAGAGTTGGACACGACTGAGTGACTGAACTGAACTAAACTTCATTTATTTTTTCCTTTCACAGAGGCAGTGTGTCTAGGGCCCCTTTTCCTTAATGGATTTCCACATGTTCTTTTCTCTGCCAAAGTTGCTTAGGTACCCATAAGGGGTGATTCTCCATATCTAGGGAGTTAAGTTGAGCCAAAAAATGGAGCAGGTAGTTTGAAGCATCCCTGTTTTAGGAGTTTCTACTCTTGCAAAGGTGACTCAGCTAAGTTTGAAATGCCCACCCAATCCACTGGCGATGCTTCTGCACCTGAAACAGACCTGGTGGGAGGTGAGAAGGTGCATGTACTACCATTTCGAAACCATGTCTGCCAGGTCCACTCCTCTGGAAGCTTCCTCCGACCATGGGACCATGGGGTAGTGGCTGCCAGAAGCAAGTAGCACTCTGGTTTATCACCACTGCAGTCACTTTAATCTCTGCAGGTGGAAGCCAGCATATGCAGACTTGGAAATCCCGACATCCTCTTTGACTTCCCACCCTGTGAATAGATCAACAGGTGAAGGTGGTAGATTATTTCTATATGTACTTTTAACTTTATGTAAGTTTTCACATATTTATATGAGGTTTTACAAGGAACAAAATTATTTCTCATGTGCGCTCCATTTGATTGGCTTTTCAAAACCCTGGTAGGTGCTATTATCCCATTGTACAGATGAAAAGTCTGATTTTTAAGGGATGGCAGATGACACACCCCCCCAGTCAGATACTTGAAAAACAACAGAGCTGGAATACAAACCAAGATATATTTTCTTCCAAACTCCCATTTCTTTTCAGAATATCTCACTGCAGCTCTGTGTTATGTGTACATACATGTGGTTATGTATGTATGCACAGACATACCACTTTGTACAGGCTTATTGTATAGGGATTTTTAAAAGATGAAGCTGGGTGTGGCCTTCTATTAATCCAGTCTTTTGAATTCATCAGCTATTTCTTGAGTGACTAGAACATGCTAGGCAATGTCAGACTACACTAGCAATACAGCATGGACTATCTAGGCCTCCAGCCCCAAATGCACAGACTTTAGAGTAGCAGAGATATGGTTAAAACCAGACCTTGACTGCAGAGGAAAAAGCAGAAGGGGCAAAGGAGAAGGCAGATTGGGAAGGTATGCCTTCTAACTCCTGTGTAAGGAAATGGCCATTGAACCAGGTAGTTAATGAAACCCTTCTTCCCTCTTGGTATCATATTTCATTTCTTCATGCCAGGCTAGAATTTGGGGAGCCTGTTCCTAGTCCAATATTTTATATACAGCTCTCACAAAATAAGTGGTGTTGAAAAATTAAATAATGTTATCTGTGCTGTTATTTACAGTTCCAAACAATTTTTTCATTCTCATAGTTACTTAAGGTACATATTAACCTCCATTTTACAGATGAAGAAGCTGGGGATCAAAATAAACTTGACTAAGGCCACAGTTTTTAAAGATAAGAACCTTAAGTCCTTGAATTTCTGTTCACTTTCCACCATCCCAGCAGAATATTAGAACAATTTCCATTTTGCTGGAAAGCAGGGTTTGTTATTCCAGTGTTGTTTTGTGTTCCTACGAACAGAGGACAGGTTACATAAACGGTGAGGCATCCCCACAGTACAAAAACATTAGACAATGCACAGTACCCTCTGTGTTCACATTTGGAAAGTTGTCCAAGTTATACTGTTAGAGAAAAGAGCAACTGTATAAAGTCAGCTATGTTTTAAGAACAAAAGTTGGAGATGGGGGAAAGAAAAAAATACATTCACGCTTGACTCACATCGGCATGAATTAACAACAGGCAAATATACAAGGAAAATAACGTTACTTAGGGGGCAGTGGGGCAATCCAGGAAGAGAGTGGATTCTCAACATATGCCTGGTTATTTCGATTCCTTTCAACCCTCTTAATGTACCCCTGGTGATCCATTGGCTAAGACTGTGGGCTCACATTGCAGGGGCCCTGGGTTTAATCCCTGGTCAGGGAACAAGATCCCACATGAAAGAAAGAAAGTGAAGTCCCTAAGTTGTGTCCCATTCTTTGCTACCCCACAGACTGTAGCCTGTCAGGTTCCTCCATCCATGGGATTTTCCAGGCAAGAATACTAGAGTGCGTTGCTGTTTCCTTCTCCAGAGGATCTTCTTGACCCAGGGATCAAACCCTGGTCTCCTGCATTGCAGGCAGATTCTTTATCATCTGAGCCACTTTAAAGAGCCCAGATCCCACATGCTGCAACTAAACCTGTGTTCTGCAACTAAGAGCTGGCAAAGCCAAATAAATAGATAATCTTTAAAATGTATTACTTATTCAAGAAATAAGATACATTTTGTACCAAAGATAGCTTCTCCACAATAATAGTTCCCATCCCTCCCCTTTCACTCTCCTTATCCCCAAGACACATAGTACACACAATGAAAGAAACCCAAAGTAAGTTTTTAATAGAAAAAAATTTTGCACGTGCAGGATCAATCAATGATATCAGAACACTGACACCAATTCATTTATTTCTGAGCATTGAGGAGTTTGACAGACACTCTGGATCCAAGCATCTCTTTGTAATGAGAAGCTTTTGAAACCTAAGGGAAGAGAAAAAACCAAAGTAAATGTTTTTGGGAACTTCTTTCTTAATCTTCCTCAACATATGCAGAAAAATGTACCAACCTGTTTCCTCATAACCGGTTTGCTTTTTTCTAAGTTTGTGCATGCTGTCACTTCTGTCTTATCCAACTCTTTGTGACCCTATGGACTGTGGCCCTCCAGTCTCCTCTGTCCATGGGATTCTCCAGGCAAGAATACTGGAATTGGTTGTCAAGACTTCCACCAGGGGACCTTCCGAAACCAGGGATAGAACCCATGTCTCTTACGTCGCATGCATTGGCAGGCAGGTTCTTTACAACTAGCGCCACCTCATTTCCTCACATACACACTCCCTGTGGTAAGAGGACACAGCATCCCTGGGAAGATGCTCTAATTTTGCTCTTCAGATAGGGTTGCCAGATTTGGCTAATCAGTGCAGTTCAGTTCAGTTCAGTCACTCAGTAGTGTCCTACTCTTTGCAACTCCATGAGCTGCAGCACGCCAGGCCTCCTTGTCTATCACCAACTCCCGGAGCCTACCCAAACTCATGTCCATTGAGCTGGTGACGCCATCCAACCATCTCATCCTCTGTCTTCTCCTTTTCCTCCTGCCCTCACTCTTTCCCAGCATCAGGGTCTTTTCAAATGAGTCAGCTCTTCACATCATATGGCCAAAGTATTGGAGTTTCAGCTTTAACATCAGTCCTTCCACCCAGGACTGGTCTCCTTTAGGATGGACTGGTTGGGTCTCCTTGCAGTCCAAGGGACTCTCAAGAGTCTTCTCCAACACCACAGTTCAAAAGCATCGATTCTTTGGTGCTCAACTTTCTTTATAGTCCATACATCACATCCATACACGACTCCTGGAAAAACCATAGCTTTGACTAGACAGACCTTTGTTGGCAAAGTGATGTCTCTGCTTTTTGATATGCTGTCTAGATTGGCTAATAAAAATACAATATGCCCAGTTAAATCTGAATTGAAGATAAACAACAATATTTGTTGTACTATAATATGTGTGGTTACTGTTGTTTAGTCTGTAAGTGGAGTCTAACTCTTTGTGACCCCAAGGACTATAAGCCCCTAGATGATTCTGTCCATGAGATTTTCCAAGCAAGAATACTTCAGTGGGTTGCCATTTCCTTCTGCAGGGGATATTCCTGATCCAGAGATCGAACCCACACCTCCTGAATTGGCAAGTGGATTCTTTACCACTGAGCCACCAGGGAATCCAGCAAAGTGTGTCCCGTACAATATTTGGGGGCATACTTATATTAAAACAATTATTTGTTAATTAACTGATATTCAAATTTAACTGAGCATCCCATATTTTATCTGGCAACCATATCCCTAGATGCTACTGGGAGGAAACTGGTTAAGTGCGCTTGAGCACATCAGCCCAGAGGGACAAGAAGTCCCTAGCCTGGTGTTACAAACAGAACTTTCTGCACTGACAGACATGTTCTGTATCTTTGCTGTCCAAAGCAGAAACCACCAGCAACTTGAAATATGCTTAGTACAATTGAGGACCTGAAGTTTTTTAAATTTCATTTTATTTAAATTTAAAATGTCACATGTGGCAAGTGGCCTATATTGGACAGAGTAGATCAAGAATTAGTCATGTATCTCCCTCCAAATGTAGCAAATGGAATTTAAAACCATTGGTGGTTAAAAAGTTTCATCACCTAGGAATCAAGTCACAAATCCCTGCATATTAATGATCTGTTTCTGTGCAGATAGAAGTTCTGTTGCCAACACATTAATCTGGAGTATTTACTCAGAGTATTTCCTGAGAATCTATTATATGGGATGATGGGCTAGGATATGGAGATGTTTGATAGAATCTTTCAACAAACTCTCTCCATAGAAAATCGTGTTAACTGGATAATCCCAGTATTAGAATGTAAAAGGCTCTGAGGTGCTCCTATGTGCTGAGCAGGCATTGTAAGGAATGAAACAGCATTGACTTGGTCACATATGACAGCTGACTGCTCCTTTTCTTTCCATTATTCTAAACAAACATTTAGTAACCACAGACCCAATAGGGCATTAAAGAAGATTCTTTTATAAATCATATTGGCCAGCAGAGAAAACAAACCAATGGCTCAGACAATAAAGCATCTGCCTGCAATGGGGGAGACTTGGGTTGGATCCCTGGGTTGGGAAGATCCCCTGGAGGAGGGCATGGCAACCTACTCCAGTGTTCTTGCCTGGAAAATCCACATGGACAGGGAAGCCTGGCAGGCTACAGTCCATGGCATCAGAAAGAATCGGACACAATGGAGCAACCAAGCACAGGGCCACTGAGAGTTATCAGAAGACATTGTCTGATGAGGTTAGTGCAGAAACCTCTGGCAGAAGGTAGAGTGTGGAAAACAAATGCAGTATACAGTGTTTCCAAGTTTCACTGCAGCCCTAGTAGCTGCGTAGGGCAGTGGGAAATGTATTAACAATGGTTCATTTCAGTTCAGTTGCTCAGTCATGTCTGACTCAGTCATGTCTGCGACCTCATGGACTGCAGCAGGCCTCCCTTTCTATCACCAACTCCTGGAGTTTACTCAAACTCGTCCAATAAGTCAGTGATGCCACCCAACAATCTCATCCTCTGTCGTCCACTTCTCCTCCCACCTTCAATCTTTCCCAGCATCAGGGTCTTTTCAAATGAGTCAGTTCTATGCATCAGATGGCCAAAGTATTGGAGTTTCAGCTTCTGCATCAGTCCTTCCAATGAATATTCAGGACTAATTTCCTTTAGGATGGACTGGTTGGATCTCGTTGCAGTCCAAGGGACTCTCAAGAGTCTTCTCCAACACCACAGTTCAAAAGCTCAATTCTTGGGCCCTCAGCTGGCTTCCCTGGAAGCTTGGATGGTAAAGCGTCTGCCTACAATGTGGGAGACCTGGGTTTGATCCCTGGGTCAGGAAGATCCCCTGGAGAAGGAAATGGCAACCCACTCCAGTATTCATGCCTGGAAAGTCCCATGGACGGAGGAGCCTGGTGGCCTACAGTCCATGGGGTCGCAAAGAGCTGGATACAGCTGAGCGACTTCTCTTCTTCACAGCTGTCTTTATAGTCCAACTCTGACATCCACATGTGACTACTGGAAAAACCATATCTTTGACTAGACAGACCTTTATTGGCAAAGTAATGTCTCTGCTTTTTAATATGCTGTCTAGGTTGGTCATAACTTTTCTTCCAAGGAGCAAGTGTCTTTTAATTTCATGGCTGCAGTCACTATCTGCAGTGATTTTGGAGCTCCCGAAAAATAAAGTCTGTCACTTTTTCCATTGTTTTCTCATCTATTTGCCATGAAGTGATGGGACCAGATGCCATGACCTTAGTTTTATGAATGTTTTAAGCCAACTTTTTCACTCTCACTTTCATCAAGAGGCTCCTTAGTTCGTCTTCACTTTCTGCCATAAGGATGGTATTGCCCTTATGTAACAATGGTTACTGGGCAGATATTTTTATATAGAAACAGAAATAACCATGTCCTTTCTGGGTTCTGAGTGTGCTTTCTGGGCTGCAGCATCCATTCCCTGGTTCACTCACCAGAGAGTTGAGTCCCAGGCTCTCTGTGAGAAGCTGGATTGTCTACATGCCATGCTCCCCTTCATGGAATAGTCTAATGGGTAAAGGCAAACAACATGGGATCTTATAAAGACAATCTTAGACTGTATTTTAAAGGCTCTGAACAGGACGATTCAAAGAAAGTAACTTGGATTGAGAAATAAACAGAGAGAGGTTACTTTGTTTATTTTACTTTTTATATTTGAGGTTACTCTACACATGCTTCTTTTAACACTTGACACACAGATGTTTACAGGCGGTAACGATCTCTCCTTATATAACCTCTCATAATGGGGCTTTTATTTCTAGACCGGAGACACTTCTCTAGTTTCTTTCTTTCTTTCTTTTCTTATTTATTTACTTATCTAATACTGCTTTGCTTTGCAAAGGTTTGAGTACATCTTAATAAATTTTAATATATATTGCCAGGAAATATTCTCAAGAGATTATACAACTGTGGCAATCCTTTCTCACTCTTATCATCCTAAGTCTTGATAGTTTTCGGGCTTGTCTATCCATAGGTGAAGGGCTTCCCTCATGGTTCAGCAGTGAAGAATTCACCTGCAAATGTAGGAGACCCATGTTGAATCCCTGAGTCAAAAAGATCCTCTGGGGAAGAAAATAGCAACCCACTCCAGTATTCTTGCCTGGGAAATCCCATGGACAGAGGAGCTTGGTAGGGTACAGTCCATGGAGTCACAAAGAGTCAGACACAGCTTAACAACTAAAGAATAACAACATCCATAGGTGAGAAATGCTATTCCTTTGTTGCTGTGATATGCATAACCTAACTTCTAGGAAAGTGAACACTTCTACATATATTGGTTTATTTTTTCTCATATGCATTCTCTATTTAAATTTGATAAAATGTATACAATATCCTTGGAGAAGGCAATGGCACCCCACTGCAGTACTTTTGCCTGGAAAATCCCATGGACAGAGGAGCCTGGTAGGCTGCAGTCCATGGGGTCCCTATAGTTGGACACGACTGAGTGACTTCACTTTCACTTTTCACTTTCATACATTGGAGAAGGAAATGGAAACCCACTCCAGTGTTCCTGCCTGGAGAATCCCAGGGACGGGGAAGCCTGGTGGGCTGCCGTCTCTGGGGTCGCACAGAGTCGGACACGACTGAAGTGACTTAAAGCAGCAGCAGCATACAATATACTGTTTAATATTTCTTTTCTATTATTGTTTGCCCTTTTCTTAGCAGTTTTAAGCTGTTCCTTGTAAATAAAGTCATTAACCTTTTGTGTATCAGTTCAGTTCAGTAGGGCTTCCCTGGTGGCTCAGAGGTTAAAGCATCTGCCTGCAATGCAGGAGACCTGGGTTCGATCCCTGGGTCGGGAAGATCCCCTGGAGAAGGAAATGGTAACCCACTCCAGTATATCTTGCCTGGAGAATCCCGTGGGCGGAGGAGCCTGGTGGGCTACGGCCCACGGGGTCGCAAAGAGTCGGACACGACTGAACAACTTCACTTTCACTTTCTTTCAGTTCAGTAGCTCAGTCGTGTCCGACTCTTTGCGACCCCATGAATCACAGCACGCCAGGCCTCCTGTCCATCACCAACTCCTGGAGTTCACCCAGACTCACGTCCATCGAGTCAATTATGCCATCCAGCCATCTCATCCTCTGTCGACCCCTTCTCCTCCTGCCCCCAATCCCTCTCAGCATCAGAGTCTTCTCCAATGAGTCAACTCTTGACATAAGGTGGCCAAAGTACTGGAGTTTCAGCTTTAGCATCATTCCTTCCAAAGAAATCCCAGGGCTGATCTCCTTCAGAATGGACTGGTTGGATCTCCTTGCAGTCCAAGGGACTCTCAAGAGTCTTCTCCAACACCACACTTCAAAAGCATCAATTCTTCGGCCCTCAGCCTTCTTCACAGTCCAACTCTCACATCTATACATGACCACAGGAAAAACCATAGCCTTGACTAGACGAACCTTTGTTGGCAAAGTAATGTCTCTGCTTTTGAATATGCTATCTAGGTTGGTCATAACTTTCCTTCCAAGGAGTAAGCGTCTTTTAATTTCATGGCTGCAGTCACCATCTGCAGTGATTTGGGAGCCCAGAAAAATCAAGTCTGACACTGTTTCCACTGTTTCCCCATCTATTTCCCATCAAGTGATGGGACCAGATGCCACGATCTTCGTTTTCTGAACGTTGAGCTTTAAGCCAACTTTTTCACTCTCCACTTTCACTTTCATCAAGAGGCTTTTGAGTTCCTCTTCACTTTCTGCCATAAGGGTGGTGTCATCTGCATATCTGAGGTTATTGATATTTCTCCTGGCCATCTTGATTCCATCTTGTGCGTCTTCCAGCCCTGCGTTTCTCATGATGTACTCTGCATATAAGTTAAATAAGCAGGGTGACAGTATACAGCCTTGACGAACTCCTTTTCCTATTTGGAACCAGTCTGTTGTTCCATGTCCAGTTCTAACTGTTGCTTCCTGACCTGCATACAGATTTCTCAGGAGGCAGATCAGGTGGTCTGGTATTCCCATGTCTTTCAGAATTTTCCACAGTTTATTGTGATCCACACAGTCAAAGGCTTTGGCATAGTCAATAAAGGAGAAATAGATGTTTTTCTGGAACTCTCTTGCTTTTTCCATGATCCAGCGGATGCTGGCAGTTTGATCTCTGGTTCCTCTGCCTTTTTAAAACCAGCTTGAACATCAGGAAGTTCATGGTTCATATATTGCTGAAGCCTGGCTTGAAGAATTTTGAGCATTACTTTACTAGTGTGTGAGATGAGTGCAATTGTATGGTAGTTTGAGCATTCTTTGGCATTGCCTTTCTTTGGGATTGGAATGAAAACTGACCTTTTCCAATTTGTGTATAATGTTTTTCAAATCCTTTATTTCGATGTACTGTTTGTTTTGTACTCTCTTTATGGTATGCTGCTGCTGCTGCTGCTAAGTCACTTCAGTCGTGTCCGACTCTGTGCGACCCCATAGACAGAAGCTCACCAGGCTCCCCCCGTCCCTGGGATTCTCCAGGCAAGAATACTGGAGAGGGTTGCCATTTCCTTCTCCAATGAATGAAAGTGAAAAGTGAAAGTGAAGTCGCTCAGTCTTGTCTCACTCTTAGCGACCCCATGGACTGGAGCCTACCAGGATCCTCCGTCCATGAGATTTTCCAGGCAAAAGTACTGGGGTGGGGTGCCATTGCCTATTGCATCTTTATTTTTATCTTATGTTGTCTGTGTACCTTCCTATATGGCATTTGCATTTCCTAGATGGCTTAATAATGACACCTCCCCCTCAAAACACACACGTACAAAACTGAGGTTATAAAAAATCTTCCCTAAAATTTAGATCGTTAATCCATCTGGCTAGATCAATTACAGATACGTCTGTCTGGAGAAGAGAACGAGCTCACCAAAAAAATCAGAGGATGGGCATTGCAGAGAACGAGATCAACAGTGCAAGTGTCTTGAAGTACCAAGGAGCCTGGCAGGTGGAAGAGAGACCAGTGTAGCTGGACAGAGAGATGTAATGAAGTCAGGTAGATAGACTGAGGCTAGAGGTGGTCATGGATGACTCTTCAGGACATGGAAAGTAGTATGGTGAATAAATTAAGATATGTACTGCTCAAACTACTGCACAATTGCACTCATCTCACACACTAGTAAAGTAATGCTCAAAATTCTCCAAGCCAGGCTTCAGCAAGATGTGAACCATGAACTTCCTGATGTTCAAGCTGGTTTTAGAAAAGGCAGAGGAACCAGAGATCAAATTGCCAACATCCGCTGGATCATGGAAAAAGCAAGAGAGTTCCAGAAAAACATCTATTTCTCCTTTATTGACTATGCCAAAGCCTTTGACTGTGTGGATCACAATAAACTGTGGAAAATTCTGAAAGACATGGGAATACCAGACCACCTGATCTGCCTCCTGAGAAATTTGTATGCAGGTCAGGAAGCAACAGTTAGAACTGGACATGGAACAACAGACTGGTTCCAAATAGCAAAAGGAGTTCGTCAAGGCTGTATACTGTCACCCTGCTTATTTAACTTATATGCAGAGTACATCATGAGAAACGCTGGACTGGAAGAAGTACAAGCTGGAATCAAGATTGCCGGGAGAAATATCAATAAGCTCAGATATGCAGATGACACCACCCTTATGGCAGAAAGTGAAGAGGAACACAAAAGCCTCTTGATGAAAGTGAAAGTGGAGAGTGAAAAAGTTGGCTTAAAGCTCAACATTCAGAAAACGAAGATCGTGGCATCTGATCCCATCACTTGATGGGAAATAGATGGGGAAACAGTGGAAACAGTGTCAGACTTGATTTTTCTGGGCTCCCAAATCACTGCAGATGGTGACTGCAGCCATGAAATTAAAAGACGCTTACTCCTTGGAAGGAAAGTTATGACCAACCTAGATAGCATATTCAAAAGCAGAGACATTACTTTGCCAACAAAGGTTCACCTAGTCAAGGCTATGGTTTTTCCTGTGGTCATGTATAGATGTGAGAGTTGGACTGTGAAGAAGGCTGAGCGCCGAAGAATTGATGCTTTTGAAGTGTGGTGTTGGAGAAGACTCTTGAGAGTCCCTTGGACTGCAAGGAGATCCAACCAGTCCATTCTGAAGGAGATCAGCCCTGGGATTTCTTTGGAAGGAATGATGCTAAAGCTGAAACTCCAGTACTTTGGCCACCTTATGTCGAGTTGACTCATTGGAGAAGACTCTGATGCTGGAGGGATTGGGGGCAAAAGGAGAAGGGGTCGACAGAGGATGAGATGGCTGGATGGCATAATTGACTCGATGGACGTGAGTCTGGGTGAACTCCAGGAGTTGGTGATGGACAGGGAGGCCTGGCGTGCTGTGATTCATGGGGTCGCAAAGAGTCGGATACGACTGAGCGACTGATCTGATCTGATCTGATTACAGGTATAGGTAATGTGACTTACCAATTTCTATTGGTGCTATACTGATAACGCTTATTAAGTTTTTTCATAAATTTGTCTACTTATTAATGATACTGTTTTCTGGATGTAAATATAGACTATATCTGTCTTTTGGTAGATCTCCTGATGATGCTAATGTTAGTTTGTTACAAGATCAAGGTGCTGAAGTAAGATAGAGAGGGAAGAATTCTGGAGCTACATATATGAGCCCTGATTCTTAATTGTAGTATGTATGGGAAACCCTCAATTAAATTTCTAATGTCTTCTAATAACCCACATGCATTATGCTTAACAGGAATATTTATAATTGAGTACAACAAATAACAAACCCTTAAAATATAACCTGCTTCTAATTTTAAAATACATACAATTATTTTTTACAAGTGATTAAAGATGTACCACACTTGTAAAAAAAGAGCTCCCATGATACATTTCAAAAATAGGAAGTGAATGGCTGACAGATGGAGTAAAGGGAGGATATTGCTGTACAGATTATTTGGAAATTTTAAACAAGATTTTGTAACTGATTGTGTTGTATTAAACTGATCTGTAGTGTTCAGAATATCCTGTATAACTGAATGATGCTTCTGTCTCAATCTCACGTCTCAATATATCTCTGAGATAAACTTTTGTCCCTAGTGCCTAGATGTCTTCAGTAATTGTAAGGCATAGGTTTACCATTCTCATCAACTTGCCGCAATTTAAATGGTCCTCTCCAGGACCCTTGAGGCATGGTAGATGGAAACCTACTCAAGGGCTGGAAACCAAAGAAAGCTACTGAGAGTTTATTGCCCACTAGAGAATTTTCCCAAGTGCTAACTCGGGCTTTTGGATATAAACAGTGACATTTCAAAGTAGGACGCAAAAAACTATGTTGGAGAGGAGAAGCTAGGCCTGAACAGTGAGGAATGTTCTCAGGTTGGGGAATGGCCTCTTAACAGTGTCTCTTAGGTAACAGCTTGTCAAATGACACTTTCTCTGTTTCTTTGAAGCTCTCAAAATAAGTTGCCAATGCAAACTGAATTTTTCAGAATGGGTTTTCTACTGGTAAGAGAAGATGTTATTACCAGCCTGTTAGTCTGTGTGTAATTAATGTCACCTCTGGTAATAAACTGACCCTCTAGTATTCTAGCCCTTTATTAAGTGCTTCCTAATAGCTCAGCCTCTGACCCAGCTCAACATTTTCTCAGTGTCATTATCAAGTGTTTATTGTATTCCAGGGTCTATGCTATCAACAATTTAACAACATGGGATCCTTGACCTAAAGGAGGTTTTGATGAAATACAGAAAATTAATACACTGTATCATTCGCTCTTAAATAGTCCGATACAAAATTTTGTTATTGGAACCCAGAGGGGAGAATTCACGTCTTCTCTAAGTCCTTTCTTCATTTACCACAATAAATTACCTTATCAAGTCCTATGGTTTTTTACCAAACCATCTTTCCACTTGTCCCCTTGTTTCGCTTGTCACATGCTAAATGTGTATTGGCTAACACAGAAATGTATGGTTTTGTAAAAGCAATCATCCTGCAATTAAAAATAAATTTGAAAAAAAATGTAGGAAAAAATAAAAGTGCTGTGTGAAAAATAACACGTGTGGGTCACACATTCTGAAGATTAACCTCCCTTCCTGAATGTATATTCCAGGGCAATCACCTTTCCTCTTTGCCTTAAAATTCTCAAGAAATTAGGATGAAATTAGTAATACTTGGTATGTGGGCAAAGTTAAATCCTTTATGTATTATTGAGTTTTACTCTTTTCATAATTCTGATAATCTCCTAGAGAGCCACTGGTTATAAAATAGCCAGTGATTAGAAGTACTGGCTTCCTGACTTTGAGGCTTAGACAAGTTGTTTACATCCTCTTTCATTCCCTTTATCTTTAAAATTGAGATAGGAATAAATAAATAGTACTTATCTCTAAGATTGTTGGGTTAAATTAATATGCTGGACCAACACTGACACACATAAGTGCTTAATAAGTTTTGGCTATTACTCGAGTCCCCTGCATTCTGATGTTAGAACTCATACTGCTGAGCCCATCTTTTCATTACAAGAAAAGGCATACAGGAAAAAATGGACACAGGAAGTTGAGGTCACACACCTAGTTAAGTGTTGGAGCTGGCAAGCTGGCAAGTCAATGAAAAGTATCCCAAGGTTTATATAAAGCAATTCCAACCTAAGAATCCAAGTTCTCCAAAATAAAGGTATTGTTGGGCAGAAAGAACATGGTCCTCTTAGGGTACCCCTACCTGAGGTTGGACTTTCCCCAAACAGATTTTCAGTCTGGCTCTCATTAAAAACCTGGGAGGTTCTAATGTGTGGTCGTCAAGATGCTCATTTCTTTTTCTGCCACTTTGCCTTCACCAAACACCCATACACTAGCCAGGTTCTTTGGGTAGTGGTTTCAAGGCCAGGCTGGGGGTGGGTGGGTGGGTAGCTCAGGAGGGGAAGAGCAGGATGGAGGCTCCAAAACTGCAGGATGTCTGTGTCAAAGTTAAGAGGAAGGTGTGTCCAGGGGAACCAGCTACTGTTTAGATGATCTCTCCCCGCACATCTGGATTTGAATGCTCCAAACCAACTGATTTCCATGCAAAATGCTTCAGTGAAGCCCCAGGAGTGTTTTGAGTGTGGGTCTCCCTAGGCTGCCTAGGTCTCACACTTTGGCTTACTCAGCCTCCTTGTCTACTCCTTTAAGTACAAATTGAGTCATCCAAAACACTTGATGAGACTCAATCCTGGAAAAGAGGATCCTAGGGATTTTTTGTACAGTGCTAGGTCTCCTGGTAGCTCAGACGGTAAAGCGTCTATCAATGTGGGAGACCTGGGTTCAATTCCTGGGTCGGTAAGATTCCTTGGAGAAGGAAATGGCAACCCACTCCAGTACTCTTCCCTGCTGCTAAGTCGCTTCAGTCGTGTCCGACTCTGTGCGATCCCATAGACGGCAGCCCACACAGGCTCCTCTGTCCCTGGGATTCTCCAGGCAAGAATACTGGAGAGGGTTGCCATTTCCTTCTCCAATGCATTAAAGTGAAAAGTGAAAGTGAAGTCGCTCAGTCGTGTCTGACTCTTAGCGACCCCATGGACTGGAGCCTACCAGGCTCCCTCCGTCCCATGGGATTTTCCAGGCAAGAGTACTGGGGTGGGATGCCATTGCCTTCCTAGAAAATCCTATGGACAGAGAAGCCTGGTGCAGGCTGCTGTCCATGGGGTCGCAGAGTCGGACACGACTGAGAAGGAAATGGCAACCCACTCCAGTGTTCTTGCCTGAAGAATCCCAGGGACTGGGGAGCCTGGTGGGCTGCCGTCTATGGGGTCACAGAGTCGGACATGACTGAAGAGACTTAGCAGCAGCAGCAGCAGCAGCAGTAGTAAACTATTTTGGGGAAGACTACAGTCCTGCTCTAACCCTTTAAGGGCTGCGTTGGGAACCTAGAAACTTGAATCTTCTCATTCAGGCACTAATCTAGGGTTCCTGGAGAAGGCAATGGCAACCCACTCCAGCATTCTTGCCTGGAGAATCCCTTGGACAGAGGAGCCTGGCACGCTACAGGCCATGGGGTCGCAAGAGTCGGACACGACTTAAGAATAGCACAATCCACCCTACATACAAAACTACTAGGTTAGAAATTAGCCCCAAATATCAATTTGTAAATGGGGGAGAAGACACAATTCAAGTGTAGATTGTTCTGAGCTGCCACATGTTAACTCCAGGCAGCTTTTCAGAAGCCCCTTTCTAAACACGTGGTTTTGTTTCAAACGGTACTTTGAAAGCTAACCGGAGACCCCGATTTCCTTACGTTAAGGACATGAGGGTTCATTGCAGAGCGAGGCGTCTAAAAGGGCCTGGCCATCTTGCTCCGCACGTTTGCTCTCATCATCCAAGTAATGTCAAAACAAGTTTACTGAGACCAGTTAAACCCCTAGGCCTTACCTTCCAAAGCCATATCACCTCACTATCAGAAATGCATAACTACTTTGTGAATCAGCCCTTAATCGACTTTTCACTTTATACTTTGAGCCTTTTGTAAGAACCAAACATATTTTAAAAGTTTTACTTACCTTTTTTGTTTTTTTACAAGTACACAGTGATACTAGCTCTTCTTTAGAAATAGTGGGGGCTCTGAAAAGAGCCTTTGGGTTTTAAAGCACTTCCGGAAACTCAGGTCTCAGTCCAACTACTTGCCCTTGGCCTTGTGGTGGCTCTCGGTTTTCTTTGGCAGCAGTACCGCCTGGATGTTGGGCAGCACACCACCCTGAGCGATGGTCACACGGCCCAGCAGCTTGTTAAGCTCTTCGTCGTTGCGGATGGCCAGCTGTAAATGGCGCGGGATGATACGGGTCTTCTTGTTGTCGCGCGCCGCGTTGCCCGCCAGCTCCAAGATCTCGGCCGTCAGATACTCCAACACCGCCGCCAGATACACCGGGGCCCCAGCGCCTACACGCTCGGCGTAATTGCCCTTACGTAGTAGACGATGGACTCTCCCTACAGGGAACTGAAGCCCCGCCCGCGAAGAACGAGACTTGGCCTTTGCTCGCGCCTTACCTCCTTGCTTGCCACGTCCAGACATAGCAAATATAAAAAAAGAGCAAAAAAACGAGACAGCCTCTCAAAATACACCAAGTCTAGAAGTAGGTAGAACACTGCTGCTTTTATAGGCATTTCCTGGGGAGCAAATTCGGTTGTTTGATTGGTTATTAACGAGACTCAGAGAAAGAACCAATAGAAAAGCTGAATTTCCATACCTCATTTGCATAGTTCTGCCCATAGATGACAACCTTGCTGTTTATCTTCCAATTAACTAAGACATGCTCTGCATCCCTCATTAGCATAAAGGCCCTATAAGTAGCAGAAATCCGCTTCCTATTTTCCATTTATCTTTCGTGTTTTCAGGTCTTAAAATGCCTGAGCCAGCCAAGTCTGCTCCTGCCCCAAAGAAGGGCTCCAAGAAGGCGGTGACCAAGGCCCAGAAGAAGGATGGGAAGAAGCGCAAGCGCAGCCGCAAGGAGAGCTACTCTGTGTATGTGTACAAGGTGCTGAAGCAGGTCCACCCGGACACCGGCATTTCGTCCAAAGCCATGGGCATCATGAACTCCTTCGTCAACGACATCTTTGAGCGTATTGCGGGCGAGGCATCGCGCCTGGCGCATTACAACAAGCGCTCGACCATCACCTCTAGAGAGATCCAGACGGCCGTGCGCCTGCTGTTGCCTGGGGAGTTGGCCAAACACGCCGTATCCGAGGGTACCAAGGCTGTCACCAAGTACACAAGCTCCAAGTAAACTTGCCAAGTAAGCGTCTTTACATCTAACCCCAAAGGCTCTTTTAAGAGCCACCCACGTGTGCACAGACAGAGCTGTAATCTATGCACGTTAGACTTTCGTTAATGAGCCTAAGGACTGACAAACTAGTACGTTAATCTGAATGGGAAACTATAAAAAACCGAAAAGGAGGCTGGTGTATCGTAATATCAGTTTAAGAGGTTTGCAACTCGACAAGTCTCCCATCACGGCTGAACTGAGGGCTAGTAACGGAAGGCGGGGATTCTAGGCGGGCTGAGGAAAAGGGTCGCAATTGTATTTAGCATACAGAGTGAAGCACACAAAATTACTAAACCAGGCAGTCGCTGGGCGGGACGGATTGGGGGAGGGGAAGAGCGCACCTCGGAGTACCGTTTCCATTCTCTTAAAAAAGGTGAGTAGACTAAAGGCATAAAATGTGTGCTACAAAGGAAACAAAAACCCTGTGTTCTTCAGTGTTCAGTTTTCTTTGACACCTGCGAAAAATACAGAGGCCTGTGACGCTCGCTCGTCAGGCCTCCATTGGAACAGCTCCACAATCACTGGCTGCCTATTCTGGAAGGTATGCTAAAAAATGATGTGCAGCCGCGGCCTAAATAACGTATTAGTGTAAATATAGGTCAATGGCATATGCTTTTCACACCAGCTCCTCAAACTGTTTCCAAGTCCCTTAACAGCTGTCATAGGATTTTTTTCTATACCTCTAGTGAGCCTGCCCCATGCTTGAGGATCCAGATCAGACCAACCTTTCCTCACTGCCTAATCTGTTTACCCAAAATAGGTTCAAACATAGGTTCAAAAAACCCAGGCTGCCTACAAGGTTTTTATTTAGTTCTCTTCCTGTTATCCTCACATATAAATTCTGGTTTGTCTTTGTTGGATGAAGTAATTCTTGCTTGATTTCTCCAGTATAAGAGCAGGCTGGCTAATCATTAACACTTGACAGTTTATTTCTGAAAAGTCCACCGAGACATTGTTTACCTGAGTCCTACCTTAGGAATCAATAGAAATGTGACCTGAATATATACCTCGTCTAGCCCTGGGCACTTTTGAGTTTTCTGTTTCTCTTCCCTTGCTGCTAAGTCGCTTCAGTCGTGTCCGACTCTGTGCGATCCCATAGATGGCAGCCCACCAGGCTCCGCCATCCCTGGGATTCTCCAGGCAAGAACACTGGAGTGGTCGCCATTTTCTTCTCTTCCCTTGGCTGCATGCTAAAATTTATTTTTGCCCAGTTTGCTTCTTGATTTGGTGTTTAGATTGGATACACATTAGTGGTTTTATGATTAGATCATTAAGTGATTGGCGAAGTGGTAAAGAATTCAATTCACCTGCCTGTGGAGGAGATGCAACCATCCCTGGATCAAGAAGATCCCCTGGATCTTGTAGATCTTCTTGGAGTAGGAAATGGCAACCCACTCCAGTATTCTTGCCTGGAAAATTGACTGAACGACTGAGCCTGAGCAACTGGTCGCCCACGCACAGTAAGAGATTTTGTTACTGTTGAGTGGCCAAGTTGTGTCCAACTTCGTGACCTCATGGGCTGTAGACTGCCAGGCTCCTTTCTCCATGGGATTTCCAGGCAAGAATACTGGAGTGGGTTGCCATTTGCTTCTCCAAGGAATCTTCCGGACCCAGATATTGAACCTGATCAGATCAGATCAGATCAGTCGCTCAGTCGTGTCCGACTCTTTGCGACCCCATGAACCGCAGCACGCCAGGCCTCCCTATCCATCACCAGCTCCCGGAGGTCACTCAGACTCGCATCCATCGAGTCAGTGATGCCATCCAGCCATCTCATCCTCTGTCGTCCCCTTCTCCTCCTGCCCTCAATCCCTCCCAGCATCAGAGTCTTCTCCAATGAGTCAACTCTTCGCATGAGGTGGCCAAAATACTGGAGTTTCAGCTTTAGCATCTGAGGCTCCTGCCAAGTCTCTTGCATTATAGGTAGATTCTTCACCCCTGAGTCACCTAATTGGTGGCAAAGGATAGGGTCGAATTTGGTTCATTTCTTAATCTTTTGGGGGTTGTTTGAGGATTCTTATATTCTCTGGCAATTGAGAACACAGGATCAGGAAGCTAGTGTTTATCTTTCTAGCCTTTGATGGGATCCACTGTATTTGGTGTTTTGTGTCTATATACTGTGTGTTCTTTTAACTAAAAATCAGAGTTTCTTTCAAAACTGTTTCTGTGATTACTCAATATGAGTCCAAATAATTGTTACTATCAGCAAAAGCTATATTCCTGTTTCAAAAATAATGTAAATATAAAATGGCCACCTAAAACTTTTTACCTTAATAAAGTTGTAGACCCAACAGTAAACTGAAGGAAAAAAACAAGGAAATAGAATCTGCTTCATGGAATTGGCCTGTCTTGGTATCCTGAAGCCTCAAAAGTTTATGATTCAGTAATTCAAAAAATAATAATAATAATAATAAATTGTCTCTTCTTTAAGTAAAGTTAGGAGAGAGAAGAAATATGCCATTATAAATAGAACTATTGAATCATGTTAAAAAAAAGAGAGAGCACTTCCAATACCTGTATTAAAACCAACATTTAATAGTTTACAATCCTGAAACAGTTCATTGTGAGGGATATGGCACTGGAAACTAGAATTCCCTACCAACCTTTGAAGGATATGAGAGACTTTACTCATATTCTCAGCGATGGTGTTCCCCAAGGCATCTCTAATCATAATCACATTTGTTTGTTTAACCGATGAACATACTTAAATCTCTGTGCTGTTTTTAAATTAAATATCTTTAATTTTTGTTACATTTCACAATTAACTCCTCTAAAAATTGTATGGTGATTGAGAATCTTAAAGCTATATGAATACAAATAATTTTAAAGAAATTATCTACTTCAGCAGGAAATTTAAAAAATCATAATGTAAACTCAAATTTTAAATAGCTTATATAAAGGCTAAATACATCAATTTAAAATAAGAGGGAAATCAAATTCTCCCGATTTTTTAAATATGGCTAAGTCTTAAGTGGTTACTCAGGCAAAAAAAGAGAAAGTTTCACTGAATTTAATTAGTGGTGATTGTTAACAAGTTATGAGATAAGAAACAGAACTACCCCACTATCTTCAAACAACTTAAATATTTTAATACATGGCATGTAATTCTATAGGAAAAAATCAAATATTTCTAATATAACTTTTTAGATAAATTTACTGGCTTAAAATTTTGCGTTACAAAATAGATCTATGTCTTTTTATTATTATCATAATGTAAAAGTAATGTTACCGTAATATTCTAGTTTACACAAGTTTAGGGATTATTTTCTTTCAAAAAAAAAGAGCTAATTTAAATTTGCTAAATTACTTCAACTCGGTTTAGTGATTAGATGAGTTAACATCTATTTATTTAAAATTCTACATTATGCTAACCTTGCATTGAACTAAATTATCACAAGATAGTGATAAAGTGGATAGGTAATGTCACTTTTAAAATGAAATTAATTTTTATAAGATTACAAATCATATTGACTCAGTGTGTCAACTTAAATCATGAATTCAAAGTTTATAGATACTACAAAATTTAAGTAGTATTAAATTGAGTAAATAAATGCCTAATTTTTGGATACCTGAGCAATTTCTAAATTGGAGAGTACAAAATACACATCACTAAAAACAATTAGAACTGTGCAAGCCTTTTATTTTTACACAGTTGAGAATGATCATAGATCAATAGGTTAAAGAGCATATAGATGCCTTCGGAGAATGGGAATAGGTGTGCTTGTTTTGGGCACTTTAAATTTGTAAAGGGTGTAAGTAAAGGATACCCTTGAGCCCAGAGAACAAGGAAGGTTTTGGATGGCCTCCCAGTTTCTTTATGCCTGTGAGGGAATACAATTGCCTGCTTCCTAAAAGGGCTGTTGTTAATACAAACAGCTCTGACTCTAACCAAGTACTATAGCTACAGAGAAACACAAATCTATACACAGACAATGCCTATGTTTGGTCTGATCATTTAATGAGAAGTTGTTATTGTTCATTAACGTGACATGTGTGTGTAAGTCACTCAGTTGTGTCTGACTTCTTGCGACCCCATGGCTCCTCCGTCCATGGAATTCCCCAGGCAAAAATAATGGAATGGGTTGCCATTCCCCTCTCCAAGGTATCATCCTTATCCAGGGATCAAACCTGGGTCTCCTGCATTGCAGGCAGATTTTTACCATCTGAACCACTGGGGAAGCATGCATTAACGTAGTAAATTCAATTTAATATGTGCTGTCTTATTTATGCTAATAAAGTAAATGCACTTTAAAGCTGCTGTTAAAAACTTTGAATTTATTATATTTATCAACCATCCCCTCAATAAAAATTGACTATCCAAATCTCTCATACTGTTGGTAAAACCACCCACAGACTTTATAGTCATGTAGCCAAAAATAACTCCAACAGCAAGCACAAACTAGTTCAGATTTTACAAAAATGTTGATTAGCTCAAAGATGTAACAAGTGATTGAATCTTGCCTTATCTCTAATTAGTATAACTTGAAAAACCATAAAGGTGGGACAGTGAACATTAACAAGTCAATTTCATGTTATTGTTTCAAAATATATGGATTTTTTTTTTTTTTACAACCTGGGAATATCTGTAATCCTTTTAAATAATAAAAAATGAGATCATAGATAAAATATTATTATTAGAACATATCAATCTATATCACCCACTAACTGCTAAGGAGATAATACAAATAATTCAAAGTATAATTACCCAAAAGATTTAATTTTTACTATAAAAATAAAATTTTTTTTCTATAACAAAATTTTACTTCTAACCATAATAATAATGATAATATGATCTACATCTGAGTAGTGTCAAACTCTTATCATTTGAAATTGTACTGAAAAATCCAGGTGACTTGTCTTTTCTTCACTTGTGACATGTTTCAATTATCAGATGTTCTCTGAAACTAATGTTAGTTAGCTACACTTATATAAAATAAATGCAATCTACACAAAGACTTCAACAGACACACCTCTACCTAATATAAAATTAAAAGTTGTATTAAAAGAGACATTTTTTAAAAATGTCAACTTTTAACAATGCTATGCTGTGCTTAGTCATGTCTGACTCTTTGCAACCTCATGGACTAGAGCCCACCAGACTCCTCTGTTCATGGTGATTCTCCAGGTAAGAATACTGGAGTGGGTTGCCATGCCCTCCTCCAGGAGATTTTCCCCCACCCAAGTATCCCGAGTTGCAGGCAGATTCTTTTCACCACCTGAGCCACCACAGAAGCCCTTAATAATGCTAGAAAAGGCCATTTCCAATATTTTAAACTATGAGTGTTTTTAAGCTCCAGGACAAATGGATTATTTTTTTCACATAGTAAACACATTTAGAATTCTACCACTTGGATATACACTTTCATTGAAAAGTGAATCTGGAGACTTACTAAAAGATTTTCAGAATTTGGGAAGTAGGAAGCCTTCCTCTTAAGATTCTACAGATGCAGATGAGAGCTAGAATAGATCGCTTTTTCCTTCTTCCTTTTGTGTTACTCTTTGACCTTTTTTTCTCCATTATCTGTTTTCCCAATGATTAGATTTCAGATTTGTTCTTCCCAAGTATTAGAAGACTCTCTGTGTTTGGCTTCCCCAGGTGGTGCAGTGCCTGCCTATGCGGAAGACACACGAGACATGGGTTAGAGTCATGGGTTGGGAAGATCTCCTGAAGGAGGAAATGGTAACTCACTCCAGTATTCCTTCTTGGAAAATTCCATGGACAGAGGAGCCTGGCCAGCTACAGTACATGGGATCATTACTGAGAGAATGAGGACTCACGAGTATTTGAAAATAATTTAAAATCCCTAGAACCTAGTCCTCTGTACCTTGACTAAAAGTTCTTGAACAAAAGACTGTGTACACCATAATCTATTTCTGAGTATGGCTCAAGTAGTTAAAACTGCAATTAGAAAAAAATAACACTTATTTAACTTAATTCCATGAAGATGATCTTTGAGAACTGTTCTTCTATGTTCAGTTCAGTTGCTCAGTCATGTCCGACTCTCTGCCACCCCATGGACTGCAGCACACCAGGCCTCCCTGTCCATCACCAACTCCTGGAGCTTACTCAAACTCATGTCCATTGAGTCAGTGATGCCACCCAACCATCTCATCCTCTGTCATCCCCTTCTCCTCCTGCCTTCAATCTTTCCCAGCATCAGGGTCTTTTCAAATGAGACAGTTCTTTGCATCAGGTGGCCAAAGTACTAGAGTTCCATCTTCAGCATCAGTCTTTCCAATGAATATTCAGGACTGCTTCCCTTTAGGATGGACTGGTTGGATCTCCTTGTAGTCCAAGGGACTCTCAAGAGTCTTCAACACCACATTTCGAAAGCATCAATTCTTCGGTGCTCAGCTTTCTTTATAGTTCAACTCTTACATCCATACATGACTACTGGAAAAACCATAGCTTTGACTAGATGGACGTTTGTTGGCAAAGTAATGTCTCTGCTTTTTAATAAGCTGTCTAGTTTGCTCATAAGTTTTCTTCCAAGTAGCAAATGTCTTTCAATTTCATGGCTGCAGTCACCATCTGCGGTGATTTTGGAGCCCCCAAAATAAAGTCTGTCACTGTTTCTATTGTTTCCCCATCTATTTGCCACGAAGTTATGGGAATGGATGCCATGATCTTAGTTTTCTGAAAGTTGAGTTTTAAGCCTACTTTTTCACTCTTGTCTTTCACTTTCATCAAGAGGCTCTTTAGTTCTTCTTCACTCTCTGTCATAAGGATAGTGTCATCTGCATATCTGAGGTTATTGATATTTCTCCCAGCAATCTTGGTTCCAGCTTGTGCTTCATCCAGCCAAGCATTTCTCATGATGTACTCTGCATATAAGTTAAATAAGCAGGGTGACAATATACAGCCTGACGTACTCCTTTTCCTATTTGGAACCAGTCTGTTGTTCCATGTCCAGTTCTAACTGTTGCTTCTTGAACTGCATACAGATTTCTCAAGAGGAAGGTCAGGTGGTCTGGTATTCCCATCTCTGTCAGAATTTTCCACAGTTTATTGTGATCCACACAGTCAAAGGTTCTGGCATAGTCAATAAAGCAGAAGTAGATGTTTTTCTGGAACTCTCTTGCTTTTTCCATGATCCAGCGGATGCTGGCAATTTGGTCTCTGGTTCCTCTGCCTTTTCTAAATCCAACTTGAACATCTGGAAGTTCATGGTTCATGTACTGTTCAAGCCTGGCTTGGAGAATTTTGAGCATTACTTTGCTAGAGTGTGAGATGAGTGCAATTGTGCAGTAGTTTGAGCATTCTTTGGTATTGCCTTTCTTTGGGATTGGAGTGAAAACTGACCTTTCCCAGTCCTGTGGCCCCTGATGAGTTTTCCAAATTTGCTAGCATATTGAATGCAGTACTTTCATAGCATCATGTTTTAGGATTTGAAATAGCTCAACTGGAATTCCATTACCTCCGCTAGCTTTGTTCGAAATAGCTCAGCTGGAATTCCATCACCTCCACTAGCTTTGTTCGAAGAGATCTCTAGTCTTTCTCATTCTATTGTTTTCCTCTATTTCTATTTCTTCTATTTAAGACATATCAATTAAGTACTTGAAGATAAAAGAGATTTCAAATATTTCTTATTATATATGTGACTGCCTTCATGAACTTTTTGTTCTCCTCCTCTGTTTAATATGCAGATGACAAAATGTTCCAAAGAGGAGACTAAAACCCACTACAGCTTTATAAGTCTTGATCAAAGTGGGGAAGTTGAGAGACTTTGATGCTGGAAATGGTGAAGATATAGCCTATCTAAAATGAAAATACTAATTGAGAGTTGGTACAGAGGCAGCCTGTCACATTATGCTTCACAGCCAATCTTGAGAATTTATAGAGAATCATCATTATTATTATTTTTAAATCCTCTTTGGTCTATGTAAGAACAGATTGTCCACAGTGAACTCTTTCCTACTGAAAATAATGTACAAACATGATATCCTGTTCATGGATAGTCTGCAGGCATTTTCTCCCTTCTTTCTATCATATAGACATCTTTTTTGACCTTTTTGGATGAAATAATCTATTGCTTGACATACCTTATACACAAGTAAACAGTGTGCTAATAATTACTAGAACAACTTTGAGTTACTGTTTGACAGACCTACTATTCTGAGCCTGTGGGGTGATAATAATTACCTACTTATGAAGATGGGGTGAGGATTAAATGAAATGACAAATATAAAGTATTTGTCCTAGAAATGATATGATGCCAGTAAAGTGACAACACAGCATTGCTCCCTGATGACTAAAGTGTAGCCCCTGGAGACAGAACCTCCAAATTTAACTCCCAGCTTGCCAATTATTAGCTGTGAGACTGATGCAAGCCATTAATCTCTCTGTGCTTCTTCTCTATCTTAAGGATGATAGTAATAGCACGTACCTTCTAGATGTTTGTGAAAATCAAAGACCTTTAATGAAAAAAAAAAAAAAGACCTTTAATGCATAGAACACACTTTGAACAGTGCTTGGCCCATAGTCGGTACTCACTTTTTGTGTGATGTTTGACAAGTTTCACTTATATCCTTCTATACATCCTAAAGGGAACTAAGGCAGTTTATGACTGACGACCTTGATAGGAATTTCAAAAGCAATATGAAAAGATTGCCAGTGGATTCCACTCAATTTACGTTGGCCCAACAAGTTGAACGAACATGTATTTTCTTTCTCCATTTATACTTGATTAGGTCCCTAAGCATATACCTAAGGACATAAAGAATGATAGCTATCATTTGTCTTGAAACTTCCAGATTTGTAAAGATGTATAGATTCAGTACTTTGCAGTCCAACAGACCTAAATTCAAAAGCATTAAAAATGAGTTAGCTCTTCCAAACTTTCACCTTGTGCAATCCTGGATGACTCAGCATAAAAATAAATTGGGTCAAATACACAGTTGCCTGTGAACTTGTCAGCAAATCTAGACTCTGATTAAACTTTTTGGACTCTGAAAATCAACTTGACGTATCCTCAGGTACTATACTCTTATTGTAAATTAGGAAAAAGAAAGTAAATTTGGAGAATCAGCTACTTTCTTATTGTCCCACCTCAGTTCTGAGAGAGGAAAATGAGGCTTTGATTTGCTTATTTAAAGACTCACATAACCTTATCTTCTAATAAGCAATTTGTATAGTAGTTAATAGAAAGAGCTAGTTTTGTCTTTCTATGCGTATTCATGGTGTTAGATGTCCCAGCTGCAGGCTCAGAGGGATGAAGGAACAAAAATGCTGAGGCCTGTCTCATTCTGTGAGGAAACTGACATAATAGAGGAGGAGATACTGGGGTAAAACCTTGATCTTATCACTTTCAGCCCAAGTTCTCGAACAGTAAAAGAATTGGCTTCAAAAGCAATAAAGATAAAACTTTATTCTTATTTTCTTTTTTCTCTCCTCTACTCCTCTTCTTCTTTGTTTTTCTTTATTTTCTTTTCACTTTTTTCCTTAATATAATTGACCTTATCTCAGCTGTAGGACAAGATATAAAAATAGCAAAGATTTAAATATGCCCTTTTTATTGCTGGATTTGCATGAACAGTTCAGATGATAGATGTTACTCACTAGATTTTTAAACACATGCATTTTGGCTTTAGTGCACTGAAATACATATATTTTTTAAAATTGAAAGAAACAAATACAATTACATATTTAAGAATTCTACAGAGATGATGCAAGTTCTGAGATCTTGAAAGGAAGAATGCCTGCTAGCCTCCAAGGTGGATCAAGGATACCAACGAGCATCAGGGTGAAAGTTTTTTGGAGGTTCTGGGAAGTGCTCAGCATCCTTGACTAAACATCTGAGACTGAGCCTGACTCCATCAATTCTAGACATAAATAGTGTGAGTGGATTGGATTTGTTTCCTACATATTTATTTTTATAAGACATTTTTAGATCAGTTTTGGTTTACAACAAAATTGAGAGGGAGGTACAGAGATTTCTAAAATATCCCCTACCTCCCCTACCATACACACACACACACACACACACACACACACACCGTGTAGCCTTGCCCATTATCAACACCACTCATCAGAATGATATATATATATACATTTTAACCAACCAAGGATGAGCTTATATTGACACAACAGCATGATCACCCACAGTCTGTAGTTGACCTTAGGATTCATTCTTGATGTATGTTCTATGGGTTTGGTCAAATGTCTAATGACATACTTACATTTACTGACATGAAACACAATTTGATGAGCTCTTCCCCTTGCCCTCTGTCTGTGGTCTCTTTCTCTCATGTTCTATACTGCAGTCAGATTTGCACATGCTTTGCTTTTCTTGGTTTTTAGCCTCCCACATATGCTAGAACTCCATCTTTGATATTTCTACCACAGAAGGAATGTAGACAGAGTTGCATTGTAGACAGAGTTGAATGTAGAGAGGATGGTCTAAGGAAGGGTTCCTTCCCTTTCTCCTTTGGCCCTATGGACCATCCTCTGGTTCTTGTTCATTTAGAGGCTAAGGAGCTATCTTCAGTGATGATCTCTTGGAAAAAAACAGTCACTGTCCTCTTGGAGCTTACATCTCAGCTAGGGAAGATAGGCAACAAGCAATAGTTACAATAAGTAATTATATAGAATATGAGAAAGGAATTAGTGCTATCAAAAGGGAAAATGTAAAACAGGGGAATCAAGAGGATCGGTAGATATAATTTGCACTTTAGCACTCATTAAAATGTTCAATATAACAAGAGTAGCTAATACTAGTGTAGCACTTAGTATGAACCAGCTACTAGTCTAAGTCCTTTCCTCTGTTAACTCAGTTTATTCTCAAACAATAAAATGTTAGTTGCAAAGTGCTTACCCAGCTCTTGGAGGAAGACCCAGGAATGAGAAAAAGAAGAGAAATCAAAGTCCTATACAATTTACTTTTGAAGTGTTTTGAGTACTTGTGTCTTCTTCTAGCACCCGAAGGGGAGTTGGAAAATGCACTTTGTAACAACCCAAGAAAGAGACTAAGCATTTGGGTATATTTCCATTAGATGCTTGATTTGGCTTATTTAAAAGTGGGGAATGACTTCATCTGCCAGCAGCCCAGAGGGATGAGCATCTGAGAGAAGGGAGGCTTCTGGGAACTGTTAAAACTGCTTAATGTGGGAATAACAAGCTGGAACTCATCAACCTGTCGTCATGCAAGCGCCTTCCTCATTCCTCACAAGCAGTTCCACAAGGCTCATCACAAAGCACCTCACCCTAGAAAATCCCCACCGCCTGGCCTTTGTCACTGTCTCCTTTGTGAAAAGCCCTAACACTCTTTCCTCACCTGATAAATGAGTACCCACCCTTCAAGACTGAACTCAAACCTGACTTACTGGACACTAACTAGATCATGCTCATCTTTTATTTATGAGTGCACACAGACTTAAGCATTGGAGGGTTTGGGTTTACTGTAGAGGATGGCACACCATCCAACAGCTGTCCCACCTGGGAAACTCAATCTCTCTGAGCCTTAATTTCCTCAACTATAAACCACAGAGTACCATTATAGGTACCTCAGAAGCTTGTGCAAGAATAAATCCATTGGTACCTATAAAGTGGTTAGAGCACTGCCCAGCACAGAACAAACACCCAAAGAACATTAGCCATTGTGATTATTGTTGTTCTGAGTCAGTATCAGATATTTGATGAATTAATCAATCAATCTTTCTTTTTACAGGAGGAGCAAATGGGCTTTAGAAAAGTATTTTCCCACTACTGATCACCGCTGGACTTTATTATATCTCAAAAATAAGTCAATGAAAATGACTGATACCAGAAGCAGATAAAAGATATTTTCAATAATCATAGAAAAATCAATGAGAACCTGGCTAAGGCATTTATTTTGAGTATAAAAATATTAAATGGTTATTTGAGAAATTTGCAAGAAGAAAATACATAACAGAAAATTAAATCTTAGTATCTCTTTTCTATATGTATATAAGACCTATCAATATAAAAATATGAACATATATGAGATTCACCTATAAAAATATATGTCATTTAAAAACCAAATTTAAGTATCATGCTATGTATGTACACATATCGAGTTTTCTAGGTAATATGCCTAGAAACACATTTTTTAATGGGTATATTATTACTTATCAAGTAGTCCTCTGTTACTGGCTATTTAGATTGAGTTCCATTTTTATGCATTATAAATCATATAGGTCACACTTCTTTGTATGTAAATCTCTGTTTAAATATTTATCTTCTTAGAATAGACTTCTAGAAGTAGAATACTAAATCCCAAGGTAAAATCATTTTTTAATGTTCTTAATATATACATTGTCAAATTGCCTTTCAGAAGGACTATGCCAGTTTATAATCCCAGTATAATTTAAAAATTCTTGTTTTCATAGCTGTCATTTTTACTGAGAACACTTTTAAAGCATTGTTAACCAGATAAATTAAAAAAAAATTGAATTGCAATTTCCTTTATTATGAGTAGAGGTAGTATTTTTTCCCATGCTCTTATTAGCCATGACCCCATAAAAAATAAACTCCTGTGAAATAATGGACGTGACTGCAATCATTCCATAGGAAAGCACCATGTAAAGAATAAGTAGGCAGGATCTTAGGTTAAGATCAAGAAACAACTATTTATCAGGTGCCTCCTCTGTCCAGGACAATGCTGGAATAATGAACCATGTTTGGCCCTGTGTAACTAAAACTGCTTTTACCTACATTGTCTCATATAAGCCTCCTAACAGTACATGAGAAAAGTGTGGCTATGTATTGACTTATGCACTGGCCCTCTCCAAACCCCCTTTGGGGGGTTTGTAACCCCCTTTGTAACTATATTTGGAAACAGAGCTTTTAGGAGGTAATTTAGGTTAAAGAGGTCATAAAGATGGGTCCCTAATCCAGTAGGATTCCAGGTCTCACAAGAAGAGAAAGAGGGAGCCATCACTCCTCTGGTGCGCATGCACTAAAGAAAGACTGTATAAGGACACAGCGAGAAGGCAGTCGTCTATAGGATAGGAAAAGAGGTGTCACCAGAACCTGACCATGCTGGCACCCTGGCCTTTTCTAGCCTCCAGAGCTGTGAAGAAATAAATTTCTATTGTTTAAGCCACCAGTCTATTTTGTTTGAGTAGCCTGAGAAGACAAAGAGTGAGATGGGAGAAGCAGAGCCTTTCCTGCTCACTATCTCTAAGACTTTAGGCAAGTTATGTGACTTTTCTGTGACTCAGGTTCCTCATATATAAAATGAATTCCTACATTTTTTTTTACTTTTTGAGGGAAAAATATTTGGGACAACAATTCTCACATATATACTGAATATATGTGTGAGCTTGTTTTTATGGTATATTTTAGATTTATAATGCAAAATATGAATCTTTTTTCTATGAATATTAAATTATGGAACCTAAGAATTTTAAAAAATTCCATTCTTTGTTATTTTTACAGTAATGATATATTCTGTCCGTTCCATAACCCAACCCTAAATCACTAACATTTAATGGCACAACCTCTAAGGGATCACCAAAGTTCAGGGAAACCAAATACACGTTAAAAGAGAGTCCTCAGTAAGATGTAATCTAAGGAGAAAAAATTTTCAAAGGGTCAGAACGTATTAGTAGGCTGTGAAATCAGTCTTATGATTAACAACTAGAATTTTTAAAAAATAAAATAAAATAAACTAGATTAAAAATATATCAGAGAACCCTTAAGGTAGCATTGTTTTCAGAGTTTTTGTTTCAGATGTTTGTGTGTAGATGCACATGTAGGCGCATGGATGTGAAGCAAAGAGAGTGAAAGAGATTTTTCTATTTTACTTTGCAATCAGAAGTTTACAAGTCTCACCATTTGATTTCCTCTGAAGTATTTCAGAAGAAGAAGTATTACATTATTGTAATTGTTCTTTCCCCACAGCTCTGTAGACACACCTGCCAGGCCAGTCCTTTTAGAGATCTGGGTCTGTGTTTTCCAATGAGCTCTTCATATCAGGGTTCCTGCCTCACATTTTATATTAAGGGGAGGGATTGTATCTGTTTCCTTGAGTTTTGTTTTTTTTTTTTTACAGTGAAGTGTCAAGGAGATGGGGGTGGGCATAGGTGTAAGGTTTCAACTAATGAAACCAGAAACAAAACTCAGTTTAGGACGCCAGCCACAAGGGGACCTGATTTTGGCCAAGCAGATATCACGCGTGAGATCCATATTATTTACTTCATGCTTGAGAGTCTGCTATCAAGCTGTAGAGACTGAGAAGTTGTTTTAGTCACAAACAATCCACATGCCTGTAGATCATGGTTTATTAGATTGTGTTTGCCCAAATAAGGTGGTACCCTGAAGTTTTTTCAACAATTCTAAAAGCATCTTTCAAGTCTGCAGTGAGACTTCTAAGATATCTGTGTTACTTCCCTCATGTACATAAATAATTTTCAACTAGAATAAAGGTGTGAATAATTTATTTTTTCCACCGACTGGAAGCCGGAACCACTTGGAAGACCACTCAGGAAACATAAGATAAGTCTTTCGTTTAAAATTAATTTTATATTTACAAGGAAAAGAAGAAGTTTTGTTCTTCTCTTTAAATTGTGGTGACAATTGAGAGCTTTACTGAATAGCTTTGGCATACAGAGTCATTTTTCATTAAAAATTGAAAAGGCATCTGAAATCTGTATCTCTATGGATTATTCAGCAGTAGAACCTGGGCAATTCCGTGCAAGAAATTTTTGAGGTATTCAATTTTTGAAAGTGAAACAAACACAAATGCTCCTCCCCCAAGGGGCGGGGGCGGAGCCTGAGCCATGAGCCAATCACAGCGCGCCCTGCCCTATATAAGGCCCTGAGGGTCTCCTCCCCCACAACCCGCTACATTTTAGTGTACTTGATGAATGGTACGTTCTTTTTTTCTTTGCTGTTATGTCCGAGACGGCGCCTGCCGCTCCAGCCGACCAGGTTCCGGCTTCCACGGACAAACCTCAAGCGAGGAAGCGCGTAAAGAAGCCAGTTGGTTTGACGGGTGTGAATCGGAAGACAGCAAGCGCATCAGTGTCCAAGTTGATTACTGAGGCACTTTCGGTCTCCCAGGAGAGAGCTGGCATGTCCTTGACTGCGCTGAAAAAAGCACTATCAGCCGCAGGTTACGACGTGGAAAAAAACAACAGTCGCATCAAGCTGGGTCTCAAAGGCCTGGTGAGCAAGGGAATCCTGGTACAGACTAGGGGTACCGGTGCGTCCGGCTCTTTCAAGCTCAGCAAGAAGGCTGTTCCTGAGCTTAGTAAGGAAAATGTCAAAAAACCTGCTGCTGCGAAGAGTAGGAAGCTGGCCTTATCCAGAGATTCAAAGTCTCCCAAGAATGGTAACGCCAACAAAAGAGCTAAGAAGCCGAGGGCCACGTCAGCTCAGAAAGCTGTTAGGAACGGGCGGAAAGCTAAAAGAAGCAAAGACAGACAACGGAAGAGTCCAGTGAAGGCCAGGGCAGGAAAGCCTAAAACTGGGAATCCTAAGCTGACCCTGCAGAAAACTAATACTAGGAAAGCAACAACCAAGAAGTAACATTTCACCAGTTTTCATAGAAACCAAAGGCTCTTTTCAGAGCCACCTAAGTGATTTTAGGAGGGTGTAACATCATTTCCAGAAGTCTGGAAGACTACTGGTTCTAAGGATTTGATTTGATAAGTGAACCTGTGATGTAGTGAAATGTGTCTTATTGAACATAAAGTACAGATACTTTAGCATGGGTACTGTCCAATTCCAGAGAATTGTCCATCCTAACAAATCAGGGCACATTCCTTAAGTTCTTAAATGCTCTTAGAATACTGGAAGGGGCAGTCATTCTCTAAGATGATCTTCCTGATCCAGGGATCAAACCCAGGTATCTTGCATTAGCAGGCATATTCTTTACCATCTGCACCACTAGAGAATCCCTCTTCAAGAGCTACTACGTTTAAAGTTTAGGCCTAGTTTCTGAGTGGAGATCTGCCCCATGCCTCAACTATGTTTTACCATGTTTTTTTTTTTCTTTCTTCATCTAATTCTACTCCAGTATGTACTTTTATGTATCATTCTTTATAAGGGTTCTGAACTCTGTATCCATGGACTTAACAGGGGTTAATATACAGAAAGGGGTTAATATAGGGAAACCAAGGTCTCGATTTGGATTAGTGGGGAGTTTTTTTTTTTACTTACTAAACATCTTTCCTCTGTGATTTTGTGTAAATCAAACGTTTTCGTTTTACAATTTGCAAGAATATTGAAAATTTTGTCTTCGTTACTATGAAAGCAGATTATTTTCTATATGTTAAGCACATATATTAAAATTTGATTTTGTAATATAGTCTTAATATAATTGTGGTTGTCAGTGAAGAGAGTGAGTCTTGTTCTTGTTACCCTACGCAGGCTGAAAAATGTTAAACGATGCATGGAGATGTTGAAGGCTCAATGTAACCTTTAAATTCCAAACCTGCTTGTATTAGGAAAAGCATCTTTTTCACCTTAAACAATTTATTTTTACCTAATTTGTAATTTAGCCTTAAAGATCCTCGTAAATAATACATTTATACCGTTCATCTTGTTTTGGGCCTTGGTATTTGGGGCGACTTCGAACAAAGTCAATGCAAAACTATGTAACTTAAGCAGTTTTACACACAGCCATGTTCTACAGATGATTCACTAGGGCATATACTGTCTGAATTCATTTGTATAATCGGACCTCTGAAGAAAAATTATTTCCTGTATGGAAAATAACAATAGTTTCGATTTGTATAGACTTGGCCACCGCTTGGAACTTTCGGTAAAGTGGCCAGTTTTACGGAGTTGGGATAGTGAAGGAAAATTCTCCACTTGCCGAAAAAGGCAGTTGAGCGCATTTTCTGTACCCGACACTCACTGCAGAGTAGAGAGGCTGGCTTCTTCCCACCCAGCAGTGGGCCGTCTGCCAAGCACTACTCGAACCTGTGCGGAACCGGTTAGACCACTCTGTTCCTTTGTTCCAGTGCCCATCAGAGCCGGGCATAAATCGGATTGTTCCGGGTACCGTTATGAAGCTCTATGCCTTGTCCAACAGGAAACCAGCTTTGTAACGCAGCGGGTTTTTTTCACAGTGATAATCGGCCAATGAAAGCTTGTTCGCAAAGAGCCCTCATTTACATAGCTATGTATTGTGTGGGCGGTAATGCGAAGCTTTGTGCCATTAAAACCTCCAGCCAACCAATTTGAAAGTTGGATATCGAAATGCACAAAACTTAAAAGCAAATATCTTTATACGCAGTTGTTTTACCGCGGCTAAAATCCTATTTCCATTATGAAAAAGTCTCACTTCCCCACCCCTCGAAACTCTTTCGCACTTAAAATACCTTACTCACATCTCAGTAACGTCCAACAGCTCTTTTAGCGAACATTTGGGCGGCCCTGAAAAGGGCCTTTAGTTTTTCTAAACGTTTCAAACAGATGCTTTACTCAACCACCAAAACCGTAAAGGGTACGGCCCTGACGTTTGAGCGCGTAGACCACGTCCATGGCGGTAACAGTCTTGCGCTTAGCGTGCTCCGTGTATGTGACCGCGTCCCGTATCACATTTTCCAGAAACACTTTCAGCACCCCACGAGTCTCTTCATAGATAAGACCAGAGATACGTTTGACGCCTCCACGACGAGCCAGACGCCGGATAGCTGGCTTAGTAATACCCTGGATGTTGTCCCGTAAGACTTTGCGATGGCGCTTAGCGCCCCCCTTACCAAGGCCCTTGCCACCTTTGCCACGACCAGACATGGTTGCTGTCGCAATAACGCTACGGCCTTGAAACTAGCCCTTTAAATAGCATTCCAGCGGACCTGATTGAAAACTACATGATCAGGTGGCTTTTCCAAATTAGGTCATGGGGGGGTGGGGCAAGGAGGGGTTATTAACATTTCAGTGTTTTCATTGGTCAGGAAACCTCTGTCGTCAGTGAGCTCCTGGCAGGGGAGGTGGCCTTCAATCGAACGAAAGCTTTAGTTTCTCTTTTGTCTTACACTTTTTCCTGTCCCTATATCAAGAACATGGAGGAAAGAGCTCCACTTCAAATTTCCTTTGCATAACTTTTTGTTGTTGTTGTTCAGTCACTCAGTCGTGTCCGACTCTTTGCGACCTTCACCATCTCCCTGAACTTGCTGGAATTCATGTCCATTGAATCGGTGATCCCATCCAACCATCTCGTCTTCCCCTTCTGCCTTCAATCATAGCTTGGTAACTAACAAATTAAGGCTTCCCAGGTGGCTCAGTGGTAAAGAATCAGTCTGCCAATGCAGGAGACGCGGGTTCCATCCCTGAATGGAGAAGATCCCCTGGAGGAGCAAATGGCAACACACTCCAGCATTCTTGCCTGGGAAATCCCATGGACATAGGAGCCTGACGGGCTACAGTCCATGAGGTCGCAGAGTCGGACACGACTGAGCATGAGCAAGCAAAACTAATAAATTAGATAATGGTTCCTTGGGGAATGTGCAAATAATATGTAAAGGAACATAGAATTATAGGTGACGGACTTTCCCTTTCATTTCTTTTAATGTTTCAATTTTAAAGGCCGCATTTTAATGAGACAAATTATAAGCCTGGCCATGAAGAGGCTCTGGTACTAAAACTCCTGTGTATGGAAAGACTAAAAAATAGAAAAATAATTGCAAATTTCTCCATTCAGACATGTACTGCGTGACTCTTTTTTCGGCAAATACGCGTAAAAGAAGGAACTTAAAGGTAGGCTTCAGTATTTAGTTGCCCCTGGACCGTCTTCCTGGCCTTCTGCACCTGTCTGATTGGGCTTCAATTCTTAAAAGTTCCTTTCTCTTTCCCATTAATCCTTTCTCAACCTTCTTCCATTTTAGAGACAAGAACACATGTTCTGTAGCTGCTGCTGCTGCTAAGTCGTTTCAGTTGTGTCCGACTCTGTGCGACCCCATAGACGGCAGCCCACCAGGCTCCACCGTCCTTGGGATTCTCCAGGCAAGAACACTGGAGTGGGTTGCCATTTCCTTCTCCAATGTATGAAAATGAAAAGTGAAAGTGAAGTCACTCAGTCGTGTCCGACTCTTAGCGACCCCATGGACTGCAGCCTACCAGGCTCCGCAGTCCATGGGATTTTCCAGGCAAGAGTACTGGAGTGGGGTGCCATTGCCTTCTCCGGATGTTTTGTAGAGTTGGGGATTAATCGTAGGATGGGGCTAATACTTGATTAAGGTCATTTCTAAGCCTACAGGGCCCTCACCTGGGAGGCTTTTGATTAGATTACAGAGGGTTATGGACAGGCTAGTCCCTGTTTTTTTTTTTTTTTTTTTATGTTTGTTTTTAAGCAACATAGAACAGAATTGGATCTGAATATAGTTTGAAAAGGACTTCTCAATCAAAAAGTTTCTCTTTAGTTTCCAGTTGCAGCTTTTGAAAATTTCCACAGTAAGAGTCACTCTAGTTAAATTGAAAAAGAAAAAGACTTTCCCCCACCCCCAGCCCCACCCCAATCCTGGTTAATAGATAAATGTCTACTGGTGAGACTTAGAATGAGAATATGGCCTTACACTATAACATCAGACTTAGGCAAAAAGCTAGAAGAGACCCAGTAATGGAGAGGAAAGACCCAGGAGAGGGCAAGAAAAAGCTCTGCATGGCATAGGGTTTATATCACTTCTAAAATAATTAGATGGGGTTACATTTTTCTGCCCCAAATTGAGTTTTTAGACTCCTGCCTTTCAACATCCTCTCCCACTATGAACCTGCACCTTATAAAGGAGACTTAGCTAGGAAAAAATGTCAAACATTACAGAGGAAAAGTATGAAGTCAGAGTTCATATGTAAATATGAAATCTGCACATGCTTTTTAATTCATGAAGTTACAATATAGTTCCTTTTTTCTTATTCTCTTTTCCCAATTTCTTCTTTTCTAAACTTTTCTCAATGACATTGACTCAAAAAGTCATGACTGTCAGAATAGAAATATTTAAAGGGTATACACATATAGATTTATGTTAAAAATGTATCCTCCTCTAGGAGCCAGGTGTTACTTGGTTCTGTGGCTTGGAAGAGAGTGGGTCACCTGGAACTCATCCTCCAAGTGAACCTAGCATCACAGAACCCCATTTATGTGGCCAAGACCCTACAAATTAAAACCTTGCAAGCAAGTTGTGGCTAAGTGGATACATTAAATATTTCAACAAATAAAACAGTGATGTTAACCAAACATCTTCTAAAAATATAAAATGCTCAGAACCACCCATCACAATCTCAGTCAAAATACTAGAGTTCAGGAATATATATATTTATATTTATGCATATCATTCCATAATGATAATGGATTTCCCTGGTGGCTGAGATGGTAAAGCGTCTGCCTACAATGCAAGAGACCAGGGTTCAATCCCTGGGTTGGGAAGATCTCCTGGAGAAGGAAATGGCAACTCACTACAGTATTCTTGCCTGGAAAATCCAATGGACAGAAGAGCCTGGTAGGCTACAGTCCATGGGGTCGCAAAGAGTCAGACACGACTGAGCGACTTTCGTTCACTTTCACTTTTCATATCATTCCATGGAATATATAAATTCAACAGACAATTCTGATACTTGGCCAGGGTTGAAAACTACCAGCATATATCAACACTTTTGGGGGTATAATTGCACTTTAGTAAAAAGGAATCCCTGCGTAGAAATAGTTTTGAGCAATGTTATAGTTGAGGAAATGCATAAATACAATCTCCACCTCATTTTGCCAGCCTGCCAGAGATTTATAACTTGACAGTAGTGAGCTGCAGGCATTTGGGAACACCACTCCTGGTCTGGGGCTTCTCTAGCCACTGGCTGATTTATCTCCTTCCCATCTAAGTCTTCAATGTATTTCTCTTTTTCAGTCAACTAATCTTTACTTTGGTATGACCTATTTTCTAATTATTCATTTTTCCTGTCATTCCCATTGGTGTGTTTTGGGTTCCATAACATACATCTACTGTGTCTCTCCCTATTTTCCTCATTTCCTCTCCTTAACCTTTTAAGAAAATGTTCTTACTTTTCCCTCTTTATTTAATTTTATTTTTTCCATTTTGTCTTGCAGGATCTCAGTTTCCCATCCAGGGATTGAACCTGGGTGATGGCAGTCAAAGCACCAAATCCTAACCACCCTGCATTTTCTCTTTAGTTCAAACTCTTTTCTAAAAGTTGTTGGCACTTGCACTTTTTAAGCCTGCTGTCCTGTGTGGGTTTTCTCCTCTAAATATTCTTAACACATTTTGACCTACTAAAGAAAATGCTATTTGGACAAGCAAGTTTTCAGTATTATCCTTTCGTAAACAATCGTTTCAAAATTTTTACACACATTTGTAGTTAAATTTGATTTTTAAAATTCTATGGAATACTTTCTTACTCACACACACAAAGCATGAAGAAAGGATTTTGTATTTGTTTAGTGGTGGAAACTGTGAACCCAAAAGGAAAGATTTTTATTACACCTATGTTTAAAATAGATGCTTTCTTACACACTGAGTGAAGCTTCATTGGCATTATCCAAGTTTCTTGCTGTTTTACGAGAATGCCATGTGGTCACTCTGTTTACAGAATAAAATCTGGGCTAGTTCATGGACTTGCAGAGTAAGGTAAACTGAGAAGGCTTTCATTGAAGTTTATACAAGTATTGGTACTATGCTCAGCGCCCCACCAAATGCACTGAAAACAGCAAAATTCTATTTTAGAATCTTTGGGTCAAAAGCCAGAATTTGATATTTTTTTTAAAAAATAACAATACTTTCTACCCAACCTGGTGAAGAAATGATTCACATGTGCTTAAGGCTACCCAAACTGTGATACTCCCTGAATGATAAAGAGAATAAACAGAAATGTGAATTGATAGTTAGAATTTTGTGTGTGAAAAGAAAATAAAGGTCCCAAATATTTATGAAAAATTATAGAAAATTGAGATTTTATAACTGGTTATTTAAAAAATTAACAGGCCACAGTTAATACTGTGTTAATGTGAAGAGTAGAATGTTCCTTGAAATTTTGGCCTGTGTGAAACAAAACATTCTGAAATGTTAAAACTGGTCCTCTCCTCTCTCAGGAAATATCCAAGGTATGGTCACTAGGCATCAGAATGGTTACTTAAAGGAGAATCATAAAAACATGCAATGGCATCAACCACATGTTTCTTGACTCAGAGAGAGATATTGTGTATTGGTTAGGAATTTGACTCTGAGCCAGGCTAGCTGGAAAAAAAAAATCAGCATGATCATTTTCCAGCTGTGTAACCTTCAGCAAGTTAAGTAACCTCTCTGTGCCTTGGTTTCCACACAACAAAATAAGGGTAACAGAAAAACAAGAGCGTACATGTCACAGGATTCTTGAGAGGAATTAAATTAACATTTAGAACAAGGCCTGCATCTAGTAAGTACTCAATAACTATTAGCTTAAAAAAAATTACTTTCAGGAAATATTCATGCTAAAGAAGACTCTACTGAGAATACAATTTCATCTAGCCAAGAAATAGAAGCTATAGAAGCATCTGCTTAAGTCAGACTATATGTATCCCTCATATATATGAGTAAACACCTTAGAAAATAATTCAGAAACTGAATATGTGAGATACCAGTATGCATTCTAGGCCAAGTAATAAATGCATGCATGATGTCAGGGCAACCGAGGATTTTTAGTAAAATAGTCAATAAGATAATTTAATACTGTATTAAAATCTACATATTAATCACTTAGACTTCCCTGGTAGCTCAGACGGTAAAGTGTCTGCCTACAATGCGGGAGACCCGGGTTCAATCCCTGGGTTGGGAAGATCCCCTGGAGAAGGAAATGACAATCCACTCCAGTATTCATGCCTGGAAAATCTCATGGACCTAGGAGCCTGGTGGGCTACAATCCATGGGGTCACAAAGAGTTGGACATGACTGAGCGACTTCACTTCACTTCACTTTAATCACTTATTCAAAAATGGGGAAGAAAAAATGATGACCCAAAGTCCATAGAAATTAAAATTAGAGATATCTGTAAATATCTTCAGTGCTTAAAGTCATGCATTTTTAAATTCTAGTCATGATTAGAGTGTCTAGCTTATAAGAACCTTGCAGCATTTGAGAGAAAGGCTTTTGTTTTTAAGTGTGTGTGTGTGTACATGAAGAATGAATCAAGTACACAGCACACTGAGGCTATATTATTATAACACAAGATAAAGTTTTGCCTGTACCTCCCAGCAGGCCTTAACCAACTGCTGGCAGGTGGCCTCACCAGATTTGATTGTTTTCCTTCTCTTCGTTTCCCAGTTAAGGCAGCTCAGCAGTGCCCTATGATTGCAGCAATTCAAATACCTGGTGAATAGTTTCATCTTTGCCCTCTCACAATTTCAGGGGCTTTTCTCCAAAGGTGATCCTAAGTGGCCCACTCTTGTCTTTTGTGTTTTCCTTTCCTCCTTTCCCCTGAGAACTTCGCCCTACCTCTCTCCCCCTCCCCACCCCCACTCACTATAGTCATAAAACCACTGTGACATTTTTTGCGTTGGCCACCAGATGACGCCCTTCTCCTTACTACCAAACTTGTAAGTGGTTTTTGCCAGAGGTAAAATAAAATAGGTAATTTAAATGTTGGTATCTGATTTAGAAAGACACAGGAACCAGAGGTCAAATTGCAAACGTCTGCTGGATCATAGAAAAAGCAAAAGAATTCCAGAAAAACATCCACTTCTGCATCATTGACTATGCTAAAGCCTTTGACTATGTCAGATCAGATCAGATCAGTCGCTCAGTCATGTTCAACTCTTTGCGACCCCGTGAATCGCAGCACGCCAGGCCTCCCTGTCCATCACCAACTCCCGGAGGTCACTCAGACTCACATCCATCGAGTCAGTGATGCCATCCAGCCATCTCATCCTCTGTCGTCCCCTTCTCCTCCTGCCCCCAATCCCTCCCAGCATCAAAGTCTTCTCCAATGAGTCAACTCTTCGCATGAGGTGGCCAAAATATCACAACAAACTGGAAAATTTTTAAAGAGATGGGATACTAGACCACCATACCTGCCTCTTGAGAAACTTGTATGCAGGTCAAGAAGCAACAGTTAGAACCAGACATGGAAGAGCAGACTAGTTCCAAATTGGGAAAGGAGTATGTCAAGGCTGTATATTGTCACCCTGCTTATAACTTATATGCAGAGTACATCATGCAAAATGCTGGGCTGGATGAAACACAAGTTGCGATCGAGATTGCCATTGCCAGGAGACATATCAATAACCTCAGATATGCAGATGACACTACCCTTCTGGCAGAAAGCAAAGAAGAACTAAAGAGCCTCTTGATGAAAGTGAAAGAGGAGAGTGAAAAGCTGGCTTAAAACTCAACATGAAAAAAACTAAGATCATGGCATCCAGTCCCATCACTTCATGGCAAATAGATGGGGAAACAATGGACACAGTGACGCTTTCTTCTCTTGGATTCCAAAATCACTACAATTATGAAATAAAAGACGCTTGCTGCCTGAAAGAAAAGCTATAACCAACCAAGATAGCAAAATAAAAAGCAGAGACATTACTTTGCTGACCAAAGCCCATCTAGTCAAACATATGTTTTTCCAGTAGTCATGTATGGATGTGAGTTGGACCATAAAGAAAGCTGAGCACTGAAGAATTGATGTTTTTGAACTGTGGTGTTGGAGAAGACTCTTGAGAGTCCCTTGGACTGCAAGGAGATCCAATCAGTCAATCCTAAAGGAAATCAATTCTGAATATCCATTGAAAGTGCTGATGCTGAAACTCCAATACTTTGGTCACCTGATGTGAAGAACTGACTCATTGGAAAAGACCCTGATGTTGCGAAAGATTGGAGGCAGGAGGAGAAGGGGATGACAGAGGATGAGATGGTTGTATGGCATCACCGACTCAGTGGACATGAGTTTGAGCAAGCTTGCAGAGTTGGTGATGGACAGGAAAACCTGGTGTGCTGCAGTCCATGGGGTCGCAATGAGTCGGACAGAATTGAGCAACTGAACTGAACTGATCTAACTTTTCAAATGTAGCTGATCTTAAGAATTGATGAACAAGGCCAGAAAAATTAAGCTAAGAAACACTGAAAGAAAATGGAAATTTTATAATTGTGGTTATTTGTTAAAAATTAACAGGCTATAGTTAATAAATGTGTTACTGTGAAGAGCAGAATGTTTCTTGAAATTTTGTCCTATGTGAAACAAAAAGAACATAAAATAAACTGTTGCCTAATTTTAGTATCTCCTTAGTAAGGTACGAAACAGTATGAGCAAGGAAGATTTTTGGCAGTCTGAGTATGGGAGGATATTTAAGGAGAAAGAATTTGTGCTTCCACCGTGGTTTGGAGTCAAAATGACCAATGTGTTACACTTTAGGTGATAATGTCTCTAGGGTAAAGAAAAACAATTAATTCAGCTGCTGCTGCTGCTAAGTCGCTTCAGTCGTGTCCGACTCTGTGTGACCCCATAGACGGCAGCCCACCAGGCTCCCCAGTCCCTGGGATTCTCCAGGCAAGCACACTGGAGTGGGTTGCCATTTCCTTCTCCAATGCATGAAAGTGAAAAGTGAAAGTGAAGTCGCTCAGTCGTGTCCGACTCTTAGCGACCCCATGGACTGTAGCCCACCAGGCTCCTCTGTCCATGGGATTTTCCAGGCAAGAGTGCTGGAGTGGGGTGCCATTGCCTTCTCCATTAAATTCAGCTACTATAATTTAATGAAAATAAAACGTTAAAAAAATTAGAAGCAGTATGATGATGGTGGTGGTTTAGTTGCTAAGTCATGTCAGACTCTTTTGACCCCATGGACTTGAGCCTGCCAGGCTTCTCTGTCCGTGGGATTCTCCAGGCAAGAATACTGGAGTAGGTTGCCATTTCCTTCTCCAGGGGAATCTTCTCAACCCAGGAATCAAACCCAGGTCTCCTGCCTTGCAGGCAGATTCTTTACCCACTGAGCTATGAGGGAAGTTCCATGACCCCTTAGAAGCAGTATAAATGTCCCCAAAATAGTGTAATAATGAAATTGATTAAGTACATACATAAGATGGACAAATACATCAGGAAAATTATGTACAATGAATTATGTATTTATTAAAATCTATGCATTTGATAATTTTATGTATTTTAATATAGCAATAATACTGAGAAGAAATACAGAGACTGTTAATAGAGTTAGCTTTGGCTAATGGAAGGAAAGTTTCAATTAAACTGATTTTAAACTTTTCTGTAGTAAGCACAAATTATATGTACTTTTATCCACTTAACTTTCATAACCAGAAAAAAAGAAAAGTTTAAAATAGTTGAGATATTTGTGCCCAAATTTTGTACTTACCAAACAAACTTTTGTGCTGTATTTGGTCTGAGGCACCTGCCCTCCGACCTCCAAGACAGAGCTTGAACATAGTTATGCCACCAGTTGTACATAGCAGCATGAAATAAACATGAGTTATCTGGTGTGTGTGTATATATATACACATATATATCTGTGTATATATTTTTTTTCTATTTTTCCAGCTTTAATATGAGAGGAGTTGCTCCAGTTTATGGAGGGAAATGCCTACACCCTAGTGGCCCTGATTGGAGCGGGACTCTGTGAGGTCCAACAAAGTAACTAACCAACCCTCCCAATCTCAATCCCATGAGTGCTGCCAGACAGAGCTGGCCAGTGTGGCAATGGAGAATTTAGTGGTCACATTCCAGGGTTCTTCCCTCAGGAACTTTGAAAGGAAACACGGCCGAGATTGTTTTCTGCTGTTTTTTCCCTTCACTTGAATCAAAGTCACTGAGTATACAGACAATGAGACAAGAGAAGAGCCATCTCCACAGCCATCTCCTTCTTTCCCCACTTAGTCCAAGCATCTGATCATCTGAATGCAGGAGCAAGGAGGTGGATCAAAAAGCCAGCCTGACTGAGTTTGACACCTATCTCTGTCCCTGGCAAGCTGTGAGATACTCTATATTAAACTTCACTTTCTTCATCTTAAAAAAAGGGGGGGAGATAATAGTACTGATGTCAAAGAACTATTGTAAGACTGTATGAGATAATACATGTAAATGGGCACTCAGAGAACTAAGTCTGGCACCATGTAAGAGCTTTTAAAATGTCAGCCACCTTATCCTTATCATCATCATCTTAATTATCATTTTCATTATCAGAACAAGGAGATGATGTGAGCAGAGATCAAATCCTGTGCTACTTCAAGTCTGGCATACAGAAGAGGTATTGCAAAAGTGCAGGTGTCATTAATCTAAGGAATCCCACATGGCACCTTTGCTCAAATTAGAAAAAGATATCCTTCCCCAAGACATTTCCCACCCATTTTAGAGAAGACTATCCTAATAGGCACAAACGTCCTGGAAAGGATGCCTCTTCTGGAAAAGGTGTCTCCTCAGGTTGTGCAGGGCACAGCTTTCACAGCTGTACAACAGTCCAGATCCCCTTCTGATGGAAGAGACCACAGGGCTTGGTGACAAGTGAGTTCTCAATAACAGAGAAAGGGTTAAAAGGAAACTTAAATGGGTCCAGGAATTGCCTGGATGTGTGTGCCAAATTCTGATAGGGGCATTAGAGTGTATGACCTAAGGAGAAGGTTCAAAGCTATTCTCAGAAGTTTAAAGGAATCACGAGCAACCCTCCCCCAACCCAGCCCCGCCCCCAGATTTAAGGAACCTTGTTCCACAGTTAGGAGATGAGATGATGTAAGTGTACGAAGTCTGAGGTGATGCAGGAAATCAATGTAGGTTCTAAATGTAGCCTGGGATTCAGGAAACCTGCTTCTGGGGCAGAAGTCACAGCTGGGGCCCTTTAACAAGCAGGAACTCAGAAACCTAGATGGTGAACTTTTCGAGAGTGAACAAGGAAGGCTAAGAGCAGATAGTTCCTGAGACAGTTCACATTTCTTAGCTCCAGTTGTCCTGAGCATGAAGAATGCCATAAGAGCACGTGCTCCCTGAGTCTTGAGTTCTGTCTCCACCCCACAAGGGTCTGCAGGCTGCCCTTCATTCACATTCAGCTAAGGCATAGTTGACAGCGGCTCCTCCTGCAAAGACATGTCCAGGAAACAGGCGTCACAGACTGTGGATTCTCCCCTGCCCCCTCATCCACTCATCTCAACTCTGACCATCCTCTTTCTAAGGAACCCCTGGATTTCAGGCACCATAATCTCTCATCTGCAAATGCTGAGTCTCCTTGCCTAACTGGTCTCCTTGCCTCCCATCTCATTTCCTAACAACTCACTCTCCATACTGTGAAAATTGGGTCCCCCTTTGCTGATTTAAGTCCCTGCATTGATCCTCTCTGCCCACACCCCCATAAGAACCCAAAGGCCCCCAAGGCTCTGCAGGAGCTGGCTTCCATCTACCCCTTTTTCCCCTGCACCACAGATATTCAGGAAGTAGAAATGCAAGGGTCAAATTGATGATAATTTCTCACTCCCCAGCATCTGTCACTCTCTCCCACGTGCACGGTTGCTTCACTTGCACGGAGCTTCCTCATCCTCAACATTACCTAAAGTAATCCTACTTCTTCAAGATCCAGAAGCTATGGTTGATCCCCAGATGAATGTGGTCCTCCCTTTCCTTGACCCCACCAAGAACATTTGCTTCATAGGACCTTCAGGGGTCTTTAACTGCATTTACCTGTTTCATGGATTTCATTTCCTACCAGACTTGGGTTCTGAGAATAGCAATGGTGACTTAACCTCAGAGAACCTGCACTACCTTAAACAGCCCCTTGCCAAATAATAGGCGCTCAACATATGTCTGTTGAATTAGGAGCTTTCATTCTGAGGGAAATCAGATTGGGAAATCAGCAAGAAATTCCTGCTCCCAGGGAGGTGCCAGGGTTCCCAAAGGAAAAAGAAGAAAGGGCTTCTCATGGAAGCCAAATCCTCTTTGCCTCCACCTGCCATACTTTTTGCAGGAAGATTAGAGGGTCCTGGGCACCATGGTGTTAAGAGGCTTCCTCCTTCTTCCTACTCACTCGAAGACTGCCGTCTCTTTAAGATTCTGAAGAGAATTCCAATAAGGAAGATGATGATGCAAACAGCAATCCCACTGAGGATTCCAGTGACCAGGGTGCCAGAAAGTGAGGGCTCTAAAACAGCAAAAGCAAATGAAAGCCCATGACGCTGCCCCCAGCCCAGAGCAGACCCTCCCCTGACTGCCCTGTTGACCAACCCCAGCCCGCCCACACCAGGTTTACTCAGCCCCTGCCTCTCATCCATACCCCAGGTGGCAGTGAGGGGCTGATCCAGGCCTGGGTGCTCCACTTGGCAGCTGTATCTCTGCTCTTCCCCAGGGAGCACGGCCAAGGCCACCCAGGCCTGGTAGGTCCCGTCCCCATTGGGCAACACATCCTCTGGCTTAACATCCTTGGCATCCAGGAACTGCTTGTCCTTCAGCCACCTTATGGTGATGTTCTGGGGGTAGAAGTTCAGAGCCCGACACCGAAGAGTGGTCAGTGAAGAGGTCACGTGATGAGTCACCTTCACCAAAGGAGGCACTGGACAGGAAGAAGGGAGGATCTGGAGAGGGACTCTTCCTATCCATGCCAGAAAGACCAGAACATTCACTTCCTTTCTTTACCACTTTCACTTCCCTTTCTTTACAACTTTCACTTCCCTTTCCCTATAGATTGGAGGAAGGAGTCACCCTGTGCAGACAGAGCAAGCTGTAGGAAAGACACACCACCATTTTGTGTCCTAAAATACGTTACATGATTCAGTTCTGGTGTGGGTCAGTCAGTCATAAGCAGCCTGTTCTCCAGTCCCACATGGAAATATGCACACCTGTTGCCCATGTGCTATGTTCTTTGTTAATACTTTAAGTTGAATAAAATGAAACTGCCCCTTGTGTGTGTATGTTAAGTCACTTCAGTCTTGTCTGACTCTTTGGGACTCTATGAACTATAGCCCACCAGGCTCCTCTGTCCATGGCATTCTCTAGGCAAGGATACTGGAGTGGGTTGCCATGCCCTCCTTCAGGGGATCTTCCCAACCCAGGGACTGAACTCATGTCTCTTATATCTCCTGCCCTGGAAAGTAGATTCTTTACCACCAGTGCCATTTGGGAAGCCTGAAATTGCCCCTTATGAGGATCAAAATTGATTGAATATGTACTCTCGGTAATTTCACCTGGTTCAACCTGATAAATATTCTTGTAGAAGGGGTCTTGTCAGATAGTCAGCCTTCATGACTACTAGTATGTTCTGTGAAAGTAGCTTTGACCACTCAAGATTGTGCTACTCTGACCGGTTGCCTCATTAGGTAATTTCTTGCCTTGGTATTCATTCATATGAAAATTGGCATCTCTGAATCACTAATGGTTATAAATAGGCATAGGGTTCTTGGTTAAATTGAGAGAAAAATCACAGTTAGTTCTTTAGCTATATGCATGGAAAAAAATTAAAATTATGACTCACAGCTAGATAATACATCTCAACTGTAAGGGGGAAACCTCAGAGCTAGAGACCTCGAGGTGGAAAACTCAGACCTGTTCCTTCCCAGGGAATCACACATCGGCCATCTCTGAAACCCCAGCTGGGGATCCTGTACCCTGTACCCCGTACCCCACCTCCACTCCATCACGAGAGGGCCAGAGAGTGCTCCCGCCGTACCTTGCTGCTCCAGAGGCCCTCTCCCCAGCTCCAGCAAATGCAGCAGCTGCTCGGGGCAATCCCGATCCAGGTAGGCCCTGTTCTGCTTGGCCCGAATCTTGTTCACTTCCCACTCCAGCTTGGTGACCTGGGCCCTGGGCTCTGCTGCTCTCCAATCCAGTGTCTCAGGCCGGAATTCAAGATGGTCCTGCCCATCGTACCCATACTTCCAGAACCCTCTGGTGCTGTTGTCCTCTTGCAACTCACAGCCGAGGATCACCTGCAGGGTGTGGGACTCTGGCAACGCCCCCAGCTTCGTTACTGAAACCAAAGGAGCAGGTCCCTGTTTCTCCCATTGTGTGTGTGTTAGACACTCAGTCCTGTCTGATTCTTACGAGATGACCCTATGGACTGTAGCCTGCCAGGCTCCTGTGTCCATGGGATTCTCCAGGCAAGAATACTGGAGTGGGTTACCATTTCCTTCTCCAGGAGATCTTCCCAGCCCAGGAATCAAACCCAGGTCTTTCACATTGCAGGTGGATTCTTTACCATCTTGGCCACCAGGGAAGCCCTTATAGGGATTACAGGAACCATTACAGGGACTGAACAACCTCAGGAAGCAAACACTTGCCCTCTTTTCTGCCCCCCAGGACCTCAAATAGCCAGGATCTCAAACCTCCCTCAAAATACATCTGTGAAGCAGGGACACGCCCCACCCACCTTGGGAAGGTGAGGCCCGCTCTTCACGCACCCTTGCTCTGGTTGTGGTTGTCCATGATTGTCCAGAAGTCCACGATGAACATGTGGTCCCAGCCTTTCAGATTCTGACTCAGCTGCAGCCACAGCTGGCTGGTGGCTCTGCCCCAGAGCCATGGGGCACGCCACTCTGCACGGCGACTCTCATGATCATAAGACACGAACAGCTGGTCATCCACATAGCCCAAAGCCTCAAACAGGGGCAGCCCGAGGTCTGGCTTGGAGGCGCCCATGAAGAGGAAGCGCAGGGAGTGTGACCCTGGGGAGAGGGCAACAGGCCGCATAGGAGACTGGGAGTCTGCACACGGGCTGAATCTACTCGAACCAGCTGTGTCTGGTCCCACCCTGTGAAAGTGGGTGGTGCCCTCCCTCCCCATGACCCTTTTTCCCCGAGACCTTCCTTGTGCCAAGTGGGCTAGACCCCCTTGCAGCCCCCAGCCTCTGACCCAGAACTCACAATTCCAGCAGCCGCTCCTTGGGGACAACAGATTTTAGAAAATCCCAAGATGTGTCTAGCTAGGGCAGTTGCGGGGAAGGCAATGGCACCCCACCCCAGTACTTTTGCCTGGAAAATCCCATGGATGGAGGAGCCTGGTAGGCTCCAGTCCATGGGGTCGCTAGGAGTCGGACACGACTGAGCGACTTCACTTTCACTTTTCACTTTCATGCATTGGAGAAGGAAATGGCAACCCACTCCAGTGTTCTTGCCTGGAGAATCCCAGGGACAGGGGAGCCTGGTGGGCTTCCGTCTATGGGGTCGCACAGAGTCGGACACGACTGAAGGGACTTAGCAGCAGCAGCAGCAGGGCAGTTGAACTCAGGAGTTGGTGCTCAGACCCAGTTAGATCCATCCAGAGGAATTATTGTCCGGTTTTTATCACTACTTCCATCTCTAAACCCTTTCCTGTGTACAGACAGACCTCTTTTTTTTTTTTTTTTGCCCTTTGAAGCTAATGTGGTTTTTTTTTACAAATTGGTTTTTGGCAACCCCACATCAAGCAGGTCTATCGGTACCAATTTTCCAACAGCCTTTGCTCACTTTTATGTCTCTGTGTCACATTTTGGTAATTCTCACAAGATTTCCCACTTTTTCATTATTGTTCTATTTGTTATGGTGATCTGTGATCAGTGATCTTTGGTGTTACTATTATAAAAGATTTTGTCTCTCTGAAGGTTCAGATGATGGTTAACACTTTTTAGCAATACTTTTTTTAAAATTAAGATATGTATGTTTTTTAAGACAATACAGTTGTACACTTAACAGCATACAGTGTAGTAAACACAACTTGGGCATGTACTGGGAAACCAAAAACTTTGTCTGAGTTGTTGTTTTATTATGTTCCCTTTATTGTGGTTGTCTGAAACTGAACCCACAATATCTCTGAGGTCTGCCTATAAATGTTTGCTGGAAGATGTGCTGATAAATAGCTCAGGGTATCTTTCAGCATCAAAACAGTTCCAAATCAAATGCAAATGTGAAAAAACACCCAGAAAGCCCAAGGGGACAGGACTATGGCAGGTGTGAGTTTTCTTATGCATTCCCTTAATTCTAGATGGGGAGTTCAGTGTGTATCCACGATGCCTAGAACAGTGTCTGGCATGTAGTCGATGCTTAATACATGTTGGATGACTAAATGCCGACTTCTAGATTTCGATCTCTGACCCTGAACTCTAGATTCTTATTCTCCAACTCTGCCTATATGATATCATCAGTTGGATGACTTATTGGAATTTCAAACTTGAACAAGTCTAAAATCAGGCTCTTGGTTGCCCCAAACTGCTCTTTCTTCTACCTTCACCACCTTGGAAATGACACCACCGATCCCCCTGTTGCTGAGGCTGATAAAATAAAGATAAAATAATAATAGAGCCACCTTGACTTTTCTCTATCATATGAAGCTTCATAGATCCCTCAGCAACTTTCTTTAAAATAAATCCAGAATAGAATTATTTCTCACCACCACCTCTGCTCCCACCTGGCCCAGTCCATCATCTCTTGCCTGTCTGATTCGCTCTGTTTTTTTTTTTTTTTTTTTTTAAATCACTGCTCCCTTCATTCTGCTTTCCATAGAGCAGCCAGAGTGATCTTTTCAACAGTTATTCTTGATCACATCACTCCTGGTTTGGAGTCCACACTGCAACCTGTTTGAGGCCCTAGGGGAGGAATGACTCCTTTGCTGAATCCATCACTTGTTCTGGGCCTCCAGAGCCCTTGCTCTTTCTTCAATCAGGACATTTATTTTCTTAGGGACATCTGGCAACGCCTGGGGACGTTTTTGGTTGTCACGACCAGGGAGTGTACTAACATCCAGTGAGTAAAGGACAGTGACCCTACTAAATGTCCTACAGTATACATGACAGTCCCCACAGCAAAAAATGTCAATGAGTGCTGACGTTACAAATCCTTGCCAGGTCCCCCTAGCCTGTCCGGAAAGCGCTGCTCCCAGTGAGCATCACCCTTACTTACTTCAGGTCTCTGCTCAAACCCAGCGCGGGAGAGTGGCCTACCCTGACCTTCTGGCTTCACAGGTTAAGCTCTCTATTCCTTTGTGTATTGTCATCCCCATCTGCTGCTGCTGCTGCTAAGTCACTTCAATCGTGTCCGACTCTGTGTGACCCCATAGACAGCAGCCCATCAGGCTCTGTTGTCCCTGGGATTCTCCAGGCAAGAACACTGGAGTGGGTTGCCATTTCCTTCTCCAATGCATGAAAGTGAAAAGTGAAAGTGAAGCCGCTCAGTCGTGTCCGACTCTCAGAGACCCTATGGACTGCAGCCTACTAGGCTCCTCCGTCCATAGGATTTTCCAGGCAAGAATACTGGAGTAGGGTGCCATTGCCTTCTCTGGTCATCCCCATTCACTCGAAGGCAAAGCATCAGAGGACTCGGCTCCCTGCTCTTGATATACTTGTAGTCAGTGAAGACTTTCGTTCATCAGACTTTATGATTTAACCTCTACTGCAGAAGGCGATGGCACCCCACTCCAGTACTCTTGCCTGGAAAATCCCATGGATGGAGAAGCCTGGTAGGCTGCAGTCCATATGGTCGCTAAGAGTAGGACACGACTGAGTGACTTCACTTTCACTTTTTCACTTGCATGCATTGGAGAAGGAAATGGCAACCCACTCCAGTGTTCTTGCCTGGAGAATCCCAGGGATGGGGGAGCCTGGTGGGCTGCCGTTTATGGGGTCACACAGAGTCGGACACGACTGAAGCGACTTAGCAGCAGCAGCAGCAAAAGAATAACTTTTAAGAATCGCAACTATGAAGAGCCCTGGGTAACACTGACAAAGTTACTGGTGAGCAGGTCTTACTTTGTTCTCATCATCTAAAGTGTGGATACCTGTACGACCTACCCTCCAAGTGTGGTTCTGTCAATGCATAAAGCATCCAGATCTGTGCCAGACAACAGTGAGGTCAACCACTGTCAGCCAAGATTACAACCAGTGGTACTTCATGTCAAAAAACCAAACTGCCTAAATTATTTGTAACCTGGGGAAAGGATTTAACCTGAAGTTGTTAACCACTAATAAAATCAAGATACGAATAGGTCCTACCGCCCAAAGACTGAGTAGAGTCAAACCAGATCACAGATAGGAAGGTGATTTAAAACTTAAATTTCTTACAGGCTATCATCTCTTTGGCCTCCTTTATATACAATACTATTAATATTGCAAATTAACAACCCCGGGCTGAAAAGAACTGTGAGAATCAGTTCAAAAATATCAGGCAGGTTATTTTTCCAGACAAAAGAACAATCCCCAAGAGTAAGGCCTCTGGCAGAACTCTCAAGAACCTACTATCCTCAGTCTGTGCCAGTGGTTCGGAAACGGAAACCCGGCGGCCTTCACTGCGAGTTTACTCAGCCCTGTCTTCCAGCCCTTAGAGCCCCCGGGTGTGGAAACACAGGAAGAGACACTCTGGCCAAGGTCGCCCTCGGTGAGAAGAACTTCCTGTTTGGGGCGTGATCGAGGGTGAAAGGACACAATCGACAGTGCGTGCCTGCTAAATCGCTTCGGTTAACAGCAGAAACCGGAGAAGGCAATGGCACCCCACTCCAGTACTCTTGCCTGGAAAATCCCATGGATGGAGGAGCCTGGTGGGCTGCAGTCCATGGGGTCGCTAAGAGTCGGACACGACTGAGCGACTTCACTTTCACTTTTTCGCTTTCATGCATTGGAGAAGGAAATGGCAACCCACTCCAGTATTCTTGCCTGGAGAATCCCAGGGGCAGGAGAGCCTGGTGGGCTGACGTCTATGGGGTCACGCGGAGTCGGACACGACTGAAGTGACTTAGCAGCAGTAGCAGCAGCAACAGCAGAAACTAGAAAACCGAGATCGGAGGCCAAGGACCCCTAATCCTAGTTCGACCTTAATGAGAGATTTCTATTCTAAAAGCGTCCAAGCTGGGAGAAGGAGTAGGTGGTTCCGAGCGCCACACCGTAGCAGCAAGGACGGGGAGTGGGCGGGGAGTGGGGGGGTCAAGGTCTTGGGACGGGAGGTCCCCTAACCCCATCTGCACCCGCTGTGGCCCGCATGCCCCCCGAGAAAAGCTGGGGGAGGGCACCGCGCACAGGGCTGAGCAGTCGTTTGGAGCTTAGCGAACTCCCAAGCGCTAAGAAAAGCTAGTTTCGATTTTGCCTCCCCCGCCGCGCCCCTCTCCCGCCCGCAGCCCCCGGACTCACGCGGCGGTCGCTCCTGCGTGGCCGCCGTCCGCAGGAGGATCAAGAGGAGAAACGCTGGCCGGGCTCGCGGGCCCATTTTCCCGGCTCGGACCGCGCGTCCCGGCGCTTTTCAGCCGCTTGGATAGGGCGGGGAAACGGGGATGATCCAAGAAGTCACCCTGGAGCCATTGCCGAGGCTCCGGGGATCCCAGATGAAACTTCCTGGCCAGTGGGATCCTTTTCCGGGCTGCTGCTGAAAAGAAATGGGTCTCCTGCGCTTGAACTCTCTCTCCTGAAACCCAGAGTACCTGCTTGGGAAACACTCGGTCACACAACTGTCTCTTTGGTTTTTTAAATCCCGAGAGGATGCTGATTGAGGAGAATATATTTAATGATTTTATGATCTAAATATTTACCATTTAAATATTGAATAACTTGAATATTCAGGTGCACATTTTCAAAATTTTTAAGTTCAACTTGCCAATCTTGATATTCAACTTACGAATATTTTTTGCATAAAAACTTCATTTTATTCTTTCATCAGAATTTAGTTAAATCATAAGCTTAACAGATTAGATCCTATCTATTGCTGTATCTTTCATAGCTTTTATAGTTACATTTCATGAACTACTGCTCATTGAAATCCTCTGGAAAATTGTAAAACCTGTAGATGTTCTCCTATAAGTCCCCGGACACCCATTTAATTACTGTGCAATGCCACCAGGGCACTGGGATTTTAAACAACTCCCTCCCCTATCCGGACACAACAAAGTTTGACAACTATTGTCTTAGACTTTTCAAAAGGATATTAAAAAATATTTAGGAAAAAGGATTTTCCTAAAACCTTTAAATATCTAGTAAATACAGTGATAACTTTAAAAGCATGTATGCAAATTTTTGCCATCCAAGAAAAAATTCAAACTTGGAAATTTTGGAAAGTATGGGGATATGAAATAGGGTGGAGAAAATGTTGAACACTGATGATGAGTACATGGGAGTTACTGTACAATTACTTTTTCTTTTTTTCCTAGGTGACAGCTTTACAGACATAAAATTCACTTACATACAATTTATCCATTTAAAGTTTAAAATTCTAAGGCTTTAGTATATTCATAAAGGTGAACAACCATATCACCATCAATTTAGGACATTTATCATCGGCTCCACAAAGAAACCTTTCAGTACCTTTTAGTCATCATCTCCAAATTCCACCATTCCCCCAACTAGTCTCTAACCTACTGTTAAAAAACAAAATTCAGCACACAGTAAATTTTAAAAATTGAATTGACTTTATTGAATGATTCATGAGTCAGGCAACATACCATCTAGTAAATTGAGGAGAGCTCCAAAGAACTACAGAAAAGGAAAAATGTATCTTTACTATGGCCTTATTCTGGCTTCTCTGAACCTCAATCTGCTCAACTGTGAAATGGGGATAATAAACTCTAATCACCAAATGATACTCTACATGAATGAAATTTTACAGCTTTTAATAGATAATGACACTCCTCAGATCAGATCAGTCGCTCAGTCGTGTCCGACTCTTTGCGACCCCATGAACCGCAGCACGCCAGGCCTCCCTATCCATCACCAGCTCTCGGAGGTGACTCAGACTCACATCCATCGAGTCAGTGATGCCATCCAGCCATCTCATCCTCTGTCGTCCCCTTCTCCTCCTGCCCTCAATCCCTCCCAGCATCAGAGTCTTCTCCAATGAGTCAACTCTTCTCATGAGGTGGCCAAAATACTGGACACTCCTGGAGGGTAATAATAACAGATCTGACAGATTGCTGCTGCTAAGTCACTTCAGTCCTGTCTGACTCCGTGAGACCCCAGAGACAGCAGCCCACCAGGCTCCGCCATCCCAAGGATTCTCCAGGCAAGAACACTGGAGTGGGTTGCCATTGCCTTCTCCAGGATCTGACAAATTAGGAACAAACTATTTTGGTTTAGAGTGTCATCAGAACGAATGACATAGTATAATGAAGTGTTTCATTTGCAAAGAGTTTGAGGCCAATGCAATGACTATTTTTGTCAATTGTTATCTTTCAGCTCTTCCAAGAGCCTCAGAAACTTTAAGGGATAAAATGTCCTCTATATATTTAATATCTACCAATGAAAACTGTCCATATATATTGTTTTCATTACCTATGAGAAAAACAACAAAGTCTACTCTTGCTTACTTTAGTACAGTTTTTGTAAACTACCCTATTATATCTTATTTCTGATGAGTATATGTGTGTGCTGTAGGGACACATAACTTATAATCAATCTGTAAGGCAAAGTTATATTGCAACCCACTTGAACTCTCTGTCTCAATTTTCTTGTTTTGTAAAGAGGTGGTGATAATAGCTACTTTACAAAATGATACTTAGAATTAAGTTTAAGAAACCCCCAAATTGATAAATGAAGCCCTCAACAAAGTTCCTGGCAAATAATAAGGGCTAAATTACATTTATTATTATTACCTGTCCAAATATAATATTAATATCATCAATGACATTTTTTTTTTTTTTACGTGAGGATGCTGCTCCTTACCAGGTGACAGATCAGTATCCTCTTGCAGATTGTCTATATCGTGGTTAATGGTTATTCCACAATTAATAATAGTTTTAGAAGATAAAACATATGCAGTCTCTTTAGGTCTCTGGATTCTGGGTACTTTTCTTAGGCCATGCTACAAAGCATGAGGAATCTTAGGTCCCCAACCTGGGATGCAACTCATGCCCCTTGCATTGCAAGTGTGGAGTTTTAACCACTGGACAGACTGGAAGTCCCTGCAGTTCTTATGCCTAGTTTGCTGCTAACATTTAAGACACAATTAAAGTGGTTTCTCCCCAAGGTTTCTACTCCCTTGATAGGATAAAATTGGCCATTTTCTTCATTTGTCTCTACACTATACTGACAGATGTAAAACATTTCTATCTATTCTCTTCTCCTATATTTTTCCCTTTATTCTAGACTGTATGCACTATGGGGATAGTTATGTGTGCTTTTCCTCCTTATTAATTGTTAAAAAAGTGAATGAATCAAGCACTTGTTTCTAGTCTGTTTGATAATGTTTTCCTCTTTATAGAGTATTTTTCTGGGCTCCAAAATCACTGCAGATGGTGACTGCAGCCATGAAATTAAAAGACGCTTACTCCTTGGAAGGAAAGTTATGACCAACCTAGATAGCATATTCAAGAGCAGAGACATTACTTTGCCAACAAAGTTTCATCTAGTCAAGGCTATGGTTTTTCCTGTGGTCATATATGGATGTGAGAGCTGGACTGTGAAGAAGGCTGAGCGCTGAAGAATTGATGCTTTTGAACTGTGGTGCTGGAGAAGACTCTTGAGAGTCCCTTGGACTGCAAGGAGATCCAACCAGTCCATTCTGAAGGACATCAGCCCTGGGATTTCTTTGGAAAGAATGATGATAAAGCTGAAACTCCAGTACTTTGGCCACCTCATGTGAAGAGTTGACTCATTGGAGAAGACTCTGATGCTGGGAGGGATTGGGGGCAGGAGGAGAAGGGGACGACAGAGGATGAGATGGCTGGATGGCATCACTGACTCGATGGATGTGAGTCTGGGTGAACTCCGGGAGTTGGTGATGGACAGGGAGGCCTGGCGTGCTGCCTGCAATTCATGAGGTCGCAAAGAGTCAGACACGACTGAGCAACTGATCTGATCTAACTCCAAAGGTCCTATTGGCCAACCTAGTGCTTGACTGGAGAAGGCAATGGCACCCCACTCCGGTACTCTTGCCTGGAAAGTCCCATGGATGGAGAAGCCTGGTGGGCTGCAGTCCTTGGGGTCGCTGAGGGTTGGACACGACTTGAGCGACTTCACTTTCATGCATTGGAGAAGGAAATGGCAACCCACTCCAGTGTTCTTGCCTGGAGAATCCCAGGGACGGGGGAGCCTGGTGGGCTGCCATCTGTGGGGTCACACAGAGTCGGACACGACTGAAGTGACTTAGCAGCAGCAGCAGCAGTGCTTGACTACTCTGGGCACTTAGTCCACTCTCACAGCGTCTCAATACTGTCATGTCATTTGTAGGTAATAATCATTTCTGTCCATCAAGAGACTATAAGAATGAGTTTGAAATTTTCTGAGTAATATGTCAACCCAAAATTAAAGATTGATGACTTAGCCAGGCAGCCAGGAGCATCAGCTATCCATCAAGGGCAGTATGAATTTGGAGCGTCATCTAGTGTCTATTGGAGTCAATGACATCCTACATCGTAAATGCTTTGGGCAAAGAAGGGTTGAGGCCAGAGCAAACTCACTTATTAAAGGTTTAATTGGACTTTTATACAACTTACACTTTAGTGCAGTCCACTTCTTGAGGCTTTGTTTGGGGCATGTGTATTACACTGAAGATGCTGGGTTGTTCTTAAGCACGTTGCTAAGTCACAAGTCCTCTACATCATTTTATCCTTATTAGTACATAGTGTAATAAATTTGTTACTGCAATTATTATTATCACCATCATTATCATAATTATAACCCTTAACCGAGAGAGTTCCAGTGTTACTATCTTTGCACAATAGTATTTGTTGTTGTTGTTGTTTTCCCTATCATCCTCCTCATTGGTCATTTTTGCTTTAAAAATAGAAAGAAAAGTAATTTAGCATTTTAAAAATTGCTTTTATGAGGGTCTAGGTTTAACTTCCAGCTTCAAGTAAAATTGATGTTTCCTCCTTTTCATGTTCACTCTGACTTTTACCACATCTGACATATTCTATATTTTTTTTGGGGGGGGGGATCTCCAGCTTCCAAATTCCACTCTAAGGGTAGAGCCCGTCTTATTTATTTTCTTATTTCCCCAAATCCAAATGGGATTATTGATACCTTCCTTATTCTTTCCTGCCTGTAGACCTGCTGAAGTCTTGGGACTAACCAGTGGTATCAGGATGGTCATTTGTAAAGAAAAAGAGAAATAAAAATTTCTGTTCACTGAAAGAGACAGAAAGGTGTTATCACTGACTGATTGACTTCTCTTGCTCAGTCTTGTCTGATTTTCTGTGACCCCCGTGGACTAGCCCACCTTCCATGGACAGAGAATTTTCCAGGCAAGAATACTGGAGTGGGTTGCCATTTCCGTCTCCAAGGGTTCTTTCCTACCTAGGGATTGAACCTTGGTCTCCTGACAGGCGAATTCTTTACTACTGTCATCTGGAAAGCCCAAATTTATCAGAAGTTAATAATTACCTAAGGGACTGGGGAAAGAATAACATACCAGGCACCAAATTAAACTTTGGTTGGTTTGGATTGCCATCTAGTGTCCATCAGAACAGACAGCATGATGTATTGTAAACACCTGATTCTGCCCAAAAGATATGATATTCATGCAGAATTAGTTGCAGGGGTGAAAATGTTTTCTACCTAAAACTCATTAAACAGACCAGTAAGTAAGTAAAAGTCGTGGGTGTACTTTAATTTTATGCACTTTGTAATAGAAAAGCAAAAGTCTTTGACTTTAGTTCAATTGATATTTGTGTGTGTGAGTGTGTGTGTGTGTGTGTGTGTGTGTGTGTGTGTGTGTGTGTTCAGGGTACATGAGTTATAATCAGTCTGCAGGGCTGTCCTAGGAGAAATCTGAATTCTCAATATCTATTTCCTTATTGGTAAAGCAATAACAATTGTAATGGTAGTCATAGGATGGTGGTAAAGACAGAATGAAAATAGTGCATATAATGCCTGATGCATAGAAAGTGTTCAGTTAACTGTTATCTTTATTAGTATTATTGACACCTTTGAACAAACAGTGGAAAATGGTGCTATGCTGGGTTTATAAGAACGCATGTATAACTTTTAAAATAATTTTTTTAAATATATGTATATAAAAATTTTTGTACTCACAAGGCAGCACTCTTCTTAGAACTATATAAACATTAACCCATCAATTCTCATAACAACCTATAAAACAGATACTATTACTGCCACTTTATAGATGAAAAGTGAGAAAACTGAGGCATAGAGGAGTTAATAAACTTATCTAATGGCAATATTGAATTTGAACTCTGGCATTCCAGTACTGAGCTAGTCATTTTGATAAATATATTATGCTACCTCTGTATTTTTCCTGAAATATTTTATAAAATTAAAAGGAAAATATAAAAGTGCTACTACATTAACCATGAGAAGTATAAGAAATCTATGTATTAACTTCTCTCAGTTATGTCTGACTGAGAGAAACATTCTCTCAGTCATGTCTGACTCGTTGTGACCCCATGGACAGTAACCCACAAGGCTCCTCTGTCCATGGGATTCTCCAGGCAAGAATACTGGAGTAGGTAGCCATTCCCTTCTCCAGGGAATCTTCCTGACATAGAAATCAAACCTGGATCTTCTGCATCCCAGGCAGGTTTTTTACTATATGAGCCACTAGGGAAGCCCAACAAATTCTTCCATAACGTAATTCTGTAAGAATTTGGTTCCATCCAGAAGCCTTAAGAAGGTTTAGGTGAGTTCAGTAGTAAAAACTGAAGGGTGTTGATACCTTGGTCCCTCTTCAGTACTGACAACATGCAGTTCTCCCCAACAGCTCTGCCTGCCTGCTTGACCTTGAAAGTATGCACACACTTAAGATGGGAAATGCAAGGAAGAGTGACTGTGTGTGTCATCATAACTTTTCCTCTTGAGTTCTGGGCAAGGAATGAGCTCCAAGAACAGCAACTCAGTGGGGTAGATTCTGAGTGGCTGTGCTGATCCTGCTTTATGTTCTTCCCTATCACTCCCCAACACACATCTTCCTTCTCTGATGGGCAAGCTAGCTTCTCTTCTTATTACAATTTCTTCTTGACGTATTCTCTGGGCTAGTTCCTAGGTCCAGTGACCTTTCAGAAGCTACCTGGGGAAGTTTACATAACAGGAAAGACAGAAGAAACTTGTTGGACTTGGTCTACTCTTATCCACTCGTCCAAATTAAGGTGCATTATCAACTATCTTAAGGTCACCTCAGAACAGGAGGCTCCCATGGGATAAGAATGTAATGGAAATAAAAATCAAATAAGAGTCTATTATGTGTTCAGCCCAGTCCCAGGAATTGTATGTGCGTTATCTAATTTAACCCTCACTACATTCCTGGGATGGGGTAGTGGAGGGGTGTTACAGAGGACGAAATGAAAGTGGGGAAAACCTGAGGACTTGGCAGGATCACTGAGTTCGTGAATGGGGGAACTGGTATTGAAAAGAAGTGTGTGGGCCCCAAAGCTGCTGTCTTTGCCTCTGCTCTCTTGCGTTAACAGTTTGACTGTGTTCTCCACCTTCTGGCAGCCTTACAAGTCTCAGGTTAGCCTGGGGCTGCCAGGATTTTGAATGAGGAAGAGAATGAGGAACTTTTTTTGAGTTGACCTACTACACATATACATTTACAACACATTTATATTTACAACATACTATACATATAGTAATACGTATTATAACACATAATATACACATTTATAATACAATGTTATATATATATAGCATTACATATTATAAATTTCATATATAAACCCATATATCAGATCAGATCAGATCAGTCGCTCAGTCGTGTCCAACTCTTTGCGACCCCATGAACTGCAGCACGCCAGGCCTCCCTATCCATCACCAGCTCTCGGAGGTCACTCAGACCCACATTCATCGAGTCAGTGATGCCATCCAGCCATCTCATCCTCTGTCGTCCCCTTCTCCTCCTGCCCCCAATCCCTCCCAGCATCAGAGTCTTCTCCAATGAGTCAACTCTTTGCATAAGGTGGCCAAAATACTGGAGTTTCAGCCCTAGCATCATTCCTTCCAAAGAAATCCCAGGGCTGATGTCCTTCAGAATGGACTGGTTGGATCTCCTTGCAGTCCAAGGGACTCTCAAGAGTCTTCTCCAACACCACAGTTCAAAAGCATCAATTCTTCAGCGCTCAGCCTTCTTCACAGTCCAGCTCTCACATCCATACATGACCACAGGAAAGACCATAGCCTTGACTAGGCGAACCTTTGTTGGCAAAGTGATGTCTCTGCTTTTGAATATGCTATCTAGGTTGGTCATAACTTTCCTTCCAAGGAGTAAGCGTCTTTTAATTTCATGGCTGCAGTCACCATCTGCAGTGATTTTGGAGCCCAGAAAAACAAAGTCTGACACTGTTTCCACTGTTTCTCCATCTATTTCCCATGTAGTGATGGGACCAGAGGCCATGATCTTCGTTTATGTACTATATAGAGATTTATATATGAAATACATAGTAGTATATATTTAGTGGGCTTCCCTCGTGGCTCAAATGGGAAGCCCACAAAATACATATCATTTATATATATTATATATGGATTTGGGGAAGGCAATGGCACCCCACCCCAGTACTCTTGCCTGGAAAATCCCATGGACGGAGGACCCTGGTGGGACCCAGTCCATGGGGTCGCTAAGAGTTGGACACGACTGAGCAACTTCACTTTCACTTTTCACTTTCATGCATTGGAGTAGGAAATGGCAACCCACTCCAGTGTTCTTGCCTGGAAAATCCCAGGGACAGGGGAGCCTGGTGGGCTGTCGTCTACAAGGTCACACAGAGTCGGACACGACTGAAGCGACTTAGCAGCAGCAGCATATATGGATTTGTATATGAAATTTATAATGTGCAGTGCTATATTATATATATGTAACATTGTGTTGTAAATGTATATTTTTGTTGTCATTTGGTCACTAAGTCGTGTCCAACTCTTTGCAATGCCACGGACTACAGCACACTTCCCTGTCCTTCACTATTTCCCGGAGTTTGCGCAAACTCATACCCATCGGGTCAGTAAGGCCACCCAACCATCTTATTCTTTGTCACCCCCTTCTCCTCCTATCCTCAATCTTACCCAGCATCAGAGTATTTTCCAATGAATTGGTTCTTTGCATCAGGTGGTCAAAGTATTGGAACTTCAGCTTCAGCATCGGTCCTTCCAATGAATATTCAGTTAATTTTCTTTAGGATTGACTGGTTTGATCTCCTTGCAGTCCAAGGGACTCTCGAAAGTCTTCTCTAACACCGTAGTTCACCATCAATCCTTTGGCTCTCAGCCTTCTTTGTAGTCCAACTGTCTATTATGTATTTAGTACTATATATTTATACTATTATGTATTTTATATATAAATCTCTATATAGTATGTATGTATAGTATTATGTGAGTGAGTGAGTGAAAGTCACTCAATTGGGTCTGACTCTTTGCGACTCCCTGACAATAAGTAGCCTGCCAGGCTCCTCTGTCCATGGAATTCTCCAGGCAAAAATACTGGAGTGGGTTAACATTCCCTTCTCCAGGGGATCTTCCTGACCCAGGGATCAAACCCAGGTCTCCTGCATTGCAAGTAGACTCTTTACCATCTGAGCCACCAGGGTCGCCTCTCTTAATATTATATAAATGAAAAGATTATATGATGTTTGTTATATATATAATTTTTCATACATATAATTAATTTTATTGGTAGTAAACATCATATAAATGTGAATTATTAAATTTAATACTGTTTTAATTTTTAAGTAGTAAATATCTACATTATATATATATATAACTTACATTAACAAAACATTGGGGGTGGGTTACTAATTTTTAGGAATGGGAAGGGGTCCTGAAATCTAAATGTTTGAGAACCACTGTTCTAATCTGTTCTCTGATGTCTTAATTTCCCAGTTGGGTTGGTAAGTACTTGAAGGCAAAGGTATAACTGGCTCAAGAACACTCTTTAGTTTTATTCTTTTTTCTCACAGTGGTTTGTGTCTTTTATCAGACTTATTACACTGTATGATAATATGCTTGTCTGTGTCAGTCTCACCACGTATAATTCCTTAAGACACACATTTTGCTTGGCTGATCTCTGCCTTTATTATCTCTTCTGGTGTCCTTTGCTTAACAAGTGTTTACTAAGTATATGAGAAAAGCTCATACATGGCATAGTGATGAGCTGGGAAATAAAAAGCAAAAGTATGTCCTAATAAACCTACCAAAATTTGTATGTCCTTGTGTCCTCCAAAATAGTCATTGTATAAGGCCCTATGTTTATTCTGATTAAGGCTACTTCCCCATATGTATTTTCATCTTGTGCTTTATAATTGCTTTCATTAGAGGCCTAAACTGAGGTATATCTTTCTGCTATTGATAAATCATTTTGAATGTAGTTCTGACTTTTTGAAATCATTAAAAGTTATTTGAAAACAAGATTGAAGAATAGATCAGATCAGATCAGTAGCTCAGTCGTGTCCGACTCTTTGCGACCCCATGAATCGCAGCACGCCAGGCCTCCCTGTCTATCACCAACTCCCGGAGGTCACCCAGACACACATTCATCGAGTCAGTGATGCCATCCAGCCATCTCATCCTCTGTCGTCCCCTTCTCCTCCTGCCCCCAGTCCCTCCCAGCATCAGAGTCTTCTCCAATGAGTCAACTCTTCGCATGAGGTGGCCAAAATACTGGAGTTTCAGCCCTAGCATCATTCCTTCCAAAGAAATCCCAGGGCTGATCTCCTTCAGAATGGACTGGTTGGATCTCCTTGCAGTCCAAGGGACTCTCAAGAGTCTTCTCCAACACCACACTTCAAAAGCATCAATTTTTCGGCACTCAGCCTTCTTCACAGTCCAACTCTCACATCCATACATGACCACAGGAAAGACCATAGCCTTGACTAGGCGAACCTTTGTTGGCAAAGTGATGTCTCTGCTTTTGAATATGCTATCTAGGTTGGTCATAAGTTTCCTTCCAAGGAGTAAGCGTCTTTTAATTTCATGGCTGCAGTCACCATCTGCAGTGAATTTGGAGCCCAGAAAAAGAAAGTCTGACACTGTTTCCACTGTTTCTCCATCTATTTCCCATGTAGTGATGCGATCAGATGCCATGATCTTCGTTTTCTGAATGTTGAGCTTTAAGCCAACCTTTTCACTCTCAACTTTCACTTTCATCAAGAGGCTTTTGAGTTCCTCTTCACTTTCTGCCATAACGGTGGTGTCATCTGCATATCTGAGGTTATTGAAGAATAAGGTGCCTATTAATGCCCTAGTTTCTTGTGTCACTTTATGTGATTCTAACAGCATTTCCAAAATGGTAGGTAAATATATTTTCCAATGTAATGCTCTTTTTATAATACTCTCCATGTATTTATTGAGCTTCCACTATGTGCTTTACTATTATGGTTCTCTGTGGAGTGTACTTTGACAGTGTGCCAGGGAATAAGATACAGAATCTTTAGTCTCAGCCCAAAGTTTCCTTGGTGAGTCAGGAAAAAGCAGGTTTAATCACTCCCAGTTGGGGCTTACAACAAGCAAACAGAACTCTATTCTGGCACAGTAGAAGGAGGAAGTGAAAGGAAAATTGATTGTCAGTCCCTGACCCATACACCTGTCCCAACCACTCCTTTCACTCTCCTTTGAATGCATCTTGCTGTTTGAGCCTCTCTCTCCAGCTCCATTTGCACTTGACAATCTGCTTTGCATCTTTAACTTTGTCCATCAGCTTTCCAGATCTGAAGAAGATGAAATGAAATTAGCCAACTCATAATATTCAGGATGTGTGTAAATACAAGTATACACAATTTATTGCAAGGCAGATATTTAACTCTGTCCTCAATTTGTGGCTGGCTATTTTGAAACCATCAATTTTGAGTGGAATGACCACACCCTTAATCTGAATTTTCCCTAGAGCTAATTTTAGTAGGACTTTTTTTGTTCACGGGTTTGTTCAATCTTATTTCAAAGCCTGAGACTTCCTGGAGCATCTATAGGCTCTAATGTCACTTTAAAGCAAGGCTCTAAGGTCACTTTAAAGCAAATGGTCAAAAACTTTTGTATCTTCCCATCTTTTAGAATAGTTTCTAAAGATTCTGATTCAGAACCTGTAGGACAAACTAACCAAGTGTCAAAGTATAATTTTCAAAACGTGACTCTCATACAAAGACTGTGCATACTAAGCTTGTACATGGGTCAAAGAATGATTTAAGTATTAATGACAGAACTAGCAGAATGACAAAGGTAGGTCAAAGCAGGAAACAGGAGAATGAAATATGTTCAGGGCAAGAAAGAATGCTGGAAAGCTGAAAGATCAGATACAAAATTGGTTAACGTCCTATTAGGCAATACAATCATAACTTTGGGGGTTATCTTTTCTACTAGAAAGAATTCACTTGCATCTCTACTGTACAAAACCCTTATTAGTGTATCAATCTTCTACAAGGAAAGGTCTAATTTTATATACTCTGAGCCTAATAAAAAAGTAAATATTAAGTCAATGTTACCTTTTCTAAAGCCATGCTGTTCCACATGAAAGTTGTCAGTTATATGTGGTCATTGAGCACTTGTAATGTAGCTGGTCTGCAAATTTACAAATGTAAAATACACACCAGAGTCTGAAGATTTACCCTATAAAAAAAAGAATAGAAATGGTCATATTTTTTGAAATATCAATTACATATTGAAGTGATAGTAGTTTGGATATACTGAGTTAAGCAATACACATTATTTAAGTTAAATCTACCTGTTTCTTCTTACTTTTTTCATTGTAACTATTAGAAGGTTTAAAATTATGTGTGTGACTTACATATCCACATTTTATTTTATCGTATAACATGGCTTTAGAGCATTACATGAACCAGAAGTGGACTTGTGGAGAATTCTCTAATACAGCTTGAAAAGACATGAAGAAATATCTTTGGTTTTGACTTTTCTCAGAATTAATTACAGGGATCTAGAGAAAGTCTGTGTTTTTCTGCCTCTGACCTGCACTGTGTGGCCAGGAGGTTAGGAGGAAGAATTTGAGTGGCTGGTGTCTGGTTCTGGACTTTAGATTTGCATACAGAGATGTGATTTGATTGATTAAACCTGAGTAGTCATATCAGAAAACTGAATCACAGTAATCAAACTTACAGGTTGCTAATTTCCAAAAACAAAGTGAAAGTGGCTCAGTCCTGTCCAACTCTTTGCGATCCCATGGACTATACAGTCCATGGAATTCTCTAGGCCAAAATACTGGAGTGGGTAGACATTCCCTTCTCCAGGGGTATTTCTCAGCCCAGGGATCAAACTCAAGTTTCTGGCATTGCAGGTGGATTCTTTACCAGCTGAGCTACCAGGAAAGCCCGATTTGCAAAAGGGGACACCAATTTCTACTAAAGGGAAGTTCAGTGACATAGTAATCAAGACTCTACATAGCTCTTTTCCTGCTGGTTATGCACCCTTAGCTGAGTTTCAGATGAACAGGCGGTTCACTGCACATAGAATCAGAACAAATTGCATGTTCTTGTTTTATTTTTTTTTTTTGCCAAAATATACTTGTATGATGAAGGTGCTTTAGTTTTCATACACTTTCAATGATTTCTTACAATTCCTATGCCCAGTGTTACACTGATGGATGGCAGGTCTAAAGTGATTTTCTATGGCTGCTAATTCACCCATCACTAATCTTATTAGGTTGCTAATTCCCAGAGGACATGACCAGTAGTAGACATAGTTTCCAAATGTTGAAAGAATGTTATTCAGTGAAATCATGGGGTTATCCTTAGTCTAAAAGAAGATGCCTCATGTTTCATTCATCATTGAACTTAATTTATCACATTTTTTGATTATCACATCTAAGACTGATGTCTTCATACATACTTCCATCTAGATGTAGTAGTATAGTGAACTTCAGAATAGAATACATACAGTCAGTTTTAGAGGGGATAAAAGGTGAGCTTATCAGCAAAAAGTGGTATAATAATTTATTTTTTCTAATTACTTTTCCTCTATGTCTGTTTAAAATTTTGTCATTTCACGATTTCTATTTAAAATCTCTAGTTTATCTTAAAAGTCAAAAGCGTGTCTTGTCAGTTGCTTTATTTCCATCTATATCTTTGAGTTCCCAGTTAGAAAGTGTCCTGTGCCGTGACATATGTTTAGATATTGTTACTGGAAGTAATCTAGAATTTTCGTGTGCTGCAATTAATTTCTTCATTACAGCATACAAAAATAAATAAATGCTTTCTTTCTTTGAAAACCGATCATCTAAATGTCCCTCACTGTTAAGCCTATTGAGGGTTATTTGTAGGCTTAAGAGGGTCTTCTTTCTTCCTTCATTATCCCTATTCTTGAGTGCCAGACCCCCCGCCTTGCACAACCCAGAGGGGAACCTGAGAGCTTTTAAAAAACAGCCCAATTTCTCGCCTTTGGAGAAGTGAAAAGAGTGCCCCGCCCCCATCTAGAAAAGAGGGATTTGATAAAGTTTCAATGTCTTCAAATCAAAGATTTAAGTCTCTAACCCCCCATCACTCAGGACCCCCCAAGGCTTACGAACCCCCTCCCATCCCGCTCTAACTGCTTTGGACTGGTCCCAGAATCCTGGTCCCAGTCCACAGTTCCTGTGGGTCTGTACGCAGAATTCACAGAGGACCTGTGTTACTTCCCTTGCGAAGAAACAGAATTATGGTGAAAATTTAGGTGGGAAACATTTCGTTTTTGGTCCCCAAAAAAGAGAAGCATGTACCCAACCATCCCTGAGAAAAAGAACTTTCAGGGGCAAAGGAGCGAACAGGTAATTTAGAAGAAAAACAGAAAGTGGTCTCCGACTGCCCAGGACTTCCCTAGGAGTTGGGGGAGTTCGGGACGTCTGGACGCGTAGTGTTTGTGATTGTGAACAAAATAAATGGACAGCACGAAGCCTGAGGCTTCTCGGATCCTTTCCTGACCAAATTCGGGTGATTTGGTGTAGGGTATTTTAATATTTTCCCCCTTTTGTGAAGTAGAACAAACACAACTTGGGCGCATCGCGGCGGCTCAGAGCCTGCCAGCCAGGCGGGCGACCGGAGCACCAATCAGCGCGCGCCTGCGCTCTATATATACGGCGGCCCGGCCCAAGCGCAGCTTCATCGGCGCTTTGCCACTTGTACCCGAGTTCTAGATCTTCACCATGTCGGAGACTGCTCCTGCTGCTCCCGCTGCCGCACCTCCTGCGGAGAAGACCCCAGTCAAGAAGAAGGCTGCCAAAAAGCCGGCTGGGGCGCGCCGAAAGGCCTCCGGGCCCCCGGTGTCCGAGCTCATCACCAAGGCTGTCGCCGCCTCCAAGGAGCGCAGCGGCGTGTCTCTGGCTGCGCTCAAGAAGGCACTGGCGGCCGCCGGCTACGATGTGGAGAAGAACAACAGTCGCATCAAGCTGGGTCTCAAGAGCTTGGTGAGCAAGGGCACCCTGGTGCAGACCAAGGGCACCGGGGCTTCTGGTTCTTTCAAGCTCAACAAGAAGGCAGCCACCGGGGAGGCCAAGCCCAAGGCGAAGAAAACGGGCGCGGCCAAGCCCAAGAAGGCTGCCGGGGCGGCTAAGAAGCCCAAGAAAGCCACGGGCGCGGCTACTCCAAAGAAAACTGCGAAGAAGACCCCGAAGAAAGCGAAGAAGCCGGCCGCAGCTGCTGTGACCAAGAAAGTGGCCAAGAGCCCCAAGAAAGCTAAGGCTGCCAAGCCCAAGAAGGCCGCCAAAAGCGCAGCGAAGGCGGTTAAGCCGAAGGCCGCTAAGCCCAAGGTTGCCAAGCCCAAGAAGGCTGCACCCAAAAAGAAGTAGGTTATTAAATCGTTTGCTCCTAAAACCCCAAAAGGCTCTTTTCAGAGCCACCACTGATCTCAAAAAAAGAGCTGTATACTACTCCTTACGTGTTCTGTATCCCTATCTTTTCTAGACTTTCAAGGGTAGGCTTACGCGGGAGTTGTTGCAGATGGCTGGCACTACCCAAGGAACAGCAGTGAAGAGCGGGGGAGAGCGGTAGCTGTGCGTTTGCAGAGTTTGAGCCCGTTCCTGTGGGTTGCCCCTTGCCTGGCGGTGTGTTCTGTCAGCCTCCTGGTCAGCAATTGCAAGCGCTTTCCGCAGGCTTGCGTACTTGGGATTTCCGCCAGCCCCGCCCCACTCCTGTGAAGAGCAAAAACAACCAGCACTAAACCCAGCCAGTTTCTTAGTCTTACGGGATATTCCGATTGGGCTAAAAACTCATTCAAAAGTCCCGCCTTGCTCGCCGGTTGGCTCGTTCTTCCAGCCTGTGATTTTTCACCCTGTTTTTAATTGGATGGTGATCTGTGGTCTCTTTATGTTTTGTTTTCTTTCTGTTGGGTTAGCCCTATTTGCTTGATAGAGAAATGTGTCATATTTCGGACATTTTCCACGTTTTCAAAAGTCAACTTGCTGTCGTGGGGGCGTTGGTATTCAACCCAGGCAAGAGAGTGGGTACTGACGCCTCACATTTTTAATTCCTGTTTACCCTTGCAGCAAAGGAATATTTGAAAAATGCTACAGCGGTGGCAGTGATTCCTCCACCAGAAGCAAAGCTGGACCAGGGGTCTTTCTTTCTGTCTTGCACTTTCTAACTTTATAAGCAAATGTGATGATTTGACAGCATCAAAAACAACTTTTAGTCGGCCATCTTGTCCTGGCCGGCCAGTCAAGGATCCTCCTTTTCGGGAACCTCAACATCTGAAAATCGTAGATGCTTTAAACGCCTTTTTGTGCAATCCGAATGTTTCTACGCTAAGTAGAAAAAAAAAAAATGTATACTGGTAAAGTTTTGAAACGTGTGTATATGGGATGGGGTGGTGTTTTTAATAAAGGGCTTTTTTTTTTCATTAACAGCGTTGGATGTGGATTCTTTCATTTTCATGGCATTTCTCCTGGGTAGAGAATTTCTCAAGACTGTTTACCGGGGCAGGGGCTTTCTGCAGACCTGCAACTCACTTTTTCAACCACAAGGACGAATCTGTGAGTTAACGTTAATTCCTGCATTAGTGGTAGGGGCCACGGAGTTCATTCTTAGTCCCTGTGTGGGAGATACCAAAAGATCTAGTGGATAAAAAGCGTAGAATGGTAACCAAAGTGCAAAGAAAAGCAGAGATGAGAGATGTATAGAAAAGGTTGTAATGTCTGTTTTACTGACACCTCCTGAGTTCCTGGTTCTTTGAGCTGCCTGAACTCCTGCCACAGGGGACCTTTCCACTTAGCTCAGGTTGGGTCAAGTTGCAATAGCAGAAGACCTAATAAAGACACTCCAAATCAAATCAGTTAGGGCTTATAGTAACAGCACCATGTTCTTTTATGTTCCCATTTTCTGTCAAATAATTTCATTTTCACATCCACTCTAAGAGGCAGGGGACGAACCAACCTAAGAAAAGTTGATTCTCTTATTTTTCTTTAAACCTCTTGTGAATGCCCTTTTGTGGTGTAAATTTATTGGGTTTATATAGTTGATCCTAACACTGAACGTTTCCTGCAACTGTATTTGCATAAATTAAAGATGTTCTTTACTTTCAAATAAAACATGTTCATCAAAAACAAATATAACTATTCTCTAGTAAGGCTGGAGGGAAAGTTCATTCACAGAGAGCTAAGTCACTGTAAAAATCTCTCATTTCACCTAGTCTTTAGATAATGTTCAACAATTTCCTCCATTTTATCCAAGTTCTTAAATTATGTTCCCTTCCCTCACTGTGAGGGAAGTTTACATAGTTGACTGACTGGGGCCTAATAACCCATTCATTTGAATCTAAAAATCAGCTAGTTTAACAAAAAGTCCCTTGTCACAATTTGGTTTATAAAACCTAAACTTTAACATTATTAATATTTTCAATATTCACTTATTATTATAAAATACTGAGAACAGCATTAATATACTTTAATTGGCCAAAATGGCTGATTAGCCAGAAATGGCAATGAATACTGCATAAACTGCTGAGTGATAAATAATGAAAATTCATGAAATCTTCATGTATGATAGAAATGTAACAGAAATTAAAGTCTCCTTGCAAAGCATTATTCTATTTTTTTCTGTACATACTCAATGCTTTCATGCTGAAAAAGTAAATATCTTATTACTTCCCCTAGGCAATGCTCTAGGTATCATATTTTCTATGCTTGAAGGAGATATAAAAGGTAACTTTGTGTTTCAAATCCATGCCAAAGAGAAACAGGCCCAGTACTAGATATGATTACATCATTAAAGAATTTCAGAAGGGAACAGGGATTCAGGGCACAGAGGTAACAGCAATAGTGTTTTAAGGTAGCTTTTTTTTTTTTCTCCTTTGGACGTGTCATAAGACAAGTGGAATCTTATTTCCCTAACCAGGAATCAAACCCATGCCACCCTGTAGAGAATACAGAGTCCCAACCACAAGACTGCCAGGGAAGTGTCAATATCTGGCATGTCTTGAGCACTAATTTACAAGGTGCCAAGCACTGTTGCCGAGCACTCTCCATTTGTTTTCAAACACATTCTTGTCATAGTTCTTTAAGGTAGGTGCCATTATTACTGAGGCTTGGTCACATTAAGGACATAACTATTTACTTTCTGATCAGTAAACCAGTATAATAACCCTCCATGAAGAGTGCTGTTCCTCTGAAAAATGGTAAAGGGCCACATATGTCTTAAAATTTTTTCTAGTAGCCACATTTTAAAAAAGTAAAACAAGTAAAATCATTTCAATAATATTTAACCCACTAAAATAAAAATATTATTTCAACAAATAATCTAAGGTAAAAATATTACGAGATTTTTAAATTCTATTTTTCATACTAACTCTTTGAAATGTGGCATGTATTTTACACTTCAGTTCATCTCAGTTTAGACTAGCCACAGTTTCATGTGCTTAATAGACACAAATGACTAGTGGTTACTGTTTTGAACAATATAGCTCTATAGTCAGAGAAGGCAATGGCACCCCACTCTAGTACTCTTGCATGGAAAATCCCATGGATGGAGGAGCATGGTAGGCTCCAGTCCATGGGGTCGCTAAGAGTCAGACAGGACTGAGTGACTTCACTTTCACTTTTCACTTTCATGCATTGGAGAAGGAAATGGCAACCCACTCCAGTGTTCTTGCCTGGAGAATCCCTGGGACTGGGGACCCTGGTGGGCTGCCGTCTATGGGGTCGCACAGAGTCAGACACGACTGAAGTGACACAGCAGCAGCAGCTCTATAGTGAATACTGAAAGGAAGACTCAAGAAAATATTTACCCTAGAGTAGAATTTAGACGTTTCCAAGGAAATAATTATGATGACCTGGTCCTGAAGTCTAAGACTAAAGATCATAAAGTACACTTGGTTATCCCTAGGAACTGATGTTTCCTGCCCACCGCACCTCATACCAGGCTTCTGACCACAGGAATCTGATAATAGATTTTAGCAACATTCAGGCCACTGCAGGCCCTCCCTGTTCATCTTGAGGCAGCCCAATCTCCAAGAGTTTCTGTTGAGGAGGAAACTAGGTCTGATCATCCATTTCTGGATAATCTATCTTATTGATCAAAAATATTTAGTTTGGGTTTAGCTTCCTAGCAACGATAACTTTCTCCTCTATTAAATAGAAACAGTGAGAGAACTTGCCCTTCAGTGTTCTAGCAAGTATTATATACAATAATTTAGGTCAATTGGATCCTGCAGTACTTGATCCATGGAAAACTATCAGTGTTAGTTATTAGACTGACTCTTCCAAGGAATCTATGGTTTTATTTTCTTCCTTGCATAGGGACCTCTCTAAAGGTGGTGATATTCAATACAGAGGGGATCAGTAACACCTGTAAAGTTGTCCCAGCGAATTTACCTGGACTGAAAGTGTTCCCATTGCTCAGAGTTGACTTTATGTCCTCTCAATGAAGTTTCTTCTCCTGGTATATCTTTTTGAAAATCGTACCATCATCCAAAGCATCATGCAAAGCAGTGCTCTATCCCAGATTACTGAGAGTCATCCGAGACCAGTGATTCTTAACAGGGTACTCTGCTGAGGTATGGTAGAACCGAGTAGTAGAAGGGCAGGGAAGGCCATATGTAATTTGGAAAAGCATAGCCAGTGCTGAGAGGCAGATTTACCCTTAATATATGAAACTCAAGTGTCAGACTCTGTACTTCCAAGGCCCTGGAAGGGGCCCCTGGGAGTATAGTCTGTACACGTGCTCTCATTTAAAAGAAATTCTTTTAAATGTTGGCATGTTTTAATTAAGCCTGGTTAAAACCTTTATTTCCACTCAATGTTCTCTTCTGTTACAATTAACCTTTGTCTGATTATGTTGGGATATTGATGAGAATATTTAGGACTTGAGAACATTTACTGAATCTAAATTTTGTTTGGGGTTAATGAAATATATAAAGTGATGTGTAGATTTGTTCATATATAGTTCACTTGTTGCTAGCCAGTCTGATCTAAGAATGTCTTCAGGGAATACTACTTATCACTGACAAAATGTGAAAAGTGAAACTGTTGTCATTCAGTCGTGTCTGACTGTCTGCAACCCCATGGACTTTAGCCCCCCAGGTTCTTCTGTCCTTGGAGATTCTCCAGGAAAGAATACTGGAGTGGGTTGCCATGCCCTTCTCCAGGGGCTATTTCTGACCCAAGGATAGAATTTGGGTCTCCTGGATTATAGGTAGATTCTTTACCATCTGAGCCACTGACAAACTCACCTAAATTATTGGTAAGAAATTGGACTAAATGTCATTTATCCGTATGCCCAGTAATGGGAGTGAGTACATAGTGGAGAATTGAGATGTGAAGTGTATAAAGTAGAAGCTAGTCTTTGAAGAATTCTTTCAATTTTTAAAACTCACATATGAAAATTTAACAGAGGATTTTCAAATTTGAAAACAAGCCTTAAAGCGTTACTTGACATTACTTGTAGTGCTTTAAAGCTGAAATTCTTCTCTAAGTTAGCAAGAGGATAAAACAAATTGTGATAAATGATCTTAAGTGAATACTGAATTCTCTTCCCACTGTTGACATAATATACAGAAAACATTACTTAACATTTTCCTTTAAAGATGGAACCAGAGTATAGTCAAAAATATAGGCAAATAAAACATTATAGTTTTGTATTCAAGTTAATACATGTGGCATTTTCCTGAGTTTTGTGCCAGATACGGTCCTTTTTTTAAAAAATGTAATGTTTTCTCATTTACTTGGTAACTTTGTAGTTATAGTCACTATGTTGTATTATCTGTAGGCCTCAGGTATCGGTCTATTCCATTGGATACATTATACCTCTGGACGCGAGTACTTAAATGAGACCTTAAAACTTAGTTATCAGTGACAGTTCTCTAGAGAATTCAATAGCTTTTATGAACAGTAAAATTTAATTCAACCTGTGCTTTCTACCTCTTCGTAGTTTCTAATGCCTCACTGACAGTGTTACAGTTTCTTTAGGTGAAAATGTGGGTGGCTCTAAAAAGAGCCTTTTTAAAGTACAGAGATAACAACTTTATGCCCTCTCCCCGCGGATGCGGCGGGCAAGTTGGATGTCCTTGGGCATGATGGTGACGCGCTTGGCGTGGATGGCACACAGGTTGGTGTCCTCGAACAGCCCCACCAGGTAGGCCTCGCAAGCCTCCTGCAGTGCCATCACGGCCGAGCTCTGGAAGCGCAAGTCGGTCTTGAAGTCCTGCGCGATCTCGCGCACCAGCCGCTGGAACGGCAGCTTGCGGATCAGCAGCTCCGTAGATTTCTGGTAGCGGCGGATCTCGCGCAGGGCAACGGTGCCAGGCCGGTAGCGGTGCGGCTTCTTCACGCCGCCGGTGGCCGGCGCGCTCTTGCGGGCCGCCTTAGTGGCCAGCTGCTTGCGCGGAGCCTTGCCGCCGGTGGACTTCCGAGCAGTCTGCTTAGTACGAGCCATAGCAAACGGATGATTAGAAACCAAAGGTCTACTACAACCGCAGGTAGTTGCCTTTAAATATAGTTGGAAGCATTCTGATTGGTCTCGGAATTTTTCAAAAGTACCGCGCGATAAAACTATTGGCTAAGAAGTGACCGTGAGAGACCGGTTAATTACGAGAGAATCTGATTGGATGAATTACTTCTACACCCATTTTGTATGCCTTTTTTTTTTTTTTTTAAATCTAGGCGATCCGAAGGAATTTTCCTAAATTGTTTCATCTTATTGCCAACTTCAACGTACATAACGAGCCATTTAGGCACCATGTTAACTTTTGATTCAGTATACAAGTGGGACCTGATATTCTTAATTCTTGACACGTTCTCAAGGTTGTCAGTATTTCTGCTCCAATCCTAAATTGAGTACAATTGTTCTTTCTCCCCCACAGTTGGGTTAGCTTTAAGTAAATCTCGAACTATCAGGACTACCACTTTCTAACTTTGGTCATCAGATCTCCCCTAATTCGGAGTTTATCTTCTGTAAAACTACATGCCAGGGCCCCTGGGTGATTTCAAAAATCACATGCATGCAAAGGTGGAATTGATGACATATATACACTGGAACCTGATAAAACTTTCATCGTAAAAAAGAATTGTTTTAAGATTTTGAAAGCAAAGGCAAGAAAAAACTAATCTTGGCAAGAGTCATTTCTTTGCTTTTTGTTACCCTCAAGACTAAGTACTGTTGTAGTTTCCCTTTCTCTTTATAAAGGTCCTTGTGGATTACAAAGGTTTCGCCAGCTATGCACTAAAATAATGCTTGTGAGAACATTGCCAGAGTCTTTGTTTTACTATCACCTGTCTTTTTACAAACAATTAACCACCTACACAGCATAACCTGGCTACCAGCTTTTTTAATGAAAATGTGGATGGCTCTGAAAAGAGCCTTTAGGCAGTTTATTAAAAAGTTGTGTTTTTTTTTTTTTTTTTGTCTAGGCTTTACTTCCCCTTCGCCTTGTGGTGACTCTCGGTCTTTTGGGGCAGCAGCACCGCCTGGATGTTGGGCAGGACGCCGCCCCGAGCGATGGTGACTTTGCCCAGCAGCTTGTTCAGCTCCTCGTCGTTGCGGATGGACAACTGCAGGTGACGCGGGATGATGCGGGTCTTCTTGTTGTCCCGGGCCGCGTTGCCCGCCAGCTCCAGGATCTCTGCCGTCAGGTACTCCAGTACCGCCGCCAAGTACACCGGAGCGCCGGCTCCAACCCGCTCGGTATAGTTGCCCTTGCGGAGTAGGCGGTGCACTCGCCCTACTGGAAATTGTAAACCAGCCCGGGAAGACCGAGTTTTGGTTTTAGCTCGAGTTTTGCCTCCTTGTTTACCACGTCCAGACATAGTTACCTTGTAAAATTCAATAGCAAAATTTGTGAGCAGGAAAAAAAAACAAAACAAAACGCTGCATAACCAAGGGGGAAAAAAAGAAATTTTTTTAATAGACAGTAGAGGGATGCGCCAGTTAGGTCTCCTATTGGTCAAAAATACGATGCTTTTCTATCCAATTAAAAAGAGAAAATGTGTATCCCTTATTTGCATAAACCCCTCCCTCCAGACCTTAGTGAAATTATACAGATCTTACCCAATCAAAAGTGAGAATGCTCGATTCCTCATTTACATTGAAGCACTATAAATACATCGTTTTAAAACTCACACTATTTATTTTTGTTGTGGATGCTACCTCCCCTAACCTTTCTACGGCAAAACGATGCCTGAGCCGTCTAAATCTGCTCCGGCTTCTAAAAAAGGCTCTAAGAAAGCCATCACTAAGGCACAGAAGAAAGATGGCAAAAAACGCAAGCGCAGTCGTAAAGAGAGCTACTCTATTTATGTGTACAAGGTTCTGAAGCAGGTCCATCCAGATACTGGTATCTCATCTAAGGCCATGGGTATCATGAACTCCTTCGTGAACGACATTTTCGAGCGCATCGCGGGCGAGGCGTCACGCCTGGCGCATTACAACAAGCGCTCGACCATTACATCCAGGGAGATCCAGACGGCCGTGCGCCTGCTGCTGCCCGGGGAGCTGGCCAAGCATGCTGTCTCTGAGGGTACCAAGGCTGTCACTAAATACACCAGCTCCAAATGAGTGCCTGCATAGGCACTTAATCCAAAGGCTCTTTTCAGAGCCACCCACTTTATCCAAGAAGGACTGTAACGGCCCTTTTCTCGCGGGGTAAATACAATTCTGACCTATTGGTTGGATTTAAGTATCTACTCTAGTGGGGTTAATAGTTGGAGTAATTTTGGAGCCAGAACCTCTAGCTACTTGAAAGGTCTCTTGGCATTAAAGAGACATTCCCCAAAAGACACATCTTCCAGTTTCCCATGGACTAAATATCCAGATGCTTGGAAATGCTCACTCTTCTCCACGAGTCCTCTTAAAATTTTTGATGATTAGACTTTTCCTCCCGGATAAGGAGGTGGTTGGGGAATTTCAGAGTCCCGATCCTCAGGTAATCGTTATGCAGGTTGCCTTTTCAGGGTGGGTTGCAGGGAAGGCAAGTCAGTGGGGTTTTCTCCCTGTTCTTGGGGAAACTAAGCAAAATCACCTGTCGTTCCTTTAGTAAACCACGGACACTTTTATAAGGTATTAACTCAAACTCTACACATGGTTCCCCACTCCAGTACTTTTGCCTGGAAAATCCCATGGACAGAGGAGCCTGGTGGGCTGCAGTCTATGGGGTCGCTGGAGTCGGACACGACTGAAGCGACTTAGCAGCAGCAGCTGCACATGGTTGAAATGAGATTTTCTAATTTCTCATTATAATTATAGTGATGGAAACAGCCAATGTAAAGCCGTTTCCATTTTTCTTGCATTCCTGATAGCTGGGTTCCAGTTTCCTGGGTCATTTACCTTCCTGGGGTGGCACTAGAAGGGGTTGAAAGTGTGGCACTCCCAATTCGAGGAGGGGAAAATGGTTTGAATTTCCTACCCTCCCCATCTGGTGTCACCTCATTTGCAGACTAGGAGGGCCTCAGGTGGAGAGGAAGATGTGCTAATTTTTCCTGGGAAAATTTTTAGAAGAACATACTACTCCAAAAATAATCCCTATAGGAAGGGCCTTGCTTGTGGAAAAGTAGTCAGTGGGGCTGGATGAGGGGAAGAGCCACGAAAAGTCAGCGGTTGACTGCATATTAAAAAGGTGGGGGAAAGTCTTTTCCTTTGGTTTATGAGCACCATATTTAGGTGACATACATCAGTGTGTTTGGATAAGGAAATAAAAACTCGAAGTAGAATTTCTCAAAAAGACCACTTTTAAACTTTGAAGTTAAATGAACTTTTCCCAGATCCCACACAAATTAGGTGACTGCTATATGAGAAGACTTCCCTGTCTCAGCATACACAAAACATAGTTGTGAAACAGAAGCTTGTCTTAGATGTTAAAATTCTTGGTTTTTAGATTGTAACCCCCTCCCCTCATCTCTGGGGGAAAAGAAAAAAAGATTGAACTCAAGCTGCAGTTTAAGATTTGCTCTCTGGAGGGATGAGATCTTGGTAGCAATATAATCTCAGCCTCTTCAAAATTATCTCCTGGGGTAGAAGTTCTTATTATTTGCCTGCTTGCTTGCTTCTATCTTCTTCTCCTTGCCCCCTCCTTTCTTCCTAATAGTTGATATTTTACAGAACTATATACAGTCAGCAAAAACAAGACCAGGAGCTGACCGTGGCTCAGATCATGAAGTCCTTATTGCCAAATTCAGACTTAAATTGAAGAAAGTAGGGAAAACTACTAGACCATTCAGGTATGACCTAAATCAAGTCCTTTATGATTATGCAGTGGAAGTGAGAAATAGATTTAAGGGACTAGATCTGATAGAGTGCCTGATGAACTATGGATGGAGGTTCATGACAGTGTACAGGAGACAGGGAGCAAGACCAGACCCAAGAAATGCAAAAAAGGAAAATGTCTGTCTGAGGAGGGCTTACAAATAGCTGTGAAAAGAAGAGATCCAAAAAGCAAAGGAGAAAAAGAAAGATATACCCATTTGAATGCAGAGTTACAAAGAATAGCAAGATGAGATAAGAAAGCCTTCCTCAGCGATCAATGCAAAGAAAGAGAGGAAAATAATAGAATGGGAAAGACTAGAGAGCTCTTCAAAATAATTAGAGATACTAAGGCAACATTTCATGCAAAGATGGGCTCAATAAAGGACAGAAATGGTATGGACCTAACAGAAGCAGAAGATATTAAGAAGAGGTGGCAAGAATACACAGAACTGTACAAAAAAGAGCTTCATGACCCAGATAATCACGATGGTGTGATCACTGACCTAGAGCCAGACATCCTGGAATGTGAAGTCAAGTGGGCCTTACTTAGGAAGCGTCACTACGAACAATGCTAGTGGAGGTGATGGAATTTCAGATGAGCTATTTCAAATCCTGAAAGATGATGCTGTGAAAGTGCTGCACTCAGTATGGCAGCAAATTTGGAAAACTCAGCAGTGGCCACAGGACCAGAAAAGGTCAGTTTTCATTCCAGTCCCAAAGAAGGGCAATGCCAAAGAATGCTCAAACTACTGCATAATTGCACTCATCTCACACACTAGCAAAGTAATGCTCAACATTCTCCAAGCTAGGCTTCAGCAATACGTGAACTGTGAATTTTCAGATATTCAAGCTGGATTCAGAAAAGGCAGAGAACCAGATATCAAATTGACAACATCTGCTTGATCATCAAAAAAGCAAGAGAGTTCCAGAAAAACATCTACTTCTGCTTTATTGACTATGCCAAAGCCTTTGACTGTGTGGATCACAATAAACCATGGAAAATTCTGAGAGAGATGGGAATACCAGAACACCTTACCTGCCTCTTGAGAAACCTGTATGCAGTTCAAGAAGCAACAGTTAGAATTGGACATGGAACAACAGATTGGTTCCCAATAGGAAAAGGAGTACGTCAAGGCTGTATATTGTCACCCTGCTTATTTAACTTATGTGCAGAGTACATCATGAGAAACACTGGGCTGGATGAAGCACAAGCTGGAATCAAGATTGCCAGGAGAAATATCAATAACCTCAGATATGCAGATGACACTACCCTTATGGCAGAAAGTGAAGAAAAACTAAAGGGCATCTTGATGAATGTGAAAGAGGAGAGTGAAAAAGTAGGCTTAAAATTCAACATTCAGAAAACTAGGATCATGGCATCCATTCCCATCCCTTCATGGCAAATAGATGGGAAACAGTGGAAACAGTGGCTGACCTTATTTGGGGGGCGCTCCAAAATCACTGCAGATGGTGACTGCAGCCATGAAATTAAAAGATGCTTACTCCTTGGAAGGAAAGTTATGACCAACCTAGACAGCATATTCAAAAGCAGAGACATTACTTTGCCAACAAAGGTCTGTTTAGTCAAGGCTATGGTTTTTCCAGTAGTCATGTATGGATGTGAGAGTTGGACTATAAAGAAAGCTGAGCGCAGAAGAATTGATGCTTTTGAACTGTGGCGTTGGAGAAGTCTCTCGAGAGTCCCTTGGACTGCAAGGAGATCCAACCAGTCCATCCTAAAGGAGATCGGTCCTGGGTGTTCACTGGAAGGACTGATGTTGAAGCTGAAACTCGAATACATTGGCTACCTATTGCGCAGAGCTGACTCATTTGAAAAGATCCTGATGCTGGGAAATATTGAGGGCAGGAGCAGAAGGGGATGAGAGAGGATGAGATGGTTGGATGACATCACCGACTCAATGGACATGAATTTGTGTAAACTCTGGGAGTTAGTGATGGACAGGGAGGCCTGGCGTGCTTTTGTCCATTGGGTCACAAAGAGTCAGACACAACTGAGCAACTGAACTGAACTGATACCCTTAAATGCAATCCCAAACCAAAACCTGGGCCTCATAATCTCAAAGGTAGGCCCTTCTGACATCTGTAGAAATAAATACATGGCTGATCTTTACCAAGCAAAAAAAAAAAAAAAAGTTATATGACTGGACTTCAGGCTAGCCTTCAAAACTATAGTAGAGGAATGATGAGAAGCCAAAAGTAAAATTCATACATCTGCCCAGTTAATTCTGATGAGCTACCAACTTTACTCATTAAAGTGTGACAGGGAAGAGGCAAAGTCTTCCACCATGTTGGAACTGTGACTTTAACATTTGTTTTTGTGGCTTTTGTTATCATAATCACTGCTGCTAAGTCGCTTCAGTCGTGTCCGACTCTGTGCGACCCCAAAGACGGAAGCTCACCAGGCTCCCCTGTCCCTGGGATTCTCCAGGCAAGAACAATGGAGTGGGTTGCCATTTCCTTCTCCAATGCATGAAAGCGAAAAGTGAAAGTGAAGCCGTTCAGTCATGTCAGACTCTTAGCGACCCCATGGACTGGAGCCTACCAGGCTCCTCCGTCCATGGGATTCTCCAGGCAAAAGTACTGGGGTGGGGTGCCATTGCCTTCCCCACTCATAATCACTAAGCATGCTGTCTATAGCTGTAAGTAGACCTGTTTGAGGAAAGTAGTTATCACCCTATGCAACTACAGTATAATTTAAACTAGGACTGTAGACATGGCCAATTGTTAATTAAAATTCTTTTCTGAGTCTCACTCTTTCTATTTGGCCCAGCAAACATTTGTTTACAAAACATTTGTTTTTCATTTTACGGTGAATTGCCTATGGACTGCCTTTTGAAGTCCCAAGGCCCTAATCCCTAATCTGAGATGGCAAAACAAGCCTCAACTGTGTAACTTGTCCTTGGGTCTAATTTTTATTTCATCCAACCCCCAAATGAAACTAAATTTGACTTTTCCCTGTAAATCAGTCTCATACCAGTTTAATTCTTAGATCAACTTGAAGAACCTAGAAAGGTAGAGGAAACTTTTTTCCTCCCCAAGACCACAAGGGCATACGATGTCATCATCTAGAACACAGGCACTTAACACTGCTCAGCAAATATATGTGAATAAATGCTGAACGTACATTTGTCTTAAGTTCTTTTCATCCTTCTGATTCACAGTGATTTTTCTTCTCCCTGGGCTCTTATAATATTTATTGTTTGAAACCTTCCATTTTAGATGCCGACTATGCTCTACTACTTAAATTTCAGGTATACAACCCCCTGCCTCCTCTCCCCCGTCCTTTTCAAAATAGTATGAAGTCTTTGAGGTAGCATCTGTCTTTTTACAATTCCCTATGGGTTTTGAAACATTTCAGACACTGGGCCAGTGTTACGGATGTGTATTGCTGTTGTCCATGATAAAGATAATAATAAAAAGGAAGTGAATATTGCTGAGAAAAAGTCATAGGAGTCAGAAGACTTGAGAGAAGGTAAAAAAGAAACTCTTCTTGGTTGCCTGGATCAAAATATAGTTCTCTGACAGAATTGGTTTAGGAGCAATTTTTTCCTAACCTGGTTCTTGTTCCTTGTACCATCTTGCTTAGGAGTTAGTAGACTTATAGGCTCGAGTCCTCAAAAATTCCTGAAATGATAGTCCACATCCATCTGGGTCCCATCTATTTCTATTTCATAGATCATTATAAGAAAAAAATGTCAAATTTCACTTGGCAACCTCTCAATTTTAGGTTCCTCGACATGAGAGCTTAAGACCAAAGACTCTGTACTAATATTAGTATAGTGTATTACAGTGTATACTATAATCTCATTTTGAGTATTTATATGCTATGGCGGTGGTTTGTTCTCTCGTTTCTTAGGAGTCCGGAAACTTATGTGCTGCAGTTTTTAGTACTCTAACAGCAAGAAGTCCAGTACGATATGCAAGATGATGAGGTTTTCTGAAGTAATTAGTGTCTTGCATGTGGGAGCCAAGTGAGAAAAAAACGGAAGGTGGAAAGGTTGGGAGTGGCACTGAGGAATGATGACCATTTTCCAGCCAGGAGTTGGAATCCTTGGTCCCATTCAACTCAGTGTTATTTAGCCAAGGCAAACAAACTGCGTCTCTGTTTCGCGTTCTCTAAAATGAGCACAGGTCTCTACATGCCTCCCAGGTGATCCTGGAAGGCCTCATAGGTAAGTTCAATGAAATGGAACTTTTTACTGTTCAGATAGTGTAAGTCTTGGTCTAAGATAAAAAATTATTATTTCCTCCTCTTCGTTTTCCCTGTAAAGAGTTAGAAGAGATAAACACTGAGCATACTAATACTTGCCTCTTAAATATTATCTTTACGAATTATTCTGCATTTATTCCTTTCTAAAAATTATGAGTCACAATTCCAATAGCTAAAAATTCAGAACAATGAAAATAGCCCCTCCTGTTTCTTTTAAGAACAGTCGGTTTGAGAAAACCAAATAACTCCATTATTACTAGTATTAAAATTCCGTCAGACTAGATGAGAAAGCTTTGTATGCAAATGAAGGATGCAGGTTGCGATTTCCCATAGGTTCAACATAGTAACCAATGGGAAGAGTGTACAACTAACGTCTACTTATTATAGACTTTTATTAGTACTTTTTTTCAGAAAGTGTTTGTCACTGGACAGAAGTCTTGTATGCAAATTAAGGATGCAGGTTCTGATCTCCCATTGGTTCCTTAATGTCAGCCAATGGGAGGATAGCACAAGCCTACCTTCAGTTAGTATAAATACTTCTTTCGCTTTGGTTTTACTTATTTTCTGCCTGGTTTTCCTTGTGAAATATTTTGCTTCGTGATCTAGCAGATATGTCAGGCCGTGGTAAACAAGGTGGCAAGGCTCGCGCTAAAGCCAAGACTCGGTCTTCGCGTGCTGGGCTCCAGTTTCCCGTGGGCCGCGTGCACCGCCTGCTTCGGAAGGGCAATTACTCCGAGCGTGTCGGGGCCGGCGCACCGGTGTACCTGGCAGCGGTGCTGGAGTACCTGACGGCCGAGATCCTGGAGCTGGCGGGCAACGCGGCACGGGACAACAAGAAGACTCGCATCATCCCGCGCCACTTGCAGCTGGCCATCCGCAACGACGAAGAGCTCAACAAGCTGCTGGGTCGTGTGACCATCGCTCAGGGTGGTGTGCTGCCCAACATCCAGGCTGTGCTGCTGCCCAAGAAGACTGAGAGCCACCACAAGGCCAAGGGCAAGTAAAGTGTTCACGTTCCCACGGCACTTCTACTTTCAGTTACCCAGGAAAAGTCGATATATACAAAGGCTCTTTTCAGAGCCACCCACTCTCTCCATTTACAGAGCTGTTATGCTTTTTAATCGTGCCCGTATGAAGATTGTAACATCAGACCAAAACTCACAAGTAGGAAGTGACTTTTCGTCACTACTCGAGGAAAACTTAACTCCAACCAAAATGTTTGCGAGGAATTTTTAGCAAAAAAATCACACGAGTTTAAATTGGCCGGTTAAACTGAGTTGAATCCGATTCTAGTCAAACAGTATATCCTTAATTCCAGTGGTGACGTATGACATGTTTCCCCCACTGGAGAGTGAGCGTTTACTAGTGAAAGGTGCTGAACTTTTAAACATTTTTTGTTAATGCAATGGAACACCCAAACACTCTGCATCTAGACTACACTTTATAAAAAAATGTTATGCTGAAACAATTGAGAGTAAGTTACCGATCATTGACCCTGTTTTTGAGAGTGTCAAAAACATCTTGATTGTCCACAAATGTTCGTGTTAACACCCGAGAAAATCTGAGTGTCATTTTAGATATAGCCCACCTACTCTTTCTAAGCACTTCCAAAATAATCTTTGGTGATTGTACTTATATATATATATGTATGTATAATCCATCGGCAGTGTCCGTGTTGCTTTGTAATTTCCTGTAATTTTAGAAGTGAAAGGGTAAATACGATGAAGTCAGGCCATTGGAGTTGGTATAGTAAAAGGGCAGGTTCGTTCACCAACTGGAAAGCAGCTCCTGATTCTTCCGGGCAGCCAGGCAGAGAAATGGACCAATCAGGGCAAGGCGCGGGTATTTTTGAATGTTCTCGGGTCCAATAGTTGTTCGCCTGGCTGTATAAAAAGAGGGCGGCTGCCTGCCTCTTGCTGTCGTTTGGAGAAGCAGGAGCCACCCGATCTTTGTTAGTTATGGCTCGTACTAAGCAAACTGCTCGCAAGTCCACCGGCGGCAAGGCTCCGCGCAAGCAGCTGGCCACTAAGGCGGCCCGCAAGAGCGCGCCGGCCACCGGCGGCGTGAAGAAGCCTCACCGCTACCGGCCGGGCACCGTGGCTCTGCGCGAGATCCGCCGCTACCAGAAGTCTACGGAGCTGCTGATCCGCAAGCTACCGTTCCAGCGACTGGTGCGCGAGATCGCGCAGGACTTCAAGACCGACTTGCGCTTCCAGAGCTCGGCCGTGATGGCACTGCAGGAGGCTTGCGAGGCCTACCTGGTGGGGCTGTTCGAGGACACCAACCTGTGTGCCATCCACGCCAAGCGCGTCACCATCATGCCCAAAGACATCCAGCTTGCCCGTCGCATCCGCGGTGAGAGGGCGTAAAATTTGTTTTCCATTTGAGTGCCAACTTTAAACCCAAAGGCTCTTTTCAGAGCCACCCACAAGGTCAAATAAGGGTTGTACCACAAAGGATTAGGATTATTAGCTCCTACTCCCAACAAAGCTGGAGCAGAGCGAAACTCCACCCCATCGTCCTTTCCCTACTCCCGCAGCCAAGTAAACCTTGGAGTTGTGTGTGAGATGAGGATCTAACCGTAATTGCCTTCCAGGCCTAGTTTTATGTAGTTTTGTTTATGAATTTGAGAAGGGATTAGCAAATCCCCCATGTAATGCTCAGTTTAGCAGCTTGGCTTCTGTAACCCGACTTGTTTGTGCGTTAACCAACTGCCAGAGATGGCGCTGAAAGAAGATAGTTAAAGCTGTAGACCTGACTGAGACCATGACACATGACGCGTTCTCTTCCTTGCCTAGCTCCCCTTAAGAAACACCTCATTTGTAGGAAAGCTCTGCGCCGTCCCCCCGCCCCCAACCCCGTCCCTGCCACAGCTTGTATAGAAGATGGGCAAACTTTGAGTCCTGAGTTGGGTGCTCTGCATTTGGATATGATTCCGCTGGGCCTTCACTTCTGTTCACTACTGTGAAATAAACAGTCTTTTCTGATCCTCTGGGGTTTCCCTGTTAGCTTAGTTGGTAAAGAATCCGCCTGCAATGCAGGCGACACCGGTTTGATTCCTGGGTCCGGAAGGTCCCTGGAGCAGGTGTAGGGAACCCACTCCAGTATTCTTGGGCTTCCCTGGTGGTTCAGCTGGTAAAGAATCCACCTGCAATGCGGGTAGACCTGGGTTGGAAAGATTCTCCTGGAAAAGGGAACAACGACTTATTCCAATATTCTGGCTTGGAGAATTCTGGCCCTGGTCCTACACAGTCCTTGGGGCCGCAAATAATCGGACATGACTGGGTGACTTTCACTTTTCTTGGGCTTTCCTTGTGGCTCAGCTGGTAATGAATCTGCCTGCAATGCGGGAGACCTGGGTTCGATCCCTGGGCTGGGAAGAAACCCTAGAGAAGGGAAAGGCTACTCCAGTATTCTGGCTTAGAGAATTGCATGGACTGTATAGTCTGTGGGGTCGCAGAGTTGGACACGACTGAGCGACTTACACTTTATGATTTTCCGAGTGCGTGTTGCCTGTCTTCCTGTGAGCCAAATATCTGCTGTAACACTGCTGTAGCATTTTGGTGCATTGGCCGGGAAACCGACAGCCGCGCTGGCCCCTTGTGCCACCGTTGTCGAGAACTGACGGAAGCTCGGCTATCTCGGGCCCCCGCGACGGGAAGGATGGCAGGCCACCAGTGATGTCACTGCACCCTGACCCTCTTCGGGCCGGTAGTAGCAGGCCGCTGCCGCGTTCGAGCAGACTCCTGGGGAGGATTCAGAAAAATTTGCCAGGACCAGGGCCAGATGTCTGATGGGGTGAGTGTCCCCGGAGACCCAGGACTGAGTTCAGGCCCACCTTGAAAGCGGAAGGGGAGACTGATCGCCTCCTGCAGCATGGAGTGCTGCCCAGGATAGGGAAGTCTCCGTATCAGGTGTCTGCTGTGCTAGCACTGTATGTCTGTCTGTGTGAGTGACCGTTCTCCACGGCAATAGCTACGGAGGCTGAGTGGGTCCTAACCTGCGGTTTCTAACCTCACATCTGAGCCGTGTGAGGTCACTAACCTCACACGGCTCAGGGTAGCATCAGGTCCTATGGGACATTGTCCTTCAGTACTGGCCTGTGAGGGGTTTATTATACTGACAAGAGGAGGAAGATAAACAGGGGTTTATATAGTGACCTGCTATAGCTAAGAGGCACCCAGTGTCCCCATAAAGGGAGCCACCAGCTTGGCAAAAGCATTTTTGTTTGTTGTGGGACACCATTCCAGGGTGGGAACTCACATAATGGGTAGTTCCAATTCAAACTAGAGTGTATGGTTAAAAATGGTAAGGAAGGATTCTCTGGGGATTGTGGTGTAATATTGAGTTTTGGAAAATTGCGCACTTTGTGCACCCTAGAGTGGCCCTCCCTTGGGGTCGGATGGCCCTCAGAGGGCACCTTAAATGTGCCCACTGACCGAGCAGTGTATAGAGTCATAACTGGAGACCCTGGCCAGCCAGACCAGTTCCCATATATTGACCAATGTTTGGTTGAAAATTGCTCAGTTGAGGCCTCCGTGGGTTTGGTTCTGTGCCACAAGTAAGGGAAAGTGTAAGGTTCCTAGTAGCCCAACCAGAAGAAAGGCCCCGTGCCAGAAGAAAGAGCCACCTATTTTCCAAGGAGAGGCTGAGGACTCAACACCAATAGTGCCACCACCCTATGTGCCAACGGCTCCCCCTCAAGTGGCCGAAGGTCCACATTTGCCAGATATCCCGCCACTGTCTGTTTCACCTCCTTCTGATGATCCTGAGGTTATCATGTCCCCGTGACCAGGCACTCCAGAACTGATGAGTAAGCACCTCCGATCAGCTCAGGGACCAGCTACCCCAGTGCTACAAATACACTTAGGAGAGACTGGGGGACCCCAGCGCCTTGCTGCTGATGGAACCCTTAAAGAGGGGGGACCTGTCTTCTACTACCAGCCTTTTTGCATGACCGATCTTCCCAACTGGAAGATTTTCACCCCTTCATACTCTGAAAAGCCTCAAGTGCTGATCGATCTCCTAAAGTCCATTTTTCAGACCCACCGACCCACTTGGGCAGACTGCCAGCAGCTGCTCCTCACCTTGTTCAATACGGAGGAGTGCCAACATATCATAACAGAGGCTAGAAGATGGTTCCAGGCCAATGTCCCAGGGGGCCAAGTGGACGAAGAAACCTTCCCAGAAGATGAGCTCCACTGGGACACTGAAGGAGGAAGAAATAATCTAGAGAGGTATCAACTGGCCATCCTACAGGAAGTAAAATCAGGGGCTAAAAAGCCCACCAACATGGCTAAAGCCACAGAGGTAATACAAAAGCCAAATGAAAGCCCAGCAGACTTCTATGAGAGACTATGTGAGGCCTTCTGGGTCTTCACTCCTTTTGACCCTGAGGCCCCAGAAAACCAACAGATGGTAAATCCCACTTTCATGGGACCGGCCCAATCAAACATCCAGAGAAAATTACAAAGCTTTGAAGGGTTCATGGACAAAAACGCCACAAAATTGCTGGAGATCGCCAATAAAGTCTTTGTTAACTGTGACCAAGCAGCCCATCCTGAAGCAGAAAAGAGGATGGAATGGAAAGCTGCATTCCTGGCAGCTGCTCTGTCAAAGCTTGCACTCCCAACAGGACCACCTCATAGGCCAAGGGGCCCAGATCTGAAGAAGAGAAGCCCTCTCAGCTGTGATCAATGGGCCGATTGTAAAGAAAAAGGACACTGGAAGAATGAATGTCCTGACTGCCCTAAAAAGAGAACCAATGTGGCAGCCCCACCGAGCTGATATCAACCTGAGCCACCCAGCACGAATCTGATCAGCCTAGCAGGAGCAGAATCCCATTAGAGAGGACCAAGGTCTCTTCAATTGGGCCCCTGAGAGTCCATGGTCAGAGTTCAAGAAGGGGGCCATCCAGTGGACTTTATGGTAGACACAGGTACTGAGCATTCGGTGGTCACTCAGCAGATAGCCCCCTTCTCAGGAAGAGAAGTCACTATCATCAGGGCTACAGGCACTCAGACCTGCAGGCCCTTCTGTGGTCCTTGGAGATGCTGATTAGGGGGCCATGAGGTGGTCCATGAATTCCTCTACCTGCCAGACTGCTCCATTCCTTTGATGGGAAGGGATGTCTTTGCAGAAATGGGAGCCCACGTTTCCATTTCTGCCACAGGTCAGCCTAGCTAAAGTTACCAGAGAGACCCTACTCCTTGATTATGGCTCTCACTGAAAAGGAAGAGGAATGGTGCCTGTACTCTTTCCTTCCAAAAGAGCAGACCATTCCTCCTGAATTAGAGACTGAGTACCCACTGGTCTGGGCCAAAAAGAATCCTCCGGGTCTGGTAAGACATCATGCCCCCATCCTGACTGATCTGAAACCAGGAACCTAGCCTGTAAAACTGCAACAGTACCCAATTCCTCAAGAGGCTCATCTAGGAATCCAGGTCCATTTAGACAGGCTGCTCCATCACTCCAGGGTGAAGGCAGCGCATCTACCAAACAAAGACCAACCATGTTGGGATGTGACCCCTCCAACAAAACAACCCACTGCGGGTCACCCTCAGGAGGAGAAAGGACAAGCACTGTGCTCTTGAGTCCTGCTAATCCACCAAGGATTGGAAGAGTCAGTCACTGGAAAAGATAATTATGCTGTTCCTGTCCCCTATATTAGTTCTTTCACTGTGATGCTCTGGCACTGTCACCTTCTGCTCCTCTCTGGCTGTGCACTCTTAGCTTTCATTTTCACCATAGGGTTAATGGCAATGGCTCCAGTCAATTGGCATTGGTATAAAAGGCTTTTACTGGCAGTGTTCTTCCTTTCTTTGGTTAGCTGCTTCATCACCATCAACTGCATTTAGACCTTAAATATGTGGTATATCCTAATACAAATTTTTACAACTCACCTGAGTGATGGAAAACTCTTTCACCCTTGGGTCCCAGTGGTGACCCAGATGGAGGTCTTAGCAAATTGAACTTAATGTCTGGCTTTTTACTAGAGAACATAAAATATGAAGAGCCGACAGTTGCACTCCTGGCCTACCCAGCCTCCGTGGAAGACATCATGAATCCTTCTCCTTCCCTAAGCGGATTTCCCCTCCATTTTGTGTAACAAGAAGACAGGGGTAGGAGGTGGGCCTCACCCTCATTGGAAACAAGGAGAGACTAGGAGAGCTTTCCACCCACGGGGCTGTAGTAAAGGGGAACTTATCTCTACGTTTTCAAAACAAATACTCGGAAGAAGTTGAAGAAGTAGGTTTTCTGAACCCAATAACAATAACACCTTATCCTTTGACCAAACAGATTTACAATGGAAACCCTTTGGTGATGAAGATTATGAGGTATATTATACACCTGACTGTAGGGGACATAATTTTACATAGAGAGGCTTAGCCAAAAATGCAACTAAATGGTACAATGAGACTTTCGTGCCTGTTAACAGTTCTGTACTAGGATCAGGAGAATGTATTGCTATTGGCCAAGACACAGGATCCTTACTATTACCAACAGGACCTTAGTCGATTCAATTGATTCACTGATTCAATTGATATTTCGAAACCTAGCATGTCAAAGCCCATCTCATACCCATAATAGCTCTGAGACCAAATATAATCCACTCTGTGCAGATGAATTTTTCTCCAGCAACAGACCAAAGGGCCATAGTGCACATGACAGTTGGGACCCATTCATAAAATCCCGAGACCTGTTTATACAGATTACTTATACTATGGCCTGGATCCAAGGGCCCACTACCCATGTCTTGCTACTAGGAACCGGGTTTAATTTTCTTGGTGGAAACTGGTTGTGGGGAATCCTTCCCTGCCAACGGAAAGGTATTTGCCATCCCAAGTTTATAGTTCTAAAATTCACAAGAAATGGCAGTCTCTGGAAACACTGTTAACCTAGGATCCTTTCTAGAGCAAGCATTATCACCTGCAAGCCCTCAGCCCAGGGTAAAACAGAATGACTGGGAAGGGTATGCCCATGATAACCCCATCCTGGAAAGACCTGGTGTTGGACCTTGTGTTTTGAGGATTTTTCTGGTTTGCAGGAATACCTTGCTAGAAAGATTAGTACTCAAGCTAACCACTCTCATACAAGAATCTTGGAAGTCTACAGTGGTAGACTCAGGTAGTACTACAAAACTGCGGGCGACTAGATATGATTACAGCACAAGAGGGATTGTGCCCCATGCTCAACGAGTCCTGTGGCTTTTATGTAAATATCTCAGCTAAGGAAGAAAGCCTGTGGGTCCTCAAAAGAAACATTAAGTTGATTGATGACCTAAAGGCTCAGGTAGGGAAAGGAATTTGGTTATCCAACTTGCTGTCCTCAACCTTCAGTTCACTCTGGACTTAGATACACCCCTTAATGGGTCCCAGTTCTGATGCTCCTTTTAGCCCTCTTGTTACGCTATGCTAGGCTAAGTCACTTCAGTCGTGTCCGACTCCCAGCGACCCCATAGACGGCAGCCCAGCAGGCTCCCCTGTCCCTGGGATTCTCCAGGCAAGAACACTGGAGTGGGTTGCCATTTCCTTCTCCAATGCATGAAAGTGAAAAGTGAAAGTGAAGTCGCTCAGTCATGTCCGACTCCCAGCGACCCCATGGACTGCAGCCCAACAGGCTTCTCCGTCCATGGGACTCTCCAAGCAAGAGCACTGGAGTAGGGTGCCATTGCCTTCTCCAAGCCCTCTTGTTAGGTCCTTGTATTCTCAATGCAATAACCCATTTTATTTCTTCTTGCTTAGAAACCATAAAGCTCCAAATGACTATGAGGACTTACCACTATACAACAATAGAGGATTCCAGCAGGGAACCTTGAGGAGAGTCTACACCCCTATTCCAACAGGAAGTAGCCAGAGCAGTTCACCCCTGTTCATCTCTGTTCACTCCTGTTCCCTTAGGGTTCCATGTTGAGCAGTTAAGGCAGATGATCCCTAAGTCCGCTAAAGCAGTTTGAGGATCAACAGGAGGGAATGAGAAGGAAAACTCAGCAAATCTTCCATGTAACACTCTGTTTAGCATTTTAATGCTTTTGTAACCTGGCTTGTTTATTGTATCAATCAACCACCAGAGATAGCACCAAAAGAAGACAGTTTAAACTGCAGACCTGACTGAGAACACAAGATACCTTACACATTCTCATCCTTGATTGGCACCCCTTAAGAAACAACTGAGTTTCATGGAAGTTCTGCCCCACCCCATAGCTTGTGTGTATAGAAGACAGGCAAACCCCGAGTCAGGAGCTCAGCCTTTGGAGGTGACTCCGCTGGGCCTTGTCTGCCTGTCTGTTAATTGCTCAGTCTTGTCCGACACTTTGCAACCCCATGGACTGTAGCCCACCAGGCTCTTAAGTCCACAGAATTTTCTAGGCAAGAATACTGGAGTGGGTTGCCATTTCCTTCAAAGGTAGATCTTCCCGGCCTAGGGACTGAACCTGGGCCTCCTGTACTGCAGGCAGATTCTTTACCATCTGAGCCACCAGGGAAGCCCCGCATCAGTGTAAAATAGTCTTTTCTGATACTCTGAGTGCATGTTGCTTTCTCTTCCCATGAGCCAAATATCTACTGTAACGCTGCTGTAACAAACCTACTTGTAAGTACTCCACGTAATTGCACTTTTCCCTGCCCCATTGCTTTTGTCTCTTCTAGGAATTACTTGCTGTAGTTGTTCAGGATTTTAACCACTTGACCCAAGGATTTTAAACGTGTCCATTACTGTCTTAGTATCTGATAGAGTGTGGACAATGGCTGTTCTTTCTCCTCCCCAGCCAAGGAACATGGATTTGGCTTTAAGTCTTTAATTTACTTGAGCCCCTCAAGAAAACAACTGCAGTATCTAGGAAAAAAAGGTTAGTGCCATTTTAGAATTCATAACCTTCTTCATCGTTTTAGGATATACACTGCAAGTCAGCAGCATTTCGATGCTAGTTTACCTGAGTTCAAATGCTAGCTTTACTACTTTTTCATTTGGTATTACTTGCACAGATTCTGCTCATTTTAAAAGTTAAAATTCAGCAGACATTTAAAAATTAAACAGGAAAATCAAATTTGTGGAAGAAAATTTACTGAACACTTTGCCGACATTTTAATATCATTGCATGGAAGGAAAGTTATGACCAACCTACATAGCATATTGAAAAGCAGAGATATTACTTTGCCAACAAAGCTCCATCTAGCTAAGCCTATGGTTTTTCCAGTGCTCATGTATGGATGAGAGTTGGACTGTGAAGAAAGCTGAGCGCTGAAGAATTGATGCTTTTGAACTGTGGTGTTGGAGAAGACTCTTGAGAGTCCCTTGGACTGCAAGGAGATCCAACCAGTCCATCCTAAAGGAGATCAGTCCTGGGTGTTCATTGGAGGGACTGATGCTGAAGCTGAAACTCCAATACTTTGGCCACTTCATGCGAAGAGTTGACTCATTGGAAAAGACCCTGATGCTGGGAGGGATTGGGGGCAGGAGGAGAAGGGGACGGCAGAGGATGAGATGGCTGGATGGCATCATTGACTCTATAGACATGAGTTTGAGTGAACTCTGGGAGTTGGTGATGGACAAGGAGGCCTGGCATGCTGTGATTCATGGGGTCGCAAAGCGTTGGACACGACTGAGCGACTGAACTGAACTGAACTGAAGCATCTTTTATATTAGGGGAGTGACTTAGGTGGGCCTGGGGACAAATGAGGATGTTTAATGTATAGATTGTATCTTTTGAATGACTGTTGCAAGGTCTTCAATCAAAAAGAGTTTTTCTTTCCCAGGTGCACAGAGTGATGTTACACCACAAGCTGAAGTTTACAGCTGATGCTGTTGGAGTCTAAAATTTGGGTTTGTTATAAAGACTATCAAAGAAGAGGAGGAGTAAGTCAAGGTCAGGGTGAATTTTTCAGACTTCAAATTTAATGGTAGCCTTTTCAGTTGTCCTAGTAGATGTGAGTCACTGCTCAATGAGTATTTTCAGGGATTTAACGCAACAGTGGGAAGCTGGTATGGAGATCTGAAAGGCACCCCAGGCTTGGCTGCAGGAAAGCTAGAAGCCTGAGACTGTCCATGTACCTTAGTAGAGGGCACAAAGGAAAATATTTGGACCATCACGTTTAGCATGTCACATATGCCAAAACAGAATGAGTTGATGTCTTGTACTTTGTTAGATGCCATCAGTTAGTTCAGTTCAGTCACTCAGTCATGTCCAACTCTTTGCAACCCCATGGACTGCAGGAGGCCCGGCTTCCCTGTCCATAACCAACTCCTGGAGCTTTCGTGCTTTTTTTTTAAAAAAAAAGTCCTCACTAATATATACATATGGTTGTGGCTGATACTGTGTTGGAAGGAAAAATGAGACTTCAGAGTAATATTTCAAGTCTCAGTTCAGTTCAGTAACTCAGTTGTGTCTGACTCTTTGCAACCCCATAGACTGCAGCATGCCAGGCTTCCCTGTCCATCATCAATTCCCGGAGCCTACTCAAACTCATCTCCACCATCGCGTCAGCGATGCCATCCAACCATCTAACCCTCTGTTGTCCGCTTCTCCTCCTGCCTTCAATCTTTCCCAGCATCAGGGTCTTTTCCAATGAGTCAGTTCTTCACATCAGGTGGCCAAGTCTAGACATGTTCTTTAAGAAATAATACCAATTGAAAATAATCACATTTATACACAACTTCTCTCAGCCTATCTCTGTTCTAACACTTTGTTTACAATGGCTAAATTAAATCCTTATTAGAGTTCCATCATTACTATCATTACCCAGTTTTACAGATGTAGAAAACAAAGGTAAGGTTATATGGTCACACAGCTCATAACCTGTAGGGAAAGTTAAATAATTTTCCCTCTACCCTTCTGAGTTCTTAGCTGAGAACCCCTGAAATAAAAGATTAACGAGAAAAACAAACAGAAGTAACATGTAGCCCTTATGTATACGTGGGAGTTATCTGGGGAAAAATGAGTAACTCCTGAAGGTAGCTTAAAATTCCAACTTAAATACCATCTTTATAGGGAAAATGAGTGAGAGGTGGTGCATAAGCCTAATAGGGGTGAGTAAATGATTTTTAGGAAAGATGAATGGACCCTTAAGAGAACAGATGGGGAGAAACAATACTGATAAAATAAGATTATGTTTCAAGCAGGATAATAAAGTTTCTAGACATAAAATTCTCTCTCTGCTCACTGGGGCCACTATCCCTCTTTAGTGTACATTGTGCACATTATAGCAGTACATTGACCAAATCTAAAGACCTGCTTGACTGAAAAGAGCAATTTTCTCCTGGTGCCAGCAAGGTACCTTCTTAGAAGATAACACTCCTTTCTCAATCCTGTAAGGAACTGCAATGCCCCACTACTCACCTTATACATGTGGGTCTGGACTATGTAGTCTGTCAATAGTAACTTTAAGATATAACTCTTCGTCTTAAGAATATACTATGTTTTGAACTCTAATAAGCAGAACAGTCCTCAGAGCTTTCTGAAAGACTGTCTCCCAAGTGATATTCCTCGGGTTGGCTCTAATAAAGTCCTATTTTCTTTCTCAGATTGACCGTTTTCATGGACAATAGTTTGTGACAAGGTTTGTGTGGGTATGGTAAAGTGTCCTTTTCTCTAATAAGTGTCACTCTTCCCTAGTTAGTGAAACTCTTTGGGGAGGGATTTATTGAGTTCTTTTTGTCTGTCTTTAGGTAGATAATGGGAGTTCAGAGAAATCCTCTATGCAGTTGCTGTTTTTCTGCTACAGCTCAAAATTATCAACATACTTATAGGAGAGAGAAAATAACTTTCCTTCTACCCTTCTAAATTCTTGGCTGAAAGAGTAGGCTAACATGAGAAAAAGAGTTTAATGACATGTACACCTCACACATGCATAAGAGATACCTAGAAAAACTGAGTAAAACTCTGCAAGTTTGTCCAAGACCCCACTTCAATTGTCTTCAACTAAAGACAAAAGAAGTAGGAGGAGCTAGTTATGAGAGGTTACCAGGAAAGCAAACAAGAGTAAGGTTATTACACAGAATTAAGTCCAGGGTCTTCTCATCGATGAGATTCTCTGGTGATCCAGTTATCCTATCTTCCTGGTACAGATAGAAAGACATTCATTAAAATTCCCTTTATAAATGTAAGTGTCCCTCACAAAAGAATAAATTCTCACACAAAAGAAGTAAATTCTACTCTATGTCTGGTATTAAAAAAAAAAAAAAAGCTCAAAAATAGCATATGAAAGGTGAGAGTCATTCTGCTACCACTCACAACTAACAGTCACCTTCTCTTGAATGAGAAAGTATAGTATTTGCTAAAAAATAAGTCCTTACTAAAATTCTCAGTCGAAAATATAAATTGACTCAGATTCAAAGATCAAAGGGAGCAAAACAATCCAGAGTAAAATTTAACATATGCATTATACTACGTTCTCTCCCTTTCACAGTCACTGGATCCAGAAAGGGGCGGAGCCAAGGGAGTGGTTTCAGAGCGTCTTTTCCCGCCTGCGCGTTCAGTTCTCAATGAGGTCCGACTATGGCTTATAATTACTCTTGACCAAGCAGTAATACTGCTGCTGTATCGCACTCGCTTGCAACAGTTCAGTTATCATGTCTGGACGTGGCAAAGGTGGCAAAGGCCTTGGGAAAGGAGGCGCTAAGCGCCACCGCAAGGTTCTGCGCGACAATATCCAGGGTATCACCAAGCCCGCCATCCGTCGCCTGGCTCGTCGTGGTGGTGTGAAGCGCATCTCCGGGCTTATCTACGAGGAGACCCGTGGGGTGCTGAAGGTGTTTCTGGAAAATGTGATCCGGGACGCCGTCACCTACACGGAGCACGCCAAACGCAAGACTGTCACCGCCATGGACGTGGTCTATGCGCTCAAACGCCAGGGCCGCACCCTCTATGGTTTTGGCGGCTAAATCTTCATCCAGTACGTTTATTTTAAAGGCCCTTTTCAGGGCCGCCCACTCCCTCTCGGAAAGGGCTGTGCTCTATTTGTACTTGGGTTAGAAATGTATTCTCTTTTAATGCTGAAGTAGTTTTTCTGTGCGAACTCTCTATCGTAACACTTTATCCAATCTTTGTTCATATGCGAAGAGTAACGGTGCATTCGGTCAATAGGGCAGTGAAGTTCTGTTTGGCTTAGTATGCGGCGGAAGTCCCGGTGACCTGTTTGAGAACATAAAGCCCCAGCGTCACCCGCTCTAGTGGGAGGGTTCCTGCCTACCCCTAAATCGTCTGTAAAAGAACTATTAACTACAGGCCAAAGTTTTCGTCGAAGAGGCAAAACGGTGTACATATGTGTGTGCTCAGTCGCGGCCGATTCAGCTTGCCAGGCTCCTCTGTCCTTTGAATTTTCCAGGCAAGAATACTGGAGTGGGTTGCCATTTCGTACTCCTGGGGATCTTCTCGACTCATGGATCGAACCCGTGTCTCTTGCGTCTCCGGCATTGGCAGGCGGATTCTTTCGCACTGCGCCACCTGGGAAGCCCAAACTATTTAATAAATATTTGTGCCCATTGCCAGAAACTGCTGGGGTGCTGCTGGTCGCTGACAAGCCATACGAATTAAATACATCGCCGGAAAGAGCCTGGGTGTTCTTGGTGTTTGCAGTGAGCGACGCCAGGATCTGCGCTCTGATCTCTGCAGCCCCACCACCTCCTCAAACCTCCGTACTTCTAGTTTGAGCCATACATCATACTGAGTACCGTGACCCCTCGTACACCCAGTGGTCTTGGTTTTTGAAGTGTCTTGGCATTGCTGATTTTCATCCTCAGGCTGGAGGCCTCTGGCTAAGCAGTTTGTAAATTTCCATTTACTGTATTAAGCGATTCTGTTCTGAACACTTAGGCCTCTAGCAGGGCCTTTGAGATTGTAGGCAGACGCTTCCTCCTCCCTCTTAAGTGGCTCCCTTGCACTTTCAGCTTCGTTCCAGTTCGTTTCTCTGTACTCTGCTGCAAATTATACTTTAAAATGAAGCTTTCAAAGATGACAATATGGTCACAGAAGTTTTTTTGACGTGTGTCATCAAATTGATAAACCAGCCGACTGACTGAATAATCAGCCTCCTTGATTTTTTGTTTGAGACACGTGTATTGATGACTGCGCTAGGAAACACTGCTGCCCCGTCATTCTGCTAACTAACACCTGTCTCTTGACCCTAGAGGAGATACTGACTAGGCAGTTGAGAAAGTGAGAATCTTAATTTCAGGTGAGACTTCTGGACTAGAGAAAAAAACTGGTGACTCATCAACATGTAAATGGTCAGACTGGATGAGAGCACTAAGAACTTAAATATGTTTTATAGCAGCACGTTGTTTGTAAATGAGTGGAACCAATATAAATTGTCATCAAAACGGACCAGATAAAATATCTATATCCATAAAATGGTGTCTTAGTTCAGGGTGATACAATAAAAATACTGTGGACCGTGTGCTTTAAAAACAAATATTTCTCAAAGTTCTGGAGACTGAAGTCCAGCATCAAGGTGTTAGGCAGATTCAGGCAGATCGGGGGTGTGATGAGGACCCCCATTTCCTACTTCATAGGCTGCTGTCTTCCTACTGTCCTCACGTGGCAGAGTTCAATGAATGCAGGCATGAATGTTCTACACAAGGACACAGGCCCTCTCCCAACCTCAGGCCCACCATAGTGCTGCCATGATTGATTCACTATCTATAATGCTTTGACTTGTCACTGCCTGACTCAATCAGCATGACAGGTTTCCTCTGGCTCTTAGGAATGATGCAGGAATGGTGTATCAGGCAGCATTATCTTTGTTCTGAACAAGGGCTTCAGGAGTGTTAGGTCTGAGAAAGGTTCATACCTTTTCACTCAGGTAGTGGGTATGACTAAAATGAGTACAATACAATCTATAAGTCTTATGAACTAAAAAAAGATAGGCCAACCATAAAAGAAGGTGGTCTATGGAGCAGCCACCCTTCCCTTCAGTGTAGGAAATCTGTATCCACATATTTTGTTACATATCTGAATGGAGGACAGGAAATTCTAATTTGCTTACTGGTGTACCCCAATGCTTAAACAATATCTGGCACATTACACAAAATCAACACATATGTCCTGAAGGGCACCAGGATTACATTACTCTCCCAACTAGGTGCATTTTAGCTCCTCTAGTCATCCAAAATGCAGCTTTGAACCCTCCCCATTGTCAGTTTAAATTAAGGCAGGCTAGGTAATTATATCATTCCCCTCCAAGTCTTGAAGGACAGTTATCAGGTGGGAAACAGACTGAAAAAAACTAGGGGAAACACTAGAACTAACATACTGAGGCTAAAATCAGCCAGCCCTCTAAAAAAAATGATACAAAAAAGAACCCAGTGATAGAGGCATTTGTGAATACATTTTAGATGGGAATACTGTTTCCCTACTAGCCAACCTCAAATGAATTCACGTCCCTTCAGCTGATATGCTACTTTTGTACAAGATTTTCTTGCTTATAAACTTTCTGTGGCTACAACTATAGGTCAAGCATAGACCAAGGAGGCCATACTTTAGCAAGAGAACATCTTCACAGACCAAAGGCCTACCCTACAAACTTCATCTCCTGCTACCCTGCCTGGAGATTTTATTTTATATATATATATATATATATATATATATATATATAAAAAAAGCTTTTTGAGATATAATTACATACCATAAAATTCCATCCACTTTTTTTAGTGTACAAACAATAAATTTTAGTATATTTACTTAGCTGTACAACCATCACTAGTCTATCTAATTTTTGAATATTTCAATCACCCTAATTTCCATTTCTCAGTGATGCAAGGCAAAAATGTATGGCTTACTACTGAGCGCTGTGTTGACACAGAGGGAAGCGCGTTTTCTTCATAACTTCTGAACTAAATGCCTGGGTTTCCCGGCGGTCTGAATCCGGTTTCTTTTGCACACCATTTCAGATTGTTTTAATCGAGACAAATCACCCTATTAGTGGCGGTAATTTCAGTACTGTTCTCAGGACATGACAGACTCAGATGTCTCTGTCTCATAACCCGTAAAAAACAAATTTATTAAACCTGGGCTTTGCCTTTTCTCGCCCGATATCCCACCCGCTATTTAGGTCGCTTAGGGAAAGCACAGATCACCAGTTCTGACAGGCTGACAACTCATGTGCTTTTCCACTTTTAATAATTAAATCTTCGGCGCTACCCCTCCAGTGCAAGAGCGCAAATGATTCCGTACGTATATACAGATGACTAAACCCTGCAATGTTTTCTGGTTCAGAGCTAGTGTTTAACTATAGCACTTGGCTATTTCTCGGCTAATAGTTACAGCTTTTTTTAGAGTAGTTGGGTGGCCCTGAAAAGGGCCTTTGGTTGAAATCAAGCTCCTGAGAGTAAGTTGGAAAGCTTAACCGCCAAAACCGTAGAGAGTACGGCCCTGGCGCTTAAGAGCGTAGACGACGTCCATAGCGGTGACTGTCTTCCGCTTGGCATGCTCGGTGTAGGTGACCGCGTCCCGGATCACGTTCTCCAGAAACACTTTCAGGACCCCGCGTGTCTCTTCGTAGATGAGCCCGGAAATGCGCTTCACACCACCACGACGAGCCAGGCGGCGGATAGCAGGTTTAGTGATGCCTTGGATGTTGTCGCGCAGAACCTTGCGGTGGCGCTTAGCGCCGCCTTTCCCCAGACCTTTGCCGCCTTTGCCGCGTCCTGACATGGCTTCAAGAGAAGTAAACCAACAGCAACTGACGCGTAAGCGGAGAACCGATTCTTATATACCTACGCCCTACTCCCTCCGCCCCTCCCCCCACTGAGGGCGCGGAAAGCGCGCAAGCCGGAAGTGTGTCGCCATCAATCCCCGCCCTTAATTCCTCCTCCAAGCCCCGGCAACAGGCACCAAAGGAACTGAAGGGCCGGAAGGGAGAGAGGGATCGGTTTAGCTACGCGGGCTGAGCTCAGTTTGACCAAGTCTTTTGTTGCTTGGCTGCGGGGGCTACACTGTTTTAACTAAAGTACTTAGAGGAAGCAGGCTTACAGCAGACATATTCCAAATATCCTAAGTATAACAAATACTTTAAAGGGAGAAAATTTATTATCAATAACTTTTCATAATCGTAAAAATGTCAAGACCAGAGATAGAAATGTAAAAATGGTTATACTATCCTGACGTTCAAAAAGCCTTATTATAAAAACGTTCTGCAAATGTCAATCACTCTTCGTGCCTCCGAAACCCTGGTTCTTCATTAAGAGATGAGATAACAGTACTAAACACAAAGGGCCAGTTTGTTCGAATATTCAGGGAATATTAGAAAAAAAACCAACACTCATGAAAAGTGAAAGTGCCTGGGTGTTACTGATGCATATTCTTCCGTCCAAAGCAGTATATCAAACTACTGTAGTTGGTTCGTCTTACAGCCGTTTTACTTGAAAACGTGGGTGGCTCTGAAAAGAGCCTTTGCTTGAAATCTCAGACTGGAATTTATGCTCTCTCCCCGCGGATCCGACGGGCTAGCTGGATGTCCTTGGGCATTATGGTAACGCGCTTAGCGTGAATAGCGCACAAATTGGTGTCCTCGAAAAGACCCACCAGATAGGCTTCACATGCCTCCTGCAGTGCCATCACCGCCGAACTCTGAAAGCGCAAGTCGGTCTTGAAGTCCTGGGCAATCTCACGCACAAGGCGTTGAAAAGGCAGTTTACGGATAAGAAGCTCTGTGGACTTTTGGTAGCGGCGGATCTCGCGCAGAGCCACCGTCCCAGGACGGTAGCGGTGAGGCTTTTTTACGCCGCCGGTGGCCGGTGCACTCTTGCGAGCCGCCTTGGTGGCTAGCTGCTTGCGTGGCGCTTTGCCGCCAGTGGATTTACGGGCAGTTTGCTTTGTACGGGCCATGACAATTAACTAAGTAACAGATATGCCTTACACTAGCTCAGGTAAGTCGCCCAGCAGTTTTGCTGGTATTTATAGTACCTACGGTAGTGATTGGGCGGGAGAAAAGTTTGAATATTACGTTACAGGTTCTGATTAGTCTAGCTTTAAACTTTCCAAAAAGAGTGCAGTTTCATTGGCCGCTTCCTTCTACCCGCTCTTTTCAATTTTTTTTTTTTTAACTTTTGTTCTTTTCCACACACGATTTTTCTGTAAATGCAATGCTTTGGGCGTTACCTTTTCGGAAAAATAGACATTGATATTGTACTACTGTAGGTTTTCTTAGTCCCCTGAGTGTTGTGGGAATTGAGGCATGTACATTCCCTGGTCGGTAACCCGGTATCGGGTTAGAAATTTCTAAAGCCATTTTACAAAAAGAGAGATCCCTCTGTAAAGCTTAAACTGACCCAGGAACTTCTTTGAAACCTACAAGATGTAACCACAAAAACAGTAAAAAAAAAAAAAATCACACTAGCGTTTCCAGAAATATTTTCTGTAATAAGGCACTTTTTTCTTATGCTCTGACTTTACATTTGGAGCTTTCTGAAACTAGTATTTTCTAAAGTCTAGAATACACTTAGCCTGGTGCAGTGCCAGGTAGACAACGGCGGGACGAGCCACAAGGGATCGGAGGAATTTCCCCATGGGAAGCAGGCGCTGCACTAAATTCAGTGAATAGATTATGGACCAAAACGAAGACAATATACTACTGCCAGTGACTGATTTTATTTTTTTAAAAAACCAAATGTGAACCGTTATACTAAAGCGGTAATCCAGATTCTACCTTTTGATTGGTAGAGTCCATTTTACTTGGTAGCCAGTAAGAATGCATATCTAGCATCCCTCATTTGCATGGAGCAGTTTCCTTTCATTTGAAACTTGTTAAACCCATTAGACAGAGGCGGTACAAATATTCTTTAAACAAGAAATTATTGCGTGCAGTAGTTCCCTTTTAAAAACTTTTGATTAGATGCCACATTTATTACTATAGGAAAAGCTTGTTTATGTCTTTCCAGAAATGCTCATTTATGAAACCTTCCTCTTGGAAGAAGATTGTATACCTGTGTTATAATTGTCCTTTAAACTAAGACGCCTAGCTCCAATTGTTCTTATCTCTTCCAAATTATTAGAAATTACGTAATGGGTTTTGTAAATACAGACTGAAGAAAACGACAGTTAAGAAAGGGTAAAGATGGGCGACTCTCGTGTCTGGACGAACCAATGAGCGCTCAGTCGTGTCCGACTCTGCCACTCCACGGACTGTAGCCCGCCAGGGTCCTCTGTGCCTGGGATTCTCCAGGCAAGAATACTGGAGTAGGTTGCCATTCCCTGTGTCTGGAACCCTTTTATTATTGGCCACAAGGCGGAAACGAGCTCTTAGGTTTTTTTGAGAGTTACTGGGGGAAACTCGGATTACTAAAACAAGTGCGGACTTGTTTGAAAACCGCAGGCACTGGCGCGGGAATGACTTGTCATTGCTTCACTCTCCCTAGTGCTAGGAGATTGCCCATGACAGAATTGTGAAAGGGGAGTTTTAGTCTCTCAGTAGTTAGTCTGATACACATTCTGAAGTCGTTTTAGCATTGTTGCTGCTTTTACAGCCATAGACAAGTTAAAGGGAGAGTGCCCTAAAATATTATCTCAGGGCTGTGTTCTCTCATTTTTATACTAAAGCAACTTTTCCCCCTGCTCCCACATCCTCCCTGGGTGCAATGCCTGTCCGGGCACAATGTAGTCCACCTAGAGCTTACTTGATGTCTTTCGTGTGCTAGGTTTGCAGCTTGGTATATGTTATGAGGATGAAAGGCGATCCAAAATTTGTTACGTGCATTGGGCTGTGGAAATAAGTCGCAATTACAGAAATTGCGGCTAAGCTTTCCACAGGTGCAGCTTGAGTGTCAATTGCAGTGTTAACCAATTCTTTTGTTTTCTACAATTCTCCTTTGTCCCAAATAAACGCACCCTGGTTCAGACCAAGGGCACCCGCGTCTCAGGTCTTTACCACACATACTCAGCGTTGCCAGGAAAAGAAGTGGCATTAATGAGAACTTTTCCCAAACCTACAGACCAGGCCTTACATACTCTCGCTTTCCGCTCTCCCTTTCCGTCATTCAAGATATAACCTTTTGAATTGATTGCAGATTAGAAACTGATATCCCTTGCCCGTGCTTCCTAGAGGCGAGTTTCAGGTGAAACTCCTTGGATTCTTACGCAATTGCCTTATTTAAACTCTTCCTCCCACTCCCAAAAGGAAAAAAAAAAAAAAAAAAAAGAATCTGCTTTAAAAAAAAAAAAAAAAGTCGCACCCTCTGATGGTAATGGCCCGGACCCTTCCCTGCGGAGTGGATTATTTCCGTCTCCACTGGGCGACCGGCGTCGGGGTGAGGGGTGGAAAAGGATGCTGTCTGGGTGCCTCGGTGCAAGCGGTAGGAAAGCAGGACCATAGGCCCCAGCGAGACCCAGTAGGGAGGGCAGGGGGCGCTAGGGTGCGGGGGGCGGGCGCCAGGGCTCACCAATCACAGTGCCGCCCCGCCCTATAAATATCGCGCGCAGGAGCCACCCGCGTCTTACTGCTTCATTGGGTCTAGTGGTTTACTAACTTTTTCTTTACTTCCGCCATGTCCGAAGTCGCGCTCCCAGCTCCAGCTGCTTCCACTCCCCCTGAGAAACCTTCAGCTGGCAAGAAGGCGAAGAAGCCTGCTAAGGCTTCAGCAGCCGCCAAGAAAAGACCCGCAGGCCCTTCAGTTTCGGAGCTGATTGTGCAAGCTGTTTCCTCCTCCAAAGAGCGCAGCGGTGTGTCCCTGGCCGCTCTGAAGAAGGCGCTGGCGGCCGCTGGCTACGATGTGGAAAAGAATAACAGCCGCATCAAACTGGGTCTTAAGAGCCTAGTGGGCAAAGGCACCCTGGTGCAGACCAAGGGCACCGGCGCCTCGGGTTCTTTCAAGCTCAACAAGAAAGTAACCTCCGTGGATGCCAAGCCCACGGTCACAAAGGTGGCAACGAAAACCAAGAAGGTAACAAGCGCTTCTAAGAAACCCAAGAAGGCCACTGGGGCGGCTGCTGCCAAGAAAGGTGTCAAGACTCCAAAAAAGGCTAAAAAGTCTGTGTTGACAAAGAAGTCCTCTAAGAGTCCTAAGAAGCCTAAGGCTGTGAAGCCTAAGAAAGTAGCCAAGAGCCCTGCCAAAGCCAAGGCTGTGAAACCCAAAGGGGCCAAAGTGAAGGTGACCAAGCCAAAGACCGCTGCCAAACCCAAGAAGGCAGCACCCAAGAAGAAGTAAGAGTTCTGGTTGGAAGCTGCTTCCAATAAACCAACGGCTCTTTTAAGAGCCACCGACTTATTTCAGAGAAAGAGCTTTATTACACCTTTTTTTTTTTTTTTTTTTGTCCTCATGCAAATACAGTATGTGCAAGCTACTCTTAGTTCTACATCAGAATCTTTTTGAGGCTAAGTCAAACTCACGCTGTGGGGTTCGAAGCTGGTGTTTTTGGTGTCAGACTATTTCCCTAGTCCCATTTTAACCTGAAGTTTACATTTGTAGTTGTATGTCAGAAACAAGCGGGGGAACTTTGGGGGCCTACCCCACAATAGTCCTCAGCTTCACGATTGAGGGTTGGGTCCATGTACCATGTGCTCGTTTGTCTATTAAAGATTTCTCTAGTTATCTGAGATCAAAGCTGGGACATAGGTTCTTGGGCCATACTGCTATCGCTAAGTTGGCTTTTCCCAAAATTGGGTGGCTCTGAAATGCTTTAAGGTGACCTTGGGGACGATGGTCATCCGCCGGCTAACCCGGCGCTCAGATTGGTGTCCGAGTTCACCAGGTAGGCCTCGCAAGTCTCAGGCTGCACCATCAGAGGCCAGGCTCTGCTGACTTACCGGGGCCATTTGCAGGTTGTCAGCCAGGGTCAGGAGAACTTGGCTGCCCTGGAATTTGAGAGCTAAAACCCAAAAGCTCTTACTGGGTTTCTCTGTTCCTGGAATCAGAACTGCCCCAATTGGATAATAATTGAAATTTCCACTCTGTGCCTAACTAGATAGTACTTCTCCACGTGCAGGGTTTTCAACCCTGGTGTGCTACACCACGTTAAATATTGATATTTGGGGACACTTTTATAAAATTGTCTCTTAAAGCTTTCAAAGTTTTAATTTTGGAATTCAGTTTAATTACTACTTTTTTTCACATCCAAGGGGAAAAAACACAATACCATATGTTGAGCTCGGGTTACTCACTTAACTCAATTAGTTGTAAAACTTTTACATAAAAGGGTGCGAATTTTTTAAATGTGAATACCAACCATTTAAGTTTTTTTGTACTGCATTTGCTAAGAATTTCCACAGTAAATTTGAATAATATTTTTAGCAGTCAGCCCTTTTTAGTTCTCGGTTTTAATTAACATGGTATTAAGTTTTGTCCTTTAACATGTTATTAATTTTTTGTATCTCCATTATATTTAAATAGTTCGCTTCAATTGTTTTCTACTTTTTTAAATTAAATGGCAGTTAGACTTTCTTCTAGTGGAGGTGATGGAACTCCAGTTCAGCTATTTCAAATCCTGAAAGATGATGCTGTGAAAGTGCTGCACTCAATATGCCAGCAAATTTGGAAAACTCAGCAGTGGCCACAGGACTGGAAAAGGTCAGTTTTCATCCCAATCCCAAAGAAAGGCAATGCCAAAGAATACTCAAACTACCGCACAATTGCACTCATCTCATACGCTAGTAAAGTAATGTTCAAAATTCTCCAAGTCAGGCTTCAGCAATATGTGAACCGTGAACTTCCTGATGTTCAAGCTGGTTTTAGAAAAGGCAGAGGAACCAGAGATCAAATTGCCAACATCTGCTGGATCATGGAAAAAGCAAGAGAGTTCCAGAAAAACATCTATTTCTGCTGCATTGACTATGCCAAAGCCTTTGACTGTGTGGATCACAGTAAACTTTGGAAAATTCTGAAAGAGATGGGAATACCAGACCACCTGATCTGCCTCTTGAGAAATTTGTATGCAGGTCAGGAAGCAACAGTTAGAACTGGACATGGAACAACAGACTGGTTCCAAATAGGAAAAGGAGTTTGTCAAGGCTGTATATTGTCACCCTGTTTATGTAACTTATATGCAGAGTACATCATGAGGAACGCTGTACTGGAAGAAGCACAAGCTGGAATCAAGGTTGCCGGGAGAAATATCAATAACCTCAGATATGCAGATGACACGACCTTTATGGCAGAAAGTGAAGAGGAACTCAAAAGCCTCTTGATGAAAGTTAAAGTGGAGAGTGAAAAAGTTGGCTTAAAGCTCAACATTCAGAAAATGAAGATCATGGCATCCGGTCCCATCACTTCATGGGAAATAGATGGGGAAACAGTGGAGACAGTGTAAGACTTTATTTTGGGGGCTCCAAAATCACTGCAGATGGTGACTGCAGCCATGAAATTAAAAGACGCTTACTCCTTGGAAGGAAAGTTATGACCAACCTAGATAGCATATTCAAAAGCAGAGACATTACTTTGCCAACAAAGTTTCATCTAGTCAAGGCTATGGTTTTTTCTGTGGTCATGTATGGATGTGAGAGCTGGATTGTAAAGAAGGCTGAGCACCGAAGAATTGATGCTTTTGAACTGTGGTGCTGGAGAAGACTCTTGAGAGTCCCTTGGAGTGCAAGGAGATCCAACCAGTCCATTCTGAAGGAGATCAGCCCTGGGATTTCTTTGGAAGGAATGATGCTAAAGCTGAAACTCCAGTACTTTGGCCACCTCATGCAAAGAGCTGACTCATTGGAAAAGACTCTGATGCTGGGAGGGATTGGGGGCAGGAGGAGAAGGGGACGACAGAGGATGAGATGGCTGGATGGCATCACTGACTCGATGGACGTGAGTCTGGGTGAACTCTGGGAGTTGGTGATGGACAGGGAGGCCTGGCGTGCTGTGATTCATGGGGTCACAGAGTCGGACACAACTGAGCGACTGAACTGAAAGCCCATGAGAGACTGATGACATTAATGTGTAAATGGAATGAGTCCTAAGGCAATGGGGAGTGGCAGGGCCAGAGAGTACATACATTCTGTACCCAACTACAAGGTGTCTGTCCTCCTTCCTAGTCCCCTACCCCTCTATATACTACCAACTAGGCAAGTTCTCAATTCTTGGTAGCAGGCATAACCATTAAAGGTCTTAGACTAGAGAATCATTCACTTATTCAACAAATATTTATCTATTTATTTACTTATTTATTTATTGGCTTGATCTTAGTTCCCCGACCAGGGATCTAACCCAGGCCCAAGGTAGTGAAAGCATCGAGTCCTAACCACTGGATCACTAGGGAATTCCCTCAACAAATATTTACTGTATATCTACTATGAACTAAGTACTGTAACAGGTACAAAAACAAACATTCTTATTCTCTATTAAACTTAATTTCTTCATTAGTAAAATGGAGATGTTAATGCCTGATTTACCCATCATTCTAAGCCCAACCCTTTGCAACAGGAGTAAGTAAAGTTTTTTTTTATCAATTTCTCTAAATAGTCCTTCCAGTATGGTAGATGCTGGCATGCCCCAAAGACCCATCCTGATGGCAATGCTCACCTCTGCACCTTCTACTGCTCTGCATGTCTACAAGGTCTCCCTTACCCTGTGGAGTCTTAGAGCTCTCAGCTTGCTTTCCTAGTCCTGATCTGCTTTGCCTTGCATATACATAAAGACCTTTTCCCTGATGGCTCAGGCAGTAAAGAATCTGCCTGCAATGCAGGAGACTCAGGTTTTATCCCTGGGTCAGGAAGATCCCCCAGAGAAGGGAATGGCTACCTACTCCAGTATTCTTGCCTGGAGAATTCCAATGGACAGAGGAGCCTGGCTGGCTACACTCCATGGGGTCACAAAGACTCAGACATGACAGAGTAACTTTCATTTCACTTTCATGACCAAGATATTATGGGAAATCTAGAATTTTCCCTCAACTACACTGAGTGCTGGGAGAATAAAAGAAGATACAACTGGGACTTAAAAGTGGGTATTAGAGAAGACTTCTCTCCAAATCCTTTGGGGGTGATTGTTCTCCAGTGGTGATGCAAATGTAGCTCCTTCCAGTCTGTGGCTTGTCTCTCTTCAGGTCATGGCTCCAAGGATGCCCTGGGGATAGTCTCTGACCCATGAACTCTAAAAAAGATGGAGAACTGTGACTGGAAGTTCTGAAGGGGTACACACCACTTTTGCCTACCTTCTACAAACTAATATTCAGTCATTTGACAAGAAGGGGCTAGCAGGAGTCTAACTTTGAATCCAGGAAGAAGAGGAAAGGAACCGTACTTAACAAAAGTTTAAAAATCTCTGACACAGGTGCTTTACTGATTTTCATTGTCTGACTGTGACCCTTCTCCCCATCCTGACGCATCACAGAGGCCAGCATCAATTGGTTGGTTTTGAGATATTAAGAAACTAATGAACCAGTGCAGCACCTCAAACACAGAGCCTACTGATAAAAAGATGTACAAGCCAAATGATTCAGATGATTATGAATCATGTCAATAATAAAAGGTAGTAGCTGAGGTAATTTTATTTTTGATCTTTATTTTTGATTTCATTGAAATCCCTTTTATACAGTAAACTACACATAATTTAAATGTACGCTTGATGAGTTTTGACAAATGTACATTTGCATTTACCACCACCCTAATCAAGGCTTAAAATTGTCAAGATGTTAATTCTCTCCAAGTTGATTTACAGCCCAGGGAATTGCTTACAAAGAGGCACAGGGGAACTATCTAAGTTGATGGAAATGTTCTGTGTCTTGATTAAGGTGGTAACTACACATACTGGTCTATAAAACTCATTGACATATAATTAATACAGGTCCATTTTCTTGTGTATAAGTTATCCTTCAATAAAGTTGATTTTTTATTATGTTATTGGCTGGAATTGAGGTGACAATTATTTTAAGGATAATTAAGTACAATATGGGGGGGGAAACAATTATTTTAAGGATAAGCAAAGGGGGGGAGGAATGGCCCCCCACCCCAGTACTCTTGCCTAGAAAATCTCATGGACGGAGGAGCCTATTGGCTGGAATTGAGGTGACAATTATTTTAAGGATAATTAAGTACAATATGGGGGGGAAGGCAATGGCACCCCACCCCAGTACTCTTGCCTAGAAAATCTCATGGACGGAGGAGCCTGGTGGGCTCGTCCATGGGGTTGCTAAGAGTCGGACACGACTGAGCGACTTCCCTTTCACTTTTCACTTTCATGCATTGGAGAAGGAAACGGCAACCCACTCCAGTATTCTTGCCTGGAGAATCCCAGGGATGGGGGAGCCTGGTGGGCTGCCGTCTATGGGGTCGCACAGAGTCGGACACGACTGAAGCGACTTAGCAGCAGCAGCAGCAAGTACAATATGGAGTGGCCATCATGGTCAACAAAAGAGTCCGAAATGCAGTACTTGGATGCAATCTCAAAAATGACAGAATGATCTCTGTTCGTTTCCAAGGCAAACCATTCAATATCACAGTGATCCAAATCTATGCCCCAACCAGTAACGCCGAAGAAGCTGAAGTTGAACGGTTCTATGAAGACCTACAACACCTTTTAGAATTAACACCCAAAAAAGATGTCCTTTTCATTAAAGGGGACTGGAATGCAAAAGTAGGAAGTCAAGAAACACCTGGAGTAACAGGCAAATTTGGCCTTGGAACACGGAATGAAGCAGGGCAAAGACTAACAGAGTTTTGCCAAGAAAATGCACTGGTCATAGCAAATACCCTCTTCCAACAACACAAGAGAAGACTCTATACATGGACATCACCAGATGGTCAACACCGAAATCAGATCGATTACATTCTTTGCAGCCAAAGATGGAGAAGCTCTATACAATCAGCAAAAACAAGACCAGGAGCTGACTGTGGGTTAGACCATGAACTCCTTATTGCCAAATTCAGACTGAAATTGAAGAAAGTAAGGAAAACTACTAGACCATTCAGGTATGACCTAAATCAAATCCCTTATGATTATACAGTGGAAGTGAGAAATAGATTTAAGGGCCTAGATCTGATAGATAGAGTGCCTGATGAACTATGGAATGAGGTTTGTGTCATTGTATAGGAGAAAGGGATCAAGACCATCCCCATGGAAAAGAAATGCAAAAAAGCAAAATGGCTGTCTGGGGAGGCCTTACAAATAGCTGTGAAAAGAAGAGAAGCGAAAAGCAAAGGAGAAAAGGAAAGATATAAACATCTAAATGCAGAGTTTCAAAGAATAGCAAGAAGAGATAAGAAAGCCTTCTTCAGTGATCAATGCAAAGAAATAGAGGAAAACAACAGAATGGGAAAGACTAGGGATCTCTTCAAGAAAATCAGAGATACCAAAGGAACATTTCATGCAAAGATGGGCTCGATAAAGGACAGAAATGGTATGGACCTAACAGAAGCAGAAGATATTAAGAAGAGATGGCAAGAATACACAGAAGAACTGTACAAAAAAGAGCTTCACGACCCAGATAATCATGATGATGTGATCACTGACCTAGAGCCAGACATCTTGGAATGTGAAGTCAAATGGCCCTTAGAAAGCATCACTACGAACAAAGCTAGTGGAGGTGATGGAATTTCAGTGGAGCTATTCCAAATCCTGAAAGATGATGCTGTGAAAGTGCTGCACTCAATATGCCAGCAAATTTGGAAAACTCAGCAGTGGCCACAGGACTGGAAAAGGTCAGTTTTCATCCCAATCCCAAAGAAAGGCAATGCCAAAGAGTGCTCAAACTACCGCACAATTGCACTAATCTCACACGCTAGTAAAGTAATGCTCAATATTCTCCAAGTCAGGCTTCAGCAATATGTGAACCGTGAACTTCCTGATGTTCAAGCTGGTTTTAGAAAAGGCAGAGGAACCAGAGATCAAATTGCCAACATCTGCTGGATCATGGAAAAAGCAAGAGAGTTCCAGAAAAACATCTATTTCTGCTTTATTGACTATGCCAAAGCCTTTGACTGTGTAGATCACAATAAACTATGGAAAATTCTGAAAGAGATGGGAATACCAGACCACCTGATCTGCCTCTTGAGAAATTTGTATGCAGGTCAGGAAGCAACAGTTAGAACTGGTCATGGAACAACAGACTGGTTCCAAATAGGAAAAGGAGTACGTCAAGGCTGCATATTGTCACCATGTTTATTTAACTTTTATGCAGAGTACATCATGAGAAATGCTGGACTGGAAGAAACAGAAGTTGGAATCAAGATTGCTGGGAGAAATATCAATAACCTCAGATATGCAGATGACACCACTCTTATGGCAGAAAGTGAAGAGGGGCTAAAAAGCCTCTTGATGAAAGTGAAAGTGGAGAGTGAAAAGGTTGGCTTAAAGCTCAACATTCAGAAAACGAAGATCATGGCATCTGGTCCCATCACTACATGGGAAATAGATGGAGAAACAGTGGAAACAGTGTCAGAATTTATTTTTCTGGGCTCCAAAATCACTGCAGATGGTGACTGCAGCCATGAAATTAAAAGACACTTACTCCTTGGAAGGAAAGTTATGACCAACCTAGATAGCATATTCAAAAGCAGAGACATTACTTTGCCAACAAAGGTTCGCCTAGTCAAGGCTATGGTCTTTCCTGTGGTCATGTATGGATGTGAGAGCTGGACTGTGAAGAAGGCTGAGCGCTGAAGAATTGATGCTTTTGAACTGTGGTGTTGGAGAAGACTCTTGAGAGTCCCTTGGACTGCAAGAAGATCCAACCAGTCCATTCTGAAGGAGATCAATCCTGGAATTTCTTTGGAAGGAATGATGCTAAAGCTGAAACTCCAGTATTTTGGCCACCTCATGCGAAGAGTTGACTCATTGGAGAAGACTCTGATGCTGGGAGGGATTGAAGGCAGGAGGAGAAGGGGACGACAGAGGATGAGATGGCTGGATGGCATCACTGACTTGATGGGTGTGAGTCTGAGTGACCTCCGGGAGCTGGTGATGGACAGGGAGGCGTGGCGTGCTGCGGTTCATGGGGTCGCAAAGAGTCGGACACCACTGAGCGACTGATCTGATCTGATCTGAAGCACAATACAACATTAAGAATTGTATAATCGACTCATTATTATATATGAAAAAAGGGGATAAACAGTGGCATGATCAATTAAAATTAAAAACAACCTCTAAATTTTATTTTCGCCTATGGTTTTAAAAGCTGCCCTCCTTAACAAAAACTTGGCTTCAACTTTCCAAGTTCCATTATTCTGATTGTTTCACATTGTCCTCATTTATCAGCTTATCCATCAAGAAAAAGCTATCAGATAAACTCATTCATATGGGGATATAAACATATGTTAAACTTTAGTGAACACTTTAATTTCGAAAGAAAATACTGGTTAGACAAATAAAACTAAAAAGATCAATACTTAATGATAAGACTACACTTACTGAAACAAGTAAATGGGAAGAGCTGGAGAACAGGCCCTTTCTAGATTCTCCCTTCTCTCCCTCCCCACCCCAGCACATACCCTGGGCCCTCATACAAATGGGATCACCAACTGGCCTAAATTAGGGTTCCTGTTGAGCAGCTAGAGTTAGCTCTCTCTAGTGTTAGTCGCTTGTTGTATCTGATTCTTTGCAACCCTACGGACTGTAGCCCACCAGGCTCCTCTATCCATGGGATTCTCTAGGCAAGAATATTGGAGTGGAGTGGGTTGCCATTCCCTTCTCCAGAGGATCTTCCTGACCCAGGGATTAAACCCAGATCTCCTGCACTGCAAGCAGATTCTTACCATCTGAGTCACCAGGGAAACCCTGAGGTTAAGGTCTATGCTACTTGAATCCTATGCTATGCTATGCTATGCTAATTCACTTCAGTCGTGTCCGACTCTGTGTGACCCCATAGACAGCAGCCCACCAGGCCTCCCCGTCCCTGGGATTCTCCAGGCAAGAATACTGGAGTGGGTTGCCATTTCCTTCTCCAATGCATGAAAGTGAAAAAGTGAAAGTGAAGTCGCTCAGTCGTGTCCGACTCCCAGCGATCCCATGGACTGTAGCCCACCAGGCTCCTCTGTTCGTGGGATTTTCCAGGCAGGGTACTGGAGTGGGGTGCCATTGCCTTCTCCGACTTGAATCCTAGGTGACATCATATTGTTGTGTCCTATCTCTCACTATGCCACATCAGAGTACCTGGCAGCACTTATTAAGAGTAACTGTTGGAATCTGAAAGTTTACCACTGGGAGGGTGAAAAGGTAAACTGGATGGGAGGGAGGGGAGAAAGAGATGCACACACCTGAGGGAGGAGCACTAGGATTAGATAGGATTTAGATAAATTAGGACTTCCCTGGTGGCTCAGACGGTAAAGCACCTGTCTACAATGTGGGAGACCTGGATTCGAGCCCTGGGTTGGGGAGATCCCCTGGAGAAGGAAATAGCAATCCACTCTAGTACTATTGCCTGGAAAATCCCATGGACAGAAGAGCCTGGTAGGCTACAGTCTATGGGGTCGCAAAGAGTTGGACACGACTGAGCGACTTCACCTTCAGATAAATTAGACATACAACAAGGAAAGGTCTTACACACATGTTGAAAAGTCTTTGGGAAACATCTTAGAAACACCATGAGATCACAGTAGCAGAGTCTGCCAGTTCTCCACACTGTGGAAGTATACAACCTAAATGTTCTTCAACAGAGGGACACTGGAGCACATTACGATTTATTCTTTCAGTGGGATGGGCTACCCTGCGTGTATCTACATAGATAAACAAAATCAATACCACGTGGGGAAAAAAGCAAGGGACAGAAGTTTAGATATAAAAGGTCAGTGCTGCAAGACAGCATTTAATATTGCTTTAGTGAAAGTGAAAGTCACTCAATCATGTGACTCTTTGCGACCCCATGGACTTCCGTGGAATTCTCCAGGCCAGAATACTGGAGTGGGCAGCCTTTCCCTTCTTGAGAGGATCTTCACAACCCAAGGATCGAACCCAGGTCTCCCGAATTGTAGGCAGATTCTTTACCAGCTGAGTCACAAGGGAACACCCAGGGACACCAGAGAGTGCTGGATATTGCTTTGCTTGACCTTAAAACTTCATGGAAATTATGTCATATCCATCTAATCTTAGGGAAAATATTTTTTGATATTTTTAACAAAAGCAGTTACTGGGAGAATAGAACCTATCTCCAGAAGCATGGATACCCCTAAGAGAGATAGGTGGCGTTCTTCCCTTAGCGTGTCACCTTTTTATTTCTCTAAAAACAATCTGAAGCAGTAAGTCAAATGTTAGCTTTAAAAAATCTGGGGGTTGGATACGCAGATTTTCACTACTTATTTTTTGTACTTTTCTATTTGAAGTCTTTCACAGGAAAACAAAACAAAACAGTAACTACAAAGCGCGGCTAGAAGGAACTGCAGGTTCATGGACTCCACACCAGCCACACCCTCGCCCTCCTGCCACCCCACCCTAGGACTGTCTTTACTCATCCTGACTCTTTTCTTGCTGGCAGACCTGGGGTTTCCATCTTCGTCACCTGACGAGCCCACCTGGATCAGCTCCTTTCCCAGAGTTCTCGCCCTCAGAGAGAAATGAAAAATGAATCAGCAGAGACCCCCAAGATGCTTGCTGCATTCCAGCCTCAGACTCTCACTTTGATTAGGGACGCGGGGTGAACTCTCAGGTGAAAGGATGCTGGGTCTGCGCAAAGAATGCTGGCCAATCAGAGAAGCCGAGAAACAAGTTATGCGTGGGGTACACGTAGGGCTTGTAAAGGCAGTTGCGGGTGCAACGGGGGCGGTAACGGTACTCGCTGAGACGAGGGCGGGAACCAGCTTTGTGGGCGGGGCTTCTGCGGTGAGCAAAGGTCGGGACCCCACGCGGCGTGCGGGCCCTGGCTCTGAGCTGCGTTGCTTACGCTGGTGACGCTGGAATCCCGCATCGCGAGATTTCTTCTCCTTAGGTCTGTGGTGGAGTCGCGGTAGTGACGTGACTCGACGGGTTTGCCTTCACAGCGGCTCCTTACTTGCTGGTGTCCGCGCATGCGTCTCGTGAACAACCGAATTTCGGGAGTAAGAATCACAAATGAGGAAAGATGAGTCGTCCTCACCAACAAACAAAACATGGAAAACATCTTTTTAAGAAATAAACTTGTGACCTAGTTCTTTCAGAACTTTCCTGAAATACGTCACGGACAGTGGCAGGGAAAGGATATGTAACTTAAACCCCCCTCCTCTCCTCGTCCTCATATAACATCCCCCACTCGTTCGCGAAATTCGCGGAGTCCTGGACCCCATACAGCGGCCGGCCACCAGAAAATGTGAAAGGGAGGCCGCAGCATAAGGGCAACCCCCACGGGTCCTGCCGCCCGCCCTTCATTAGCTGGGGGAGGACCTTGAACCCCTCCTCCCTCCCAGGACCCGCATCTGGAGAGAAATGAGAGTGCTCCTTGGATTTGGGGAAAGTGATGAAGTCATCTGTGGCTCATCTGGGGGTGTGGTGGGCCTGCGTAAGGCCAAAGAAGTGATGCCTGACGACACCCCCAGGGGAGAAGACCCTTCCGTGTTACCTGCAGAACCTCAGAATGTGAGACCTCTGCTTGAGCTCCCCTCCGTTATATCTACATCCCTTTTAAATTTGGGGCAGACCAAACTTCCCTAAGTTATTTAAAATATCTCTAGGAATTTGCTTCAACGGTTGAGAACCACATACGTGGGCAGAGCCCCACACAGTAGTGAATGTTCTTTGTCGATCACTTGAGTTAATATTTTTGAAGTGGCGGAAGGCCCAGAGAAATAATTGAATTACCCAGGATGCCACAAAGATTAAGTGATGGTGGCCCAAGAATTCTTTTCAGCAAGTCTTAAAAGTATGAAAGGGCTTTGCAATCATTATATAAAAAAACAAAAACGCCTGTTTATTTTGTTGTATAGGTAGTGCTTTGTGCCTGAGCATTTCCCACTACAGCCTGGGATTATTGCCCACTATTACACTTGAGGAGGTGGAGACCCAGAGAGGTAGTGTCACTTGTTCATTAAAATCAGAAATTGGACTGGACCCTAGGAAAGTGGATCATTTTATTTTTAAACTTTACCTAATGTCTTTAATGGATCCAGGATGTCCAGCAAACTAAAGCAGGAATTCAGGAGTGGTATCAAGATTGCAAAAAAAAAAAAAAATCCAATACCATCCTCAGAGAATTTAGGTCTTGGAGAAAAGGGACAGATGGCTAAGATAAAAGTCATGGGAAGGAAAGGGAGCCTTGAAGATTGGAGGCCCTGTCTGTGGACTACAGTGTCGAGGCAACGCCTAGTTCTTGGAATATCACAGATTGGATCATTTTTACTTGGAAAAAATGGGGAAATCAGGATAAACTGAAGGAGAGGAGATTAGCATAGTCTATGGTCCACAAACTCATTAATATGCTAATCAAGCACCTTCTTGAACAACAATCACTTTGTCTTCCTTATTCCTGGTGAAGAAGGGACGATTTGGGGTGAAGTGCCTAGGTGTCAAACTTCCTGCGTTTTCAGTCCCAGCTGCTGCAAAAGCACTTGTTCCCTCCCTGAGAGTCTGAAAAAACTAGTGCAGGCTTCAGGCTGCATTGAGAGTGGGCAAGGTTGAGAGAAAAAGATGTGAGGATCAATTCTCACAGAATCCCAGGCACTGAGGCTGTTTGTGTGGATGAAGAAAGTGTAATTACTGACAGCACTGAGAGCTCTAATAAATCTTGTTTCTGGAAAGAAATCGGCACTGGGTTTGTTGAGGGCTAGGGCCTCAGAATGTCTCTGTATCTCTGTCCCTCCTTAATTTAGATTTTGAGACTTTATGCATCAAGTTTATTAGGATAAATTGCAAAAATTTCCTAAATGTATCTTATCCCATTGCTCTTTGCAATGTGACTTTGTAGCTTCTCCTTCCATGAAGAACCGGAGTTTAATTTTTTTCTCTGTCTATTGAATCTGGGTTTGACCAAGTGATTTAACAGATGTAACCCAAGCAGATGGTTGAAAATAGCCTAGCATAGTGCAGCTTGTGCACATCTTGATTCTCTCACAACCCTGAAACTCCCATGTTATGAAAGATACTGAGCTCATTGTTGGAGGTTAAAGCGCCGGAGTCAATAGCCTGCCAACTGCCAGACTTCCAAGTGAGGCTATCCCATATCACCCAACACCAGTCGACTTTCCAGTTGATGGAAACACCTGAGAAGACCCAGCAGAATTTAACCCTGACTACGAGAACCACTGGCTGAGCTACAGAATTGTAAGTGAAAAAATGGTAGTAGTTTTAAGCAACTAAGTTTTCGGGTGGTTGGATACTCATCAAAAATTGGCACATGCTTAGTTAATGGCCATGAATTAGTCTTCTAGGACAGTGTCAATTCTGCCTGTCCTTTAAGAGAAGCAACCCATGCTGTGTACCAAATCCTGCTGCTGCTGCTGCTGCTAAGTTGCTTCAGTCGTGTCCGACTCTGTGCTATCCCATAGACGGCAGCCCACCAGATTCCCCTGTCCCTGGGAATCTCCAGGCAAGAATGCTGGAGTGGGTTGCCATTTCCTTCTCCAATGCAGGAAAGTGAAAAGTGAAAGTGAAGTCGCTGAGTCTTGTTCGACTCTTATTGACCCCATGGACTGCAGCCCACCAGGCTCCTCCATCCATGGGATTTTCCAGGCAAGAGTACTGGAGTGGGGTGCCATTGCCTTCTCCGTACCAAATCCTAGATACATCCAGATCTTTTTTCTCTTCCCCCTCTCCCCTCCATTTTTTCCATTTTTATATCCTTCCTTTTCCTACATTAGGAAACAGAAATGAGGATTAATGAAGTGGTCTAGGCTCCAGGGATGTTTTCACTTGGCAGTCTCCATTCCCATCTCCTCAGAAAGATTCTCTAATCTGATTCCCCAGCCCACATCTTAATATAATGTTTAATGCCATGGGGAAAAACTGAGGAAAAAAATGCAAGATTAAACATACATATGGGGAAGGTGATTTGGAATGTGCATTCCTTAGAACTAAGAGTATTATTACTGTATTTCATAAAATATATGTTAATTTAATCATTTAATATCTAAAGCTATTTACATATTTATATATTGAAAAAGGAAAAGAGAGGGGGAGGTAGCAGTGGTTGCTCTGAAAAAAAATTTTTTTAATATTTATTTATTTATTTGGCTGCACCAGGTCTTAATTGTGGCACATGGGATCTTCGTTGTGGCATGTGGAATCTTTAGTTGCCGCATTCTTCATTGTTGCATATGGGATCTGGTTCCCTAACCAGGGGTCAATTCTTGGTTCCCTGAATGGTAAGCATGAAGTCTTAGCCACTGGACCACAGGGAAGTCCCGTGTCACTGAAACATTGAGCTGAGACCTGGAGATAGGAGAAGGTGGTAACTAGGATGCAGGGTGCTGGAATAGGGAAGCTGTATCACAAAAGGTGGAAAAGGCAGTCTCAAGTGCATTACTGACCTGTTTCCCACTTTGAGCATTTGCTTCCATTTCTTGGATGTCCATGGAGTCTCAGAATTGTTTGTCTGAAGCTCATTTGGTGAAGCTTTATCCACCCACACCATTCCCTCTTCAGTTGAAGTTTTCCTCCTGGGATGTTAATTCCCTAATACTTCCTAACTGCCAAGCTGGTGATTGAAATGAGCTCACCCAGCTTCAGAAAAGGCAGATATGGAAAAGACTACTCTGATCCTAAAACATATGCTCAAAGGCTCTTGGGCCAAAATGACCTTGGCATTATCTAGGACCAAAGATAAGGCTACTGAAAGGTTGATGTTGAATCACGCGAAGACACCGGGATTCTTGGCCTCCGGAGGAGAAGAATTCAATCCGGGGCCAGAGACGAGGCTTGATCGCTCAGAGCTTTTGTATAATAAAGTTTTATTAAAGTATAAAGGAGATAGAGAAAGCTTCTGACATAGGCGTCAGAAGGGGGTAGAAAGAGTACCCCCTTGCTAGTGTTAGCAATGAAGTTATATACTCTAAACAATGTCTCAGGTTGTAAAGACCTAATTTACATTTTAAGATAACACTGTTTTCAGGCAGGATACATCCTGGAAAAGACCAGGTATACCCCCCTAATTTACATTTTAAGATAACACTGTCTTCAGGCAGGATACATTATCGTTGTATAATCCTAAGGAATGTGGAGAAAGAAAAAAAGTTTGTCCTTTCTTCTTCCTTGAGAATTCCAGGCCCCTCTCTCCTTGGGGACCCCTAGACTCCTTATCAACTTGCCTAGGAAATGACTCACTACCATAAATGAAAGGTGAGAAGTGGAAGAGCAGACTATTGATCCAGGAAGGCAAGGTCTATGGGCCAGAATTTGCCCTCTAGGCCATTGTGAGAAATTTGAACTTTACATGAGAACAGACACTGCATCATCTGGACTATTTATGTTTCTCGGCTTCTCTCAATTGCTATCCTGTAACTCCTGCTCTTTCCTGTGTCTCTGGTCTTCTGCTGCATCACCACATACACTTCACGTACCTAACACCTCATGCAATCACAGGGCATGGGGTATCAAAAAGGTATGAGGAAGACACCAGAGGACATCTCTTCTTTTGTTTCTTGGCTAAATATGTACCAGATGCTGCCCACAGATTCTGCCTGCTATGAGAGGGTTTTCCAGACTGACGTGAGACATTGGGTTGGGTGGGTGTGGGAGTCACATTCCCTTTAGCTCTGTGATGAATCTTGCTCAGAATTCTAACACGATGGAGCCATTGCCCAAGTTCATTACTGCCTCATCAAGGTGGACAAGGAGGAAGGTGGCTTTGGAAAAGTTCTGGCTAATCGCATTAAAGCAGAAGGTTGTAGGGTAGGTAGTAAAAGATAGCTCTTGAATGCATGGCCTTTGCTCTAGTTCTGTGTCTCTCTTTCCATCTTAAAGCTTGGAATGCAGGTGTGATGACTGGAGCTTTAGAAACTGCCTTGGATCCTAGGGATAGTGCGTGGGTTGCTGGAAGGCTTGACAATTTCATGGAGTTGCCATACCAGCCCTAGACTGGATTTCCTGTACTTCCACATCTGGACTGCTTCTTCATGAGAGAGCGAACTTGTTTCAGTCACTGTCCATTTGGGTTTTCTATTCTCTAGAACTTAAACTTCAGGGACACAGTGAGTTGCTGTCTTTAGAAAAAAATGCAACCATAAAACCATGTGCTCTTTGTTTTGCTTTTTTCCCTAAATATTAATCGGAATTCTGTAACTTTCTGAATTACATTTTTATGTATTAGTCTGTTTAGCTTTTCTTTCCCCTTCTTGAGTCAGTTAGGTCATTTAGTTTCTTTTGAAAAAGGCATTTAATTAAGATTTTCAATTTTATTTGCACATAATTCTTCAAATTGTTCTCAAAATTATCATTCCAGTATGTGCTCTTTCATGTTTCTATTTTTTTATGTATTCTCCTTTTTATTAGAGCAACCAATGGTTTATCTAATATAGTATCATTCTTAACCTGAAAGGACTAGTAGGACTTATTTTTCTTTCTATAACTTGCCAGCATCAAAATCAACTTCTAATTTTATCTTTATTATCCTTATAGTTTCCAAATATTTATTTTGTTAATTTATTTACTTGAATGTTTATTTTATCATCATTTTTTCTTATTTAGCAATATAAGTGTTTAAGGATATAGAATTTTCTCTGAAAAAAAGCACTCTACTCTAGAAATCAAAGCTCTGAACCCATTGAAGAGGGATGGAGAGGACAAAGCAAAATCATTGCTATTATCTTGCTTTCCCCCAGTTCAGTGTGACCCTTTGGGGTATTTTTACAGTCATTATAGCCATTTATTCAATGCAAATTTATTAACTATGCACTAAAAGCCTAGCACTGTTCTAGGTACAAGGAAACAGCAGACCACATTGCTGTCCTCATGAGATTTAGATTATACTCTATACTAGTTAAACCAAGGAGGAGACTTTGGTCTGTCCCTTACTCATCTGGGGGAGGCAGGAACAAAGGAGAATACAGATAGACCTGGAAATAGGGCCGGAGAGTGTCAGAGAAGGAGGCCTTTGGGAAGGTGAAGATGTGAGAGCCAGTGGTCATATTGTAAAAGGACACAACTCCAGCCTCAAAGTCCAGAAAAATCCCCACAACCAGGGGCTTTTCTGTCAGTTGAATGGAAGTTAGGGGAGAAGTAAGTGCTACATAGCCTTCTTTGCACCGTCTGATGGCCCAGAATCCAGACTGAGGTGTCTGCGGCATGACAGTGTCCCTCTGAACATTTTCCATACAGACTCCTAAATCCCACCCAGTTCCTTCTCCCACATCTACTTCAAAGTAATGTTTCCCTGAAGTGAAGCCTTCACAGCCCAGGATACAGGGCAAGGCACTAAATCTCCTAGAAGAATTTTCAAGGTTCTCCTGAGGGCATCCACGAATCACTTGTCTCCGATCCTCAGACAGAATTAGTTCATAATGAGCTGTTTCTGGATCCAGAGTCACGCTGACTGCAAACAAAAATAAGGACATAATTTTTGTAGCTGAGAGCACAGTTTATTTTAAATAATATCAGTCTATGTTCAGATCCAAGCATTATTTCTTACTAGCTGTCATGAGCTTAGGCAGTTCATTCTCTAAGCCTCAGTTTTGTTAAATATAAAGCAGAAATCATCATATCTGTCACCAAGATAAGTGCCCAATAAGTGGTAGTAATAATAATGATAACATCATCCTCATCTTCAACATCATCACCATCTTAGTCACTCAGAGAAGCCAAGGGGCAGGACTAACCATAGTTAACATGATTAACTCTCCTCTCCAAAGTCCATCCTCTCTCTTGGAGGACTTCTAGGAATCATGGAATATTGAAGCATAAATGAGCCCTTCCTCATCTCTACTTAATTACCATCTATACTGAGGATCAGAGAAGGAAAATGATACAACTGATGTCATAGCTTGTTATTGGAAATCCCAAAATTTTACCCAGGCTTCAGGACATACACCTCAGCTCTTCTTTCTTGTTTCAGGTAATATCCTATAGGGATTATACAGAGTAATATACCTGACTAGAGTCAAGTAAGACAGAAAAAGATACGATAAACTAAATTGTGATACTGACCAGCAGTGTAATTTTAAAAATGAAAAGTGGTAGGGGGGTGTTCCAGCAAGAGAGTTAAGAAACTACTGTGTTACTGGGTTAAACACTGATCAGTTGGATTGTGGTAATAAGGGAAATCTAGTATTAGGAAACACACCCTTTGCTGGATGTTCTCCCTTTGCTCCTCCAGATCACTCTCTACCTTTCTCCAGCCTGCTCCATGTCCAGGAAGGGTAACCCCTCTGGACACCTCAACGAGGCTCCCTTCCCTCTGACTACTGTTTGCTTAAGCCAATGGGAAGGACTAGAGGAGACCATAGGGCAAAAAGATGCAGAATTAGAAGTATTTAGTACCCCAAGTCCCTCCCCACTGGCTGTGATTTGGAGGGTCTGTGTTTGGTCACACTCTCCTTTAGCTACAGCTCCCCCCGTCTGCTACTGAAACCCTGGGAAGGTGATGACTTCCTACCTATTTCTAGCCTTGGGTTGCTTCACTGTTTCTTGTTAGCACTAAAATCCTCATCTTTGTAAATATCCCTTTATTAACTCTGTTCAGTGAGTCTTTATTATGAGCCAGACTCACAAAGTTTGGGGCTTCAATTAATATTCCTGGAATGATCCAGGAAAAACCAAGCTGAGAAAATCAAATTTTTACAGGTTAGTAATATCACCTGAAAGATGGTTGACGACTGAGCTCTTTGGAAATCAGTCACAGACCTTGGTAGTGATTGTTACTGTTATTTGTCATTGATAAATTGAGGGGGAACTGAATACAGGTTCATTATCCTTATCGGAAACCCCTGGGACCAAATGGGTTTTGAAGTTCAGAATATTTTTGATGTTATAATGGCAAGAAATACAAATGCTCTAATTAGACCCCTGGTAGGGTCTAAGGTGGGCTTCTCTCATAGCCCAGTTGGTAAAGCATCTGCCTGCACTGCAGGAGACTCTGGTGTGGTTCCTGGGTTGGGAAGATCCCCTGGAGAAGGGATAGGCTACCCATTCCAATATTCTTGGCCTTTCCTGTGGCTCAGCTGGTAAAGAATCCTCCTGCAATGCAGGAGACCTTGGTTTGATCCCCAAGTTGGGAAGATCCTCTGGAGAAGGGAAAGGCTACCCACTCCAGTATTCTGGCCTGAAGAATTCCATGGACTGTATAGTCTACAGGGCCTCCAGAGTTGAACACAACTGAGTCACCTTCACTTTCACTTTTCAGAATCTAAGGCAGTGTCTTGTAATCTAATGCATCAATATATCTGCAGTAAAACAGAAATTCAAACTAAGCAGGATAAATAAGTTTAAATTGTCCCATTTCAGTTCAGTTCAGGTTTTGTCATGATGTCACTCAGACACAAAGGTAGCCTTCCATGATTCTGCCTCTTAATGTTCATCTTTTCAGTTCAGTTCAGTTGCTCAGTCGTGTCCAACTCTTTTCAACCCCATGGACTGCACCATGCCAGGCCTCCTTGTCCATTACCAACTCCTGGAGTTTACTCAAACTCATGTCCATTGAGTTGGTGATGCTATCCAACTATCTCATCCTCTGTCATCTCCTTCTCCTCCTGCCTTCAATTTTTCCTAGCATCAGGGTCTTTTCCAAGGAGTCAGTTCTTTGCATCAGGTGGCCAAAGTATTGGAGTTTCAGCTTCAGCATCAGTCCTTCCAATGAATATTCAGGACTAATTTCCTTTAGGATAGACTGGTTGGATCTCCCTGCAGTCCAAGGGACTCTCAAGAATACTCTCCAACACCACAGTTTAAAAGCATCAATTCTTCGGTGCTCAGCTTTCTTTATTGTTGAACTCTCACATCCATAAATGAACTGGCAAAAACATAGCTTTGACTAGATGGACCTTTGCTGACAAAGTAATGTCTCTGCTTTTTAATATACTGTCTAGGTTGGTCATAACTTTTCTTCCAAGGAGCAAGTGTCTTTCAATTTCATGGCTGCAATCACCATCTGCGGTGACTTTGGAGCCCCAAAAATAAAGTCTGTCACTATTTCCACTGTTTCCCCATCTATTTGCCATGAAGTGATGGGACCAGATGCCATGATCTTAGTTTTCTGAATGTTGAGTTTTAAGCCAACTTTTTCACTCTCATCTTTCACTTTCATCAAGAGGCTCCTTAGTTCTTCACTTTCTGCCATACGGGTTGTGTTATCTGCATATCTGAGGTTACTGATATTTCTCCCAGCAATCTTGATTCCAGCTTGTGCTTCATCCAGTCCAGCATTTCTCATGATGTACTCTGCATATAAGTTAAATAAACAGGATGACAATATAGAGCCTTGAAGTACCCCTTTCCCAATTTGGAACCAGTCTGTTGTTCCATGTCCAGTTCTAACTGTTCTTTTTGACCTGCATATAGATTTCTCAGGAGGCAGGTAACGTGGTCTAGTATTCCCATCTCTAATTTTCCAGTTTGTTGTGACCCACACAAAGTCTGGCATAGTCACTAAAGCAGAAGTAGATGTTTTTCTGGAACTCTCTTGCTTTTTCTATGATCCAGTGGATGTTGGCAATTTGATCTCTTGTTCCTCTGCTTTTGCTAAATCCAGCTTGAATATATGGAAGTTCACAGTTCATATATTGTTGAAGCCTGGCTTGGAGAATTTTGAACATTATTTTGCTAGCATGTGAGATGAGTGCAGTTGTGCAGTAGTTTGAACATTCTTTGGCATTGCCTTTCTTTAGACTTGGAATGAAAACTGACCTTTTCTGGTCCTGTGGCCACTGCTGAGTTTTCCAAATTTGCTGACATATTGAGTGCAGCACTTTCACAGTATCATCTTTTAGGATTTGAAATAGCTCAACTGGAATTCCATCACCTCCACTAGCTTTGTTCATAGTGATGCTTCCTAAGGCCTACTTGACTTCACATTTTAGGATGTCTGGCTCTAGGTGAGGGATCACACCATCTTGATTATCTGGGTCATGAAGATCTTTTTTATATAGTTCTTCTCGTATTCTTGCCACCTCCTCTTAATATCTTCTGCTTCTGTTAGGTCCATACCATGTCTGTCCTTTATTGTGCCCATCTTTGCATGAAATGTTCCCTTGGTATTTCTAGTTTTCTTCAAGAGTCTCTAGTCTGTTGTTTTCCTCTATTTGCTTGCACTGATCACTGAGGAAGGCTTTCCTATCTCTCCTTGCTATTCTTTGGAACTCTGCATTCAGATGGGTATATTTTTCCTATTCTCCTTTGCCTTTCACTTCTCTTCTTTTCACAGCTATTTGTAAGGCCTCTTGAGACAACCATTTTGCCTTTTTGCCTTTCTTTTTTCTTGGGGATGGTCTTGATCACTGCCTCCCGTACAATGTCATGAAACTCCATCCATAGTTCTTCAGGCACTCTATCAGATCTAGTCCCTTGAATCTATTTGTCACTTCCACTGTATAATCATTAGGGATTTGATTTAGGTCATAGCTGAATTGTCTAGTGGTTTTCCCTACTCTCTTCAATTTAAGTCTGAATTTGGCAATAAGGAGTTCATGATCTGAGCCACAGCCAGCTCCCGGTCTTATTTTTGCTGACTGTATAGAGCTTCTCCATCTTTGGCTGCAAAGAATATAATCAATCTGATTTTTATATTCATCCATGTGTAGTCTTCTCTTGTGTTGTTGGAAGAGGGTATTTGCTATGACCAGTGCATTCTCTTGGCAGAACTCTATTAGCCTTCGCCCTTCTTCATTCTGTACTCCAAGGCCAAATTTGCCTGTTACTCCAGGTATTTCTTGACTTCCTACTCCTGCATTCCAGTCCCCCATAATGAAAAGGACATCTTTTTTGGGTTTTAGTTCTAGAAGGTCTTGTAGGTCTTCATAAAACCATTCAACTTCAGTTTCTTCAGCATTACTGATTGGGGCATAGATTTGTATTACTGTGATACTGAATGGTTTGCCTTGGAAACGAACAGAGATCATTCTGTCGTTTTTGAGATTGCATCCAAGTACTGCATTTCAGACTCTTTTGTTAACTATGATGGCTACTCCATTTCTTCTAAGGGATTCTTGCCCACAGTAGTAGATATAAGGGTCATCTGAGTTAAATTCACCCATTCCAGTCCATTTGAGTTTGCTGATTCCTAAAATGTCAATGTTCAGTCTTGCCATCTCCTGTTTGACCACTTCCAATTTGCCTTGATTCATGGACCTAACATTCCAGGTTCCTATGCCATATTGCTCTTAAAAGAGTAAAGCATCGGACTTCACTTCCATCACCAGTCACATCCACAGCTGGGTGTTGTTTTTGCTTTGACTCCATCTCTTCATTCTTTCTGGAGTTTTTTCTCCACTGATCTCCAGTAGCATATTGAGCACCTACCAACCTGGGGAGTTCATCTTTCAGTGTCCTAACTTTTTGCCTTTTCATACTGTCCATGAGGTTCTCAAGGCAAGAATACTGAAGTGGTTTGCCATTCTCTTCTCCAGTGGACTACGTTTTGTCAGAACTCTCCACCATGACCCATCCATCTTGGGTAGCCCTAGATGACATGGCTCATAGTTTCATTACCCTCATTAGTGTTCATACTCTTATGGAATTCCTTCCCTTTGATTGTGGGCAGGACCTGTGAATTGCTTCCGACCAGAAGACTATGGCAATAATGATGAGATGTGACTATATTTCATTCTATAAGCCTCTCTCTTTCTGGCAGACTTGCTCTAGGGACTCTCTCTGTCTCTCTCTAGCTTACTTTGAAGAAATAATTGGCCGAGGTGGGAAGCCCAAGTGCAAGCAGCTGAAGGGTGGCTTCTAGAATCCAAGGCAGCCTCCAGCCAGCAGTCAGCAACAAGCCAGGGCCCTAAGTGCCAAACCCAAAAGAAATAAATTCTGCCAACAACCTGAGTGAGCTTTTAAGAGGATTCTTTCCCAGTCTAGCTTCCAGATAAGAACACAGCCAGGCCAACACCTTAGCTGCAGGCTTGTGAGACCCTAAGCAAAGGACCCAGCTGGGTCTGTACAGATAATCAGTATCCCATGTCCCTGTGTAAGCACTGGAGAAAACTAACAAGGGAGAGTGACAGCTACACTAAAGATGCCTGAATAACCTCTCTGGCTGTAAGCCTGCCTGGGGACAGGTGGTGAACTTCGTTACCACTTAAGGTTCCATCTATCTGTAGCATTTAGGGCTTCTTCACATACCTTGATGTCTCCTTAACATCTTCTTTACATCAAAGTAAAGCTCAGAAACATTGCACACAGTATGAAGGTCCAAAGAGAGAGCCTCTGGTTGTTCTAGCTTCACAGCCCAACTCCTAGAATAAGCAGAAACCAAGACTTCTTCAGTGTAAAGTCCATTTAGCTCTGTATACCCATACCTCTTTCCCTCCTGAATTCATACAGGACTCACCTGCTCAAAGTATCTTTTACATCCTATGAAGAAACAAAGACAAAAGATAAGTGTGGGAACATCAATATTTCATGGGACTTGGCATGTGAGACTGTTCTCTCTAAATGCTTCTTCCAAGAAGTAAAAAGACTAATCCTGGCCTTGGATATTGATGAATACCTAGAGATGATGATTTCCATCCTGGCCCCATGGGATAGTCAGCATATCAGGGTGTTTATCTGTTACCTTCCTTGCTGAGCTCTGTGGGGAGCGGCAGTGTCTGCAATCATGTCTCCTTGTGATGTGGAAGAAGGCCAGGACCTTTGTCCCATGCTCCCTCTGGAAAGACTTGCTTTCAGTGACCTCATTTACTTCAGAGTGAGCCCATATTAGAGACACTTATTGCAAAGGTCCAAAGTGGTGAACCCAGGCTTAAGCCCTGAGACTGGGCTATTATGGTGGTAGCAGCAGGTATCACATGATGGTGGGGCATCGAACTAATTCTCATCCTTACAGTGTGACCCCTAGTTGTGATAGTAGGAACAGGAAAAAACAGCTACAGTCATAGTTTAGTTTATTGTAATGGGCTGAATCCAAAAGAGCTCTGGAGAGCTCTATAAGCAAATCAAGGAAAAAGGTATCACTCATTTTGACTGCCCCACTTTGTCACCCATCAGTCATCTGAAAGGGTATTTCAGAAGACACTTTCACAGTCAGAGTTTTGTAAACATGGTACAGAAACAAATGGTAGCCAAAGTTGTCCCATGGTTCCATTTAGCCAAGGAACCCACCATAGCCATATTATTTTTAATTCACCTAAAGCCACTCTATAGACTGGTGGAGGCCACCTTGCAAACAATGATGTGTATCTAAAAGGAACATTAAATTTAAATTCCCTACACTAATGTGCCATTTTTTAGTGAAACAGGCAAGCTTCCCATGGTTCCTCACCATTCTCCTGCTGAAAGGTCAAGAACAAACACCTTCCCTCCTTTCTCCAAGTGCATGGTCTTACCTGAAGCAATTTCTGGGCTGAGCTCTGACATTTATTCTCTAGTTCCAGGATGTGGCTCTGGAGTTCATGGTTCTTCAGTTCAAGATTGGCCTCATTGTCCCTCAGTCTCCTCAGAGTTTGCTCTTTTTCTTTCTCCAGTTTCCATAGATAAGACTTCTCTTCCTCATGAAGGAACCTCTGGAGAGTCTTAAAGTCAGACTGGATTTTTTGTTTCTGAACCTCTATTTTCTCCTTGAGTCAGAAAAAGTAGAAACAAACCAAATGCCCATTGATGGATGAACTGATATGCAATATATAGATACAGTGGAATACTTTTCAGTCTTAAAAAGGAATGGCATTCTGATACATGCTACAATATGGATGAATCTTAAAGACATTATACTAAGTGAAGTAAATCAGAAAAAAAGAGCAAATATTTTATTATTCCAGTTATATGAGGTACCTAAAATTGTCAAGTTCATAGAGACAGAAAGTAGAGTAGTGGTTACCAGGAGTTGGGAGGAAGAAGGAATGGAACTGTACACATACAAATAGTTAAACAGTACATTTTGTTGTGTATATTTTAACACATACACACACAAAAGTAAGTTTGCTCAGCTACCATAAGATTATTTTCCCATGATTCATTCAAGCTGGAAAATTGTCCCATTGTAGAGTCATGCCTGGAAGGCAGATATTCAGATGTGGGAGAGGTTATCACAATTCTCTAGAGAGATGGGCAGGAGTGATAAGTAATTTAATCATGGGACTAGAACCATGGTCAAAAATTTTATCAGCTAAAAGGATAAAAGTGAGTTTTTATTTGAGATGTAAGAAGGTAGCTCTGAGTCTGAAAGGATTTCTTGAAACAAAAGCTTATAGTGAACATCACCAAGGCCAGACTTTAAGGCACCCAAGCTAACAGGGGAGTCCATTATTCTCAGCAGCGGTAGGTCTGGGTAGCAGACTTTTGTCATAGTTAACTATGAAATAGTCATCCACCAACCCGGGTCCATGTACTCAGCCTTATGTGTAAGAGCAACAGAAACCACATGATACAGCTTGTCAGACTCAGCGTTCATTTGGTGAGAGAAGAACTGCAATCTCCATGGATGATTTCTCAATTCACACAGTGTTTTGATGGCTGTGATGTTGTGGTTGAAGGGTCACTGATGGGGTTTCTGTGTATATATTAGTTGTAATCAAGATCCTCCCCACTGTCTAAGATCCCAGAAACGAGAGAGGTAAGAGTGTCCTCTGAGAGCTTAAGTTTAACAACCATACCTAAAAGATTGGAGCAGAGAGGTTGGAAGGTTGGAAGAGCCCTCTGAAAGAGGCTAAATGTCTCACTGGCCTGTGGGATTTGTCTGCAAGTTGATGAATTACATAAATATTCTGTAAAGAAATGCATCTCTGATCAGGGGGAGGCTGGTCAGCCATGAAAATAGTCTTATAGACCTGAGAGTCTGTAGTAGTAAGTGTATAGGTTCTTGGAGCACTTGGATCTTATAATCCAAGTAGATTTCCTTCATCAGCTTCATGAGCTTCAGTAATATGTATCTCAACCTGGAGTGATTGTGTTTTCTTAGCAGTCACAAAGGTTAATTTCTGAACTTGTAAGGCTGAGAGCCACAATCTGTACTGAAGTACCCTGTACTGCAGTACGTATGCCACAGCAATAAGGTTAATAAGGCCTTCAAATCAGGAAGGTACTTGGAGATGTTAAGAACTGAAACTCAGTGACGAATGACTCTAGGTAAACGGGCATACCAGTTCTGCTTCTCCTGACTGAGGTTTCAGAATCCTAGCCAACCACTACTGAAATGTTGAAGGGGTTGGAGATAAATTCTCATAGATTTTAGACAACGAGGGGCATAAAAACAGTAGTTTCTTCTTTGGATTTTTGTCTGTTTGGTCTGGTTTAGTGACAATAAGCTTTCACTAGGCTTTGCCCAATCACCCCCTATATCTAAGCTCTAGGATGGAAAATAGCCTGAGATGAATAAGCCCAAATTCTTACATTCCATTTGGTTATTTGCTCTGCCGTGAACACCTTCAGGTTCATACATTCCTCTTCCAGTTGCCTCAGTTTTGTCACAGCTTGCTGGAGCTTTTCCTGAAGGAAGAGTTGAGTGAATAAAGTCTATTCAACAATTCTTCATTAGCCACCTAAGGGGCAGCCCAGCCCTCCAAGACTATTAGAATAAAACTGAATATGCATTGAGTCCTCACACTTTGCCAGGAAGCATGCTAAGGACTGTATTTTGCTGTTGTTGTTCAGTCACTAAGTCGTGTCCCACTCTTTGCGACCCCGTGGACTGCAGGCTGCCAGCCTCCTCTGGAAATCCAAGGGATTTCCCAGGCGAGATTACTGGAGTTGGTTACCATTTCCTTCTCCAGGGGAACTTCCCAACTCAAAGATCAAACTGCATCTCCTGCATTGGCAGGCGGATTCTTTACCACTGAGCCATCAGGGAAGCCCAAGGGTTGAATATACAGTAACATATTTGATTCCCTTGGCAACCCTGAGCAGTTAGTAGGATTTTTAACATCATTTATGTGCTGCAGAAACAGGCTTAGAACGGGGATAAATAACTTGCCCAAAGTGCTGTAACTGGTGGGTGGTTGGACTGTGATTCCAGTTCATCTGCTGACCCAGAGTCTGAGTTATATCCACCACCACTAACAGTCTTGCCAGGGAAATGCTGCACATAAAACAAGATAATAATCACCTAAAAATATTTTATTTAATAATGTACTGACCCAAACAGAACCAATGCCAGAGTGTTTGGCACACAGGGAACTTTGTGTGTATTATGGTGAGTCAAGAAGGAAAGATTAGGCTGCCAGCCAAAGTTATTAGAAACAGTTAATGGAGGAGGGCGGCTCTTAGGCCTTTTGAAAAATGATATCATGGAACCATTTTCAAGTGACTTAGTATCCATATCAAGCTTTTAGGTTATTTTTCAAAACAGTGTCTCACATTTTCATGGAAAGCAAGTTTAAGCTAAATCAAATGGCTAGCTGTGATCAATACTAAAAGAATCGGCTTCTGTCCTAAATCCAGTAAGTATACTCACTAATTCTTGCATGCTGTCAAGAAAGGGCTCTGCAGAACTTGTTAGCAAGTCAGTAGTGCAGTTGCTATGTGCCAAATGCTATTCTAAGCTTTACACGCGTATTATGTCCTTAAGCCTTATAACAAACTCCTGAGCATGTATGTTGGGGAGGAAGAGAACTACTCTTATCCCCATTCACAGTTAGGGAAACCAAGGCATGAAGACATTAAATAACTTGCTCAAAGCCACCCATCTAATAAGTAGCTTAACTAAGATTGCAAACTAAGCAGTCTAACTCTCTAGGCTTAGAATCATCACCCCATGGTGCTTCTTTTACTACTTGGTGGGAAAATAATTCCAATGGGAATATCCCCATTACAGAAATTAACTGCTCCATGGAGTTTAAGGAAGAGCTGCCATGTGCTGAATGGTGGGCAGTATTGGCATACACTGATGGAGGACTCAGAACCTTAATAGAAGATCAGCTCCAATTCATGGAAGGGGGGGACAAGGAGCTCACACTGGGGACAACAATTTTCTCAAATCTAGGCAGGACAGAGAAGGAATAGGCAGCAAGGCTATGCCCACTAGGTTCCATGATTGCAAAGGTCAGTCTTCCTTTACATGATTTAAAAAAAAAATGGTTTTGTCTTTTTATTGGAATATAATTGCTTTACAGTGTTGTCAGTTTCTGCTGTACAAAATCATGAATCAGTGATTTGTATATATATCCCCTCCTTCTTGAGCATCCCTCCCACCGCCACCCCCCATTCCACCTGTCTAGGTCGTCATCACAGAGCACAGAGCTGAGCTTCCTGTGCTGTATAGCACCTTCTTGCTGCTGCTGCTGCTGCTAAGTCGCTTCAGTCGTGTCCGACTCTGTGCGACCCCGGAGACGGGCAGCCCACCAGGCTCCCCCTTCCCTGGGATTCTCCAGGCAAGAACACTGGAGTGGGTTGCCATTTCCTTCTCCAGTACATAAAAGTGAAAAGTGAAAGTGAAGTCGCTCAGTCGTGTCCGACTCTTAGCGACCCCATGGACTGCAGGCCACCAGTGTCCTCCATCCATGGGATTTTCCAGGCAAGAGTACTGGGGTGGGGTGCCATTGCCTTCCCCGACCTTCTTGCTAGCTTTCTGTTTTACACATTAGTACTGTATTTTGAGTGAGTACATGCTTTGGGTAAGAAACTCAGGAGTTGCTCGAAACCTCACTCTCTGCTTTATCCTTGATGACCAGTCACTTCCAAATTCTTCCACTCACACTCTTTCCTGAATGTGGCTTAGAACTGATCTCTTCCCACTTCTTACAGGAATAATCTGAATTTTACTCCTTACTATTCCTTTCAGTACCAGAATGTTCTTTTCATTGTTAGCCTGATCCTTCACTCTGTAGATGAAAATCCCCCCCATGGCCAGGACTACTCTGGGCTAGGATGCAAACCTGATTTTCATTTCCATAACATCACTTGCCTCCCCTGCATACTCCCCGGCCTAGTCGCAGCAAGTCAGGTATGCTCCCATGGCTGTGCCTTTGCACATGTGGTCCGCACATGTGGTCCCCTCTGTCTGGACTGTCCTCTCCCTTCTCCATACTTCTATTAATATATTTGGTTAATTTTTATGTATTCTTCAAGAGTCATTCTTGGGAAGACTTCTTAGTTACTACTCCGCACCCCTTAGTGCTCTGCTCCACCATCCAAATCAGGGGACTCCAGGCAGCCTTTTTGCTGATTTGTCTTTCCTACTAGACTGTAAGACATCTAAAAGGTGGTGTGTCTTTGACTCCTGTGTTTTCAGACTCTTTCCCGTGGTCTTGCACATTGTTGTTTCTCAAATTACACACACGGTATGAAGCAATAAAACATGCAGGTGTGCACTGAAGCACATGGCATTCTAAAGCAGGGAGGAGTTTATCAGAGCCAGAAGGGTTAGGGACAAAAGTGACCTTTGGGACTTGATTTAGTGAGGACCCATCATTCTACTTTTCAGATGAATGACAGGATACAGGATTTCAAGATCCTAATCTTGGGTTTCAGGCCAAATAATCTCAGGTCTCAGGGGGCAATATGAGGCCAAATACTCGCCGAAGGTCTGTGGGCCACCACTCACCTTGTAGCCTTGGCATGCTTCTTCCACCAGAGCTGTGGCATGCCCTTTGTGCTGTGCTCCACGATCACAAAGCCAGCAGATGAGCTGGCCCTCGTCTTCACAGAACAGGTGGAGCTTCTCTCCATGTTCCTTACATAACATTTCCTGGTCCATCTCCTTGATGACTTCGATGAGATTTCCCAGTTGCTTGTTGGGTCGGAGGCTCGCCATGTTAAATGGCGCTCGACACTGGGGACAGGAGAATGTCTTCAGACACGGTTTCATCATCCGGTTGATGTTCTCAAAAAAGCTCACTATGCACGCGTGGCAGTAGCTGTGTCCACAGCTGATGCTCACTGCGTTAGTCATCAGGTGCAGGCAGATGGAGCAGGTGGCTTCCTCCCTCATCTTCTTTGAGGCCATGGCTTTTCTTGTAAAGCTCCAATACTAAATCTAGACCCAGAGATGAAGTAATCAGAATTTTCCCACAGTGATGGACCTTTACCTCTCCTGAGTCTCTGTGCAATACATTGGTTGCCACTGGTTTCAACAGGTCATGAAGTCTTCTCTAGAGAGAGAAGAAATAGGTTGGAATTTAGACACATTGAATGTAGCTGTGTTGTGGAATATGATCGTGACTATTACATGTGGCCACTTTAATTACAATTAAATAGAATTTAAAATTCTCTCACACCTCTTGCTGTTGCTGTTGCCGTTGATAAGTCGCTTCAATGGTGTCCGACTCTGTGTGACCCCACTGACGGCAGCCCACCAGGCTCCCCCGTCCCTGGGATTCTCCAGGCAAGAACATTGGAGTGGGTTGCCATTTCCTTCTCCAATGCAGGAAAGTGAAAAGTGAAGTCGCTCAGTCGTGTCCAACTCTTCACGACCCCATGGACTGAAGCCTACCAGGCTCCTCCATCCATGGGATTTTCCAGGCAAGAGTACTGGAGTGGGGTGCCATTGCCTTCTCTGTCGCACCTCTTAGCTATATTTAAATTGCTTAATAGCTGCAGGTGATTGGTAGCTATATGAAAGCCCAGATAGAGAACATTCCATCATTGTGAAAAGTTTTCAGAGAGAGGGAGAGAAACCAGGCTGACTTCCTCAACCAAAGCTGCAGCAAGACAGAGAACTCAGTGAGGGACTGTTAAAGTCTTTTCCCCTCTAATGAACATCAAGAATAATTAGTACCAGAATTGTTTCTTTGTAACTGGTGCCTGGAGAATCCCAGGGACCGGGGGAGCCTGGTGGGCTTCCGTCTATGGGGTCGCACAGAGTCGGACACGACTGAAGCGACTTAGCAGCAGCAGCAGCAGCTGGTAGTAACACTTAGGTAAAGGGGTGGTCTCTTAAAGATTTGATTGAGACAATCAAATTTGACTCTAATTAAACCCTCACTCCTACCCCACAAAGAACAAAAGACACCATAATAAAGTCCCTAGTGGAAACCTAACTGGATGATAATGAAAGTAAAAAAGACAACCAGACGAACAAGAAAAGAAATCAAGTTCTTTTTCCCCCTCCCTGACCTGAGTAAAAGAGAATTGGAAAGAGAGCTGGGAAAAAGGAGGAGTAGAACTCCTTGACAGCTAGGGAGGTGACTGTCTCTTCTCCAGGCAGGACTTGTTTCTCAAGAGAAGTTCAGAGTGATTGGAACACAGGGAGTTTGCAGAATCCAGGATAGGGGAAGGTGAGAAGCAGATAGGAAGGCAGGGCCTCGCAACGCTGAGGGCTTAACCCCTAGGGACCTGACAACCAATAGACAAAGGAGTCGACCATCTCAAGCACAGCTTAGACTGCTTTGGGAACCTGGCCCAGTTCCCTGCTTCCCCCATTCCTGGGAGTTTGTCAGGGAGGGCAGCAGAGGATTAAGAAGTTAAGAGTGGCCTTTCCTTTGAACTGACAGGGCCAGAATCAAAAGCAAGGATTCAAGTAAAGTTACTGGATAGGCTGTGTCTCTCTAATAACCAGGACCAGTCTCTTGGATCCAAAGAGAATTTCTTCTGGAGATTTCTGTTCTTTGGCAGGTTATCTCCCCCAAGCGATACACTAGGCTCCTCTCTGCCACTGGTGCTGTGCTCCCAGGGGAGAAGGACCTCCCGTCCTCTGAGGCCCCAGGGTGCCTGTCCTGGACCTTCACTCACCTCACATTCTGTATCTTCAGAGATTTAACATGGAGTCTGGCGAAAAAGAAAGCAGACTGGGTGTGAGAGCCATGAGGCAAAGACCTGGCTATTTTCAGAGTTCCAGCAACGGATATCAGGAAACAACATCCCCCTGACTCTCCCATACCGCCGCCCATCAACTAACACAAACACATACACACGCGCGCGCGCGCGCGCGCACCCAGACTCCCCCATCCCCTCCTCCAACATACATCTCCTATCCCTCCGTGGAGAAAACCTGCGTCTGACCTTTTCCACTCCCTTCTCCACACAGCAGCTGCTAAGTCGCTTCAGTCGTGTCCGACTCTGTGTGCCTTCCACACAGCAGACAGTCACATATTCGCTGCTAGTTCCCTCCGTAGCTGCTGGTTCCTGAGGTCTGGGTGAGGAAGTTCACTACAAACAAAAGTGAAACTACTTCAGAAGGCGGGGCCCTATAAGATCCAGGGAGGAAACTGGTGAAATGGCCGGTATCTTTGGCATTCAGCTTGTACTGAAAGGGAGGGGAGATGGTAGGAAAAATATTTTTCTTTTACAGCAATAAAAAAAAGGAACAAATTAATAATTTTGTTAATTTTTGATAACCCAAGTGATGTGAAATTTCACCCCAAATACGTATAAAAATTGGCTTCTGGTGACAACTTACCAGGGTCTATTTCTCTCTCTCTTTTCCTTTTCTTTGTGCCCTCCTCAGCACCAGAGTTCTCAGAGCTCTTTCAGTTTCCAGGAGGTGAGATGGGTTTACCTCTAGTTCACCTTTTATCACCCTTTGGGATCTCAGTTTTATTGGCGATAGTGGAGGTGTCTTCTTTTAGACATATCACCTTTGCAGGATCTGGGCTTTGATTTTAGACTAGCTTTATTTTCTAATGTAAACAGTTTAAGCTATAAATTTCCCTCTAGGCACTGTTTAGTTGCTTCTCACAAAGTTATATATGCCTTATTTTCATTATTCTATAGTTCAAATATATTATAATTTTTATTATGATTTTTACATGGTAGATTAATTTACAAGTATGTTGCTTAATTTCCACAAATTGGGGGCTTATGTGATCTTAGTTCCCTGACCAGGGCTGGAACCCAGGCCCTGGTAGTGAAAGCACTGGAATCCTAACTGCTGGACTGCCAGAGAATTCCCAAGACAACACATGCTATCTGATTTAAATTCCTCTAACTTTATTGACTTGTATAGTGACCCAGAATATGTCTATCATTATGACTATAACCATATGTACTTGAAAAGAATGTGAATGCAGATATTCAGTATAATTCAGTATAATGTTCTTTAAATACCAATTTGTTCAAGATGATAGATAGGGTTTTTCAGTCTTCTGTGACTTTTTAGATGTTTTATTTAGTTATTATATCACTACTGAAAGAAATATATTAAAATCTCCAACTGGGATTAAAAAATTGCTTTTTTTCCTTTAATTCTTTCCATTTTTGCATCATGTATTTTGAAGGCTTGTCAGTAAGCTCATACACATTTATGATTATGTTTTCTTGATGAAAAAGGACCCTTTTGTCAATACAGAATGGTACTCTTTATCTCTGGAAATGCTGTCTTAAACTCTATTTTTTATTAATATAGACACTCCAATCTTTTTATGCTTACTGTTTGCATAAGTGTGAAGTGTTAATCATTCAGTTGTCAGTCGTGTCCTACTCTCTGAGAACCTGTAGCCCATCAGGCTGCTCTGTCCATGGAATTCTCCAGGCAAGAATATTGGAGTGGGCAGCCATTCCCTTCTCCAGGGAATCTTTCTGACCCAAGGATTGAACCCTGGTCTCTGCATTGCAGGCAAATTCTTTACATCTGAGCCACCAGCGATGCCCTTACTGTTTGCATAGTACCTGTTTTTCTATACATTTATTTAAGACTTATTTGTGTTTTTGTATTTCAGGTGTTTTCTTCTAACTAATATATGTTCAGTTCTGGCATTTTTTAAATCCATTCTAATAATCTTTGCCTTTTAATTGGAGTATTTAAACAATTAACATTTAACATTAATCTTTATACTTCTTCCCTTACTGGCTAGGGCATCCTAATAGTGAATATAAACTGAAATAGTTGGCATCCTAATTTTATTTCTAATCTGGGGGGAAGGACAGAGGTGGAAAAAACTTTTGATAATTTGTCATTTCATATATTTATTGTTATTACTGTTTTCTTTTACATTTAAAAATATCATTACGGGGGAGGGGGGGGTGGGGGGCTAGCTCATCCGTGTGCTGTTGTGTGGGGCGGCCTGGGGCGGCCCCGGAGCGGCTGACCCTTTGCCTACAGGGACCGGAGTTGCCAGGCGGCTGCCAAGGCGGGGTCGGAAACCCAGCTCAAGAAAATGGTGTCCAAGTACAAATACAGAGACCTAACTGTACGTGAGAGCTGGACTGTGAAGAAGGCTGAGCACCGAAGAATCGATGCTTTTGAACTGTGGTGTTGGAGAAGACTCTTGAGAGTCCCTTGGACTGCAAGGAGATCCAACCAGTCCATTCTGAAGGAGATCAGCCCTGGGATTTCTTTGGAAGGAATGATGCTAAAGCAGAAACTCCGGTATTTTGGCCACCTCATGCGAAGAGTTGACTCATTGGAGAAGACTCTGATGCTGGGAGGGATTGGGGGCAGGAGGAGAAGGGGACGACAGAGGATGAGATGGCTGAATGGCATCACTGGCTCGATGGACGTGAGTCTGGGTGACCTCCGGGAGCTGGTGATGGACAGGGAGGCCTGGCGTGCTGCGGTTCATGGGGTCGCAAAGAGTTGGACACAACTGAGCGACTGATCTGATCTGATCTGAACTGTACGTGAAACTGTTAACGTTATTAGTTTATACAAAGATCTCAAACCTGTATTGGATTAATACGTTTTTAATGATGGCAGTTCCAGGGAACTAATGAACCTTACTGGAACAATTCCTGTGCCTTACAGAGGTAATACATACAATATTCCAATCTGCCTGTGGCTATTGGACACATATCCGTATAATCCCCCTATATGTTTCGTTAAGCCTACTAGCTCAATGACTATTAAAACAGCAAAGTATATGGATGCTAATGGGAAGATATATCTTCCTTATCTACATGAATGGAAGCACCCACAGTCAGACTTGTTGGGGCTTATTCAAGTCATGATTGTGGTGTTTGGAGATGAACCTCCGGTCTTCTCTCGTCCTCCTGTTTCAGCATCCTATCCACCATCTCAGGCAACAGGGCCACCAAATACTTCCTACATGCCAGGCATGCCAAGTAGGATTTCTGCGTACCCATCCAGGTACACTCCCAATCCCAGTGGTTATACAGGCTGTCCTTACCCACCTGGTGGTCAGTATCCTGCCACAACAAGTTCCTAGTACCCTTCCCAGCCTCCTGTGACCACTGTTGGTCCCAGTAGGGATGGCACAATCAGCGAGGACACTATCTGAGCCTCTCTCATCTCAGCGGTCAGCGACAAACTGAGTGGTGGATGAAGGAGGAAATGGATCGTGCCCAGGCGGAACTCACCGCCTTGAAACGAACAGAGGAAGACCTGAATAAAGGTCACCAGAAACTCAAAGAGATGGTTAACTGTTTAGATCAGGAAGTAGCTGAGGTTGATAAAAACATAGAACTTTTGAGAAAGAAGGATGAAGAACTCAGTTCTGCTCTGGAGAAAATAGAAAATCAGTCTGAAAACAATGATATTGATGAAGTTATCATTCCCACAGCCCCACTATACAAACAGATCCTAAATCTGTATGCAGAGGAAAATGCTATTGAAGACACTATTTTTTACCTGGGAGAAGTCTTGAGGCAGGAAGTAATAGACCTAGATGTCTTCCTAAAGCATGTATGTCTTCTGTCCTATAAACAGTTCCAGCTGAGGGCTGCTGCTGCTGCTGCTGCTGCTGCTGCTGCTAAGTCGTTTCAGTTGTGTCTGACTCTGTGCGACCCTATAGACGGCAGCCCACCAGGCTCCCCATCTCTGGGATTCTCCAGGCAAGAACCCTGAAGTGGGTTGCCATTTCCTTCTCCAATGCATGAAAGTGCAAAGTGAAAGTGAAGTCGCTCAGTCATGTCCGACTCCTAGCGACCCCATGGACTGCAGCCTACCAGGCTCCTCTGTCCATGGATTTTCCAGGCAAGAGTACTGGAGTGGAGGGCCATTGCCTTCTCCACCAGTTGAGGGCATTAATGCAGAAAGCAAGAAAGACTGCCAGTCTCAGTGACCTCTACTGACTTCTCTGATACCAGATGGAGACTGAACTCTTCTAAAGTATTCTTTTCTTCTCTTCCTTTCTCTTATATCAGTAGGTGCCCAAAATAAGTTATTGCAGTTTATCATTCAAGTGTAAAATATTTTGAATCAATAATATATTTTCTGTTTTCTTTTGGTAAAGATTGGCTTTTATTAATGCACATTCTATCCTCTGCAAACTCTTTTTGTGCTGAATGTTGGGACTGACTATGCTAAATAAAATTTGTTGCGTAAAAAAATATCATTACATTTTGCATGTATTAATAGGATAAGAATAGTTTCCAGGAAAATATCACACAACATCTGTCAATTTTGCTTCTATCTTTCTTTCACATTTTATATAAGCTACATAAGGAAGACATTATTTAAAGTAGACATTGGTTCAATTCCTGGGTCAGGAAGATCTCCTGGAAAAGGACATGCCAACCCACTCCAGTATTCTTGCCTGGAGAATCCATGGACAGAGGAGCCTGATGGGCTACGGTCCATGGTATCACAAAGAGTCGGACACAACTGAAGTGACTTAGCACACACACACATATTAATATTTTACCAGTCTTCTTAGTGCCTTACCTGTTTATATGTTTACCAGTAGATGGCACTCTCACATTTATGTCCCCATGGCTTTGCCTTTATGAAAGCATAACTACTTCTTTGACATTACATTTAAAAAAAATGTAAATTTAATCTGGCTCTTATAAACGATTTTAAATGATTCATACTAACAATGACAGTTAAATCTTGTCATTTAAAATGTAAGCATTTATTACCATAATGAGCATTTATTGAGCAGCTTTTTTAGTACTCTTGCCTGGAAAATCCCATGGATGGAGGAGCATAGTAGGCTACAGTCCATGGGATCACAAAGAATCAGACATGACTGAGCGACTTCACTTTCATTTTCTTTTTTATGGCAGACACTAGCCTGGGTCCTAGGAATATATCAACAGAAAAAAAAAAATTATTTCCTTTAAAAATTTCCAGAAAGTTAAAATATTTTTTAAAATTAATTATGTTCTAAATGTTATACAAGGTAAGAAAAAGTATTGAGGCTGAGGAAGGAAAACAAAGAAGCAAAAACTCCTGGCAGAACTTGGATACTTCTGCAGAGGTGATAACCTCTGAGCTTTGTTCTGAAGAAGTCAAAGTTCACCAAGAGAAGGGAGTTCAGGATTACAGAATGACTCTTGTAGAAAGATCAGGGTCATTAAAAATATTTCTTATTATGTAAATACAGTGAAGTTCCAGGACTGAGATCATGGGCTTCATGAGGAGGGTTGGTTTCAAAGAAATCTGGGCATCTAGCAGAATTCATATCTGCTTCCTCCCCTCTCCTGTGCACACTTCCCTTATGCAGTGATTATATGGCTGGAAAAATTCAATAGCTCCATTGATCCAGAGTGCTAGGGGAAGGTGAAGAATGAACCTGTTTATTTGTTTTTTCTGAGCTAGGCTCTTCCTCGTTTTCACCCAATCCTCTCCCCTTGAAGGGGCCCAGACAGCCTAAGTCCAGATCCCAAGCACCTCTTAACTGCAGACAGAACCTGATTCCTTCCAGAGATGAACTAAAACCCTTTGCTAACTCTCAGCCACAGTCAAACTCAGTCTCAGCTTCCCTTCCTGTAAGTCTCCACCCCTAGGAAAACTCCTCTACATTCTAACACCATTCAGGGTCATGGAGGTGCCTAAAACAGAATGAAAAGAGATAAAGGACAGAGATAAAGAGTGGTCTTCATAAGGACATGGGACCAGAGACAGGCTCACTGCTGGACGTCTAGAGCTAATATTAGACTCTATGGCTCATGGGTATTAGTTAGTTATTGCTGCAAAATTAATTGCTAGCAACTTAGTGGCTTTAAACAATGCATATTTATTCTTATCTAGTGTCTGTAGGTGAGTTCAGGCATGGCTTAGCTGGGTTCTCTGCTTCAGGGTCTCACCTGGCTATAGTTTAGGTGTTGGATGACCCTAAAGTCTCATCAGAAGTGTAATGAGGGAGATACCTACTTTCAAGCTCCCTTGAATTGTTGGCAAAAATCCAGTTCCTTGTAGATTAAGAATTGAAGGTTTAAATTTCTTTGTGGAGGCTGCCTCAGCTCCAATAGTCTCCTAGTTTCTGTCTTTGTAGGGGTTTCCTAATACAACCACCTGCTTCCGCTAAGCCAACAAAAGAGAAAGAGAGCAAACATGTTACAAGATGGAGGACAATATAGCATATAACATACTACACTCATGGAAATGACATTCCGTCACCTGTGCCATATTCTGTTGGTTGGAAGCAAATCCCAGGTCACTCACACTCACACTCAAGAGCACGAACACAGGCAGAAACATGAGGAGACAGGGATCACCGAGGTCATCTTAGAATCTAACACATGATGAAATAGGCAGCAGATCAATCTTTGACTGATGACATTCAGGGCTATGGTCCTTAGAAAGATAGAGTCCTGAAGGGGCAAGGGGGCAAACACAGACTAAGGCTGATGACTGGGACCTCAGTTAAGCTGCCCACAGGATCAGAGACCAGATTTGAGATAATCAGAATACTGTCACAGGGCAGGAAACTTGGAATCCTAGGGCAAGAGCTGGAATGGTTCTGGAACATGAACCTTAAAATGCACATGCTGCTGCTGCTGCTAAGTCACTTCAGTCTTGTCCGACTCTGTGCGACCCCATAGACAGCAGCCCACCAGGCTCCCCCGTCCCTGGGATTCTCCAGGCAAGAACACTGGAGTGGGTTGCCATTTCCTTCTCCAATGCATGAAAGTGAAAAGTGAAAGTGAAGTCGCTCAGTCATGTCCGACTCCTAGCAACCCCATGGACTGCAGCCTACCAGGCTCCTCCGTCCATGGGATTTTCCAGGCAAGAGTACTGGAGTGGGGTGCCATCGCCTTCTCCGAAAATGCACATGAAGGCAACACAAAAGATTCTAGACAGCTTAAGTTTAGCCCTGAGGGAGACACAGGAGGGAAGAGAGAGACTGAGAAGGAGACATAAATCAAAACATTGTCTTTTGGTTTGCACACCAAAATTTAAAAAATTTAAGATTATAGACCTAAAAGAAAGAAGTCAGGCTCAACAAATGGAACATGAATTTACTTTAAGAGAAAATAATTTCAAAGTCAGACAACGATAAATATGTTTGGACTGCTTAAGGAAATAAATGAAAGATTAACTTTTAATTAAGATCACCAGGAAATTATGAAATTGAAATAAATAGAAATTAAATAAGAAAGGTTGACTGTTTTTAAAATTTAGAAATCCTAGGAAAACTATGGGCATTGAGAAAAGAAACTTTATTGCTAAATAAATTTTTGACTATTATTCTTGCAACAAATTATAGATGAAATACAGTGGAAGAGTATAAAAGCATTTCTTGCTACAGAAAGGAGCCTGGTGGGAAAAAAATCCATGAGCTCACAAAGAATCAGACATGACTGAGTGACTGACAAAGAAGCAAAGGGCCAGCATGGGAACTGGTATCCCATGATACCATAACTGAGGTATTTAACAGTTTAATAAGTTCCCTGTGTAATTCATATGCATGTTAAATTTAAGAAGTGCTATTTTAGGACAGTGGAAGAAAATTTTGAGAGATTTGTTCAGAACACAGAACAGAAAGACAAAGAAAACCATACATATTGAACACACATATGTGTATACATGTACATACACACAGACAAATGTATGCATATGTATATTCACACACACATACACACACACACACAATTCTATATGTATCGACTATAACTGTTGCTTTTTTTTGTAGTCAGCTTTTTGTTTAGTGTTACAGGTTTCTTTTAGCATGTCACTAGTTACCCAAACCAGATAACCAAAGTTTACAGTCTGGTCTGGCTCAGAGAATCTCATACAAAAATACTCAGAGAGTTTTCTTGGGTAAATAAATTAGAAATTGGATAAATAAAAAATTTAGAAAAAGTGAATCTCTTTCTATGTGTTCTACATTTGCTTTACTCGTTTAAAACTGCATGACATTGTTCAAAAGCTTCCAGGTCAAATGATACAGATGCAACTCATTGTTTTAAGCTGTTGCTTAATTTTCTATGATAAGGCTACATCACAGTGTATTCTGTTAGTCCCACTGATATGCATTTAGGCTATTTCTAGTTTGTCCTTCCATCTTTTCTTCTTCTGCTGCTGCTCCTGCTAAGTCGCTTCAGTTGTGTCCGACTCTGTGCAACCGCATAGAGGGCAGCCCACCAGGCTCCCCCATCCCCGGGATTCTCCAGGCAAGAACACTGGAATGGGTTGCCATTTCCTTCTCCAATGCATGAAAGTGAAAAGTGAAAGTGAAGTCGCTCAGTCGTGTCTGACTCTTAGCAACCCCATGGACTGCAGCCCACCAGGCTCCTCTGTCCATGGGATTTTCCAGGCAAGAGTACTGCAGTGGGGTGCCATTGCCTTCTCCTTTTTTCTTCTAGTTGGATTTTTACTGAAATCTGTCTATTAATTAACAGAGGATTAATATACTTTTGATATTAACTTCTCCCACCCAATCATATAGTATATAGTGCCATTTAGCCAGATCTTGTTTTATGCCTTTTAGTAAAATTTTATTGTTTTCTTCCTTTGAATCATACTGTCCTTGTTCAAATAATTCTTTAAAAATTTAGAGTTTTTGTTACTAGGAAGTATTAAAAGTCTCTTTCAATTTTTATTCTTGGCTAGTTATTTCTGGTGCTGCTGCTGCTACAGAGAAGGCAATGGCAACCCACTCCAGTACTCTTGCCTGGAAAATCCCATGGACAGAGGAGCCTGGTAGGCTGCAGTCCATGGGGTCGAAAGCAATTGATTTTTTTTTTTTAATGTTTGTCATGTTTCCAGTTAGTTGACCAAATTTCCTTCATGCCAGTGTACTTTAATCCCCAGTGATGTTGAACAATTCAAATTCACCACACCGTGTGTCTATGACCTTGTTCTTCCTGGAAGTTCCTTCCTCTATATTATTACTGGCTCTTTCACACCACTCGTGAAGACCAGACTGCCTCCTCTAGGAGGCCTTCCTCAGACACCCTTGTGTTGACAGAGGTCCTTATTTGTTGTCTCCTAGAAGACGATGGCATCCCACTCCAGTACTCTTGCCTGGAAAATCCCATGGACAGAGGAGCCTGGTGGGCTGCAGTCCATGGGGTTGCTAAGAGTCAGACAAGACTGAGCGACTTCACTTTCACTTTTCACTTTCATGCATTGGAGAAGGAAATGGCAACCCACTCCAGTGTTCTTGCCTGGAGAATCCCAGGGACGGGGGAGCCTGGTGGGCTGCCATCTATGGGGTCGCACAAAGTCTGACATGACTGAAGCGACTTAGCAGCAGCAGCAGTGCTTTGTGCACACTTTTTTAAAATAATTTTATTTATTTATTTTTATTTTGGGCTGTGCTGGGTCTTTGGTGCCACTTAGGTTTTTATCTGGTTGTAGAGAGTGGGGGCTACTCTCTAGTTGTGGTGCGCAGGCTTCCTGTGGTGGCTTCCCTTGTTGTGGAGCATGGGCTCTAGAGCAAGAGGGCTCCAGTAGTTTCAGCATATGGGCTTCAGTGGTTGTGGTTTCCCAGCCCTAGAGCACAGGCTCAGTAGTTGTGGTGCTCAGGCTTATTTGTTCTACGGCCTGTAGGATCTTCTCTGGTCAGGGATCAAACCTGTGTCTCCTGCATTCCCTAAGTCACCAGGGAAGCCCTTTGTGCACGAATGTATTGGTTTTTATTACTTTTCATCCTGGTTGTCTGTCTTTGTGTGTAGTCTGATTCTGGATGCCAAACTCTGTGGAGTCATGCATGGGTCAGGTCTTAAACAAACTGATATTCTTGGAAGCTAGCATCCTGTCTGGAACATATAAATTCTCAAAAAACAGTGTGGAACTGAATTTCTCTGACTAGAAACAGTTGATAATGCCAGGCCAAAGAGACTTAACTTTTTAAGATTTTGATATTTTCCACTACACTACTCTTGATATTTATAAATAAGTTGTAGATACTTTTTATGGTGCTCACTGAGCTGATTTACACTTTGTTATGTAAAAACCAAGAGGGGGGCTAAGGAGTTTGAACCAGTTGCAGAAGTCTTGATTTTTAATGGCAAATGTGACTCAGGAATTCATCTGTTCAGTGAATTAATGTTTATTAAACATATACTATAGGCCAGATACTGTGCCAAGAGCTGTGGATACACCAGTTCTCAAAATACACAAGATGCCTCCAGGAGCTTGCAAAATCCAACTATAGGATTAAATTTAAACAAAATATATAGCTTTAAAAATCTATTTTGAATCTTACTGTGGCATTGAACATTGTTGAACACTCTTTCCTTACCATATTTAGTACTTTTTTGGTGGATCCAGTCTCAGATACTTTTTCCACAAGGGCTGCTACCAGGTCATGCTTTTCAATTGCAGGAAAGAAGGTACTGTTGTTTTAATTCTTCATGCTACTTACCCACTTTTGAAAAGTAGACTGTGGTAGGCTGAGTAATGGCATCTGAAGATTTTCTCATCCTAATCCCTGGAAACTGTGAATATGTTAACTTGTGTGGTAAAGGGGACTCTGCATGTGTGATTAAGGATTTTGAGACCTGAAGATAATCTGGTATTTTTCAAGTGAGTCCAATATAATTATCAATACAAGTTTCCTTATAAAGAGGGAGGTAGGAGGTCAGAGGTTGAAAGATTTGAAGATGTTATGCTGCTGGCTTTAAAGATGGAGGAAGCAGCCATGAGCCAAGGAAGCCAGGTGACATGAAAAGACAAAAAAGGTTAAAAAAAAAAAAAAAGATTCTCCCCTAAAGCCTCCAAGGAGAATGTGGCCCTGATGACATCTTGAGTTTTGGCCCAGCAAAACCCATTTTGCACTTCTGATCTCTAGAACTGTAAGAATAAATCTGTGTTGTGTAATTAATAAGTCACTAAGTTTGTGGTAATTGATTACAGCAACAATAGAACACTAATACAGAAGAACCAAGTAGCTAAGCTAAGGTGCTAGCTGCAACTGGCTACTTGGGGGAGTATGGAGAGATTAACTGGGGCAAGTAAACTCAATAAGGCAGTCTGAAGCTAATAAAGGCAGAAACGGCAAGACTTCACCTCATTTTATAAGGGCTGAGAGTCTAACTGGAAATACCCAGTAGCAACGACAGTCAAAAATTTAAGAATCTCAAATAAAACACAAGTGCAGGGACTTCCCTGGTGGTCCAGTTGTTAAGACTCCATGCTGCCTATGTAAGGGGCACAGGTTTGGCCCCTGGTTGGGGAAATAAGATCTCACATGCCTTGTGGCTAATAAATATATAAAAACCCAAGTACAAGTACCAGGAGTCAAGCAGAGACTGGATTAGAAAGAGCACAGATAAGAAGCAGGAATGATGGATGCAAGGTAACTTTGTAGAGATGTCAGAGTAGCCAAAGTTCACATTTATTAAGCTGTGGACACCAAATACTTAAGGAAAGCCTAGCTGATTTGTGTGCGTGTATGCTCAGTTGTGTCTGACTCTTTGCAACTCTGTGGACTATAGCCTGCCAATCTCCTCTGTTTAGAGTTCTCCAGGCAATAATACTGGGGTGGGTTGCCATTTCCTTCTACAGGGGATTTACCCGACCGAGGGATTGAACCCGTGTCTCCTGAATTGGCAGGTGGATTATTTCCCACTGAGCCACCTGGGAAGCCCCTAGGTGATTTAACAGAACCCTTTAATGGAGAATAGCTCATTTATTGAGGGCCTACTGCATGCATGCCTGCATGCTAAGTCACTTCATTCATGTCCACTCTGTGCGACTCTATGGACTGTAGCCTTCCAGGCTTGTCTGTCCATGGGGATTCTCCAGGCAAAAATACTGGAGTGAGTTGCCATGTGAGGACCTACTACTGGTTAGCATATATATTTAATTTTATTTGCTCAGTAACCCCATGAATTGAACATTATAACCCTTGCTTTACTGAGATTGTTATTGTTTAGACACTAAGTCATGTCTGACTCTTGGTGACCCCTTGGACTGTGGCCTGCCAGGCTCCTCTGTCCATAGGATTTCCCAGGCAAGACTACTGGAGTGGGTTGCCATTTCCTTCTCCAGGGGATCTTCCCAACCCAGGGATCGAACCCAAGTCTCATGCATTGGCAAGCAGATTCTTTGCCACTGAACCACCAGGGAAGCTTTTACTAAAGCAGAAACCCATACAGAAAAGTTAAATGACTTGTCCAAAGCCACAGAAAACACTAGGAAGTAAAGAAGGGGTTAACCTCACCTCTCCAGTTCCAGGAGCCCTGCTCTTTCTTCCATGCCATGCTGCCTTCCTTTCAGGAAAAAAGGCTTGTTGACTTTGTCGGCTGTCTGAAGAGTTCAAAGCAGAAAAACATGGTGTCATCTTTTGAGATATTCATTTTATCAGTGAGAACTTGAAAATGAAGTTAAAAATTAAGCGGCAAAGCCAACCTCAGGCTCTGTGCTCTGAGAATGTACGGCTAAACCTGATTCAGTCTGCCTGCCATGTGACACATTATTTATCCTTGTGAAACTGTGGAATTATTTGAAAAGGAAGAAGGGATGAAAATGCCTTCTTTCTTAAAGGTAGCCTTATAGTCTAGGGCTTACAATACTGGTTTAATGGTGAAGGTAAGTGCATTTCTTCTTTTTGGGTTGGAAGATAATTGCTAATCAGAGATCTGTTAAAGGGAGGGAACAGTTTGAGGGGAAGTCAGAGGAAAAACATTGTCAGCAGCATAAGGATCTCCCTCTGGGAATGGTTCCTGGTTTTAAAACGAAGAAGAGACTTTATAAAAAAATGCAATCGATTCAATCAAGACCCTAGGGCAAGACTTGAGAGGCCACCAGTGCCCATGGACTCTGTGGACAATGGTCACTTCTCCAAGGATACCGTGAGTATTTCCTGCAACACCTTGATGAGTCAGACAGGCTTTGGCTGCAGAATAAAATACTGGATCAGAACTAACAAGGTTTGGGGTTGGGGACTGTAACTCATGGAGAAGACAATGGCAACCCACTCCAGTACTCTTGCCTGGAAAATCCCATGGACAGAGAAGCCTGGCAGGCTGCAGTCCATGGGGTTGCTAGGAGTCGAAACAACTTAGCAACTTCACTTTCACTTTTCATTTTCATGCATTGGAGAAGGAAATGGCAACCCACTCCAGTATTCTTGCCTGGAGAATCCCAGGGATGGGGGAGCCTGGTGGGCTGCCGTCTATGGGGTCGCATAGAGTCGGACATGACTGAAGCGACTTGGAGGCAGCAGCAACCGTGACTCATTAGCCTTTTCAGATTTCTGTATGTAGTTGAAATTGTCTCTCAGAAACAAGAGAATATGAACAAAGTTGTGAATAAGGTTGAGGCAAGAAAATTTGTATACTTGTGGAGATCACCTGGTTTGTGGCCCTCATTGTGCAACTGAGGAAAGGTGTCCAGAGAGATTGTTGTTGGTACCTATCAGTGCTATGATGGGAAGCCAGGGGCAAAGACCCACGGAAGTGCCCTCTCGCAACCTGCCCAGGAAAATTCCCAATTCCATGGCATAGATGGACTCATACAGGCGTAGCCTGTGGTCATTGCTTGGAGGAAAGGTACTCAGGCACTCCTGTGTCATCTTTTACAATTGGAGCTGAGTTCCCTGTGGGCAGGGCCCCAGTTGCACCTTAATTTTGACATAACACTGCCTTCTAAGATTACCCACTATTAGTGCTTGGTACACTTTTTTTCTTCATGATTACACACGTATGAATTAACAGCAAGATGTAAAGGATCTACTGAAATAGATAATTTTATTCCCAAACTGCCAATCTTTCAGAAAGGTAAACAAGTGATAAAAAAAGGTCTCAGTTTTACAAACATGGGAGAAATTGCTTCTTTGCATGTTCTCTGATGTTTGTAGCAAGGTACATCCCTTCCTCCTCCACCTTCTAGATTCCAGTCCAGAAGAACCCAGTTCTCAAAGGAAGCATTTAAGACCAATTTAGTACTCAATCAAAAACATTTTTATAGAAGGATATTTCATTTACTATAAACCTGTATTTATTAATCTGAGAGGGCACAAGTGCCAATCTTGTGACTGCTGTTATTCCTGTTGTTAATATCAATAACATTTTGCAGTGTATAATATTTTACATTGAGAAGGCCTGTCGCATTCTTTTGTTTTCATTCTCAACAGTTCAATGAAGTGACATTATCCCCATTTTTCCTATGAAACAGTGAAAATCTGCTCTGGTTTACTCAAGATTAAATGACAGAGAAAAACTTGGTCCTTGGATACCCTTTGAACTGCAGGTTCCTGCTCTTTCAACCACATGTAACATTTACTCTGAGTAAACTAGAGGACTCAGCTAATAGAGATGATGCAAGACAGGTTCAATATTAAGGGAAATCTAATGGCAATAGAAACAAAATGATAACAAAATAGTGAGTTCTAGACTACCAATAAAAGAAGAAAAAAAAATCTTATCTTTTGCTGATGCCTAAATCATCTGTCTATATTATTAATTTTATACTAGATACAACTTTGTTTTGTGTTATGAAGTTATTTTTAAAGTATAGAATTTTCCTTTAACTTAATTCAATTTTTCTATGTCTATTTGCAACTTTTAACAGTAGGCGTCACTATTTCTTAGAAATGTCACTCATAAGTCGGAACACCCTTGACAATGTTTATGATTAGGCTAAAAAATCATTCCACTGTCTTCCAGTGATATCAGTTATACCAATTCACAGATCCCATATTTTTATATGCTTCTGTGGTTATTTTAGAAAAAGAGGTTCCATTACTATGTCACAGAAGGATCCTCGTTTAGAATGGTTTGGGATGTCTGCCTGATTTCTGTATTTGTCTCATACCAGGAAGCAGGGAAATTAACAACAGAAGTTAACCGTTGAGGCAAAATTTAGAATAGCATTTGAAACCATGAAAGCTAAGGTAGGGATGGCAGCAGATGGAAGGGAAGGACAACTGAAGTCATAGGTTTGTGTTGTAGTTTCACTAACCAAAAAAGCAAGAAAGAGGAGTCTTCTTTATTTCTTTAAATATTCGAAGCTCAACCTGAAAGTATTTCCATCAGCAAATTTCCTTCTGGAACAAATGATTAAAACTTAATTTAAAATCATAGACAAGCAAGAAGGATATACTGTAGAGCACAGGGAATTACAGCCATTATCTTGTAATAACCTAGAATGGAGGATAATCTGCAAAAGTACTGAATCCCTATGTTATACACCTGAAACTATTATAATATAGTAAATCAACTATATTTCAATTTTAAAAACAACTTAAAATTATATAAATTTCTGTCTAGAATATCTTACAATGAAACTACCCTACTGCGTTTTAAACTTGTGCTTAAAATGTGAACATAAAGAGGAAGTCGTATTAGCAGGCATAAAAAAGCAGCAGTCTGGGCGTCAGGAGACCTGGTACTGACTCAGTAAACTCTGTGACTTGAAGCAGCTTTTCAAATTTTCTATACATCAGTCTTCTTATTAAAAATAAATAAAACAAACATTTGGGTTAGAGACTCTCTGAATCTCTTTCAGCTCTAGAGTTCTATGTTTGTAAGACTGGTTGGAGTGTTTGATGGGAAAACTTTGAGTATAAGTATTTGTAGCTGCACATACAGTTAAAAAGTTGCCTTCAGCCAAGTCTTGGACTCTTACATAACAAGAGAGATCAAATAGAAAATAGTCCAAATTCCAGGTCAATCAGGTGGCCACTCCAGTTTCTTCAGCTGGGATCTGAGTATGGAGTCCTAAACTGAATTCTTGATGTCATCCAGGTGTTAGTAGAACTGGAAAGCCTTCCAAAACAGAGCAAAAGCCAACATATTTCCTGGTGCCGATGTTCTCTTATTAGCAACTGGCCATCTATTTTGTCTCTTATAATAGAAAAAGAAAATTTTAAAACTTAAATGGAGTGATCTTGTTCTCAGAACTTTAGAGACATTTGGGAAGCAGAAAACTATCTTGACTATGCTGTATGAAGTTTCATCATTGTTCTTTCAAAGACAACTTAGCTTTTTCGGAGTGTAAAATAAGTAACTACTAATTGTTTATAATCAAATCCCTTATGATTATACAGTGGAAAAGACAAATAGATTCAAGGAATTAAATGTGATAGAGTGCCTTAAAAACTATGGACACAAGTTTGTGACATTGTACAGGAGGCAATGATCAAGACCATATCCAAGAAAAAGAAATTCAAAAAGGCAAAATGGTTGTCTGAGGAGGCCTTACAAATAGCTGTGAAAAGGAGAGACTCAAAAGGCAAAGAAGAAAAGGAAAAATATACCCATTGAATGTAGAGTTCCAAAGAAGAGCAAGGAGAGATAAGAAAGCCTTCCTCAGTGATCAATTCAAAGAAATAGAGGAAAACAATAGAATTGGAAAGGCTAGAGATTCTACAAGAAAATTAGAGCTACCAAGGGAATATTTCATGCAAAGATGGGCACAATAAAGGACAGAAACAGTACAGGCCTAACAAAAGCAGAAGATATTAAGAAGAGGTGACAAGAATACACAGAAGAACTATACAAAAAAGATCTTCATGATCCAGATAACCATGATTGTGTGATCACTCACCTAGAGCCAGACATCCTGGAATGCAAAGTCAAGTGGCCTTAGGAAGCATCACTACGAACAAAGCTAGTGGAGGTGATGGAAGTCCAGTTGAGCTATTTCAAATCCTAAAAGATGATGCTGTGAAAGTGCTGCACTCAATATGCCAGCAAATTTGGAAAACTCAGCAGTGGCCACAGGACTGGAAAAGGTCATTTTTCATTCCAATCCCAGAGAAAGGCAATGCCAAAGAATCCTCAAACTACCGCACAATTGTACTTATCTCACACGCTAGTAAAGTAATGCTCAAAATTCTCCAAGCCAGGCTTCAACAATACTTGAACTGTGAACTTCCAGATGTTAAAGCTGGTTTTAGAAAAGGCAGAGGAACCAGAGATCAAATTGCCAACATCCATTGGATCATTGAAACAGCAAGAGAGTTCCATTAAAACATCTACTTCTGCTTTATTGACTACGCCAAAGTCCTTGACTATGTGGATCACAATAAACTAGAACATTCTTAAAGAGATGGGAATACCATACCACTTTACCTGCCTCTTGAAAAATCTGTATGCAGGTCAAGAAGCAACAGTTAGAACCAGATATGGAGCAATGGACTGGTTCCAAGTTGGGAAAGGGGTACGTCAAGGCTGTATACTGTCACCCTGTTTATTTAACTTACATGCAGAGTACATCGTGCAAAATGCCGGGCCGGGTGAAGCACAAGCTGGAATCAAGATTGCCAGAAGAAATATCAGTAGCCTCAGATATGCAGATGACACCACCCTTATGGCAGAAAACAAAGAGGAATTAAAGAGCCTCTTGATGAAAGTGAAAGAGGAGAGTGAAAAAGCTGGCTTTAAACTCAACATTAAAAAAACTAAGATCATAGTATCACTTCATCCCATCACTTCATGGCAAATAGATGGGGAAACAGTTAAAACAGTGACAGACTTTATTTTGGGGGGCTCCAAAATCACTGTGGATGGTGACTGCAGCCATGAAATTAAAAGACGCTTGCTCCTTGGAAGAAAGGCTATGACCAACCTAGACAGCATATTAAAAAGCAGAGATATTACTTGGCCAACAAATGTCCAGCTAATCAAAGCTATGGGTTTTCCAGTAGTCATGTATGGATGTGAGAGTTGCACTATAAAGAAAGCTGAGTGCTGAAGAATTGCTGCTTTTGAACTGTGATGTTGGAGAAGACTCTTGAGAGTCCCTTGGACTGCAAGGAGATCCAACAAGTTCATTCTAAAGAAAATCAGTCCTGAATATTCATTGGAAGGACTGATGCTGAGGCTGAAACTCCAATACTTTGGCCACCTGATCCAAAGAACTGACTCCTTGTAAAAGACCCTAATGCTGGGAAAGATTGAAGGCAAGAGGAGAAAGGGACAACAGAGGATGAGATGGTTGAATGGCCTCACCAACTCAGTGGACATGAGTTTGAGCAAGCTCCAGGAGTTGGTGATGGACAGGGAGGCCTGGCATGCAGCAGTCCATGGGGTCACAAAGAGTCAGACATAACTGAACTGAACTGAATTGTTTGAAAAACCTCTTGGTAAATATGGAAAATCATAACGTGACCATGGTGTGTTCTGTAACCCTGAAAAGGCCATTGCTGTCACATGTGTAAATCTGTTTCTCTCTCTTTGGGTGCGCATGTATCAACACAGGCATGGTGCCTGCTTTGTACACTAGAGTACAGGCATTTCCTTAATGTTATGCAATATGTTCAAAGACATTTTTTTAAGTAAAGTCCAGTGCAAGAATCTATTAAAATTGATTCATTAAACTCTTACACTTAGGTTAATTTGTCTCCAATTTTATGCTGTAATAACTAATACTACAAATAATGTTTTTGGACAAAATTCTTCATCTGTCTCTTTTATTATCATTTTTCATCCTATTGGCATAGATTGTGAATATTCTTAAGGGTGCAGATAAGTCTTGTTAAATTTATGTTCACAAAGAATGCAAAGCTTTGAATGTTGCAATGTAAGTATGATACATGTGTTTGTGAGGTGATGGATGCTTCAGTTTAGGAAAGGCTGCAAAACTGATAATGTTCCTAGAATAAGGATTGTATGGAAAATAAATAAATGTATGAATCCCCTGAAGATCAGTGTATAAATATCAAATTAAATGTGTCCAATTTGAAGTCATGAATTCTCTTTGCCTCTCAAATAGCTGAATTTATTTGTAATTGTAATAGAAAGCCCTCATTATATATGATTTTACAAGTGATTTGAAGAACTTTTAAGCCCAGCAAAGTGTCCCAACTATGTTACCAAAGATAAGAATAAGCATTTTAAGGTGTTACATATTACAGTAATGTATATCTGTTACACAATGCCATTCTTCATGTTCAAAGAAGACACCATTGAGTGAATGTTGTTCTGTTTTTACAGAAAGAACAGAAACATGGTCAGTTGGAACTTTCCTCCTCCAGCTCTTGAGCTTAAATTAGCTTTCATGTCTTCTGACCTGCCTCAAGCCATAATACTTCTTACCTTTGCATGATTCTCTGTGGTTTGCAATTTTCTCATTCAATTCTTACAGCACCACTCAGAAATGAGACTTATTTTTATTGGACAGGAAATGACTAGTTAGATAATTTAAATGACTAGTTCTAAATCATTTACAGTCAGATTTTCTTATAAAAATCAAGTCCTCTATAAGCATGACAATAAGGAAGTGTACTGCAAAATGTAAATCATACAGCTGTGTTGGATCACAATTTTCATTGATGCTGAGAAAAGACAGCATTAACATGAAAAAATTGTTTGTGTGTCTTGTTTTGGATTGTTGTTCTTCCCCATAGATAAAAGCCTGTCGTGGTAAAAGAGATTCAGGGCAGAGGGAATCTCCACCACAAAGTGTGGTACCATTTCCCAGAGGAGCCAAATGGATGAGAAGCCTTCCACCAGGAAAAGTAAAGCCACATCTCTTATTCTCAGCCTACTTATGAAAGAGTGGAAGCTTATTTCCAGTGCTCTTTACACAACCTTGCTCTCCTTTCTCCTTTTTCCATTAAGCCTCCTCACTGTGAAGACTGTCTCAGTGTAATATTAGACCAGCTCCAGCCTCTCATCTTGTTACCTATTGCTTTTTCCTTAAGGAGCACTGAGTTATCTATGAGAAATTAGGTCAAATGATCAATAAATCCTTGGACATAAGGAATGAAATGAGTCCTGAAAAGGTCATTTTAAACAAACCCGCTCACCCATGTATGAATTCCTGCTGTAACATCCTTGCCCAGGAGTTATTTCCTCTGAGTGTGGAAACCTCCATTAAGAGGGAAATAATTCTTTTGGAGGCAACCCATCCTATCCCTGAGCCTATGTGGCCATTAAAAATGCTTTCTTCCAGTATATTTTATCTGTTTCTTCACAAGTTCTCTTTCTATTTCTCTTTAGTCCCAGTTCACCAAGTATGCAGGGAAAAATTTTAATGTTTCATTCACATGGAAACCCTTTCAATATTGGCCCCACTATGTGGAAACTTTAAAAATGTGTTGCTCTTCTAATAGGACAACTTGTCTGGTACCATATCACCTACAAACAGTAAAAATGGTTCCCCATATTAGCTTTTTTAAAGCTGAGTATATGTGAAGGCAGAGTTTAGTGACATACATCAAAAATATTTCCAAGTGAAAATTACACTGAGGAGTTAGTGGATGTGCTCATTTATACACTATCTCTCAGGTATTTTAAAAGAGAACCCTTGGGTATATTATTTGCTTAATTCAAAGCATCTCTCTATGTATAAACTTTCAAACTTTATGGTAAATGAATATACAAAATGGATGAGACCCCAGACTTGAGGCTGGGAGACTCAGGTTCTGTGACTGACTCTTCCTTATCTTCCCGATTCACTTTATTTTAAAACACTGTGACATAAATACCTTCATTTAGTTTGTCCTATATTTTCATGTGCTACCCACACTTCTGAAAAAGGCCTTACTTGATTGTAAGAATCCTCTGAAAAAGGATCTTCTTGACTGTAAGATCTCTGATTTATTACCTTGAAATAAACTAAAGATTATGCCAAAGGAGGGTTATAGTCATGGTTATTTGAGTGAGAAAAAGTGGTGAGACTGCATAATATCATCTGAAGTTTTCTCAGATTAAGCAGTGGGAGAAGTGGAAAAAGGCACTCACTGCAGATATCTGTGTTATTCTCTAGGTCCTGAATTCTGTTCATTACGCTATGGACTGGCTCTCATCATGCACTTTTCAAACTTCACCATGATAACCCAGCGTGTGAGTCTGAGCATTGCCATCATTGCAATGGTGAATAGCACTCGGCAGCCTGGTTTATTCAATACCTCCACAGAAAGACCTCTTGCATTCACCTTCAATCACTCCAACAGATCCATCAAGGAATTTAATACAGCAGAAGTAAGTATAATAGAGAACAAGGCTCTTTGTTGAGAGGGAAAACCCAGTTTGAAAAGAGGAGTTGGATCTTGATTCTGTGGTGTATAGAACATGAATTATCAATAACAAACTAAAAACGTCTGGAATTATTTTTCTCTGAGATATTGCTTACCTCTGTGATTAGTCTTTCACTGAGATTATTATGATTACAAAGTTGGGGGTGTGACTATTGGAAAAAGTTGTGGATGTTTCTAGAAAGGAACAGATTACTGGATATCTTCAATGAAAAACTATGCACTGTCTCAGTACATCTTTCTGCCTGATTCTAAGCATTGAGTCAGTGATGCCATTCAGCCATCTCATCCTCTGTCGTCCCCTTCTCCTCCTGCCCCCAATCCCTCCCAGCATCAGAGTCTTCTCCAATGAGTCACCTCTTCGCATGAGGTGGCCAAAATACTGGAGTTTCAGCTTTAGCATCATTCCTTCCAAGAAATCCCAGGGCTGATCTCCTTCAGAATGGACTGGTTGGATCTCCTTGCAGTCCAAGGGACTCTCAAGAGTCTTCTCCAACACCACAGTTCAAAAGCATCAATTCTTCGGCGCTCAGCCTTCTTCACAGTCCAGCTCTCACATCCATACATGACCATAGGAAAGACCATAGCCTTGACTAGACGAACCTTTGTTGGCAAAGTAATGTCTCTGCTTTTGAATATGCTATCTAGGTTGGTCATAACTTTCCTTCCAAGGAGTAAGCGTCTTTTAATTTCATGGCTGCAGTCACCATCTGCAGTGATTTTGGAGATGAGATGGCTGGATGGCATCACTGACTCGATGGATGTGAGTCTGAGTGACCTCCGGGAGTTGGTGATGGACAGGGAGGCTTGGCATGCTGCGATTCATGGGGTCGCAAAGAATCGGACACGACTGAGCGACTGATCTGATCTGAAGCAGTTCTCTGTACCTTTTATTATCTTTGAGCCATTTTACAACTCTAAGTTCTATATATTAACAGTAATAAAATGATTCTTGCCCATAGCTCTGAAAATGAATTTTGTCTTGTGGAAAATCAATTGACACTCTCCTCCACTTCCCCTTCAGTCGAATAAGTCAGTTTTGCCATATATTTAACATCTATTTCAGCATTACTTACTGCTTATAAGTATGTGGTTCCTTGAATTTTCCTTTGGACCAGTTGTATCATCTTACCAATTCCTCATTAGCCAATGAGATAAATAAAATATCACCTGTTCATCTTATATTTCTATGAGAATAATCATTATACCCCATTTAAATGTTTTCCTTTAAACTATCATTTACTGTACATTTCTAAATCATCCTCTAATTTTATGATTTTGTTACCTTGGAACCAGTTTATTTATAATGACCTCTCTGCCTCGAATCTTTCTTCCATTATTCATTCTATACATTCACACTCCTGTGCGTAAGAATCCAGGATACCTTCAAATTGCCAACTCCTCTCTTGAAATGCTGCACTTCTCCAGAACCTGGCCCGCTTCTCAGCACACTCATATCTGCTGTCAGTGGCTCAGGAACAGTCTTTGCTTTGAGCAAGTCAGAGTCCTGGTTAGTTTCTAATTATTACATATCATTCCAAATGCTACAAGTCCACTTTTGCTGTATTTCTTCAGTGACAATGAGTTTTCCTCTTTCTCTTTATACAAATCATAGTCATTCTACAAAGAATGGCTCAAGTACTTCTTCCTTCCTGGATCCTTCCCAAATTGTTCTTCCCTCTTCTCAAAGTCCCTATTTTACTGCTGTTCATCCTCAAGCTTGAATTCGGACATGAATCATGTATCTTGCTTTATTTATAGTTATTTTGTATTATATGTTTTGGGGCTCTTCAATTTATACCATGGTGCCATGTATCTAGTGGCTACCAAAAATTATTTATTGGGTTATATCAGAAGAGAAATGTGGTCTTATTAATGTGTAATATGTGTTTTAGGAAGTCAGTTCTGCTAGGATAGACCATGATTCTTAAATTTTATTTTAGGGGCTGATTTTGATAAGCATTCAGTAAAGATGTATTTTGAAATTTTTTTGAAATGAGAATCAGCATGTCACCCAAATTATTTACTAGAATCAAAATAGTTAAAAGGAGATCTTTCACTATATTTCATTTATATCTTCCTATCAACTACCTATATAATCATTTCTTTATCACTTTTCCTCTTCATTTATTCTATTTTGTCTCCATCTAAGAGAATCAACTTAGGAATACAATGAGTTGTTTGGAAAAGTTGGAATATTTAAGTTTAGTAAAAAATGGAGAAAAACCAAAATTAATATTATATAGGAGGGCCAGAATCCAGGTGGCACAGTGGTAAAGAATCTTCCTGCCAATGCAGAAGGCACAGGAGACATAGATTTGATCCCTGGGTCCGGAAGATCCCCTGGAGTAGAAAATGGCAACTGCTTCAGTACTCTTGCCTGAGAAATCCCATGGACAAAGGAGACTGACAGGATACAGTCCATGGAGTCACAAAGAGTCAGACACAACTGAGCACAAGCAGCTCTGGCTATAAATTAGATTTTTTTATAAAATAAATTCTTAGTAAAGAATTTTCCTTCCTCCCTCCCCCCACCCTGCCCGACCCCAGGTCTCTGTATATGAATGGAGTCCAGAAACTCAGGGTATCATCTTTAGTTCCATCAACTACGGGATAATACTAACTCTGATCCCAAGCGGCTATTTAGCAGGGATATTTGGAGCAAAACAGATGCTTGGTGCTGGTTTGCTGATCTCCTCCCTTCTCACCCTCTTTACACCACTGACTGCTGACTTTGGAGTGATTCTGGTTATTGTGATTCGGACAGTCCAGGGCATGGCTCAGGTAACCAGTTATTTTCTCATTCTGTGTGGGATACAGGTTCCTGAATTCTACTGGAGATCGAGTCTTACTAATTGTCATTTCAGGGTATGGCATGGACAGGTCAGTTTACAATTTGGGCAAAATGGGCTCCCCCACTTGAACGAAGCAAGCTCACCAGCATTGCGGGATCAGGTAAGGATGCATATATGGATCACAACTTTGTAATCTGCTTCACCCTACCACATCTTTCTTTCTATGCCTAGGTTGGTTTGGGGGACAGGGAGAAAAGTGCTTAAAAAAAAAATTCAACAATGTAAGACAGTCACACAACAAATAAGATAAATATACCTGTGCTGTAAAGTCACTAAGACTTTAGACAGAAAAGACCATTGTGAGCATTGTGAGGACAGTCAGAAAAGCATTGTAGGGAAAAGTTTAGAACTTTAAGAGTTTGTGTAAGTGGAAAAAATCAAGTAAACTGTATAAACACCATGTTAGCAAAGATATAAAATGAGAATTAAGACTATCAGTGGTAAAGAGATAAATCAGGCTTGAAAGTAGAGTTTAAAGAGTGCAGTTTTCTGAGCTCTTTACTATTCTAAGCTAATAGTCTCAACAACCCTGTGATGACTATTTTAAACTCTCATTTTACACAGGAGGGAATTAAAGTACACAAAGATGAAGTAAATTGCCCAGAGGCAAATAGCCAGCAGGTGGTAGAATTGAGGTTTAAGCCCTGGCAGTTTGGTCCCAGAGTGCACACTCTGGATCACCACACTACAGTGCCCTTCTGAGCGTGTAATCATACTAAGGACTAACTTCATCATTGCTCTTTGCCTTATACTTGAAGAACAGAACTGAGGCTCATAAAGCCTCTCACCCCCCGTCCAATGAGTGGCTGCATCCTGCAGATTTTTACTACAAAAACAACCCTCCTGTATTCTGGCTCCTTCCAGTGTAGTTATCATCTCTTCTAACTGTGAATATTCCCAGTTGGTCTTTCTCCTCTTTGCTTCCTTCAAACCTCCCTTTCCATCCAGCCAAGTTATCTCCTTAAAGCATAAGTGGGGCATTTTTGCTAATTTGCCTGGGAATCTTCAATGTATTCCTCCATCTTACAGATAAAGATGTTATAACACGAATATAAAGTGCTGTCATTCATGGAGTCGCAAAGAGTCGGACACGACTGAGCGACTGAACTGAACTGAAAGATGCTTTACCATATGGTCTCCTCCTGCCTTCCCACTTAATATTCCTCTGTAAGCAAGGCTCAGGTCACACTACATATTAAGTGCACTTAAAGTCTCTCTTTTTCTACAAAAATTCCATCCACCCTACTCCTTTGGGTGTGTAAACAATTTGTTGATTTTATCATCAATTTTAATTTTCTCCTGTCTCATTTCTCCGTATACTTTCATAGAAAATTATAGTTTTACTGTCATATTTATATTTCACATTTTTCCCCAAAATTTCATATTGGGACCCATTGAAGGGGTTATAAAATCAATGTAGTAGGTCAAAACCAGTGTTTTAAAATAAAAATGAATAGAATAAAGTAGAAAATTTTGAAGTGAATTTCACACGATAAGGCTTAGTATTGATTCACGAAACTTCTGTTTGAAGTGTGTGTGTATTTGTGTATATACTGTGTTGCCATGCAAAATACATTTCTTATTGTGAGTCTGAAAAATATGTTCAAAGGTCTACAGTGTATTATACTTTAATAGTGAATTTTGTTCATATTCACTGGGCTGAAATCTCCTTGAGGTTAAGGACTTCATCTTATTAGTTTTTGTAAGATTTTCCTTTTCTGTTGCCAATCTCATATTGCCCCTGCCAGAATGTAATTCTAATTATAAAGAAATACTGTGGGCTACGTTTACAGAGAGTTTCTATGACAAATGGGATTTGGATTTGGTAATGTTGATGTTAAAGGAGCCATTGAAGCGTCAGGTGGCATATCATTATGATTTATTAATTCTAATTATTTTCCATGACTTTATTGGGGGAGATCTGTGAGCTGGAATAAAGTCTCTCATTACTCAGTAATTCTAAATTTGCCACCTCAGTGTTAGGATAACATCTAGGGAAGTCATTCAACCACTGCTATTTTCCTCAGTTTTTTTTTTTTTTTTTTTTTTAATCCCTCTTTTCTTCAGGGGCAGCATTTGGGTCCTTCATCATTCTCTGTGTGGGGGGACTAATCTCCCAGGCCTTGGGCTGGCCTTTTATCTTCTACATTTTTGGTGAGTCACTTTCTCTTAAATCCTAACATCTCCACTTCCCAGGCATTTGTTCTCATGCTTACATCACCCATGACCCATATTCTTCCCATTTGAGAGAAAATGCATGTTTATGGTGCTCACTTCTGAGAAATCAAGAGTGCAACCTTACACGCTCACCTCAGGCTTCTTAGAATCTCTACCACCACATCTGAAATGCCACGTTTAATTGCTGCATGTGGTTAAGGTGTCAAAGCTGATAAAGCACATTTTCAATTTGTCTTCATATTTTGCTATAATTATTATTTCTGCCAAGGTACCCTTAACCTATTCTCTACCAGGTGAATCTTGCAAAGTTCAAGTTAAATGTCCCCTTCCATATGGGGATTTCCAAGTCTTATCCCATCAGATTAAGCCTTTCTGTCCTCTGTGATGGTTACTGATAATTTCTTTTCTAGGCTGTGTTGGCATGTAATTATTTATGTCCCCTTTTTCCTTTCCACTAGTCTGTGAGATGATTGAGGCAAGAAATCTATTCCATAATTTTTTCATCACTTTAGTACTATCACAGTGCCTAACCTATAGCTTTACAAATAAAATAATGAATAAATCCAGTAACTAGAGGGAATTTAAAGAACATTAGTCCACAGAGTCTTTAAAATAGAATCTTTTCAAGTGACAAATCTCAGCAATGAGACAAGTTTCTATCTTTTTGTTTTAACTAATTGGTATTATTCAATACAGTTCTAGCTAGTATGACTTTCTCATTAATGATGCTACTCCCAAGTCATTTTGGTCCACACATGTTAATCAGGTACTGTTAAGAAATATTTTTCTGAAAATCCATAATGGATATATTATTTGAATATGATAACACTATCTTTTGCAAATGTGTTGGAAATTTTTCCTTGCCACACCAATTTTATGCATCCATTGGAGTCTGAAGAGTAATTAATCAGCTATGCAAAGGTATGTCATGCTTCTGCTTTCTCCAGACGGCTCTGACATTGTCAAATGGCATTCTACATTTAGTCAAAAGGAGATTTGTAGATGGGTTGAAATGGAAAATGGTAAAATTTAGGTCCTTATGGTGAAATAACTATGAATTAACAAGTGTATTTTGGGGGGAGATATGCTACTTCAGAGGAAACTCCTTTCCCCCAGCTCACAAATCTACTTGAAAACTAACTGGGTCCTGGCTTCCCAGGTAGCATTGGCTGTGTCTGCTGTCTCCTGTGGTTCACAGTGATTTATGATGACCCCTTGCATCACCCATGCATAAGCATCAGGGAAAAGGAACACATCGTGTCTTCACTGGCTCAACAGGTACCATGCAACCCTTCACTTGTGGATCATGCAGAGACCTCCAGGGTAGGGTGTGGGGCTCTCAGGAGAGGCACCCTCTGACCTGTCCTAATACCCATGTTGATTAGATGTTTCCTTTCAGTCCAGTTCTCCTAGACGATCTGTCCCCATAAAGTCTATGGTCAGATGCCTACCACTTTGGGCCATTTTCACGGGGTTTTTCAGCCATTTCTGGTTATGCACCATAATCATAACATACCTACCAACGTATATCAGTTCTGTGCTCCGTGTCAACATCAGAGACGTGAGTATGCTTCCTGTACTTTTATGAACATATTAATGCTAAGAGGAGAAATAGTTCTCTGCCGCCTACTACGTTTTGGCTTTGCATATAATCACTCTTTTAACCCTCACAATAATTGAGAGGTTTTATACTGATCTGATCTGATAATGATTCCCATTGCATAGGTGTATAAATGAGGACACGTAGTGGGAGAAGACTTCCCTGGATTACACAATTACTCAGTGATTGAGCTACTGCAGTATCTGTGTTTTCAACCACTATGAAACGTTGCCATGCTATCTGATGCTTCAATTTCCTTTAGAAATGAATTGTGCTCTCTCTGGAGACCAGTAAGAGTGCTGGCCGTCTTACCTGAGACAGTGTTCTTCTTACAGAAAATGATGCCAATTTCTTTAAAACAACTCAGAGTGTCAGGAGGGTGGGCTAATGGTTGGTCTGTGTCACTAATAAAATCTGGTGCCATATGTACCTTTATAACTACTCACTCTATACATTTCCCTCCTTCAGAGTGGAGTTCTGTCCTCCCTGCCTTTTATTGCTGCTGCAAGTTGTACAATTCTTGGAGGTCAATTGGCAGATTTCCTCCTGTCAAGGAATCTTCTTAGATTAATCACTGTCCGAAAACTCTTTTCATCCTTAGGTAAGTCTAGGCAAAACTCAGTTAACAAATCCCTTTTCCACACATGGTCAGAGGTTCCTGACAGTGTGTCCCCATTGCCCAGGGCTCCTCCTTCCATCACTATGTGCTGTGGCCCTCCCTTTTGTGGCTTCCAGTTACACAACAACCATTATTTTGCTGATACTTATTCCTGGGACCAGTAACCTGTGTGACTCTGGATTCATCATCAACACCTTAGATGTTGCCCCCCGGTAAGATCATTACCTGTTTGTCCCCTTCCCCAAGCCTTTCTGGAGGTTTAGACTCAGTCTTTTTGTAACTCCTTCTTGTTGCTGACATGCACAAATTGATGGCAGAGTACTATCAAATAGCCAGATATGTCAGTATGTGGCCATAACTTAAGGCATTTTTAGAACAATGGTGCCCAATCTTGGCTGATAACATTTAGGTGAAAAACTTCCCTAGCTTCCCCACTTGAGACTGGACTGTGTGTTCTAGGAAAGGACCCATGCATATGTGTTTTAGAAAAGCTTCCATAGTGCTGATGATATTAGCTACCATATATATATATATGTATGCTTGCCATGAGCCAAACCCTGTTTAAAGGACTTCTCACACATCAACCCCCTCCTGATAGCTAAGTTGGTAAAGAATCTGCCTGCAGTGCAGGAGACCCCTGTTCAATTCCTGGGTTGGGAAGATCTGCTGGAGAAGGGATAGGCTACCCACTCCAGTATTCTTGGACTTTCCTTGTGGCTCAGCTGGTAAAGAATCCATCCACAATGTGGGAGACCTGTGTTCGATCCCTGGGTTGGGAAGATGCCCTGGAGAAGGGAAAGGCTACCCACTCCAGTATTCTGGCCTGGAGAATTCCATGGACTGTGTAGTCCATGTGGTTGCGAAGATTCTGACACGACTGAGTGACTTTCACTTTCACTCTCATGTATCAACACATCTGATCTGCACAATTACATGCCTTATTGGTATCTTCACTTTATAAGAGAGATAGATGATAGAGGCACAAGAAAGTTAAGTGACATGACTGAGGTCATGCAAAGGCAGAGTAAGAATTTGGACCCATCTTTCTAGAGTCTGTTGTCTCGTCCACTGCTCTAACTGCCTGCCATACTAAGATACTGGGGTGGGAACCTGGGCTTCTGGGAGATAGAACTGCTTCCTAGTTGTTGAGCTGGTGTTGTGGCTTCCCAGGTGGTGCAGTGGTAAAGAATTCGCGTGCCAATGCAGGAGACGCAGGAGACTCAGGTTCAGTCGCTGGGCTGGGAAGATCCCCTGGAGTAGGAAATGGCAACCCACTGTAGTATTCTTGCCTGGGAAATCCCATGGGCAGAGGAGCCGGGTGGACTACAGTCCGTGGGGTCCCAAAGAGTCGGATGTTGAGTTGATAGATAAGTGATTTCAGGATTTGCAAACTGATATTGCCTGAGCTGTATTGAAGTGAACAAAAGATCTGCAGTAGTCTAAATGACTTTGCTATTAGAGCTGAACAGCATTAGTGTTGAGTTACTGAAAAGACGTAGGCAGCTTTCTATATAAAATCATCTATAAAATAATCTCTCCACAGATATGCAAGTTTCCTCATGGGAATCTCAAGGGGATTTGGGCTCATTGCAGGAATCATCTCTTCCACTGCCACCGGATTCCTTATCAGTCAGGTTGGGCCAGTTTATTGAACATCTGCAAGTGGCAGGTATTGTTTTAGGCACTGGGGATTCACAACTGGGCCCCTGTTCTCAAGGACTATGTGATCTGAAGGGGAAAATCAACATCAGTATCAGCACAATTATTCTGTTTGTAGGGGACTCTAAGTCAGACACTGGTAAGTCAGATTTCCCAGGGAAAGAGAATTATAAGCTGAATTTCTAAAAAATTAATAACTGTTAGATTGATAAAAATGTACAGTTCGGGCAGAGAAAATAGCCCATGAGACTTCCTAGAGGAAAAAAATAATGAAACAGCTCTTATGACTATAGTGAATGTTACATGTCAAAGATAAGAGATGAAGTCACAGGAGTGAAAGGGGAAAGTTATGAAGAGTCTGTTCATATTAATCCCAATTTAAAAAAATTATGAAACGGAAACACAAAGGGTCTCAAGACCAGCTTAAAGAGAGTTTAAATCATGGGTTAAACAAATGGCTGTGAGACAAAGCGGGGAGGATGGCCCATGAAGCTTGCTCAGTACCAAGTGTGGGCTGGTAGGGAAGATGGAAAGGCAGAACCAGGCTGGGATGGCAGGACAGGCATGAGTCAACTTACCAAAAACAAAAACAAAAAAATCATTTTAATACATCTCTAGGTGACCTATTTTCAGGTTACTTTTTTACCAAATTGCTAGGAATCCACTGTGACTATAATGCCAGAAATAAACTATGACTTACAAGGGTTTCAAGAGGAGACTCATACAGTGAGACCAAATATGACTCGCATCATATTGAGGTGTCCATTCAGGGAGTTATTGCGATTGATGTCAACAGCCAAAAACAGAAGAGTGACAATCTTCAAGCTGTTATTTTAGGCATAATTTAAAGAGTAATACAATATTTTCAAGACTCTAGATCCAGATTTCTAGAAAAATATTAGTATAGGTTGATTTGGGGGGACTTAAAGAAAAATTCATTCCAAGTCAAAACCCAGTGTGCTTTTTAGCATCCTCTTGTTTCCAACAGTTTCACCAAACTTTCTTTGAGAATTGAAGGTGTTAAGTGGTTATTGCATATCATTCCCTAGATTCTTGTGATCAGTGTTGCAATATACAAAATGGAGGCTTTCTAGAACTGATGGAGAAGCAACTCTGAGACTGATAATTCTGATTTTTGGTGATTTGTTTTTTTTTTTTTTTTTTGCCTCCAGGATTCTGTGTCTGGTTGGAGGAATGTATTTTTCCTAGCTGCTGCTGTCAACATGTTTGGCCTGGTTTTTTACCTTACATTTGGACAAGCAGAAATCCAGCACTGGGCCAAAGAAAGGACTCTCACCCGTCTCTGAGGATGTAGTTGCAAACTTAAATGTAGTACTTTGCATTAACTTTTCAACATTTTTTTACTTATTGGTATTCTTGGCCACAGACTTGGCAGTTCTCAATTTTGGTTGCATGTTCGATTTCCCTAGGGAGTCTCTAAACCATCCAGTTGAATGGGATCTACTCCAGAGATTCTGAATGAATTGGTCTGGGGTAGAACCCAGATATCACTAGTTTTTAGTATTTGTAACACACACCTAGGGTTTACAACTGCTGGGAAAACCTGAAACATCAATCCTGTTGCCTTTGAATTTTCCTTTTTGGAAAGAACTAGAAAAATAAAAAGCTGTGAGAAAACAATCACTGATAAGTACCTTCATGGGGGTTATTATAGGTGCAGAAAATATCTACTATATCCATAGTCGTATGTTATGTAGCTCAGCACAGAATATAATTTTAAGGCTGTAATCTACAGAATTAACGTTTTTATTATTTTTATACATTGAGAAATATGGATGGTTATTTATGTGGTTATATTCTATTAAAATTCACATGCTAAAATTAAATGGATCATTTTAAAATTATTTACACTAGGATTATTTCCATCATGCAAAATAGATATTTACTTATCTAACTATTTCCAGGAGATTAACAACCAGGAAATGACAAGGAGATTAAATTAGATTAGCTAAAGATCATAGGAGAAAGCAGATAGAATTGGAAAACCTATAATGTAAAAAGAATGAATGTGAAGGGAGGCAATGTGGTAACTTTTAGAGGAGACAATGAGATAGTTTGGGCGATAGAGTGAAAATTGGAGGAAGGCAACAAAGACATTTGCAAATGAAATGAAGGTTTAAATGGAAGAGAAGAAACCTAAAGACATAAGATGTAAGAAATCATAGAAGAATATCACACACCAGAGAAATTCTTTTCAAGATTAAAAAAGATCATTTGGCCTTTCTTAGAGTTTCCTTATTTTCTCAAGAGTCTCAGATGGTCATCATCAACCCCAAGAGGAATTAATTCTGACTCCTAGTACTTAAAACACACCCTCTAGGCTGTCTCTACACAAAGAGCTGATATCGGTTTTGCTATGGCCATCATAGAGGAGAAATTCTTAGCATATTTAGAAGCCAAGTAGAACCACAGGGACTAGAACCTTAGGCTAATTTAGAAGACAATGAGAATCTTCTAATAAAAATCAATGGATATTTTTGAGCTAGTGCCTTAAAGGAACCTGATTGCCAGGCTCTGAGGGTGATGCTGAGATGAGAACATTCTGACTCTGTCTTCTGGGTATTTACAGTTTAGAGAGGAAGGAGAGTTTGTAGTAAACCAAAAGAAGAATAAAAGAGAGGAGTAGTATAATGGATGGGAAAATTGAACAAAGGAAAAAAAGAGAATCTAGACTACCCAATAGGCAGATGTTTTGAACAAGGACTTAATAAAAGAAAAATTCAAGTGGTCTATATGTATAAATTGGCCCTCAACTTCCTTAGACTTTTGAGAAATGAACATCAAAACCACAGTAAGATACCACTACATGCTTAACAGAAAGGGAAAAATAAAAGAAAATGGAAAACAGCAAACACTAGCAAGATGTGAAGCAACTGGAACTCTCACACCCTATGACTGTGAGTATAAAAGAAATCGGCGAAAGTTTCTTGGTGATATCTCCTAAAGCTAAATTTAGACATTACAATGATTTAGACATTTCACTTAGAAATGTATACAGATATTTGGAAAAAGATGTACAATAATGTTCATAGGAGCACTATTTATAATAGCCCAACAGCAAACAACTTAATTGTCAAGAGAAAGATGATTTAAAAATTATGGCCTATTCCTACAGCAATGAGAATAAGCAGACCACAATATGCAACACCGTGGACAGATCTCATAAACACATTTTAAGTAAAACAAGACAAAAGTTACCTTCTTTTAGGAGTTTAAATAGAGTCTGGGGGAGAATGAATACACGTATATGTATGGCTGAGTCCCTTCGCTGTTCACCTGAAACTATCACAACATTGTTAATCAGCTATAACCCAATATAAAATAATAAGTTAGTAAAAAGGGAGGAGTACTCAGTAGGGAGTAATAAGAATCTAAAACAAAGTTTAAATAGAGTTTTGTTTTTAAAAACAGACAAAACTAATTATTAAAAATCAAGGTAAGGATTCCCCTTGGGTAGGAGAGGGAAGAGGGCACTTAACAGAGGCTCCTGTGGTACTGGTAATAATCCATTACTTGGGTGCTAGTCACCTGGGTGTTTTTACTTTGTGAAAAGTGTACATTTATGATTTGTAGATTTTTATGTGTATAAAAAGTAAAACATTTACTTAAACTCCATGTTTCATCCACTTCAAAATTTTTCTTCTCTCTTCAGCTTAGGTCTGACAGACACCTGGGAAGGAGCCCTGGTCTCTACTTTCCCATTCTTCCTGATCCTCTGCTTCCTCCTTCTTTGCCCGATCCACCAACATCAGAGCAGGAGGCAGCAGGGCAGTCTCTGTTGTCAGATTCTGGATTAAAGTCTAAGTTCTTAAACAGCAAAATGAGCGAGCTCAGGCTTCCCAAGAAGCCCTAACCCTGGAACCATCAGTTGTCTTCGAGGGTAAAGGTAAGAACAATGGCTCAGCATTTCTAGGCTTTCTGAGCACCTGCTTTGATTATTTCTGAAAAATAACATCTGTGTGTCAGAGACACTTCAGTTATCTTTCTCCATTTGATGGTCTGAAACAGTTACCCTCCACATTTCCTAAGGTCTTCAGAATAGATGCATTGTGGTTGATAGGAAGCATCTCTAATCCATCTCCCCCATCATTGGAGAAGGAAATGGCAACCCACTCCAGTGTTCTTGCCTGGAGAATCCCAGGGGCTGGGGAGTCTGGTGGGCTTCCGTCTATGGGGTCACACAGAGTCGGACACGACTGAAGTGACTTAGCAGCAGCAGCAGCATCCCAAAGAGTTGTTTATAACATTAATGATTCTTTTCTAATATTCATTTCTAACATTTAATGTAAATTAATTTGCTTTTCTCAAAAATCATATTGATATCTATTGAATGAGATGATCTACTTCTCTTTGACTATTAAATATTGTACATTAATACAGTTCTTAATGTTGAGCAAACTGTTTCTCGAGTATTCTTTTGATAGACCACAGAATTTGATTCACTGACGGTTCTTCAGGACTTCTGCTGCTTTACTGGTAGATGACATTGGCTCTGGATACATGAGTGTCATGTCTGGATATGGGGCTTATGCTGATTTCAAAACAAGAAAGGAGAACTTTCCTTATTCCCCAATATTCTGAAAAAATTAACTAGAATGGAAATTTTATCATTATTATTATCTGAAGGCTTGAAAGCATTTGTTTATAATTATGTAGGCTTAAATCCCATGGACAGAGGAGCCTGGCAGCCTACAGTCCACGTAGGTTACAAGAGTCAGGTTACAAGAGTCAGGCACAACAGTGACTAAACCACCACCAAAGCTACTTTGAGAAGAGTTCATTGATAAGAGCCTTTATTTCCTTAGTGTTATGGGCCTGTTAAAGGGCTCTATATTTTCTTCCATCCGTTTTGACAACTTAAGATATCTTGGAAGATCATCCTTTTTATACATAATTTAAATTGTATTGCAAAATATTCCAGTGTGTTATCAATTATCCTTTTATAATATATTCATGTTTTTCTATGCTGAGGTTTGAGCTTCTTTTGTACCTCTGACATGATGCCCATGTGCTTTCTTTCTGCTTCTTCATTAGACCACTTAGTGATTTATTTATTTCAAAGAGAGTTTCTCTTATTTTTTAATGTTAGCCTTATCTTTTGTCATTCTTGTTTCCTGTTTCCCTTTGTTTTACTTATAAATTTTGTTTTGACTTTTTATTTAAATGAAACAATTTAAGGCATAGAGGAAGACTTTAAGTCCTCTTGTGTGGGAAGATTACATTTTGCAGTGTTGTGCCCCCAGATTTATTGTTATCTTAATGCTTTATTTCTCAAGTTAATAACCTATGAAGTAAAAGGTGAATAATGTCTCCGTGCTACTCACTGGTACACTGAGACATCTGAACGTCTCACCTAAGTACAGCGCCTTGGCTTCATTGCCGTCCTCTGAAATTTTGCTCTAACTTGTTGCAGTTAAGGTACTAGTGTCACATTAAGTACTTTGCATATGAGAATTGCATTCTATTGAATATCATAATTGTCACTGTTATTTGAACTTAATTCAAGGGTCAGTAGGGTGAGGCAAGCCAGGTGCCAGGGAGGCACTCTTTCTCAGGCTCATTTTGTGCAAGTGTAGAAGTGGCATATGAAAGTATCTCCTTAATTTTGTACCATGGGCACCTCTTACTTACCTTAGCCTAGCCCTAGCCACTAACATTTTTTTTTTCATGAACCCACTCCCAGCATCCACTTCTTCTGAATATATTTCAGTGAAGATATTTTAAAACAGTACTTGAATATTCCTGAGTCCCGTAATAGTGAATAATTTCTTTTTTCATAGGAATACTATCATTACGGAACCTCAATACATTAAAATATTAACTTAGCCAGTATTGGCTTCCTTCAAGCCTTTTCTTGTATCTAATAATGACGTCTGATCAGCCAGCTAACTTTTGTAGGAGAGGTATATTTAGACTCAGTGGTATAAGATTCTATCTTTAACCTAAATTCCATACTTTGACCAAGATGTTCCAAGATGTTAATCACTTCCAATGGATGTTGCCTTGAACAATATCAATGATTTGCTTTTCATCTAGTGGTCTTAGAGTTTCTTTCAATTTTGCTATAATTAGTGATTCTTCTCTGTTGAAAATCCTTCATCTATTTATCAATATGCTAGAACCTTATATCTGTCTTCAAATTTCTGCTGACTTTTGTCCTTGGATCTTTTACTTTGTTTTCTCCCTGGAATCCTCAGTGCCAAAAGCACATGAACACATTTCCTAAGATCTTCATCAAGCTCCCTAAGTTCCAATTTATTTCCTAAAATTTCCTGAAAATATCCCTGCTGCTGCTGCTGCTGCTACTGCTGCTGCTAAATCGCTTCAGTCGTGTCCAACTCTGTGCAACCCCATAGACGGCAGCCCACCAGGCTCCCCCGTCCCTGGGATTCTCCAGGCAAGAACACTGGCATGGGTTGCCATTTCCTTCTCCAAAGCATGGAAGTGAAAAGTGAAAGTGAAGTCGCTCAGTCGTGTCTGACTCTTAGCATCCCCATGGACTGCAGCCTACCAGGCTCCTCCGTCCATGGGATTTTCCAGGCAAGAGTACTGGAGTGGGGTGCCATCACCTTCTCCGGAAAATATGTCTATGTTTACACTATCCCTCTTTCTGTTAAAAAAAAAAAATGGCATCCACACCTTTTTTTTGTGGAGTGATACTTGGAGTGTAAACAAAGAGTTTCCAAATATTGGTTTGGGGATTACCTGTTAATGATTAATATTCATCTGGCTTTTGGTTCTCCTGCCTTTTCTTGTCTGCTGTGTGTAGCTCTTATTATAGGAAAAGATTGGTCAGAGTTGGAATGTTCTGAGTTCAGAACAACTGAAGCAAGGCAGGTTAGATAACTAGTTCTTTCAAATGAAGCTGGACTATTTTCCTGGAGTGCCAAGTTTCAAAATGTATTTGATAAAAATCCTCCAACAAAAAACTTAGATGGTTACTTCTTTATTAAAATCAAATCATGTCATGAAATATTTATTCTAATTGAAGTCATTCCGCATTTTATTTTATCTGGTGTGTCCTTAGTCACTCAGTCGTGTCCAACTCTTTGTGACCCCATGGACTGTAGCCCATCAGGCTCCTCTGTCCATGGGGATTCTCCAGCCAAGAATACTGGAATGGGTTACCATGCCCTCCTCCAGGGGAACTTCCCAACCCAGGGATCAGACCCAGGTCTCCTGAATTGCAGGTGGACTCTTTACCATCTGAATGACCAGGGAAGCCCCCCCCCTTTTTTTTTTTTTTTGGATACTGCTTAAAAATAGACAATTTGTAAAGAGAAGTGGTTTTCAAACTGTTTTGATTGTGTATCACATAAAAATTTTTAAAAACTTCAGGTACTCTGCTGAATATTTTAAACTTGACATCTAAAACTTCTCATCAAAAATAGAAATGACTTGCTTTGTAAATAAAAGAAAATATTTTATCTTATAAGATGTTTAATATTTTAGGCATGCAGCCTTCTTGAGCTAAAGTAATGGCAGGGACAGATACAGTTCCTGTCCATGTGATATAGAGGAAAACAATAAGTTAAACTACATATTGTGTGGAAGCAATCAATGCTAAGGAGAAAAATTAAACAGGGAAGAAGGACTCATTGAAAAGTTGATATTTGGTTAAAGTCCTACAGAGGGGAGGGAAAGGGGGAAAGTAGATTCTAAGTCAATCACATACTACAATTAGGATGAGAACTAAGGCAATGTAATGTAGAAGAATTTGAATGATTGGAAGAAGGACAGGGTGGCCAAGGAAGACCTCACTGATTCTATTTATTTGGCTGTGCTGGGTCTTCATTGCTGCACAGGCTTTTCTCTAGTTGAAAGGAGAAGGAGTTACTCTCTAGTTGTGGTGTGCAGGTTTCTCATTGCTGTGGCTTCTCTTGTTGTGAAGCACAGGATCTAGGGCCTTCAGACTTCAGTAGTTGTGGTTCCAGGGCTCTACAGCATAGGCTTAATAGTTGTGGTACATGGGCTTAGTTGCTCGACACTTGAGTGTCTCCTGCTTTGACAGGTGGATTCTTTATCACTGAGCCACCAGGGAAGCCCAGGAAAACCTCACTGAGAAAGTGACCATTGAGTTGAACTGAGCACTGAAAGTTGGTAAGAATTACTAGATAAAGAAAAATAAGACAAAATAAGCAGCATGAATAAGAAGAAAAAATAGTAAAAACAGTAACATAATAGCCAACATTTCAGTTCAGTTCAGTTCAGTTGCTCAGTCCTGTCCAACTCTTTGCGACCCCATGAATTAGCCAACATTTGTATAGTGCTTATTATGTGCCAGCTAATTCTTACAACAACCCCAACAAGTAGGTAGTATTTTTGACCCTAATTTTACAATGAGGCAACAGGGGCAAAAAAAAAAAAAAGATGTTCATAACAGGATTTAGAATCCTGGCGGTCTTGTTGGATCAAGATCAACGATCAAGAAAATTTGGAAGACATGAAATGGTTCTTTTCAGAAACTGAAGATAGCAACGATTTTGAGAAAGGATATAAGTTGACACCATTGTAGAAGTTAATGGCTTTTGGTTTATTATGCTATGCAGGGTGCTGAGAATCTTCTTAGTGTGTAACCAGTGTTTTAAGAGAACTTGTAGAGAAATAGCTAATAGTTGGGAGAAAATTTAACCCAAACAGATCTTACTTTAGCTAAAATGGCTCCACTTACAAGATAGGTTTGGCATTTGACTTTAAATGAGGGCTGCTGCTGCTGCTGCTAAGTCACTTCAGTCGTGTCCGACTCTGTGCGACCCCATAGACAGTAGCCCACCAGGCTCCCCAGTCCCTGGGATTCTCCAGGCAAGAACACTGGAGTGGGTTGCCATTTCCTTCTCCAATGCATGAAAGTGAAACGTGAAAGTGAAGTCACTCAGTCGTGTCCAACCCTTAAGGAGAGGCTAATTAATGAAAAGCTTTCAGAACACACTGGGAGCACAAAGTAACCAGAATTTATGTGCTCTCCAAGTGTGCATGAGTAGTGTGTATGGGAGGAAGCCTGAGGTCAATGCCTACTTATCTTACAGGTTGGCCTGTTTCTGTCCTAAAACCAATTTTCCCAACTGACGAGGTTATCAAGAGCCCAATTAAACACAGCAGCAACATTTGGAAGGGGTGGCTTTTGGTGGGTGCTTGCCTGACTAGGCTGTGTTGTGATCAGGCTCTGTACCTGGATCCATCATGTTCAGGTCTCCTGGTTCTCCAGTGTGCCTGAAAAGGACCACCAGTTTCCTTATAAACTTATAGGTTCTCATGTATACTTTGCTACCGAAAACTCTTATGTGGTCTGGGCTTTTCTCCACTTCTGTTTAATTTGTTTTCCAGCACATAATTTGACATTGAATATGTCACTACTGCTGGCTCAGCAATTCCAAGGTCATTGCCCTTTTGCTCCATAAAAGGATTTCATAGCATCTGCCAGCCTCCTCCCTATTTTATACTTGGATTTCAGCATTGCCATTTCTCCCCTCAGGTGTTACAACCTCTCTTTTTCCCTTCCCCATGTGTTATTGGCTTTCTACAAACTCTTCCTTTCCATAAACTTGTGTTTTCCTTGATTGTAATCATCTCACTTATCCAGAAGCACCTACAAACCTTAATCCTTTGCAGTCATCAAACCCTAGGACTATCCACTAGTCATAATATATATTCCCAGCTCCCAAACCAGCACAGTCTTCCATATATTTCCTCTATTGTACATGCTTTTCCACCTGGAAACTCTTGTACAAACACTCCTTTCCCTAGGAAGCCTTATAAAATAATCCCAAGCTGAGTGAGTCATATGTTGGTAATTTGATCTCTGGTTCCTCTGCCTTTTCTAAATCCAGCTTGTACATCTGGAAGTTCTTTGTACACATATTGCTGAAACCTAGCTTGAAGGATTTTGAGCATAATCTTGCTTGCATGTGCAATGAGTGCAATTGCATGGTAATTTGAACATTCTTTGGCATTTTCTTTATGAGTGGAATGAAAACTGACCTTTTCCAGTCCTGTGACCACTGCTGCATTCTCCAAATTTGCTGGCATTAATGAGTGCAATACTTTAACACCATCATCTTTTAAGATTTGGAATAGCTCACATTTATTGTAAAGTTCTACACCTTTATTTGTCCTATTTGAATGTAATCTCCTAGAGGGTGGTAAGCATCTTTTCCTTTTTGGCTTTTAACAAATAGCCTGACCACAAAATGGATGTATGATAATATTTTGAATGCTACATAACTGAATGAATATTTCAGGATTCCCTGGCACTCTTAAAGTTTTGTAATATAAGATAAAAAGAAATATCTTAAAGTACTTGCCTTAAATTTTATCTACACTGTGATTCCCAACACAATGGAAAAGCAAGTAGGGGTAAAAAAAAAAAAAAAAAAAAAAAAAAAACAAGGAAAATAAATAATTAATGTATACTAGTATATTTAAGTAGAGAAGGTTATGGCACCCCACTCCAGTACTCTTGCCTGGAAAATCCCATGGATGGAGGAGCCTGGCAGGCTACAGTCCATGGGGTCTCTGGGAGTCATACATGACTGAGCGACTTCCCTCTCACTTTTCACTTTCATGCATTGGAGAAGGAAATGGCAACCCACTCCAGTGTTCTTGCCTGGAGAATCCCAGGGACGGGGGAGCCTGCTGGGCTGCCGTCTATGGGGTCACACAGAATCGGACATGACTGAAGCAACTTAGCAGCAGCAGCAGCAGCAGCAGTATATTTAAGAGGCTGAAGCTGAGGCTGAGCTAAAGTGGAAACAATGCCCAGTGTGGTTGCATCTGGTGGTAAAAGTAAAGTCCGATGCTGTAAAGAATAGCACAGGAACCTGGAATGTTATGTTGATGAATCAAGGTAAATTGATTGTGGTCAAGCAAGAGATGGCAAGAGTTGACACTGACATTTAGGAGTCTGTGAACTAAAATGGATGAGAATGGTAGAATTTAATTCATATGACCGTTATATCTACTACTTTGGGCAAGAATCCCTTAGAAGGAATGGAATAGTCCTCATAGTCAATAAAAAAGCCTGAAATGCAATACCTGGTTGCAATCTCAAAAATGACAGAATGATCTTGGTTCATTTCCAAGGCAAACCATTCAATATCACAGTAATCCAAGTTGATGCCCTAACCTCTAATGCTGAAGAAGCTGAAGTTGAATGATTCTATGAAGACCTAAAAGACCTCATAGAACTAGCACCAAAAAAGATGTCCTTTTCATCACAGGAATGCAAAAGTAGGAAGTCAACAGATACCTGGAATAACAGGCAAGTTTGGAGTACAAAATGAAGGAGGGCATAGGCTAACAGAGTTTTGCCAAGAGAATGCCCTGGTCATAGGAAACACCCTCTTCCAACAACACAAGAGACAACTCTACACATGGACACCACTAGATGGTCAATACCAAAATCAGATTGATTATATTCTTTGCAGCCAAAGATCTGACGATGGCTCAGATCATCAGCTCCTTAACTTCAAAATTCAGGCCTGAATTGAAGAAAGTAGAGAAAACCATTAGGCCATTCAGGTATAACCTAAGTCAAATCCCTTATGATTGAACAGTAGAGATGATGAATAGATTCAAGAACTAGATCCGGTAGACAGAGTGCCTGAAGAACTATGGGCGACGATTTGTAACATTGAATGGGAGGTGATGACCAAAACCATCTGCAAGAATAAGAAATATAGAAAGGCAAAGTGGTTGTCTGAGGAGCCCTTACAAATAGCTGTGAAAAAAGGAGAGGTGAAAGGTAAAGGAGAAAGGGAAAGATATATCCAACTGAATGCAGAGTTCCAGAGACTAGCAAGGAGAGATAAGAAAGCCTGTTAAGTGACCAATGCAAAGAAATAGAGAAAAACAATAGAATGGGAAAGGCTAGAGATCTCTTTAGGAAAATTGGAGATACCAAGGGAATGTTTCATACAGAGATAGGCACAATAAAGGACAAAAACAGCAAGGACCTAACAGAAGCAGAAGATATTAAGAAGAGGTGGCAAGAATACACAGAAGAACTATACAAAAAAGCTCTTAATGACCCAGTTAGCCACGATGGGGTGGTCATTCACCTAGAGCCAGACATACTGGAGTGTGAAGTCAAGTGGGCCTTAGGAAGCATTACTATTAACAAAGCTAGTGGAGGTTATGGAATTCTACCTGAGCTACTTCAAATCTTAAAAGATGATGGTGTTAAAGTGTTGCACTCATTATCTCAGCAAATTTGGAAAATGCAGCAGTGGTCACAGGACTGGAAAAGGTCAGTTTTCATTCCAGTCCTAAAGAAAGGCAATACCAAAGAATGTTCATGTTACTATGCAATTGCACTCATTGCACATGCCAGCAAGATTATGCTCAAAATCCTTCAAGCTAGGCTTCAGCAGTACATGTACCAAGAATTTCCAGATGTACAAGCTGGATTTAGAAAAGGCATAGGAACCAGAGGTCAAATTACCAGCATATGCTGGATCAGAGAAAAAACAAGGGAATTCCAAAAAAAAACATCTATTTTTGCTTCATTGACTATGCTAAAGCTTTTGACTGTGTGGATCACAACAATGTGGATGGGAACACCAGATCACCTTACCTACCTCCTGAGAAACGTGTATGCAGAATAAGAAGCAACAGTTAAAACTGGACATGGAACAACAGACTGGTTCCAGATTGGGAAAGGAGTACATCAAGGCTGTGCTTATTTAACTTATATGCAGAATACATCATGTGAAATGTCAGGCTGGATGAATCACAAGCTGGAATCAAATTTGCTGGGAGAAATATCAACAACCTCAGATTCTGTCCTTTATCATGCCATGCCCATCCTTGCATGAAATGTTCCCTTGATATCTCCATTTTTTTTTTTTTTAAGAGATTTCTAGTCTTTCCCATCCTATTGTTTTCCTGTCTTTTTTGCATTGTTCATTAAGGAAGGCATTCTCATTTTTCCTTGCTAGTCTCTGGAACTTCACATTCAGTTGGGTGTATCTTTCCCTTTCTCCCTTGCCTTTTGCTTCTCTTCTTTCTTCAGCTATTTGTAAAGCCTTCTCAGACAACTGCTTTACCTTCTTGCATTTCTTTTTTGGGGGGATGGTTTTGGTCACTGCCTCCTATACAGTGTTACAAACCTCTGTCCATAGTTGTTTAGGCATAAACCATATGCCTACCTTTGTCTACCATATCTAATCCCTTGAATCTATTCATCACCTCCACTGTATAATCATAAGGGGTTTGATTTAGGTCATACCTCAATGGTCTAATGGTTTTCCCTACTTTCTTCAATTTAGGACTGAATTTTGCAATAAGGAGCTGATGATCTGAGCCACAGTCAGCAACAGATCTTGTTTTTACTGACTGTATAAAGCTTCTCCATTTTTGGCTGCATTTTTATTTAGGATTGGTAATTAAAAATGCAATCCAATTTTGAATGTCACTTTTCTATCTATCAAACTGGCTAAACTCTCTCATAAATAATAATACTTCATGTATAGATTTTTATTTTTCTATATAGAAAATCATATCATCTATTGATAATTATAGTTTTACTTCTTTTCCAATCATTTCATATTTCTTTCTTGTGTTATTATGTTGGCTACAATTTCCAGTATAGTGTTAAAAATGTGATAAAGCACCTCTTTTATGTACCTGATATTAATAGGAAAGTTCATCTTTGAGTGGAATGTTTTCCATATTTTATATATACTATTTAATTTCAATTTAATTTAAATTTTATTTGTATTTTGTTCTACTCCCAGTTTGCAAGGAATTCTTTCCCTTTTCATTTTGTTGACTTGAATATAGTAATCTGAGATATTTTCTTGACATTGATTGCTAATCACAACTTTTTAATTTTATTATATTTGGGTCATTTGAATAAGGTAGATTTTTAATCTCTTTCAGTCATAAATACCATTACATTTCAAAGGTGTCGATAATAAAAGTAACAATGATGGTGGCAAATGATGGGTTTCATTTACTGATTTTCTATTATATGCCAAGTGTGGTGAGTGGTTTGGTTTTGTTGCATGATTTATCTATCCCTGTTTCTTTCAGTGATCAACAAATAAGTAAAAATCAAAGAAAAATATACTTGTTCCTAGTCACAGGTAGTAAGCACTTTACTTACAATGGGTCTGGACATAAATGTAACATGATATAATCTATAGAGCCTGTACTAGTGAGAAGATGCAATGCCAACTTGCTTGATAGTTATGATTTTTTCTGCATTACCAATAGCAAATTAATTTTGTTTACTGTCTTATATGGAAATACATAACACCTCAATACATTAGCACTCTTAGTTTTCGTCCATGTCTTCAAAAATTGTATTTGTCACATACGTTCTCTTTTCTTTTCCTATTACTGCTATCTTCAATAGCATAAGATTTTGCAGTTTTAGTTAGGCATTTCTGTTACTGTAGTTGCAGAAGTAAGGGACATTGAAACTAGAAAGTAGACTAAAAGAAAGCCATATCTAAGGACAAAAGAAGGAGTATTTGCAGTATGGCAATCTAGCACATCAGCTTCCTGGGTGGTTCAGTGGTAAAGAATCTGCCTGCAATGCAGGAGATTCAAGAGATGCAGGTTCAATCCCTGGTTCAGGAAGATCCTCTGGAGGAGGAAATGGCAACCCGCTCCAGTATTCTTGCCAGGACAATCCCATGGACAGAGCAACCTGGTGGGCTACAGTCCATGGGGTTGTAAAGAGTTGCACACAACTGAGCACACACACACACACACACACACACACACACACAATCTAGCACATAATTGAATGTGTTGTGTAGATAACAAAAGATATACCATTCTATTCAGCTGATGGAAGTCAGAATAATAAAGATTGTTTTCCAATATGAGTTCAATGACCAAATTGACTGCGTTTGTTATAGAGGTGATGAGGCCAAACAGGAGTTTGACTTGAACTTGGAGAAAAAAAGGATTTGCCAGTACCATGATAGGAGCTTAAGTTTCTGAGCAGACATGAGACATCATTGGGTTCATGGTTTAGAATGTATATGAAAAAGCGTCAAGCTCCAGATGCAGAGAATGACCATTATCATTTAGTCAAGACTTTCATTTCAGGATTCAGTTTCATCTGATGTGATTGCTTGAAAGCTGCCCTAGAATCTCCTGAATCACTACTGGGCGTTGTGAGGTTTGGGGCAGAGTGTGCACAAGAGGGGTGCTTCCTCTGCTAGGACCCATCCTAGCTTTCCAGACTAGAAACAATAGGATTTCTATGATCACAGTAGGATTGTACACTGGAGCAGTTGCCCAGAAACTTTACCCTGAATGAAAGCCAACATCTTGCTATGTTGTCATGTGTCTAATTATCAATGACAGCTGTTGACAGTCCTATGAAAACAGCTCAGAGGATAATTTTGAAAGTTACCAAAGGAGAAATGTGTGCTCTATCCTCTCTAATAACTCTAAGTGACTAAAAGAAAGCTATTTAAAAACTAACCATTTTCAAAATAAAAACATAAAATTTTTAATAGGTGGATATCACAGTATAAGCCAAAGAAATATTTCAATCTATATTCAAGTGTTTAAAAATTGCTTATAGAAATGAAGCTAAGTTGGATTTTTTTTTCCCCAGAGACAATGTACATCAATGTACTTGGTAGAAATCTACCAAGTCAAATTCAGGACAAAGAACTCATTTGGAGATGAAGTTAAAAATTAAATTACAAAACCAAGTCACATTTTCTGACTTGGATAATAATTCAGGGTTAGACATATTTGAATTCTAAAGTTGTTGATCATTTATCTTATGGTCCAGAGTCCTTCAAAAAATGACTCAGGGAAAAATCTTTTACACAAGAAGGTGAAATTTATATCCCTTCCTTCAACATGATGGATTTAGATTTCCATGCTTAAATTCCCAAAGTGCAGATGGAACAAATCTGTTTTTCTTTTCTCTTATTATCTCATAATGAATATAATAAAATTTACCTGAAAGAATTGTGAGGGGGACATACAATAAGTGATTGGAAGTAGTAGCTTGGACTCCCCAAGATGCAGGCACCTCCTTCAGAATCCTTGATCTTAGTTATAGACTTTGACAGGATCTTACTTCTCCACCACAATGCTGGGAGATGGTTTACTCTCCCACTATATAGTCCGAATAGGTATAAATGGTCAAATTCATTCCTCAGTGGCCATAAACTAAGAACTAAGAAGAAACTTAAAATCAAAGTGACAAGTGGGAACTTAAGCCAGAAGAACTCGTAGCAGTAGAACTAAGGTTAATATTCCATGGCTGAAGATTGAGTCTATGTCACATAGGAAAAGGTGTCTGGGCTGTAAGCACAGAGCATGCAAGGAGCTGGAAATGAACCATCTACATAAAGCTGAGGGTCTGAAGGCATTGATTCATCTCTGAGATGAAGACAAGCAGAACCACATGAACACCAGGAAAGTAGTGAGAATGTTTTCAACTGTGTGCTGCTGCTAAGTTGCTTCAGTTGTGCCTGACTCTGTGTGACCCCATAGACAGCAGCCCACCAGGCTCCCCATCCCTGGGATTCTCCAGGCAAGAACACTGGAGTGGGTTGCCATTTCCTTCTCCAATGCATGAAAGTGAAAAGTGAAAGTGAAGTCGCTCAGTCGTGTCCGACCCTCAGCGACCCCAGGGACTGCAGCCCACCAGGCTCCTCTGTCCATGGGATTTTCCTGTGTAGGAATGTAGATAAAAGCAAATCGACCTAAAGAAATCGGGAGAGGTTAGCTTTCACTATGCCCATATAGGCATTCCACATGAAAGTGAAAGTTGCTCAGTCATGTCTGACTCTTTGCAACCCCATGGGCTATACAGTCCATGGAATTCTCAGGCCAGAATACTGGGTAGCTTTTCCCTTCTCCAGGAGATCTTCCCAACCCAGGGTTCTAACCCAGGTCTCCGGCATTGCAGGCAGATTCTTTACCAGCTGAGCCACAAGGAAAGCACAGTTCCACATGCATGTTGTTTATTCCCCAAAGTGACTTACAGCATGGCTCATAGCATATAATAGCATGTACACAAATTTAGAAATAATACAAAGCATTAATTTATAGCTTGTGAATGCACTTATAGTTAGCAAAAATAGAAAAATATGGAGAAATGGCACTAAATTTATGTGAGATGTTTTTGCTATTGTTCCTATGGGTGTGTGTTTGTGTATGTAAGGGAGAAAGGACCCAGGGAAAGCTACGGAGTGAAGTTCAATCCGTAATGTTATAGTTCAGTATTTCAAAGGGTAAAAATTAACAAAATTTCAAAGGGAAAAAACACAAATACAACAAGGAAGGAAAAAATACTGAACTATTTAATTATAACATTGTCTTTCTTTTTTAAATCTTTTCAAAAGCAAACTAAAATCATTGAAGATACAACAAAGCAAAGCAAAAACCACACACTGGTGTCTGAACTAGAGAAGGGATCAGAGGTTTTGAAGAGATATACCCAAGGAGTATGCAGTACTTGGATGCAATCTCAAAAATGACAGAATGATCTCTGTTCATTTCCAAGGCAAACCATTCAATATCACGGTAATCCAAGTCTATGCCCTGACGAATAATGCTGAAGAAGCTGAAGTTGAATGGCTCTGTGAAGACCTACAAGACCTTCTAGAACTAATACCCAAAAAAGATGTCCCTTTCATTATAGGGGACTGGAATGCAAAAGTAGGAAGTTAAGAAACACCTGGAGTAATGGCAAATTTGGCCTTGGAGTACAAAATGAAGCAGGGCAAAGGCTAATAGTTTTGCCAAGAGAATGCACTGGTCATAGCAAACACCCTCTTCCAACAACACTAGAGAAGACTCTACACATGGACATCAGCAGATGGTCAACACCAAAATCAGATTGATTATATTCTTTGCAGCCAAAGGTGGAGAAGCTCTGTACAGTCAGCAAAAACAAGACCAGGAGCTGACTGTGCCTCAGATCATGAACTCCTTATTGCCAAATTCAGACTTGTATTGAAGAAAGTAGGAAAAACCACTAGATTATTTAGGTATGACCTAAATCAAATTCCTAACAATTATACAGTGGAAATGACAAATAGATTCAAGGGACTAGATCTGATAGAGTGCCTGATGAACTATGGACGGAAGTTCGTGACATTGTACAGGAGACAGGGAGCAAGACCATCCACAAGAAAAAGAAATGCAAAAAAAAGAAAAATCGCTGCCTGAGGAGGCCTTAAAAATAGCCGTGAAAAGAAGAGAGGTTAAAGGCAAAGGAGAAAGGGAAAGATATACCCATTTGAATGCAGAGTTCCAAAGTATAGCAAGGAGAGATAAGAAAGCCTTCCTCAGTGATCAGTGCAAAGAAATACAGGAAAATATTAGAATGGGAAAGACTAGAGATCTCTTCAAGAAAATCAGAGATACCAAGGGAACATTTCATGTAACGATGGGCTCAATAAAGGACAGAAATGCTATGGACCTAACATAAGCAGAAGATATTAAGAAGAGGTGGCAAGAATACATAGAAGAACTGTACAAAAAAGATCTTCACGACTCAGATAATCACGATGGTGTGATCACTCACCTAGAGCCAGACATCCTGGAATGTGAAGTCAAGTGGGCCTTAGGAAGCATCACTATGAACAAAGCTAGTGGAGGTGATAGAAGTCCAGTTGAGCTATTTCAAGTCCTAAAAGATGATGCTGTGAAAGTGCTGCACTCAATATGCCAGCAAATTTGGAAAACTCGGCAGTGGCCACAGGACTGGAAAAGGTTAGTTATCATTCCAATCGCAAAGAAAGGTAATGCCAAAGAATGCTCAAACTACTGCACAATTGTACTCATTTCACACACTGGTAAAGTAATGCTCAAAATTCTCCAAGCCAGGCTTCAACAGTGTGAACCATGAACTTCCAGATGTTCAAGCTGGTTTTAGAAAAGGCAAAGGAACCAAAGGTCAAATTGCCAACATCCTCTGGATCATTGAAAAAGCAAGAGAGTTCCATAAAATATCTATTTCTGCTTTATCGACTATGCCAAAACCTTTGACTGTGTGGATCACAATAAACTGTGGAAAATTCTGAAAGAGATGGGAATACCAGACCACCTGACCTGCCTCCTAAGAAATCTGTATGCAGGTCAAGAAACAATAGTTAGAACTCGACATTAAACAACAGATTGGTTCCAAATAGGAAAAGGAGTATGTCAAGGCTGTATATTGTCACCCTGCTTATTTAACTTCTATGCAGAGTACATAATGAGAAACACTGGACTGGATGAAGCACAAGCTAGAATCAAGATTGCCGGGGAAAATATCAATAACCTTAGATATGCAGATGACACCACCCTTATGGCAGAAAGTAAAAAAGAACTAAACAGCCTCTTGATGAAAGGGAAAGAGGAGAGTGAAAAGGTTGGCTTAAAGCTCAACATTCAGAAAACAAAGATCATGGCATCTGGTCCCATCACTTCATGGTAAATAGATGGAGAAACAGTGGAAATGGTGGCAGACTTTATTTGGGGGAGCTCCAAAATCACCACAGATGGTGACTGCAAGCCATGAAATTAAAAGACACTCCTTGGAAGAAAAGTTGTGACTCACCTAGAGAGCATATTAAAGAACAGAGACATTACTTTGCCAACAAACGTCTGTCTAGTCAAGGCTATGGTTTTTCCATTGGTCATATACGGATGCGAGAGTGGGACTGTGAAGAAAGCTGAGCGCTGAAGAATTGATGCTTTTAAACTGTGGTGTTGGAGAAGACTCTTGAGAGTCCCTTGGACTGCAAGGAGATCCAACCAGTTCATTCTAAAGATAATCAGTCCTGAATATTCATTGGAAGGACTGATGTTGAAGCTGAAACTCCAATACTTTGGCCACCTGATGTGAAGAGCTGACTCATTTGAAAAGACCCTGATGCTGGGAAAGATTGAAGGCAGGAGAAGGGGATGACAAAGGATGAGATGGCTGGATGGCATCACCAACTCAATGAGCATGAGTTTGAGTAAACTCCAAGAGTTGATGATGGACAGGGAGGCCTGGCATACTTTTGTCCATGGGGTTGCAAAGAGTTGGACACGACTGAGCGACTTAACTGAACTGAACTGAACCCAAAGAGAAAGGTCAAGAATCTCACGTCGGTGGATAAGCAGGTGAAAGTGCAGAGGAGGTTCAGATTCTGAATATTTAAGGCACATTTCCCCAACGGCCACTTGGCAAGATGCCTTCTCATTTAGCTTCTAGTTTGATGAATCTCATTAATGATTACCGAGTCAAGCCCCAGAGTGGCAAAGCATCTGCAGCTGCTTGCGGGCAAAATTGTAGAGGGTGAGAGCTTGAAGGGAGAGCAGGTTCTAAGTCGAAGTCCTTCCTCAGACACTAAATCGGTAAGTCACTTATCTTGGTGTTGCTGTGAAAGACCTTGAAGGGTTCTTTCTGTGTAACAGTTGTATATTTTTGACAATTTTTGTATACCCCCAAGTCTCAGGTTTTCTCATATTGATAAAAAAAAAAAAAAAAGTGAGTGAAGATATAAAACCCCCATCTCCTTAATAACATGGATAGAAGAGAGGTAGAAGCAGGAAGCTGAAGTTTTGTGCCTGATAACCCAAAACTTTGAGAAAATGCCAACTGTGGAAGACCTTTCCAAGAAACAGGTGCTCCAGTGAAATGTTTAAAGGCTGAGATTTGGGAATTTAATTTGGGGGCTTGTGAACAAACATCAGCGCTTTGATTTACCAATGGGATGAGCTGGATGAAGAGGGTCAATAATATCTCCATCTGGTGTTGATGTGAACTGCCTGGGTTAGTAGCTAATAATAACTGTGGTTATCATAATTTCTGTTATTGCAACAGCTGGTGGGACACACAGAAAGAGCTATAGAGTGGTTGTGAAAGAACACTCCAGATAAGAAAGCATTAGCAACCACATCACCATCTCTTACATGAAGATTCATTCCCTGCCACCCCCATTAAGGTTGTGCAGGATTTTTCTCCTGGGCAGAATCGCAGCAGCAACAGGGCTATTCCCAGTGTCCTGAAGGACTCCAGCCTTTTGTAACCAAATTCATTGCCTTAGTTTCCTACCCAGATCAAATAGGGTCCAGGACTTTGACACAAGACAGCTGGGGGTAACTCTGGTCTAAGACAGCATCTAGAGGAATGCTGAGTCAGAACCAGTGAGATGGTGTGAAATTTAACCAAACATAAATGCTTGGGGATAGGAGAGGCAATGGAATGTTCACCAGGGCCACCAGGAAATGGTAGGTAGGTTGAAGATAGCTGGAAGGAGGTGATCAGGGAGAATCCTCAAGGCAAGGAAGTAGAAGTTACAAGTGTTTGGTGGTCCTTGTGGCCTCTCAGATGTGTAGACAGGGTGCTATTGCTAGAACACCCCAGCCTTTAAACCCAGGGGGCTCTGCAGGAAGGTAAACCTCAGAGTGATTCCCTGTGAACATGACTTCAAACCAGAAACATCTCATGATGCCATATTATCTCTGATTCAGGCAACCAGCAGGGTTTTCTCGACCAATAGTGGGAAATAAGGTAGCTGTTAAAAAATATGTGTGAGTGTACATGTGGGTATAAACACATATATAAATAGAAAACACATAAGATATATATGTACTTTCTTTTGCATACCCCTAGGCCTTGGAGGCTAATGGGAGTGAAATTATCTTGGCAATTTCATTGCCAAGGCATCCAGCCAGAAAACTTTCTTGAGGTCACTAAGCTTTCCTAAAATTCAGATACTCCCTTGATAGCCAAATGCTCTCGGAGCTTTCCCTTATGTGGATCTCTATTTGCTCTCTACGCTTAGCCACCTGTTTAGCTGTGTGAGTGAATGCTTATAAAATCTTCTGGGAGAATTATTTTCATGTATATGGTCACATCTGCTGGGACTGTACACTCTGGTTTCCAAGACAAGGCATGCCTTGTTATCTGGAATAGAGATAGTAGAAAACTGGAAGTAATCTGACATTCAGAATGTTCCAGTCCAAATAGTCATACAGTAGGGGGATGGTAAAGTCTCATAACCACAGAGTTACATTGACATCACAGCACAACATGGAAGAATAAATACCACACATGGAGAAAAGTTGTTAATAAAAAAAATATGCCTGTTAATCATTGTACAAGACAATGTGTTTGGCCACATATTTATTATTTAGTCAAGTATTTCCCAAACAATATTTGTGCTTAAAATCAGGGCAGTTAACCTATGTGTATAAGGCCTATTTTGTAAAATTGAAGTTGAAGTATAGTTGGTTTACAATATTGTTAGTTTCAGGTGTAAAAGGTCTATTTTTAAAAAGTCCTGGCTACACCAGGGAATTAGAATGCCTCATGTCAAGATTTGAAGAGATACCTCTCTAAAGAAGATATATGGATAGCAAATGAACACATAGAAAGATGCTCCATCTCATTAGAGAAATAAAAATTAAACCATGATGAGATATTACTACACATCTTTCAGAATGTCTAAAATTAAAAAGACTGACCACACCAAACTGTTTAGTATGTAGAGGATCTGGAACTCTCTCATACACTGTTAGTGAGGACATAAAATGGTACAACCATTTGAAAAGGATATAAAATGGTATAACCATTTGGAAAGCAATCTATCATTTTCTTAAAAAGTTAAGCATATCTTTATCATATGACCCAGCCATTCTACTTACAGATATTTAAGAGAAATGAATGCACATGTCTAAACAAAGACCTGTGCTTGAATGTTCATGGCAGCTTTATTTTTAATGGCCACAAACTGCAAATAATGTAATTTTTCATCAAAAGGTGACTGGATAAACAAATTGTGGTATAACCATGCCATGAAGTATTGCTCAGCAATAAAAAGGAATGAAGTATTAATATGGGCAGCATAGATGAAACTCAAAATAATTATGCTGAGTGAAATAAACTCCAGCCATGATGCCAATAAACCATATAGCAACCATGTGCAGTCTACTGAATCTGTATAAATCCATGTGCAGTCTATTGAATCTGTATAAATCCTTGATGAAGGTGCTGCAGCTGCATTGTTGTTGTTGTCATTGTTATTAACAACAGATGGGAAACTGAAATACACAAATTTGCTCCTGGTAACACTTGGTGCATTAGGTAAATCACAAACCTGGATATGAACTAAGAAACGCCAAGCTCCAAATCTTCCACTCTGAAATCGGCACATGGTGAGTACTCCAGATCCTAAACATTAAACAGTTCCAAACCTTAGGTATACCCATTGTATTGAGCCAAGAGTAGGTGATGATCCTTTTCTACCCAACCCAGATGGAATGGCCCAACTTGTTTTTTTGGTAGTCAGTAATATTTAATGAAATTCATCACAGTAGTTTGACAGATAAAGGAACAGGCAGATAAAGGAACAGTCTCTATTAATTCATCTGCTATTGCAAAGTTAAGAAATATCAGAGTTCCTCTGATTCTAGAGCTTGAGATTCTTCCTGAAACAAAGCTGATTCTGATCACAGGTTAAACAATGTAAATAAATGTTGGACAAGACTCAGCCAGGTGTGAATTATAGTTAGGTTACTTTGGCCTGCCCTACCTTGCCAAAGGGGTTGCTAGATAGGAGAGTGGCTCCTGGTCAGGTGGACTACTTGATTCCAAGTGACTCCCACCAGCTTTTGTTTGCCTGTTGCCCACTTTTTATTTTTATTTATTTTTTTGCCCACTTTTTAAGTGTTTTAAAGGAGTCTCTTTTCTCATGCCTGATATACTGGATCACACTCCATCACACTGAGAGGTGAAAAACAGACATCAGAAGAGAAGATCACAGTTACCACCATGACAGAGTTGAGCCCCACAGCAGGGAAGAACTCTCAAGATATACAAGGGGATGAGAAGCTCAGTCCTAGGAAAGGTAAACTCAGTCTCGACTATGTGGTTTTAGGATTTTATGGTGGATTTTTACAACGTTGTAATGCAAAGGAATGAATTTGTATCTTTTAACTTGTATAATACTTTTTTTGAAATCAAGTATTCAATACTATTATTGTACCTTTGCAAAATGAAAGAAACAAATACCACTATTCTAAAAAAGTATTTTACTTTTGATGATTACCTTCTAATCTTAATCCATATGTATTTACATTCTTGATAATTGCTACCAAATTGTCTACACATTGTACATTGCAGTATTGTGTACTCTGCTTGTTACTGCATGTAATATTAGAAGCATAATTACATTGCTTAATTAGGAAAATTTTAAAAATTACAGAAACCTTGAAAAATTAAGAAATGAAAAAATTAATAAGCTTAATTCAACCACTGTGATTTTTTTATTGTCTCTCTTTATATGTATATTTTACATAATTCTGTGATGTATATATTATGTTGTGTATTTTGGACCACACATGTTTCTGTTTGCCTTATAATCATTATTTTTAAAGGATACATATTAATTTTTTTGTATATCCAATAGAGAAAGTATTTTTCACCTGAAAATTCTTCCTGGGGTTGTGTATTTAAGTTGTGTAGCTGCTTTTTTTTTTCTTTTTTTCTTACCTATCCCAGTGACTCAGCAGTAAAGAATCCTCCTGCAATGCAGAAGCCACAGGAGCTGTGGGTTCAGTCCGTGGGTTGGGAAGATTCCCTAGACAAGGGCATAGCAACCCACTCCAGTATTCTTGCCTGGAGAATCCTGTGGACAGAGGAGCCTGGCGGGCTATGGTCCATGGGGTCGCAAAGAGTCAGACACAACTGAAGCGACTTAGCACATCATATACATAGATTAACTGATAGATGTAGTTACATAGATATAACATTGTATATATTATGTATAACATATCTGTATGTATGTGTATGTGTACACACACACACAAATATATGTTGTTGTTCAATCACTGTAAGTCATGTCTGACTCTTTTGTGATGCCATGGACTGTAGCCCACCAGGCTCCTCTGTCCATGGGATTTCCCAGGCAAGAATACTGGAGGGGGTTGCCATTTTACTTTCCAATACATGTATATATACATCTCATGATATCCTTTAACATGACACTTGTCTACAGTTGGAATTAGTACTTCCTCAGGCCTTTTTCCTAAGAAAAATACAAATCTGAAGCAATGGTTACAAATATTTCATTTCCATTGGCCATTATAGAGACCTTAGTTTTTAATCTGAACAAAATAAGGCCACATAGAGAATTTTGAGCAGAAAAGGGTGTGACCAAATTTATGGTATAACTAGAGCACTGCAAATACTGTAGAATTCTACATACATTTTCAATGTAAAGACAACACTCTGTTCTAGGTAGATGAGATGTAGGCTATGGAAGAAAAATCAAGGATAAATTGTAAAGTATTTGGAAGGATGGTATTTCTGTCAGCTGAGGTGGAAAGCAATTTGGGTGGAGCAGAATTGGGAGGGGAAACATAGGAATTTAGTTCTGGATCTAGTAAGTTTGATTTGTTGATTAGTTAATCAGTTGATTCTTAGTGGAGCAAAAATGATGTACCTTAAGTAAATTTGATCAAATGCAGTATTTTTGTATTATATACTGACTTTTAAAAATTTAACACATGAGATGTTGCACCAACATTATTTTTCATATATTTTCACTAGACACAGGAAACCATTTTTAAGGACACATATGGTGGGGATTCCCTGGCGGTCCAGAGGTTAAGACTCTGAACTTCTACTATAGGGGACCTGGGCTAGATCCTTGACCAGGGAACTAAGATTCTGAACACTGCTCAGGGCAATCAAAAAGACACAGAGATTTAGGACACATATAGAAGCCTGTGAAGTGAAGTGAGGTGGCTCAGTCGTGTCCGACTCTTTACGACCCCATGGACGGAGTAGCCTGCACCAGGCTACTCCATCCACGGGATTTTCTAGGCAAGAGTACTGGAATGAGTTGCCATTTCCTTCTCCAGGGAATCTTTCTGACCAAGGGACTGAACCCAGGTCTACCCGCATTGTAGACAGACGCTTTACCATCTGAGCCACCAGGGAAGCCTATAGTAGCCTGTAGGGAACACTTACACTTAGGAGGGAGTCAGAAAGTATGTCAGATGTTTCTGGTAGGCTATGTAAGATGATGACTGAGAATTAACTCATTTAACCCTCACAACAGTCCCATGAGGCAGCTACTGCTATTGTTTTACAGGTGCAGAGAGGTCAGCTAACAGAATAGCTCAGGTGTCTATGCTCTTATACACTGTGCTGCCTGTAACTTAATATGCAGCAAGCAGCAGACTAAGCCTTTTAAATATACTCTCTAGTGGATCTTTCAGCAATCACATGAGGTGGGTCTTCACTCCACCCATTTATGAAACATTAGTCACCTGGTTTGCTGATAATCCCTTTTAATAGCCTTTGGCCTCTATGATTCCAAAATACATTGGAGAAATCAGAGGCCACAAAAACTGATAAATTACTAGCTGATCTGAATGACATTGGAAATCATCATCCATTCCTGAAAAAGGAAAACTTTACAAAGATATTATTTTTGAACTCTTCGTTCTAATTACAGTGTATTTTCCAGTTTCTTCCAAATTCCTCCTCCTTCCCTCCATTCAATGTAAAGATTAGTACTCCACTTAAGACAGTATAGCATTGGGGGAAAAGCTCTTTTGTAAAGTTCAAAGCACTTCTTTTCATGAAGTTTTGAAGACTTCTTGATGATGCATAGTATTATCCTCCTCTCCTACACCTACAAACCCCATAGGGCACTGGGGTTGTGGCAAAGGTATTCTCATGGAATCATCTGGGACAGAATATGGGCAGCACAGTAGATCTGTGCTGTTAGCTGATTAGTGGTCTGTTAGCTGACCTCTCTACACCTGTAAAACAATAGCAGTAGCTGCCTCACAGGATTGTTGTCAGGGTTAAATGAATTAATTGTCAGTCATCATGTTATATAACCTACCAGAAACATCTGACATACCTTCTGACTCCCTCCTAGCTGTAGCCTTGGCTTTGAGGTCACCGCATTCTTCCTGGTTTTCTCCTATCCCACCTACCCTTCTTTTTCAGTTTCTATTGCCAATTTCTTCCCGTTTATCCAACCTCCAAATGTTGGAGAACCCTAGTCAGTCCTTGGTTATCTTCTCTGTTTATTCTCATTTTCTCAATATCATGGCTTCAAGTATTATCTGTAGATTATTAAATCCCAGTGTTATGCCTCAGCCTCTACATCTCTCCTAAACTCTAGAGTTTTATATCCAACAACATTCTCAACATCTTCTGAGTGCTTAAAAGGCATCCTTGTCTTAACTGTCCAATAATAAGTTCTTTATCACTCCACTGCCTCAAACCTTCTTTTTCCACAAATCTCTTCCTCAGTGAACAGCCAACTCCATTCTTGCTGTTGTTTAGAATAAGTATCCCACCAAAGCTCCTCCCCCAGTCTGTAAACTTGAAACCAAGATTCAGTTACTCACCTACTGGGATCTGTCTGGGATCTTATCATATCTTAGTTCTTCTACAGTTGCCAACCTAGTCCACGCTTCTTCACTTCTCTTCTGGATTGTTACAATACTTTCTTCCTGGCAATAGCCATCATTCTTGAAAGTACAAAAACAGACTATTTTCATTTTGTGCTCATTTCTTTTTCTGTTATTTTTTTTTTACTATTTTTTTCATAGTTTGTGAGTGTCAATTTTTTTCTAATGAGAAAACTTATAGGTTTAATTTCAAAATTTAAGTGAAAGTTTGCCCTCACTAAGACATATGGGAAGAATAATAAATCTACACCAGTGAACAACTCATTCAATATTTTAAAATTTACATTATCTATGTATATATGTATATAATTTAGTACTTATAAATTATATAATTTAAATATATATACATATTTTATTTATATATATATTTACTTTTAATATATATCATATCTTTATATATTTAACTATGAGTAATTTCATCAGTCATAGACTACAATAACCTAAGAATTGGAAAGACAAAATTGCAAGAAGAACAGAACTCCCCAGAACAAGTCAGGGTCTATAAAACTGTGGTATAAAATATCCTTTGACTCAACTCAATGGTTTCTTCCTTTTGTAATCTTTCTTTCCCAAAGCCAATAGAAGTGCATTTGAATCATCAGGAGATACTTTTTCTGTATTTTAACTTGTGAAAAGTAAATAAAGGTTCAATAAGGAAAGTGCTAATACACTGTCTTAATATTTCTAGCTCCTAGCATTTGTTCCACTCGCTATGGAATAGCCTTCATCGTACATCTCTGCAATTTCATAATAATGGCACAAAATATTATCATGAATATCACCATGGTAGCCATGGTCAACAGCACAAACCATCAGCCCTCATTTAATGACTCCACTGAGGGGTTGCCTGTTGATTCCTTTGGTGATCCAAATAATTCCCCAAAGAGTCTTCCTGCAAGGGTAAGCAATGAAAGATTCAAGTTATATTTTTGTTTTTGCTGTTCATTTCAATGTTTATTTTTCTAGAATTTTTTAAAATTTATTTATTTTAATTAGAAGCTAATTACTTTACAATACTGTAGTAAGTTTTGCCATACATTGACATGAATCAGCCATGGGTGTACATGTGTTCCCTTCCTGAACCCTCTCCCACCTCCCTCCCTATATTTTTCTAGAATTTATATGTTAAAAAGTTTTAATTGAGGAAACCGTGATTTGTAAGTAAATGAAAAATCTAAAGAAGCTTCTTAAGTTATGGAAGGGCCTTCCTATGCATGGCTTACCAAAGCATTGTCTTTTTCTTTAAGGCCCCTGTGTATGATTGGAACCCTCAAATCCAGGGCATCATCTTTAGTGCTATCAACTATGGCATGATTCTGACACTGGCTCCCAGTGGATACCTGGCTGGAAGAGTAGGAACAAAGCGAGTGGTTGGTGCTGCTCTGCTTGGATCCTCACTTCTTGTTCTTTTCACCCCTCTGGCAGCTGACTTTGGACTAGTTTTCCTCATTGCAACTCGAATACTTCAGGGCATGAGCCTGGTACCCAGATATTTTATAAATATGACTGTATATGAATTTCTCTGTGGGACCATGTATCAACAACTCTATTTTTATTTCAGGGGTTAGGATATGGGGGTCAGTTTGCAATCTGGGAAAGATGGAGTCCTCCACATGAACGAAGTCGACTCTGTGGCCTTTCCATATCAGGTAAAGACATATAACTGAAACAAGTCCACTACAGTCCAACATTCTTTCACTGAGTTCTTTGACAGTTTGGCGTTTTTGGTTTATGACCACTTTTTTTTTCATTACAAGATTCTTTGTCTTCTGCTTAATGTTGATCAAGTATTTATAAATTAGCGGGATGGGTCCTTTGTCTCTGACATGACTTTCAGTTATTTTCCCCAGGCTGTTATTTATGATTTGATTTTGCTTATAATGATTTTTGCCATTTTTCAAAAATGCATTTTGATGTAGTCAAATGATCATTCTTTTATTTTATGGTTTTTGGACATTGACTCACAGTTGGAAATGTTGCAAAAGCATCCAGCCATGGTTTTTATTGATTATGCATGATTTCATTTTTTTTTCTATTTAAATTTCTGACATACTGGGATTTATACTAGTGTTGAGTGTTAGGCATGGATCCAACTTAATCTTCTTTGGAATTGCTCTCAGTTGTCCTCAGAACAACTTTCTGATAATGATCTGCCTGGACAGTGAGCCTGGAATGAAAACTCCAGAGGAAGAAATTTCAGTTACACTGAGGAATAATGGAAAATGGAAACAGTATAGCTAACACGTTCAGTTCAGTTCAGTCACTCAGTTGTGTCTGACTCTTTGAGACCCTATGGACTACACCATGCCAGGCTTCCCTGTCTGTCACCAATTCCCAGAGCTTGCTCAAACTCATGTCCATCGAGTCAGTGATGCCATCCAACCAATCTCATCCTCTGTTGTCCCCTTCTCCTCCTGCCTTCAGTCCTTCCCAGAATCAGGTCTTTTCTAAGGAGTCAGTTCTTCGCAACAGATGGCCAAAGTATTGGAGTTTCAGCTTCAGCATCAGTCCTTCCAATGAATATTCAGGACTACTTTCCTCTATGATTGACTGATTGGATCTCCTTTCAGTCCAAGGGACTCTCAAGAGTCCTCCAATACCAGAGTTCAAAAGCATCAATTCTTTGGTGCTCAGCTTTCTTTATAGTCCAACTCTCACATCTATACATGACTACTGGAAAAACCATAGCTTTGACTATACAGACCTTTGTCAGCAAAGAAATGTCTCTGCTCTTTAATATGCTGTCTAGGTTAGTCATAACTTTTCTTCCAAGGAGCAAGCATTTTTTAATTTGATAGCTGCAGTCACCATCTGCAGTGATTTTAGAGTGCAAGAAACGAAAGTCTGTCACTGTTTCCCCATCTATTTGCCATGAAATGATGGGACCAGATTCCATGAACTTAATTTTTTGAATGTTGAGTTTAAAGCCAGCTTTTTCACTCTTAAAGCCAGCCTCTTTCACTTTCATCAAGAGGCTCTTTAGTTCTTCTTTACTTTCTCCCATAAGGGTGGTGTCATCTGCATATCTGAGGTTATTAATATCCCTCCCAGCAATCTTGATTCCAGCTTGTGTTTCATCCAGCCTGGCTTTTCACATGATGTACTCTGCATATAAGTTAAATAAGCAGGATGACAATATGCAACCTTTGGTGATGGACATCTCTAACACATTGTAGATGGCCAAAGTATGAGTGCTGAGTTAGAGAGCCAAGGACTCTTCAAGTCCAGACAACAAGCCATATACACACACACATACACACCCGCCTGACCTTATGCCTTTTGAGAGCCCTTCACAACTTCAGAGGTTTAATTTTTGTCATCACAGCTCACATCCACTGGTAGGGGAGTGGAGGCTCCAGTTTAGACTAAGGACATTCACTTTGGTTATCACAGCTGACTAAGGGATGTCCTCAAATATAAATAAGGAATGGTCTTCCTAAATCCTCAAAAATTTGGAGAAAATCAAGAGTGAAAGAGAGAAACCAAACTCAAAAACTGCAGTTAATCCGGATGAAAAAGAGAAGATTTTAAATAATCAATAATATCAGAGAGACCCAGGGAAATATGTGTACATGACATTCACTTAAAAAGAACAGTTGCTAATTAAAAATATTACTGCTAGTATTTTTTAATTGAAATGAGAGATCTGAATACCTATATGAGGATAAGGCCATCTCATCAGTGAACTGGACAAATATCGAGATACTGTTCCAGAATACAGTACAAGAAATTCAGGAGTTGGAAAGCATGAAAGAAAATTTAAAAGACTGGAATGAAGGCAGTGACTTTATAAAAGTGGCAACTCCTTTTCTTCTCATTTTCTGCTAAATAGGGGCAGAGCACCTGGGGTAGGTCAGCTGACTGTCTAGAGGAATCTTGGGAACGTACAAGACTGCAAGTTCTAGAGTCTCCCTTGTCTTTGGTTTTGGGGAATCAGCAGCCCCAGGTAGATGGCCTCCAGAACCTGGTTCTAGGAACACAGAACTTATGGTTGTCTGGGAGGCCCAGACTAAAAGTCATTGGAGGAACCTATCAACAGGTGGAGTGAACTGAACCTACCTGCCTACTTCATGATTCTCAGAGAAACTACCATTTCCACTCATGCTAGGGCTCCCTCGGAGAAGGCAATGGCACCCCACTCCAGTACTCTTGCCTGGAAAATCCCACGGACAGAGGAGCCTGGTAGGCTGCAGTCCATGGGGTCGCTGAGTCTGACATGACTGAGCGACTTCACTTTCTCTTTTCACCTTCATGCACTGGAGAAGGAAATGGCAACCCACTCCGGTGTTCTTGCCTGGAGAATCCCAGGGACAGGGGAGCCTGGTGGGCTGCCGTCTATGGGGTTGCACAGAGTCGGACACGACTGAAGTGACTTAGCATAGCATAGCATAGGGCTCCCTAGTAGGCTGCACTAAGGACAGCATCACTCAGCTCTTGAGATTGGAGGAGGACTTTCAGAAAAGTACCTGTCCTTAGCAGAAAGTGAAAGTGAAAGTTAATCACTCAGTTGTGTCCAATTCTTTGGGATCCCACAGACTGTAGCCTGCCTGGCTCCTCTGTCCATGGAATTCTCCAAGCAAGAATACTAGAGTGGGTTGCCATTTCCTTCTCCAGGGGATCTTCCCTACCCAGGAATCGAACCTAGATCTCCTGCACTGCAGACAGAGTCTTTACCAACTGAGCCACTGGGGAAGTCCTTAGCAGAAGAGCCCAGCTACTGCTATCCAGGACAAAATATACTGTATTTTATTTTCTTCTAATGGGCCCACAAAGGTAGGAAGCTTTGTAACCACTTGAGAAGCTCAATAAATTAATGAAGAAGAGTAAGCAGACTAAACAGATTTGGTAGCTCATATTTGAGGCAGGTCTCATAGGTAATGGAAACACACACACATACACCTTTAATCTAAGGATCATATATCATACAGCAATAAAAATGAATACTTGAATGCAACAACATGGATAAGTCTTAGAAACATAGATGTTGAATAAATAAAGCATATCTATCATGGGGAAATCATGGGGAAATCATGGCTTAAAGCTCAACATTCAGAAAACGAAGATCATAGCATCCGGTCCCATCACTTCATGGGAAATAGATGGGGAAACAGTGGAAACAGTGTCAGACTTTATTTTTCTGGGCTCCAAAATCACTGCAGATGGTGACTGCAGCCATGAAATTAAAAGACGCTTACTCCTTGGAAGGAAAGTTATGACCAACCTAGATAGCATATTCAAAAGCAGAGACATTACTTTGCCAACAAAGGTTCGCCTAGTCAAGGCTATGGTCTTTCCTGTGGTCATGTATGGATGTGAGAGCTGGACTGTGAAGAAGGCTGAGGGCCGAAGAATTGATGCTTTTGAACTGTGGTGTTGGAGAAGACTCTTGAGAGTCCCTTGGACTGCAAGGAGATCCAACCAGTCCATTCTGAAGGAGATCCATCCTGGAATTTCTTTGGAAGGAATGATGCTAAAGCTGAAACTCCAGTATTTTGGCCACCTCATGCGAAGAGTTGACTCATTGGAAAAGACTCTGATGCTGGGAGGGATTGGGGGGCAGGAGGAGAAGGGGATGACGGAGGATGAGATGGCTGGATGGCATCACTGACTCAATGGATGTGAGTCTGAATGACCTCCGGGAGCTGGTGATGGACAGGGAGGCCTGGCGTGCTGCGATTCATGGGGTCGCAAAGAGCTGGACACGACTGAGTGACTGATCTGATCTGATCATGGGGAAATTGCCTCAATACAGTGGTAGTCCCAGGTACACAACCAAGCCAGGAGTCATGGAACAGTAAGGCTCACAGACAAAAACAGGTGTTATAATTGCAGTTTGTCAAGCCAATTTAAAACAGAGTGAGACATAAGAAGGAAAATGGGGTGAGTTAATACATTTAAGATAGGATGCAAACAGGTGGAAAGAACAAGAGGGGCCCAGGTCTTGGATTGATGCAGTGACATGTCCCCCATTATAACTGGCATAAAGGTGGAGAGTTTAGAGAAAAGAATGCAGCTTTGATGGATGCAGTGGTGGGAAAAGGTACTGATTTCCATCCTCATTGATTTGTGTCCTGAAGTCAGGCAGTCTCATTTCAAATGCTGCCTTTCCTTCTTATTAATTATATGACCTTGGGCTGGTTGATTAACTTTTCCATGTTTCTATTTCCTCAGTTGTAAATTTGGATATTAGTGCTTAAGGAAATTGGAGAAGGCACTGGCTACCCACTCCAGTACTCTTGCCTAGAAAATCCCATGAGCGGAGGAGCCTGGTAGGCTGCAGTCCATGGGGTAGCTAAGAGTCGGACATGACTGAGCGACTTCACTTTCACTTTTCCCTTTCATGCATTGGAGAAGGAAATGGCAACCCACACCAGTATTCTTGCCTGGAGAATCCCAGGGACGGGGGAGCCTGCACGGAATCAGACACAACTGACGCGACTTAGCAGCAGCAGCAGCTTAAGGAGTTAACACAGATTAGACGCTTCAATAAACTGCATGGCCAAACGAGAAGAAAAACATAAGTGATCTTTTTTTTTTTTTAACTGTAGGATCAGGAAAGCCCTTTTAAACAAATGAGTGTCTAGAAGTCTTTACAGAGGAACCTCATAGATCTGAACTCCATGAAAACTTACAACTGCTGGATTACAAAACACACCATAAACAAAGTTAAAAGTGGGAGAATAGAATTGCAGCCAGCATGACAGAGGGTTATTTATAACACATAAAGATTCTATAAATTGAGACAAAGTTAAGTGAAAGAAACAAATTAAAAGGTTATGAACAGACTTTTCACAGAAGAAGTAAAAAATGACATAGGAAAAATAATTCAACTTCACTATAAAAAGAAAAAAAGGTATACTGTTTTATATTCACATGTGGAAAACTATATTAGAATTTTGAGAATGTCCAGTGTTGTCAAGAGATGAGGAAAAAGTATTTGTTGGCAACTTAATTTGTTATGGCCTTTTAGCAGGATACTTCAGCAGTATCTGTCAAAATAAAAAATGTATAATCTTTGATTTAGCAAGTCTACTTCTGATAACTTACTGTTTAGAAATAAATTATGTTTATGTTCAGAAGTGATAGTTAAGTTTATGTTCAGCAATTACAATGGCTGTAGAATCTAGAGTGACATGGAAATATTTACAAGACCGGTTGCAACTAAAAAATAAATGTCACAGGACAATAGGTACATTATTGTACCTATGTCCTACATATTTAGAGTTAATTATTAACTCACATACATATGTATAAAATTTGACCAGTTGATGTTAATGTTCATCTGGGAAATTTAAAAAACCTAAGAGTCTAGTTTTGAAAAAGTTATAAAAGGGAAATGTGCCCACTATATATGTGAATACTCTGTAAAGCCATGGAAATAAAAAAGTGTTGTTAGCATATTAATAGGCAAATGTATCTAACTTGTTGTCTATATATTCCATAAGTGCATTTACAAAGCAACATGTGCATATCAATATATATATATTATGTATGTGTACACAGAAGAAAAGTATGCAATTATATATCTTGTAATAAATTATAGCTCCTGGTTAACATTAGAGAAAAGAGTAGAAATGGATTGGAGGAGCATTTGGTTCTTCATGGTAATTTACTTTTATAATAAGCATATATGTTATATGAATTGTGTAATTAAAAATTAAAATAGCATAAAAGGAAGCATGGTTATCATCTACAGTGATACTAGGGAACAGCCAGAAAAATGGGTCTTTAGGAGAACCTATGAACTCAATCAAAATTTGAAGTTCATATATATATTCTACCATGCTCATCTCTTTCTGGTGATAGTGCTCTCCAGCATGTCATCTGTCCTTCTGTAGGCACCTAGTGGGTGGCAGTCCAGCCCCCACAGCCTTATTCTCTTTGCAGGAATGCTGCTGGGTACATGCATCGCCATCCTGCTGGGTGGCATCATCAGTCAAACCCTCGGGTGGCCTTTTGTCTTCTATATATTTGGTAAGCTACTATCTCCCCACTCCCAGGTTTTCATATCTAGGGTGACTCTTCTGATATCTAACTGTGTGTAATTTTCTGGAAGAAATGAGTCAAGACAGAAAGATCCTAGTAAAACAAAATGTCTTAATATAATAGTTGGGAAGAATGAACCTACGCCATCAAAGAATTTGGAAGTCCTCCTGCCTATGATGCTGTTAAACTGCCATGATGCATTTTTTTAACATTTAATTAATTAATTTTGGCTGTGCTGGATCTTCATTGCTGCATGTGGGCTTGCTCTGGTCATGATGAGCGGGGACTACTCTCTATCCACTTGCAGTGCATGAATTTCTCACTGCAGTGGCTTTTCGTTGCAGAGCACAGGTTCTAGGGTGCACAGGCTTCAGTAGTTGTGGCACACAACCTTAGGTGCCCCATGGCACATGGAATCTTTCCCCAAAAGAGATCAAACCTGAGTCCCCTGCATTGGCAGGTGGATTCCCAACCACTGGACCACGAAGGAAGTCCATCAGGATGCATTATTAATGCAGAGTGATTAAAATCTGCTGCCCTAGCAGAAAGTAGCCTAAAAAGCAGTGGTTTGTGAGAGACAGAAGAATCAAAGTTGAGGAGATGGAGCTAAGAGCCTTGAGAGAGTAAGGTGGGTATAGCCAACAGGAAAGAGTACCTAATAGGAGATATCTGCACACAGAGAAAACCCTGGTTATCTGCAGAGTCCTCCTTGATACTCTGCAGAGCACTGATCTGGGTATATGTGTGAGGACAATATCTGAGGCCTGGAGATGATAGAAATTGTTGGAAAAGATTAAAGAATAGTGTCCCAGTACTTATAAAGCATCATGGATAGTGCCTGTTTCCACAAAGCAGACAGCAGAAATGTTTAATTCTTGGCTCATTGGGCAGGATACTCATAAATGTCTTTCCTCAGTAGTGAGAAATAATTAGCTTCAGGGAACACACTATAGTGGATCTCTCTAACAAATGATGATGATAGACCTAAAAGGATCAGTGTTTCCATGTAATTTAACTGTATCCCAAAACAAAGCTCAAAAATATTTATAGAAATACAAAAATATTTAGAACCCAACAAAGTATAGTTCATAATGTCTCCATAATGGCTCCAACCATAGGTTACCAGGCATGGACTACAGCAGGAAAACATAATCCATAACAAGGAGAATAATCAATCAATCAAAACCAACCCAGAACTGACACAAATGTTAGAATTAGCACACAAGAATAGTTATTAAAACTATATTATAACATAACTCTATTTGTTCAGAAGTTAAGACAAGCAAAATATATTTTTAAAAGACCCTAAATCAAACTTCTAGAGATAAAACTACATTATAAGGATTGAATTAATGACAGATGATACAACAGAAGAAATGATTAATGAACTTAAAAGTAACAGTAGAAACCATCCAGAATGAACTATAGAGAGTTAGAGGAGCATCTTTCGTCTAATGAGGTCATTTTTGGTGGCCTCCTGGAGAGATTCAGCATGGAGGCCACCAGAAGGACCAAGCCATGATTAGAAACTTGGAACTTTTAGCCCCACCCTCCATCTTCCTGGGAGGAGAGGGTGCTTCAGATTGTATTAATAATCAGTTATGGCTCAGATGGTAAAAATCCACATGCAATTGCAGGAGACCTGGTTTTGATCCCTGGGTTAGGAAGATCCCCTGGAGAAGGGCATGGCAACCCACTCCAGTATTCTGGCCTGGAGAATCCGCATGGACAGAGGAACCTTGTGGGCCACAGTCCATGAAATAGCAAAGAGTCAGACACGACTGAGCAACTAAGCACAGCATTGTATGCCTACATGATTTAGCCTCCTTAAAATCCCTAGGCTATAGGGTTCTGAGAGCTTCCAGGTTGATGAACACACCCACATGCTGGGAGGGTAGCAAGCGCTCAACTCCACAGGGTCAGAAGCTTCTACAATCAGGACCCTTCCAGATCTCACCCTATTCATGCCATCCAGCTATTCATTTATCATGAACCTTCATCATGTCCTTTATAATAAAATGAAAGTGAAGTGAAGTCGCTTAGTCATGTCCTACTCTTTGTGACCCCATGGACTATAGCCTACCAGGTTCCTCCATCCATGGGATTTTCCAGGCAAGAATACTGGAGTGGGTTGCCATTTCCTTCTCTAGGAGATCTTCCCAACCCAGGGATTGAACCCGGGTGTCCCTCATTGTAGGCAGATGCTTTACCATCTGAGCCACCAGGGAAGTCCCTTTATATTAAACCAGTAAATAAAAATGAATATTTCCCTGAGTTTTGTGAGGTATTTCACCAAATTATCAAACTGAGAGAGAGTTGCAGGAACCTCAGAATTTGTAGTAAAGTTAATTTAGGAACTCATTAGTCACAATTAGTATCTGAAGTAGGGGGCAGTCTATGTGACTGAGTCCTTACTCTGTAGGGTCTGTGCTAATGCCAGATACTGTCAGAATTGGGCTAAATTGTAGGACACTAGCTTGGTGTATGAAGAGAATTAGAGACTTTCTTAGTATGAAAAACCAACACAGATAGTATCAGAAGTGCTGTGAGTAGATAAATAGTTTTCCTTTGTTGTTGTTGTTCAATTGCTAAGTCATGTCTGACTCTTTGTGACCCCATGGACTGCAGCACACCAAGTTTCTCTGTCCTCCACTATCTCATGGAGTTTGCTCAAGTTCGTGTTCATTGAGTCAGTGATGCTATCCGATCATCTCATACTCTGCCAATCTCTTTTACTTTTGCTTTCAATCTTTCCTAGCATCAGGGACTTTTCCAGTGAGTCAGCTATGCATATCAAGTGGTCAAAGTATTACAACTTCAATTTTAGCATCAGTCCCTTCAATGAATATTGAAGGTTGGTTTATTTTAGGATTGACCGGTTTAATCTCCTTGCAGTCCGAGAGACCCTCAAGAGTCTTCTCCAGCATCACAATTTGAAAGCATCGATTCTTTGGTATACAGCTTTCTTTATGATCCAGCTCTCACATCTGTACCTGACTATTGGAAAAACTTGTAGCTTTTGACTATACTGACCTTTGTCAGCAAAGTGATGTCTCTGCTTTATAATATGCTATCTAGGTTTGTCATAGCTTTCCTTCCAAGAAGCAAGCATCTTCCAGTTTCATGACTGTAGTCACCATCTGCAGTGATCTCAGAGCCCAAGAAAATAAAATCTGTTACTGCTTCTACTTTCACTAAAGTTTTCCTTAGCTAATATTTAAAAAGTTGAATACCAAGTTTAATGCCATTTCTAGAGTCTGTGATTTTCATGCACACAAATAATCAAGAAATTTAAAATAATAGGTTCTAGACCTATTAAAAAAGCTGTGATAGCCATGTAAATTTTTTGAGAAGTGGAAAGAAGATATTATTAGCAAGAGCTTTTCCCAGGACCCATGCCAGAAAATGTCCCGATTGAAAAGAAATTCACACAGAAGTTTACCAATTTAATCTCTGCTTGCAGGAGGTTTTGGCTGTATCTGCTTTCTTCTCTGGTGTGTTTTGGTTTATGATGACCCTGTCACTCATCCATGGATAAACATTACAGAGAAAGAATATATCACATCCTCCTTGGCCCAACAGGTACACATAAAACTCCAACCTTCTCCAGAGATCTTGTATCAGCATCTAAATTTATCAGAGTGACTACGAACGTGTGAGCATGTCTCAGATCTTACTATTCTGATCAGCAAATTTGTTTTCAGGTCAACTCTACCAAGCAGCCTCTTCCCATCAAAGCTATGGTCAGATCTCTACCCCTTTGGTCCATGTGTGTTTGCTGTTTCAGCCATCAGTGGTTAATTAATACAATAATTATATATGCACCAACTTACATTAGCTCTGTGTTCAACATTGATATTAGAAATGTGAGTATATTTCCCTCCAACCATTTTTCCTGTTTGCATGACTCTGAAATTACTCTGTCTTCACAAATCATTCATCTAGAAAAATTTACCTTTAATTACCAAGAAATAATTTAACAGTCATGTGAATAGCTTTTCTGAAGGTATGATGGAAGGGACCACTGATTTTCTTAGGAAAGTATGATTTCAGAGTTGTCAGTATGATTATTAGTGATTTGTCAGTATAAGGTGTGGTCTCACAGCCTTTATTATGATGGTTTAACTCAATATTTTCCCTTCAGAGTGGTTTCCTGTCTGCCCTTCCTTTCATTATTGCCTGGGCCATTTGCCTCCTGGGAAGTTACCTGGCAGATTTCCTTCTGACCAAGAATTTTAGGCTTGTTACAGTGAGGAAAATTGTCACAGTTCTAGGTAAGAACAGGGCCAAAATGTCTGATAATTTACAAGGCATACAACATCCAAAAATGTTTGTTGTTTAATTTGTCTGCTCCTCATTCCTTAGGAAGTCTCCCCTCCTCAACATTCCTTTTGATTCTGCCATACGTTGCCTCCAACTATATCATAGCAGTGAGCCTTCTGACGCTCTCCTGTGGACTAGGCCTGTTATGTCAGCCAGGGGTCTATATCAATGCCTTAGATATTGCTCCAAGGTAGGACTGTAATCTTCACTCTCATTTTCATACTTTCTGAAAAAAATTTAGCCTGCAGACTTCTGGAAGCCTCAAACTTTGCAAATTTATAAATCATGGGCAATGATGATTGTGGCCATTTTCAGGTATGTGGAGGGAAGGGCATTATTGATTTGCCTCAGTGCCTTTCATTGAACATACACAGAGCAAGTCTTTTTGACATAACTGCTATTAATATATGATATATTCTGGGGCTGAAGCATGCTGCCAAACAAATGTGGATCTAGCCTGAAACGTTCCTGTCACCCACAGGCATTCTAGTTTTCTCATGGGAGCGTCAAGGGCATTTGCACAGATATCTGCTGTCCTGGCACCAACTGTCAGTGGATTTCTTCTCAGTCAGGTAAGGTTTTCTTGTCAGGGTTTCTTAAAATGCTCTGCCAAATCCACTCATAATGATAACAGCATAAGAAACGTTTTCACATTTTGGAGAATAAAATTACATCATGAGTAACTTTGTCATGAAGATCAACGTAGCAAAGGAAAATACAGAACAGTTTCTTTCGTGACCTCATTCTGAAACCAAAGTACTCCCTGGTGATCCACTGGTAATTTCTAGTCTTTGAAGTCACACAGTGACTTACATGTCCTATGAGAAGATGATGAATCCATGCATATATGCAACTTGTCATGTCTTCTGCAACACTTTGAAATTTTCATTTGCATGACCATACAAAAGCAAAGAGATAATGAAAGCAAGTATGTTTAAAGTGTCTGATACATGCAGGGAGTATTATAGGTATTTCATATACAGTAAGGGTGTTCTTTGGAAGAAATGATGCTAAAGCTGAAACTCCAGTACTTTGGCCACCTCATGCAAAGAGCTGACTCATTGGAAAAGACTCTGATGCTGGGAGGGATTGGGGGCAGGAGGAGAAGGGGACGACAGAGGATGAGATGGCTGGATGGCATCACTGACTCGATGGACATGAGTTTGAGTGAATTCTGGGAGTTGGTGACGGACAGGGAGGCCTGGCGTGCTGCAGTTCATGGGGTCGCAAAGAGTCAGACATGACTGAGCAACTGAACTGAACTGAATCTAATTTATTGATTCTCATACTAATTATGAAAATAAAGTATTAATATCCTCATTTCCTGATGATTAAAATCTGATAGGATATGTCTTTCCACTGAGAGGATGTAGAATCAGAATTCTTCTTAGACCTATCTAGCTTCAAAACCCACAGTCGTCTTCTTGCAAGATTCTTCTTGCGCTGGAGAAGAAATTTTACTAGTGTATATATATGTAAATATGTATATAGAGCTTCATGATTCACACAAAAGAGAAAGTGTTTGGCACTTTGATAAATAATGACAAATGTAATTCTGGAGGTTAAATGTAAAAATCCCTAAGTCCATTTTTTTAATTAATTAATTTAAATTGGAGGGTAATTACTTTACAATATTGTAGTGGTTTTATAAAGAACATTCTGAATCCATTTTGAAATTCTTTCCATCAAATTATTAAGCTGTGTTTAGGAAATGAATTTCTATATGAAGATCTACTAGTGAACATTGTCTTCTAAACTATTAATGTGAGTTTCATAGGAAAAGGGAATAAAAGGAGTAATACTTACTTGAACTTTTGTTTCCTTAGGACCCTGAATTTGGGTGGAGGAATGTCTTTTCCTTGTCATTTATCATTAACACATTAGGACTGATCTTCTATCTTATCTTTGGAAAAGCAGATGTCCAAGACTGGGCTAAAGAAAGAAAACTTACTCATTTATGAAGGTAAAGAGTAATGATTTTATCTATAGTTAAAACTACAGAGGCACTATTTAAACTTTGTAATTTTCATTTTATGTTGGAGTATTACATTTTTAACTCTATGTCATTTTTCTTTCTTAGTTACCCCGCTTTGGATGGAAAGTCATTAGGTACTTTATTTCATAAATGAGAAGGCTTCAGTGGTGGACAAACAGAAAAAATTTTCTTTGCTATACTCTTTTCAAATCTTAAATCATTTCTTTATTTTACTCAGATTTCTTTTTGAGGAAAATATCAGATGAATGAAAATACAAATAAAATGATAGCCAAGAAAAAAGTTGTCATCTTCACAGAATTAACAATGGATTCAAAGGAGCTGCTGTACGGGACCCAGTATGCTAGATACATAGATTTTGGATCTCTAAACAGGAAACAATATTTTCAAACTCTTAATGCAGGGCAATAACCTCACTAACGCAATGGTTCCTCCCATTTAAAAAAATGAATACTGATTTATATTTGTTGGGCTCAATATTGTCCATGTGTTCCTTCCTTTGTGTGCTCCACTCCTCTCCACCTTGCTCAGGCCCCAGGAGGCTGACCTGTGTGGTTTGCACCCCACACTTTCTCTCCTGCCTTCTACTGGATTTTCAGGGGAGGCAGGAAAGTGAGCATAGGAGTATTTATCTCTACTGTTCTTCCCCATGGAGACTGCAGGTGGCTGATCCTTCCTCTGCAGTTCACAGCTCCTAGCAAACAACCCTCTCCATACTTTCTTGTAACATCTCTCTCCCCCTGTCCTTTCAAACCTTTTTTGGCCTTTATGTTGCAAGCCCTGGAATATCTTATGGTTTTCTTCCCACTGTCTCAGCCCTATGTAATAGTCTCATTTAACACTGTCCTCAAATTACCCAGTATGAGTCTGCAATGTTTCTACTTCTAGGATCCAATGATTTCAGTAAAGTCATATATAAAACTCAAAACATGAAATAGATCAATATTTCTTTAAATTATAATGTGTGGGTGTCAGTAGGTCATAGCATGTTTAGAGGGACCAGAACTACATTCTAGGTTGCTCCTCATGATGATCTTCACCATGTAGAATAGATTATAGCCATTAAGTTATTTTGTATAGAGTTGATGTTATGGACACTAGTTCTGCGTGAAAAATTAGGGAAAGGATGAAGAAGGTCACATTTGAATAAGCAAGAGCAATTACTGAGATTTTCCATAGTCTAGAATCTAAACCCTTGGAACACTCGAGTTAATTAGACACAGTCCCTATTCAAATGTGGAAGATAGACATAATAATACATGGCAGTGCATTATCTTCGGTACAATAGCAGGGGAACATACAGGTCATTAGAGGAGACCGATGAGGGGTTCTAATCCTAAACTGAAGAACAAAGGGGAGATCTTCTGCAAGTAATTCTTGATCTATATGTTAAATAAGGAAGGTTATGGTAAAATTTCCCATGTTGGAAAACAACTTATGCAAAAGCATGAAAGCAAGAAAAAGGATGGATTCTAAAGGGAGTCACTTGCCTACATGGTCAGTTAGTGAAGGACAGAAGATTAAGGTAGGGAGGTGAGTGTGACAGAGCATGGAGGTCTTGTTTGCCATGTTAAAAAGCTTGAAGAGTATCCTGGCATTGATAGTGACATGGGCAGATTTTCTCTCTAGATAGAACATGCTGGCTCAATTCCAGAATCTGGGAGACTAGTTAGTGGTCCACACAGCAGCAGTGAGGACTGACCTAGGGCTAGAAGAGCTGGCATGGAAAGAAGAAAGACATGAATGATGTTCAGGAGGTAGAACTGAAAGATCATGACATTGGGTTAGATGGGTGCAGGAGAAGAGAGGAGATAGGAGCCCTGGGCCTCTAACCTCAGATATGGGATAGAGAGTGGTCTGAATAACTAAGCCAGAGAATTCAGGAAGAGTCCTTTTCAGGGGGAAGATAATGATTTGAGTTTGAGACATGAATTAGTAGTAAAAGTGGGATAAACAAGCAGGTGTGTGTATAACTTTCCTGGGCTGCCATAACAAAATACCTCAGGCTTGTGGCTTAAACAGTAGTAATTTATTGTCTCAAAATTCCAGAAGTCCAAAAGCAAAATGTCAGCAGAGTTGGTTCCTTCTGAGATTTGTGAGAGAGAATCTGTCCCATACCTCTCTTCCAGTAGCCCCAGGCATGCTTTGGCATGTAGATAGCTTTCTCTGTGTGTCTTCATCTCATCTCCCCTCTCTACATATCTGTCTCTGTGTCAAAATTTCCCTGTTTGGGGAATTCTCTGGTGGTCCAGTGGTTAGGATTCTGCACTTTCATTGCTCTTGCCAGGGCTTGATCTCTGGTCAGGGAACTAAGAACTCACAAGTCACAGACGCAGCCAAAAAATAAATGCCCTAATTTATAAAGATACAAGTCATATTTAATTAGGGCCCACCTGAATGACTTCATCTTGGTTATCTGCAAAGACCTTACTTCCAAATGAGGTGACATTTGGCTCTAGGGGATTTCAACATCCTTGGGGGAGACAATTCAATGCATAACAGCAAGTCCAACAAAAAGCCTGACTGTATATCTGAAACTTGCAAAAAAGACTGGGATAGAGACAAAGATACAAAAGTATGTATGCTCAGTACTAAAGACCTAAATGTGCAGTGCTCGGGAAGAGCCTATGAATGAAAAAATACCAAGCCAAAGACAGAATGCCAACATTCAAGGAGTGGACAGAATAAGAAATGCTCACACACACACAACAGAGATTAAACGGTCAGGCTTGTACATGTGAGAAACAATAGGAGGATACAACTATCATGGGAACTCAAGGCCTTAAAGAAAGATGGCAGATCAACAACAAGTATACTGCAGTTCAGTTAGGTGAGGTCAGGAAAGGAACACAATCATCTTGTGATTAGTAGTTCATCGGTGGCTTTTTCATGACATATTCAGCAGAGACATGGGTATGCAGGTCATTTTGCAGTTTGATGGTGGGTGAAGAGGAATGAGAGAGCAGAGGAAACAAGAAAATTATTTTCAGAAAATTTAGTTGGGAAGAGGAAGGGATAGGAATATAGCTAAAAGAGAACAGAGGGAAAGGAAGAGTGACTTAGTAAGGAAAGGAACCTGGCCCAGGGAAGCTTTGTGGAAGAAATGCTGGAATGGGAGTGAAGTTATGGAAGGACAGGGTGAAGAAATGGAGTAAGGTCTTTGAAAACACAATAGGACTCAAATATAGGAGTCTGCCTTGAACGTATAGAAAGAAAATGTAAAATCTGAAACAGTCTTTAAGAATGGGATTCCAGGAAAAAGTCCATCAACAAATGAAAAAACAACCTACTTAATAGAAGAGGATATTTGCAAATGATATGTTTCCATGCATGCTAAGTCACTTCAGTCAACTGAAGTGCAACTTTCTGTGAACCCATGGACTGTAGCCCAGCATGAGATTTCTCTGTCCATGGGATTCTCCAGGCAAGAATACTGGAGTGGGTTGCTGTGTCTTCCTCCAGAGGATCTTCCCGACCCAGGGATTAAACCTGTCTCTCCTTCAGCTCCTGAATTGCAGGCAGATTCTTTACTGTTGAGCCACCAAGGAAGCCCATCCTATGTTTGATAAGGGGTTATAGCCAAAATATAAAGAACTCATACAATTCAATAATGAAAAAAACCCGACTTAAAAATGGGTAGAAGAACTAAATAGACTTTTTCCAAAAGAAGGCATAAAAATGGCCAACAGTTACATGAAAAGTGCTCAACATCATTAATCATCAGTGAAATGCAATTCAAAACTACAATGAGATATCTCATACATATTAGAATGTCCATTATCAAGAAAATAATAGATAACAAGTGTTGGTGAGGATGTGGAGAAAAGGGATCCCTGTACAATGTTGATGGGAAGGTAGTGGTACAGCCACTAAAGAAAACAGTATGATGATTCCTCAAAAAATTAAAAACAGAATTACTGCATGATCCAGCAGCCCCAGTTCTATGTATCAAAAGGAAATGAAAACAGTATCTCAGATATCTGCTGCTGCTAAGTCACTTCAGTCGTGTCCGACTCTGTGTGACCCCTTAGATGGCAGCCCACCAGGCTCCCCCATCCCTGGGATTCTCCAGGCAAGAACACTGGAGTGGGTTCCCATCCCCTTCTCCAGAGGATCTTCCTGACCCAGGGACTGAACCTGTGTCTCTTAGATCTCCTGCATTGGCAAGTAGGTTCTTTACCACTAGCTCCACCTGGGAAACCCCATGTTCATTGGATTCACTCCTTTTCATTGTATTTAAATTCCATTACACACATGAGTAGGCATTATGGATGATATAATAAGTATCCCAGGAGGCTGTGGAGAAGGCAATGGCAACCCACTCCAGTCCTCTTGCCTGGCAAATTCCATGGACAGAGGAACCTGATAGGCTGCAGTCCATGTGGTCGCTAGGAGTCGTACACGACTGAGTGACTTCACTTTCACTTTTCACTTTCATGCATTGGAGAAGGAAATGGCAACCCACTCCAGTGTTCTTGCCTGGAGGATCCCAGGGACAGGGGAACCTGGTGGGCTGCCGTCTATGGGGTCACACAGAGTTGGACACGACTGAAGCGACTTAGCAGCAGGAAGCTGTTCTTACACAAGGTTGCTGCTGCAGCTGCTAAGTCGCTTCAGTCATATCTGACTTTGTGCGACCCCATAGACGGCAGCCCACGAGGCTCCCCTGTCCCTGGGATCCTCCAGGCAAGAACACTGGAGTGGGTTGCCATTTCCTTCTCCAATGCAGGAAAGTGAAAAGTGAAAGTGAAGTTGCTGAGTCTTGTCCGACTCTTAGCGACCCCATGGACTGTGGCCCACCAGGCTCCTCTGTCCATGGGATTTTCCAGGCAAGAGTACTGGAGTGGGGTGCCATTGCCTTCTCCCTTATACAAGGTTGCTGCTGCTAAGTCGCTTCAGTCATGTCCGACTCTGTACGACCCCATAGACGGCAGCCCACCAGGCTCCACCGTCCCTGGGATTCTCCAGGCAAGAACACTGGAGTGGGTTGCCATTTCCTTTTCCAATGCATGAAAGTGAAAAGTGAAAGTGAAGTCGCTCAGTTGTGTCCAACTCTTAGCAACCCCATGGACTGTGGCCCACCAGGCTCCTCTGTCCATGGGATTTTTCCAGGCAAAAGTACTGGGGTGGGGTGCCATTGCCTTCCCCGTTATACAAGGTTAGCTAACAGTAATTCAACTCTACCCATTATTGACCTAAACCACACAAACATATCCTAATTTCTAGCCCAAATTAAACATATTCTCACTTAAGCTTTGCCTTATCAATATTAAACAGTTGCATCCATCACTTCATCAACCAGCACTCATGGTGGCCAACAGAATGGAGACAGATAATGGTCTTACACAACTGTGATCAAAAACTGGTCAAAACATTCAAACACTTAAGACTATATGAATATGTTTCTAGTGCCCTGCCTCCCTCCAGTGGAAGCTTGGAAAGGGCCCACACAAATGACAGGTTCTTGCTAAAGCTGAAGCTCCGATGCTTTGGCCACCTGATGTGAAGAGCCAACTCATTGGAAAAGACCCTGACACTAGGAAAGATCGAAGGCAAAAAGAGAAGAGGGTGCAGAGCATGAGAGGGTTAGATGGCATCACTGACTCAATGAACATACATCTGAACAAATTCTGGAGATAGTGGACAGGGAAGCCTGGTGTGCTGTAGTCCATGGTGTCCAAAAGAGTCAGACATGACTTAGTGACTCAAGAACAATCTTGTCACTGAGAGCACTAAATAGATGTAACTGACATGCTGAAGGCCCCGACATTCCAAGGCTGTGCCATGCTCCTTTGAGTCTTCAAAATAAGCATTTTTAATGAATATCTGGTGAACTGAGTTAAAGCACTAGCGTATGGTCAGGCCTCTCAAGGTGGCTTATCTCTTACTCTCTGTACATCGCCTGCTTGCACATGCTTCACCTACACTCTATTCACAGGAATGTGCTTTCCACCTGCTGCTTAATCCAGAACGGCTCCACCTGCTAGTTTATTAAAGGGAAACAGCTGTGCTCATGATCGTTAACCTGAGGGGCTGGGAGGGAAGTGCCCTGGCTGTTGGTTTCCCTGGTAACTGATGAGCCAACCTCCTTGATGTCATTCCCCCTATAAATGGTAACCTCCCCAGACCCGGCCCTTGCGTATTTTGCTCCTTGGTTGCCGTATGCTATGGAGGTGCTGCTCTAGGACCTGGCTTCAGACATATACGGTCTCCTGCTGTCTTCATCACTGTCTCCAGGTTATTTCTTTGATCTCAAGGCTGGGCAAGTACAAGGCTTGCAGGGTGCAGAATGGTGAGTCAGCCAGAAGATGGAGGAAACTCTTGTGAGTGCGAGATGTTAGGAAATAAGGACAAGGAACAAAGTTGCAGGGGTGACTCTGAACATGCGGGCTGTTCACTAGCATATGGGGCCTTGTGGCAGCTGTCTACTATGAGAAGCATCTTTCTCTTTCCATTATGTTGATGATATCCTGTTAACCACAGAGCCTCTTTCTAGTTTAAAAGTAGCAGCCCCATGATCGTGGCTCATTAGATTCCAAAGAGATAGCTGGTGAATAAGCCACTGTTTGGGGTCTAGAAAAGCTGTGTGTGAGATTCAGGACCCCCCATGGACATCAATAGTGATGAGGGAATCCACTTTTTCAGCCATGAATTTCAGGAATGGGTCGGTGAGAATGACACACAGTGGCATCTTCTCCTGCCTCACAACTCCATTGCTGCTGGGGTTGCAAATGAGCTGCTTCAACATTTGAGACAGGAAACCCACTCCTTCAGCAGTGAACACATCCCAGGAGCAGTGGTCCCAGTGCTGACACCATCTTAACTCAGAGGCCAACTAGTCGGTGCCATCGAGTTCACTAGTTGACCACTGAAGGACTGTTGCCAACTGTTGGTCAGGACAGTAATGCACTTTTGCCCTCATCATTGGATCTTCCCCAGTGAACCACATTATAACAACATGGCCCTGAGACTGGCAGGTAAGTCCCCATGGTTTGGATTTGCAGCCTTATGGGGAAGAAAATTAGAAAGGGACTTACAGGTTTCACCTGACTCCTCCTCCTGGGCCCCACCTAAAAGGACTAAGGTAACTAATCTAGGCCCTCTACTGGAGAAGGATGCCATTCTACTAACCCTGAGGTCTTGTTATATGATCTCTCCAGTATTCAGCCCTCAGCTATGGGGTCTGCAGGTGGATGGGTAGTGAGGTCCTCAGACCAGGACAGAAACCACAGACAGGGGTGGTATTATCTCAGAATGCAGGTACTGCTTATATTTTGCTTAATGGTCATGCTCTCCCCTGTACTGCGCCTGTTAATTTATGTTTCATCCCTAGTCTGAGCAGAGGAAATCTGTTCACAGACTGGGTGATAACAGTGGCCTCCCTATGAAATGAGTTAGATTGCTGGGTCTACAGGGAGATGCCAATGTGGTTCTCTTCTGGACCTTCCATGAACAATTGACCCAATAAGGGCCTGACTCAAGTTTGCCCACCTCTTGGACTCCTAACACTTTTTAGCTGCTATCATCTATATTGCATTTGTGGTATTTAGTTGCAGTTTACCTCTGCATACCTAACCTCAGGGTAATGTGGAAGGTAAGTGGTGGGGGAGCAAGATTGTAAGGATCGTGCAGGGTGTATAGGGGAGGGGTGTTTTGTCAGGCCACTCAAGGTGGCTGTTCTCCTGCTCTCTGTATATCTGCTCATCTGGTGCCTGCTTCAGCTCCTCCCTACCCACACTACTGACCATCCTTCAAACTTGCTGCAGCCCCAGTTAAAGATTATTCTAACATTAGATCAGAACATTTCCATTATAATTACTTATCAAAGGGGCATGAGAGGCATGCCTCTCTGCTGGTTTCCCTGGTAACCAATGAGCCAACTTGACTCAGTCCCCGACATGAGCATGCTTTCCCCCTGCCCCTTAGGTCAGAATGGCTCCATCTGCTAGTTATTAAAACATTGGCCCTCATGATGGTTGTTAACCTGAGGGGCTGTGAGGGATGTGCCCTCGTTGCTGGTTTCCCTGGTAACTGATGAGCCAACCTGATATCAATTCCCCTATAAGTGGTAGCCTCCTGGCCCTGCCATCCCAACCCAATTAAGACTGCTGCCACGTCCTGCCTGCCTTCTCCCCACATGGGGTCTGTCACTCCAGAACCTGGCTTCAAACATGTAGGATTCTCTATCCGTTACACCACTGATGTTTCTGTCAATAACTCTAGGTTTATTCTTTAGTTTCAAGGATGGGCAAGTACAGGGCTTGCAGGCCTGTGGGGTGCAGCCCAGAAACCAATATCATCCAAGTGTCACTTCCCACTTCATTACATGAGTTTCAAGCAGAACTATCTTGAGCACTATGTCTTAAAGATGAAGACATTCCTGGTGAGAATTACTCCACTGAATTTCTCCATAAACCAAACATATTTTGATTTGACTATTATTAATAGAAACAGCTTAGGTTCATCCTGAGATAATCCCTACTGCTGCTAAGCTGCTAAATCGCTTCAGTTGTGTCCAACTCTGTGCCACCCCATAGATGGCGGCCCACCAAGCTCCCCTGTCCCTGGGATTCTCCAGGCAAGAACACTGGAGTGGGTTGCCATTTCGTTCTCCAATGCATGAAAGTGAAAAGTGAAAGAGAAGTCACTCAGCCGTGTCTGACTCTTAGCGACTCCATGGACTGCAGCCTACCAGGCTCCTCCATCCATGGGATTTTCCAGGCAAGAGTACTGGAGTGGGGGTGCCATTGCCTTCTCAGGAGATAATCCCTACCTTAGCTATATGTGTGCTAAAAAAAATCAATGTAGAAGTTCTTTCCCATCAAAAAGAAATCTTCAACTACATGCAGTAACTGCAATACACATCCTCCATTTGCCTTAACCAGAATGCACACTAATTTAAGGTGAGCTTTCATTTCCAGTACCTGGCACCTATTTGCCTTACTAGAGAGCTGCCTAGGAGCCTGTTTTGCCTACCAACAGGAACATGCCTGAGAATTTATGTCCTCCAGGAACAAGAGGCCAATAATTCATTGCCACAGAGATATAAATACTCCAGCTTCCTTGCTCCTATTCTGAGACAAAATCTACACTGTCTCCCAAACTCCCTAAGAATTGACCTGAAACTTACTTGATATCCCTTCTAGATCTTCTCGTCTCTGTCAGTTTTGCTTGAGAATGTGTCCTGATAGATCATTTTCATAGGAATTATTTCAAGATCTGATTCTAGAGAATTTGATCCAAGACAACTGTTTCTACAAGGAAACCTAGGAGATAGTCTCAGGATAGACTTCTGGAGTTGAATCACTCAAGTCGGATGACCCAAGGACACATTTGATGTTAGTAAAGGTAGCAGTAGTAGTCTTGGCCTCCTGTAACAGTAGCAGAACATTGGGATGAGAAGTGAGATACAGGTGAAAGGGCATGCACTGGCTTAGTCAATACTTCTAGTCTTGAGAGATATGGAGAAACAGCAATTACAACAACTTTGAGGTTGGCTGTGTGTTGGTCAGAACCACTGAGGGACTCAAACGGGAGAATTGGAGCATGATATGGAAGATCCCCTGAAGGAGACCTTGGCAACCACACTAGTATCCTTGCCTGGAGAATCTCCATGGACAGAGGCGCCTGGCGGTCTATAGTCCATGAGGTCGCAAAGAGTTGGACATGACTGAGCAACTAAGAACATGATATGAAAGTCAGAAAACCTCCCTGGAAGCACATAGATATCACAGTCTCCAATAGAGGGAAGATATACTCTAAAGACTAGATTCAAGATTTGATTGTTAGATTAGCAAAAACACAAGATTATTTAAAGGCACAAAATGTCTCTCATGCTAATATCACATTTTAGATAAACCTGAAACTTATTTGCTCTGCTATTGGCAAATAGCAGCCTCTCTGAAAACTGTTCAAGTTCTATTCTCTTTTCCTTTAATACCTAACAAATAATAAACCTAACATGAGACGAATAACTAGGTTAGATACTGCTGCTGCTGCTAAGTCGCTTCAGTTGTGCCCAACTCTGTGCGACCCCATAGACGGCGGCCCACCAGGCTCCCCCGTCCCTGGGATTCTCCAGGCAAGAACACTGGAGTGGGTTGCCATTTCCTTCTCCAATGCATGAAAGTGAAGTCGCTCAGTCATGTCCAACTCCTAGCGACCACAACTCCTAGCGACCAAATGGACTGCAGCCTACCAGGCTCCTCTGTCCATGGAATTTGCCAGGCAAGAGGACTGGAGTGGGTCGCCATTGCCTTCTCTGAGGTTCGATCCTAGTGTGTCTTAACTGGAATAGTTCACCCATCACTTGGTTTGAGGGCTGTGCTTGGGCTGCTGGAACCTACCTGACCTGTACTCACTGAAAGAAGTGCCTGGGGACTCAGGACCTCCCAGAGGCAGCCCTTGGCCAGTGATAGGTAGATGTGCTGGCATATAAATACTCCAACTTCTTTAGCTTTGGTTAGAAAAACTCTGAGGTATGGCCTAGGCTATGCCCATTGCTCTCTTGCAGAATTAACCCCAAATTACCTTCCTCCAGATTTAGGTTGTTACCACGCCCTTGTTTGCTCACCTTTCTTTTTCTCCTTACTTCCCTACTGTCTTTATTGTTTTTCTGAAAATACTACCTATTAAATCACTTTTACAGGAATCTTGATCTCAAGGTCTGCTTCTAAAAGAGGCAAAATATTTATTCGAGTAATAATGTTAGTGTTATTTTGATATTAATATGATTATATTACAATAAAGCAAGAAAAGTAATTAAGAACCAAGGTGTTCAACATAAAGGGAAAATGCAAGAGTATAAAATTTAACTTTTTAAAAAATTGCTCTAATATTCAGTTTGATTTGGAAATATTATAATTTATTTTTTTTTTCTAAAAAAAACACTTTTTCTGAGTTCTTCCATTGAAATAGCTAGATGGACCCCAATGCCCAGTATGTGGTCTCTTAATATCATTTCCTTCTGAAAGGAACCAGCACTCCTTCAGAAAGTCCAGGTCTGGGAACAGAAAATATATGAGGACCCTAGAAAATATTGTGTGCTAGAAAACAAACTACCCAAGATCACTAGGGTCATGTCATAATGACATAGGAACCAGCTTGAAGGGACTCCTGCTGGCCAAAGAAGAGATAATTTGAGCATCAAAATAGAGTAAGGACTGTGATTCCATGAGGTCATTTTACTTGGTCATCTTTACTAAGGCATTGCATTATTACTCTGAAAAGTTTTAAGTACTTATCCTGACTTTCCTATTAAATCTGTATTTCAGGGTAACCAAATATTTGACTAGGCGAATTTCCTATTTTGTAGAAAATTGCAGCTCATAAATGAAGGCACAATAGTATTCTAGAGTCACCATTTTGCAATTTATAATGAAATAACAGTTCTAGGTAACATTAACAACCGCTAAAAACCACAGGTGAAAGGTTGATAAGTACTTTGTTAGTGGATAAGTCAAGCTGAGAATATCTGAGCACACTGATCAGTCTTACTAAAAGTGAGACGACCTGCTGTGGTGAAAGCATCAGACACCCCTACGAAGTACTCTTTTCCTGAATCTAACCGACTCTACGTACCTAGAGTTTTCAGGATGTAAGGGGATAAAGAAATATATCAAATGACATCAGATCAGTCGCTCAGTCGTGTCCAACTCTTTGCGACCCCATGAATCGCAGCACGCCAGGCCTCCCTGTCCATCACCAACTCCAGGAGGTCACTGAGACTCACATCCATCACATCAGTGATGCCATCCAGCCATCTCACCCTCTTTCGTCCCCTTCTCCTCTTGCCCCCAATCCCTCCCAGCATCAGAGTCTTCTCCAATGAGTCAACTCTTCGCATGAGGTGGCCAAAGTACTGGAGTTTCAGCTTTAGCATCATTCCTTCCAAAGAAATCCCAGGATTGTTCTCCTTCAGAATGGACTGGTTGGATCTCCTTGCAGTCCAAGGGACTCTCAAGACTCTTCTCCAACACCAAAATTCAAAAGCATCAATTGTTGGGCGCTCAGCCTTCTTCTCAGTCCAGCTCTCACATCCATACATGACCACAGGAAAAACCATAGCCTTGACTAGACAAACCTTTGTTGGCAAAGTAATGTCTCTTAGGAAGCAATTAGTCAAATCAATTATGAGAATAATTCTGCAAATGACTCTTTTGTTGTACTGTTTTAAATAACAGCAAATAGAAAATGCGGGTTGGTGGAAGGATTGTTATGAAATTAGACCTGAGAGCCACAACAATTAAGTGTCATATGTGGATCTTGTTTGGATCCTCATTTAAGTAAATAGAGTATAAATGAATAACTTTGAAGCAATTAGGAAATCTTTCATGATATTAGATGATATTAAGGAGTTATTGCTTATTTGTTAGATGTGATGATGTCATGTTATGTTTTCCCAAGTCCTAATGAATTATATAGCCATGCTGTACGTTTTGTTGGAGAAATGACATAATACAGAAAACCACTGTTGGGTATGGTATATGGAAACTCAAATGGCCAAATATTGAAAATTGTGGAAACTGGTTAATGGGTCTATGGTTATATTAGATTGATCTACTTTTTTTCCTATGTGTTTGAAATTTTCCATAATAAAATGTTAAACTTAAAAACAATAAGAAAAACACAGAATCCACATGTAGAATCCAGAAGCAATTTCGAAGGGTATCACAAAGCAGTAAAAAGCTTTTGGGTCAGCAAAAGAATGATGGTTCCCTTCTGGATAATCAGTACCTAGAACTGGGGATATTGACGCCAGATGGGAAGGTTGTTTGCTTAAAACATGGACATTAAACAACTGTTGACCTAGGACTTTCAGTCAATAAATGGGCCCCTTTCCCAGAAAATATCAGAAATTGACAGCCTTTGTGTCAGATAGGACAAATAGTAAAAACATCCTGAAAGAGCCAGATAAAAATCAGCACAAACTGGACTTCAGAAAAAGAAAAAAATCCAAGTGAATATAACAAGGTATCAAAGACTCTTGGGCAAATGAGTTAAGGTTTTCAACATTTTAAAAAATAAAAAATTAAAAAATATTTTTATTGGGAGTATAGTTGATTTACAGTGTTGTATGAGTCAGGTGTACAGCCAAGTGAATCAGTTATATTTATATATATATATGTATATATGTATATGTATGTATAAATTACAAGTTGTATATATAGCCACTCTCTTTTAAAATTCTTTTCCCATATAGGCCATTACAGAGTATTGAGTTCCCTGTGCTACACAATAGGTCCTTATTATATATTTTATATATAGTAGTGTGTATATGCCACTCCAGTGTTCTTGCCTGGAGAATCCCAGGGACGGGGGAGCCTGGTGGGCTGCCGTCTATGGGGTCACACAGAGTTGGGCACGACTGAAGCGACTTAGCAGCAGCAGCAGCAGCAGTGTGTATATGTCAATCCCAATTTTCCAATCTATCTCTCCCCCACTTACCCTCTGGTACCCATAAGTTTGTTTTCTATATCTGTGACTCTACTTCTGTTTCAACATTTCTTTAGAGAGAAAATAACTTGATCATGTTATAGAGCATCTTCTATGTGCCAAACATATGTTAAGCTCTTTGAAAGCATAATAAATTTTAAAATGCTTCAGTGTGCAAGAAATTATAGTGCAAAATTTTTGATTTCAGGGCTTAGATGTCCCTATCTATTCAGTAGCTTGTCTTCAAAGAGTTCCAAGGTAAAGTGCTCCCAAGTACTGCTATAGACAGGAGGCTGAACCAGGAGAACTTACAGTCATTGCAGGGGAAGCCACGAGGGAATTCATAGTCTTCAGAGAACACACCTAAGTAAAATGCCCCTCTTTCTGAGTAGCTTGAATACCAAACAGATGTGACCTTTGGAAGAGATGAGTGGGGATGGGGAGAGGAAACAAGAGGAGAGGCAAAAGGGAAAGGAGGGAAGAAGGAAGGATGGAAAGAAGGGAGGGCAGGAAGATGGGGCAGAAAGCCAGTAGGACATTTACAAAGCATTTAGAACACCATAGCATGCCTGTCAAAACAGCACTGCAGACATGGAGCCATCCTCAATAGAAAAATCCTGGAAACTCTTATGGGACAGGCAGGTTCTGCCTCCTAATAGAGAAGGAGCCTGGGGGGTGGCAGGGCGGGGTGGGGGTGGGGGGTCTGTCTATTAAAGTCATGAAATGACTAGCAAAATTTCTAGGAGGTTTCTAGTCCCTTGGATGATTTTAAGACTCCCCCCCCTCCCCTGAAGATTCAAGGCAAAAATGTAAGTGAAGTTAAAAATTAAATTTTTAACTCTGACCTAGGGAGATCAAAGGATATGGTGAAGGATTTAAGTGGCTGAAATTAGCAAATCCAGAAATTCAATATTTTTTAAATTTGAGAGGAAAGTCTTCACAGGGCAAAAAGGAATCGCTTTTCTGTCCTAAATCAGGTTAGTAACTATATGCTTATATGTTATACATAAAGTGAAGTTTAGAATTAATTCTCCAGAAGGATTAATAAGGAGGGCTTCTATTAGAGATTTTATCAAAGCTATTTAGCAATCTGTGGAAATTTGCACAGGTGAGTTGGACAAAATATATATTTTTATAGATTTTTCACAAGGGAAAGAAAAAAACATTCCTAGGGATGAGTTCGAGGTGGACAGTTATGTCAATAAAGAGAAGTGTGTATTGTGTGGTGTTTAGTGTTTGTGTATGTGTGAGTGGCGTGGAGGGTATGTGTGCTTGAGGTGGTGGTAGTGTGTGTGTATATATGTATACTGAAATAAACGGCAGCCCCAGATGTCCCAGTGGGTAATAATGGTGGTTGACAGACTGCTCATTTATATATACTTTACAAACCCAGCCTTAGAAATTTTAAGAAATTTAATTTTTATTAAATTTAATTTAATTTAAATTTAAATTTTAAGAAATTTAATTTTAATTAAGAAATTTAATTTTTTGAGCATCTGATGTCATACATGCTGATATAGACAAAACTCTTTGATTCACCCACTTTGTCGAGCTTCCCACCAACAAATGCAGACCTGGCAGCAGGGGTCATTTTGTCCAGGGTAGTGAGGAGAATGATTTGCCTCTCCTTGTGAAAGCATTTTTAAAAAATCTTTTAGCTTGACAAAGATATAAGAAAAACAAAGAATTGTATGTTACCTTTAGTTCCTTTTCTGACATCCTTCCTTTCTTTTTATACATCCAAGTTTGTTGTTTAGTTGCTCAATCATGTCTGATTCTTTTGCGACCCCATGGGCTGTCCTTGGTATTTCCCAGGCAAGAATACTGGAGTGGGTTGCCATTTCCTTGTCTGGGGGACCTTCCTGACCCAGGAATGGAACCTGAGGCTTTTGCCTCGTCTCCTGCATTGTAAGCAGGTTCTTTAGCAGTGAGCTACCTCCAGTAATCTGCTTCTGTCTGAAAAGCTTCCTTTCACATTCCCTACAGGGTAGATTTCCTGGCAATGAATTTTCTCAAGTTTTGTTTGACAGTCTTTCTCTTTCACTTTGGAGGGATATCTTCACTAGATATAGAATTATGGCTTGGTAGGATGTCTTATTTGCTTTTTAGAGTTTTCAGGTTTTCTGTGTATTTTGTAATCAACAAAAATATCATAAAAGTGAAATGTCAAAACTACGGGTACTGGTATGACAAAGCAAGTTTCCCTTGGATTAATGTTTTAAAGCAGAGAGAGGTGCTAGGTGGATTTTAACCAGTTCTTCCCTCTGTAATGCTGATGTCAGTGTGTTTTGCACTTGCAGGGGATAGGAAACAAACTCTTCAGCAAGAAGAAAAACAACCATCACACCATCATGCAAGTGGATAACCAGATCTCTCCAGGGAAAGGTAGAAATTATTCTCTATGACATAGGCTTCCTTCTTCTTAAACAGGACACTATTGATTCCATGTGAGAAGATTTTGTCCATAAACACATGGACTAAAATATAAAGCTTCTTAGAAATGTTCAGGAAAGGAGGTGGGGGGAAAATATCCCTGCCATGATTTTCCATTAGAAAAACCCAAAATAAAATAACCCATGTACCAAGATTATTCACACTGTTATTTTGATTCTTATACACCTGTCAGTTTATCACTTGGTGGAGAATGTCAGAAAGAGGGGGCACTATTTTGGTTCTATCTCAAGGAAGAGAGAGACAGATACATGGGTTGAAGTGAGGCAGGATGAATGTTCTTGAGTCACTGTACCCTTCAACAGCTGGATATTTAGAGGATATTTTTTAGATTGTTTATCTTAAGCAGGGCAGGGGAAAACAATATGGAATTACTGCTATCAGATTAGAGTTATATCTACATTATGGGGGACAAAAATCCTAGAAGAGAGGGTGGGCAACAAATTGCATACTTTTTCAATTTATATAAATGTTAGTGGCCTATTTTATATTTCTTCTTGTGTCAATTTTGATAATTATTTTGGTATTTTCATATTGTTCCTTTGTATTCAAATTATCTAGTCTAGTGTCTGTGTGCTCAGATGTTTCCAACTCTTTGTGATCCTGTGGAGCCCACCAGGCTCCTCTATCCATGGAATTTTAATTATATGTGAACATATAAAAGATATAAACATATATATATGTATATAAAATTGATTTCTGCCTTTATGTTTAACATTTACTTCTTTTTAGGATCTTTGGGTTCATCCATTGTTCATTTTCCAAGTCTTTGAGTTCTCTCTTTTTTAATAAATATGTTCTGAGGTGTAGAATTTGCCCTTTCCAGAGCTTGACATGTAGTATCTTACTGTTAGTCCCAAGCACTTTAGAACACTCCTTGTGATTTCTCTTTTTGTGTGTGATTTCTTTTTTTGAGTTTCAGCTTTTTTGTTCTTTGTTTTTATTGACATATAGTTGATTTACAATGTTATGCTAATTTCTGCTATACAGCAAAGTGACTGTTAAACACACATATACTTTTTTTAATATTCCTTTCTGCTACTGCTACTGCTAAGTCACTTCAGTCGTGTCCGACTCTGTGTGACCCCATAGACGGCAGCCCACCAGGCTCCCCCGTCCCTGGGATTCTCCAGGCAAGAACACTGGAGTGGGTTGCCATTTCCTTCTCCATTGCATGAAAGTGAAAAGTGAAAGTGAAGTCGCTTAGTCGTGTCCAACTCTAGCGACCCCATGGACTGCAGCCTATCATGTTCCTCCGTCCATTGGATTTTCTATTATTCCTTTTTTTCAAGACTTATTTATAAATAATTCATATTCTTTCTGGAGCAATGTAGAGAAAAGAACAAAACTCAGAAGGGTACCCTTAACTGACTATGACAAGCCCTATTCCACACATGGTGAAGATAGCTTCCCCTTTGCCCTCTAGAGGCTTTTTTTTTCTCATCTAGGAATTTTCCCACTCTTTCCTTCAGATTTTCAGGTCTACTTACTCCCCTTTTGCTTTTGAGAATTTTAAAAAGGATGAGATTGTTTAGAAAGCTTTGAGGCAAGTCGTGTCAGTGTGCATGTATACATGTGTGGTTTGAAATGTTTTGCAGATGACCCAAGGCCAGTGAGTTTAAAGGCAAAGGAAGGGCTGGGTAATGATTAAATTTCTAAGACATTTTTTTCTTCCTTTTGCTCAGTCTCAAGGTTCAAACAGGGCAAAAATTTTTGCCTCCTGGAAAAGGTTACGAGGCAATGGATTTTCCCCTCACTGACTCAGCAAGTCTTTGGCATCTAAACATTTAAGGAAAGGGTCACTTACTAGACTCTTCCATTGCCAGGGCATTGGTAACTGATTCCTGTTGCCCTATTTTCTCAAAGGCAAAAAGCAACCTGAGATCAAATGTCTTCAGGGAAAAATCTTCCTTCAATGATCAGTCTATGCCTTGAGGACTCTGTCTTCACAAAATCTTTGGCCTGAGTATCTCATCTTTCCTGCCAGATCATTCACACTTTCAGTGAACTTTAAATAAATTTGTATCTAATAATCTTATCTGTTTACAAAGAGAGATCTGTCAAGAAACTAATTTTCCAGGTACTAATGTTACTTTTTTCACTTAATAATATATCTAAATGGAATCCTACAGTTGTACATAAAGAGCTTCCTCATCATTTTTTAAAGTTGTATATGAATTTGGTATGAATATATTATAATTTATTTAACTAGATAATTTATTAGATAACTAGATAATTTAGATAAATTTACCTAATTTATTTAATTAGATAATTGCTGATTTATCTAATTTAAAATCTACTGTTTCAAACAATTCTTCAAAAATGTACAATGATACAAAATTCAATTCAGTGGGATCACTGAAAAAAAAAGTTATATAACTAAATAAACTCAAATATGTAAAGCAAAATTAATACTATTTTTAAAAGGTATAAAAATCCTAATAAAACATTAGCAAAACAAATTAAAAAAAATTTTTTTAATCGCAAAAACTAAGTCCAATCAATCCTAGAAATGAAAGAATAGTTTTCTATTACAAAGTAAATAATTGTCATTCAATACAAATTAAAGAAGAAAACTATATGATGATCTCATTAGATAAAAAAAAAAATCTTTATGAAATTAACATTCATTCCTGATGAACACTATTAGGTGACTATGAATATGTGATGGACAGTACTCTAAAATGGCCCCTTTGCACTCTTGGGTGGAACCAAAGGGCAGAGGATAAAGCAGAGAGCTCAGAGGGCAGAGCCAAGGGCCACAAGGATTATCCCTAGGCCTCATGAAAAGTTCAACATTTGTCTAACTGAACTTCAAAACTCTTATTGATCAGTGACTTCTTTTTACACTCCATTTCTCCCCCTTTTGAAACTGGAATGTCTATATCAATTATCCTATGCCTGTCCCACCATTATAAGTGGAAACATTGCGAGTGTGTAACTTGTTTCTCTAATTTTACAAGTTCGCTGATAGATACTGTTCCCATAGTGGGTTACTTTTAGAAGCTTCATCTGTATTTGTTTTAAATTTTGTAAATTTGAGTTGACATTTTGATGAGGATTTGGACTTGAGTTGATAGCCTAATGAGATGAGACCTTAAGGAACTTTGGGATGGGGTGGCTATGTTTTGTATATGGCATGAACATGGATCTTCCGGGATCAGAAAGTGAATTGTTCTAAGACTGCCCACAAGATTCTGGCCCCTGGTATACATACACCTTCCTCCAGTTATTTAAGCAAATGCCAAGGCAGGTGCTGCTTTGAAGGGATGTTGCAGATCTAAGCATGGTCCATAATCAGCTGATCTTAAATCTAGGTAGGACTGATCTAATCACAGGAGCTCTTTAAATCTGGGTCTAGAGGTCAGAGAGCAGCTAGAGAGATTCAAAACACGAGAAGGATTTAACAAAAGAGATTCTTCCTTGCTGGTTTTGAGGATAGAGGGGGCCATGTGACAAGCAGCATAATGCACAACATCTTAAAACAGAGTAACTCTTAGCTGACAGTCAGCAGGGAAATAGCAACAGAAGTACAACAACCACAGAAAACTGAACTCTTCCAATAGTTCCTTCCAGAGAACCTCCACCTGAGAACTCATCTTGCCTGATCGCTTGATTTTAACCTTTGAAACCAGGAATGAAAATCCAACCACATCATGCTAAAACTTATGACCTGCAGAATAATAATTGTGAATCTATTATTAAAAGGGTGACATTTTAAGTCATTAAGTTTATGAAAGTTGTTTAACACAGCAATAGAAATAAATACACTTCATAAAGCATATCTACAACAGAACCTCCAACAAACATTATCCAAAATGTAAAAACATTAGTACTCTGTGTAAATCAGGAACAATGGCATAAAACCAAAACTGCTTGATACAATCAGTAATATATTTGTGGTTCTGATGCAATAATACCATGAAGTTAAAGACAGAAGGATAGGAAAAGAAGAGAGAAAATCATAATTTGCACATTCTGTATATAGAAAACCTCTCCAAATTAGGAGATGAATTTTTAGAAACAAGATTAACTTTTGTCTTGCTACCTGGATATAACATCAATAATTAAAAGTCAGATTTATTTCTTGGAACTTCCCTGACTGACCAGTGGCTAAGACTCTGAGCGTTCACTGCCTGGGGTGCAGGTTCAATCCCTGATGGGGGAACTAACCCCCTGCTGCATGGTGTGGCCAAAAAATTATTTCTATATACTAACCACAGACAATTTAAAACCTCTACTGGGTTGTAATAATGGAGGTTCCATCCTCTTTTCTTTCAGGCTTGCCAGCAAATGTGCTTTTGGATCTATGCCAATCTGATATGTGATCATAGTTTCTCTACACAGTTGTTTTTGATGTATGTGGCTGGGGCATTATTCTGCCTACTACACATCCTTTTTTTATTTTTTTTGTCTTTTTAAATTTTTATCTGCACCACAGGGCGTGAGGGTTCTTAGTTTCACACGGAAGAGATGGAACCCACAACCCCTGTGGTGCAGGCACTGAGTCTTAACCACTGGACCACCTGGGAAGTCCAAAAATGTCCACATCCTTTTTTACCTTTTTTGATCAAAGTGATTTTAAAAAGTGTAAGATGCTATCCCATTATGGTTTTCATTTGCATTTCCCTAATGATGAGTGATGCTGAACATCTTTCCATATACCGCTTAACTACATGCATGTCTTCTTTGGAAAAATGTCTCTTCAGTTCTGCCCATTTCTGAGTCAGATTTTTTTGTTTTTGCTTTTTAAAATTTTTTCATGTTAAATTGTGTGAGTTCTTTTCACTCTGCTCAATGTTATGTGGCAGCCTGGATAGAAGAGAGTTTGAGGGAGAGTTGATACATGTATTTGTATGACTGAGTCCTTTCGCTGTCCACCTGAAACTGTCACGCTGTTTGTTAATTGGCTACATCCCCATACAGAATAAAAACAAAATTGAGTTCTTTTTATATTTTGTAGTCTAACCCCTTATCAGATAAATGATTTGCAAATGTCTTCTCCCATTCAGTAGGTTATCCTGTCATTTTGTTTATAATTTCCTTTGCTGTCCAGAAGACTTTTAGTTTGATATAGTGCCCTTTGTTCATTTTTGCTTTCTCTGCTTTTGCTTTTGTTGTCTTATTAAAAAATCATTGCCAAGACCTATGTCAGGGAATTTACCATCTATATGTTCTAGAAGTTTTATGGTTTTGTGTCTTGAGTTCAATTTTTAATCCATTTTGACTTAATTTTTGTGGTATAAGAGAGTGATTCAGTTTCATTCTTTCACATGTGATTGTCCAGTTTTCCCAACACCATTATTGAATATTTTAATATTTATTGAAGTATAATTACATAAAATATGGATCTTTAAGTGTATATTTAGATGTGCTTTGAGAAATGTATAAACTTAAAAACAAGACTCATAGAACATTACATTAGTTTAAAGTCCCATGATGTCCCTTTGCCCTCCTTACCAAGAGGGAATTGTTATTTAATATCTAGCCACATAAGTTAATTTTGCCTATTTTTGAAATTCATAGAAATAGCATGCATAAAAATGGTATTCACTCTTTGGTGTCTAGCTTCTTTAGCTGAGCAAATGTTTATTGAGATTCATCCAGATTATTGAGTGTATCAATGTTTCCTTCCTTTATATTTCTGAGTAATATCCATTGTATTAATATACTACAGCATGTTCATCCATTCCAAAGATCCAGCTATTTTAAATAAAGCTGCCATAAACAATTCAGTACAAGCATTTTGTAGATATATATTTTTATTTCTCTTGAGAAAGTCCATTTCTTGAAAAGACTAATATCTTCCATTGAATTGCATTAGTGCATTTATTCAAAAACATATGATCATATATATTCCTCTCTTTCTGGACTCCCTATTTTCTCCTATAGATGAATTTGTTTGGTCTCACACTAACACTGCATTGATTACTGTAGCTTGAAGCTACCTCAAATACATTACTTTTTTAAAAATTTAATTTAATTGGAAGCCAATTACGTTACACATTATTTTTTTTAATGCAACTTTCTTCTGCAATGTGCACATATTAGTTTATCAATCAGACTAGTCATGTAAGTTTTGAGAATAAAGTAGTTTACTTGAGGGAAGGTCTTGTTGGTTATTCAGGGGATTTATTTCCAAGAGTAACTCAGGGTGTTTTTAAAAATGGTCCCTTTAAAATAAACATTAGGAAGGGGCACTTATTAGGAAGGGGCACTTATTAGGAAGGGCCACTTGGAAATCTGAGCCCCTAATGTTAAAATATGTTTTTTTCCTCAGCTGTGTTAACGATGGATATTTTCTCTCGTACATTCCAGTTCCATATTTTTGTTCCATTCGTTATGGAATCGCTGTCTTCCTGCTCCTCTGTAATGTTATAATAATGTCACAGCGCGTGTGTATGAGCCTCACAATGATAGCCATGGTGAACAGCACGGAGCCACATGGTTTGTCCAACACCTCCACAAAGGAGCTCCCGGATAACATAAAGGTAAATCAAAAATATTACACATAGTCATAAGTTTAAAATCCTATCTTGCTAACTAATTTGTGTAGAGATTGAATGTTATCATAATTGATATGATAGTAATTATTCAAAAAAGAAACTCAAGTCTTGATCTACCTCATCAGTAGTAACCTAAATGAACATGTCCCATGACTAAAGTATGTCTCAGTATTTGTAAAGGGCAAGAGAAGTTTGAACAAGAGAAAAAAGGAAAACATCTTAAATAAGAAATAGAAATCAACACATTTTCTGTCTTATTTATGTTTTTAACTTACAGTATATTTGCATGTTTTGTTAATTTCACCTACAGAAGGTAATGGGTTGATAACTATCTGTCAGAAAATATAGTACAAAAGAAATGGAAATAGGAAAAAATATTTTTTCACTATACTTATTTTATGTCCCTTTTTTAATACACAAGCAAATAAAATATTTCCTTATTTTCACCCCTATTTACATTAAGAGTAATGCTCTATATGTAATATACTGTACCCTGATTTTTTTTTAACATAAGCATCAGAACCAGGTCTCAGATTTGACACATATGTAGGAATTCCTACAGGGAATTTAAAATAACTGTAATTAATATGTCAAGGGGTCTAATGGGAAAAGAATACAATACCAGAGAGGTAATGTCAATAGAGAGGTGGATATTATTAGAATAAAAAAGAAATAGTAGAAATCATGGCAATTGTAACAGGTATAACGCATGCCTTGATGGGCTCATATGTAGTATCAACACAGGTGAGGAAAGAATTAGTGAACTTGAATATACAAACTTCCCAAGCTAAAATGAAAAAGATTAAAAAATAAAAAACTAAGCAGAACATCCCAGAACTGTAGACAATACCAAAAGGTGTAACACATGCTTGATTAGAATATCAGAAAGAGTAGGAAAAATGGAAAGAAGAAATATTTGAAAAATTAATGGCTGAGAACTTTTTGAAGTTAATGGCAGACACCAAACCACAAATTCAGAACACCAAACAGGATAAATACTAAAAAGAAAATTAATCAAGAACAACAAGAATTACCACCCAGACATACATATTTAAATTGCAGAAAACCAAGACAAAAAGAATATCTCAAATCTGGAGGAAAAAGAATACAGAGGAACAAGGATAAAAATTACAGATTTCTTTTCAGACACCACTCAAACATAAAGAAAGAAGTGAAATCTCTAAAGTACTGAAAGTAAAAAAACCTGCCAAACTAAAATTCTATATCCTATGAAATTACACATTTAAGAATTTAAGAAGTTGTATACTTTATAACAAAGATTAAATACACAGTTTATTGTGTCAACTGTACCTCAAAAAATCTGTCAAAAAATCAATTTTATTCAAAATTTTTTAATTCTTGAGTATTCCATTGCCTTGGTTTAAATATCAAGAACCCCATTTTCTAGAGAAATGGCTACTCACAAATGCTGTATTTTATTTCCTTCACTGTAGTAAAAGAAGGGGCAGCTTAAACTGTGAAGCTTGAAACTTTTCTTTGGCACATTCACCATCCCCTTCCCCTTCTCCTCCCTGCCAGGAATCTGCTGCTGTAATCCAGGAGAATTGACCTTCTTCAAATAAGAGTCATAGGAAAGGAATTCAGTTTTCTCCTCTACAAAGGTACTAGATGAAGCAACCGAATAGATAATTATTCTCAAGTATGAAAACTCACCAGATTATTTTCCCAAAGCAGACCTAAATTGTAAACTGAAATTACAAATGAACCTAAAAATTAGCAAAGTAACTATAACTAGGGAAGGACACTATAGTGTAGCACATTTAGGTACTCAAAGCCAAGATGGCCCGGTGACAGAAGTCTCTGCTCAGATAGCGGATGAATGGAAAAAAAAATTTGATAGAACTCAGAAAACTGATATGCTAATACTAGACAGAACATTTTATAAAAGAAGGCAAATAACAAAGAAAACAAGAGAGAACAGAAACCAAAGAGAGAGCAATAAGGGACACTGAGTATAGAAAAGAAAAGGAAGGAAGATGAGAAAGTGTTACACATAAATGAGAAATATCCTCTGTCTTCCCTCTGCCAAAACAGCCAAAAATATATATATATAATTATTTTATTTTATTTTGTTTAAAATTTACCAATCTGATAGAAATTCTGTGATAACTTTAAAATTTATTAATGAATGTATACATTTTTATATTTATGTGATCTATATTTATTGGTCATTACCATTTTTTTTCTCTTATAATAAGTTATCTATTGATACCCTTAGTCCATTTTACCTACTGTGATATCTATTTTTTCATTTATATGACTCATACAGATGTATATATATTTATTCCTAAGATTTATACAGGTTAATTTACATATTTATATACAGAGTACTTTATTTAATGATAACTAGTTAATGGATTGAATATGGAAATACTCAGGTTTTATTCTTCTGGTGTGGGGAATTTGATCTGAGCTGAATGGTTTGAATTCAACTATGGTGCCCACTTTTCTGCTTTTTCTACACTCCACTATAAAGAGTGATGGCTTTATGCCATGAGAAAAACAACCCAATATTCTGAATAATCTGCACAGGGAGAGTCAAGCAAATATGTGCTGAATCACCTGATATGGGGAAAGGTGAATATTGATTTCCTTAGGAAAATACTTGTCATTTAGAAAAATATGGCAGAGCATCTTGTTCCATCCTCTGAGTAAGCTCCCACCAATGAAAAAGATCTGGAGCTTCCATGACCACTTGGCTACTACATAGAGGCCACTCACTATTAGTATTCAATATATTCAGAGTGATGCTTCTACCAAATCTCATGGAAGTCCTATCAGACAAGATAGCTGTCATCCTATAGCTATAGGATGACAGGGATTTGAGAAAGGGAGACAAAGGATGAAGGGCACAAAATAAGTGACAAGAGAGCAAACAGACAGACGCCTACCTAATTATTTCATAGTCAACCAAGAGTTCCATTTAGAACATTCATTCTTTATCTAAAATAAACTAATTATGCTAATGCATAGACAGTTTAGAGAAAAGGATTATCTTAGACATTTCCAAAGTTTTCATCTTGTCCTCACCTACTAAAATTAAAATTTCTTCCTGTGCAGTGAGTCCAAAAATACTGCAACCTCCTCATAGTCCAAACTGTAAGTTCAATATTAAGAATTTCTTATGTCAGATTTAATAAAGCAACAAAACTATGCAAGACCCCTAGCCAAAACCAGAAGAGGAATCCACTCCTGAGACAGACAACAAAACATGCTGCATCAGAGCCAAGTGAAAGAAGAGGAATGGCCTTTTTTCCTTTATTATCCCATTCAATTATTCCCATAGTTCAGCATCAGAACTTCTCTTCATTATTTGATATTCTCTCTATTGCTGCTTTGCTCTCTGGGATCAGTGTGTGTGTTGTTAGGGGGATATGTTGTTTTGTGAACAAGGTTAACTGAATAGAGAAAAAGGATGAGAAGGGGCAAGTGGAAATTAATAACTGCAGTAAATGTAGTACTACATGGTATTTTATAGAGGAGTTTGCATGTATTAGTAATATTTAAGAAATAAGTGTTAGAGATGTTGAAGGTGAACCTGTAGAAATGTTCTGGACCACCACCTCTTACAGACACACCAAATATACAGATACCTGTGGAAGGTTTTCCTCTGGGAAAAAAATCAAAAGATGAATACTCCTACACATCAGGAGAACAAGAAAATGCCCATAACCAAGAGGAAATGCTGAGACAATCTCACTGCAAACCCCTGGCAAGGTGACCCAGCAAGACATCCCCCTCAGGAGTGAAGAGTCTGAACCCCGTATTGGGCATCATCCCTGCGCCTGAGAGATAAGCCATCCAAAGGTCTAGCTCTGAAAACCAACAGGGCTCACAGACACAAGTCCCACAAGGGGAACTGAGAAATGGTTCTTAAATGGCTTGCCCATGGACTCACCTACCCCTTGGCACAGCACGGAAGCAGCTGTTTGAAAGGCACCAAGACATTCTATGAAAGAGGTTTATTTGCTTACCATAAACTGTTGACTTGAGGCACAAGCATCTAATTTAATATACATCCAGGGTCTTCTGGTGTTCTTTCTCTTTGGGGATGGAAGCCAGTGAATGCCATCCTTGTGTTCTCTCTTTGCTATACTTCAGAGAGCCAGTATGTCCCAAAGAGATTTACATTCACCTGACACTCTTGTTCTGGTGCTCCATTTTTATTTTTATTTTTTTTTTCCTTTTTAGCAGCTGCTGCCTTGATCACCTGGCTCTGGTGGCCAGCAGGGCTTGACAAAAGTAGTATCTATCTGTGATAAAAATTCTCAGCAAGTGAATATAAAGGGAACATGCTTCAGCATAGTAAAGACCAGCAATGTAACAAGGCCACAGATAACATCATACCTAATGGTGAAAATCTGAAAGCTTTTCTTCCAATGTCAGGAAAAAACAGTGATGCCCACTCCCACCACTTTTATTCAGCATAGTATTAGAAGGTTTCACCAGAGCATTTAGGCAAGGTAGAAAAGGAGGGGCATCCAAACTGTAAAGGAAGGAGAAAAAATGTCACTATTTGCAGATGACATGACATTATATATAGAAAATTCTAAAGACTTCACTAAGGAAACTGTTCAGGCTAATAAATGAATTTGGCAAACTTGTGAGGTATGAAATCAATATACAAAAATCTTTTGTGTTTCTGCTGCTAAGTCACTTCAGTCGTGTCTGACTCTATGCAACCCCATAGATGGCAGCCCACCAGGCTCCACCATCCCTGGTATTCTCCAGGCAAGAACATTGGAGTGGGTTGCCATTTCCTTCTCCAATGCGTGAAAGTGAAAAGTGAAAGCAAAGTCGCTCAGTCGTGTCAGACTCTTTGCGACCCCATGGACTGCAGCCTACCAGGCTCCTCCATCCATGGGGTTCTTCAGGCAAGAGTACTGGAGTGGGGTGTCATTTTGTGTTTCTATGCACTAATAGTGGGGTGTCATTTTGTGTTTCTATGCACTAATTTGGCACTCCTTATTGCCAAATTCAGACTGAAATTGAAGAAAGTAGGGAAAACTACTAGACCATTCAGGTATGACCTAAATCAAATCCCTTATGATTATACAGTGGAAGTGAGAAATAGATTTAAGGGCCTAGATCTGATAGATAGAGTGCCTGATGAACTATGGAATGAGGTTCGTGACATTGTACAGGAGACAGGGATCAAGACCATCCCCATGGAAAAGAAATGCAAAAAAGCAAAATGGCTGTCTGGGGAGGCCTTACAAATAGCTGTGAAAAGAAGAGAAGCGAAAAGCAAAGGAGAAAAGGAAAGATATAAACATCTAAATGCAGAGTTCCAAAGAATAGCAAGAAGAGATAAGAAAGCCTTCTTCAGTGATCAATGCAAAGAAATAGAGGAAAACAACAGAATGGGAAAGACTAGGGATCTCTTCAAGAAAATCAGAGATACCAAAGGAACATTTCATGCAAAGATGGGCACGATAAAGGACAGAGATGGTGTGGACCTAACAGAAGCAGAAGATATTAAGAAGAGGTGGCAAGAATACACAGAAGAACTGTACAAAAAAGAGCTTCAAGACCCAGATAATCATGATGATGTGATCACTGACCTAGAGCCAGACATCTTGGAATGTGAAGTCAAATGGGCCTTAGAAAGCATCACTACAAACAAAGCTAGTGGAGGTGATGGAATCCCAGTGGAGCTATTCCAAGTCCTGAATGATGATGCTGTGAAAGTGCTGCACTCAATATGCCAGCAAATTTGGAAAACTCAGCAGTGGCCACAAGATTGGAAAAGGTCAGTTTTCATCCCAATCCCAAAGAAAGGCAATGCCAAGGAGTGCTCAAACTACCGCACAATTGCACTCATCTCACACGCTAGTAAAGTAATGCTCAAAATTCTCCAAGCCAGGCTTCAGCAATATGTGAACCGTGAACTTCCTGATGTTCAAGCTGGTTTTAGAAAAGGCAGAGGAACCAGAGATCAAATTGCCAACATCCGCTGGATCATGGAAAAAGCAAGAGAGTTCCAGAAAAACATCTATTTCTGCTTTATTGACTATGCCAAAGCCTTTGACTGTGTAGATCACAATAAACTGTGGAAAATTCTGAAAGAGATGGGAATACCAGACCACCTGATCTGCCTCTTAAGAAATCTGTATGCAGGTCAGGAAGCAACAGTTAGAACTGGTCATGGAACAACAGACTGGTTCCAAATAGGAAAAGGAGTATGTCAAGGCTGCATATTGTCACCATGTTTATTTAACTTCTATGCAGAGTACATCATGAGAAATGCTGGACTGGAAGAAACAGAAGTTGGAATCAAGATTGCTGGGAGAAATATCAATAACCTCAGATATGCAGATGACACCACCCTTATGGCAGAAAGTGAAGAGGGGCTAAAAAGCCTCTTGATGAAAGTGAAAGTGGAGAGTGAAAAGGTTGGCTTAAAGCTCAACATTCAGAAAACGAAGATCATGGCATCTGGTCCCATCACTTCATGGGAAATAGATGGGGAAACAGTGGAAACAGTGTCAGACTTTGTTTTTCTGGGCTCCAAAATCACTGCAGATGGTGACTGCAGCCATGAAATTAAAAGACGCTTACTCCTTGGAAGGAAAGTTATGACCAACCTAGATAGCATATTCAAAAGCAGAGACATTACTTTGCCAACAAAGGTTCGCCTAGTCAAAGCTATGGTCTTTCCTGTGTTCATGTATGGATGTGAGAGCTGGACTGTGAAGAAGGCTGAGCGCCGAAGAATTGATGCTTTTGAACTGTGGTGTTGGAGAAGACTCTTGAGAGTCCCTTGGACTGCAAGAAGATCCAACCAGTCCATTCTGAAGGAGATCAATCCTGGAATTTCTTTAGAAGGAATGATACTAAAGCTGAAACTCCAGTATTTTGGCCACCTCATGCGAAGAGTTGACTCATTGGAGAAGACTCTGATGCTGGGAGGGATTGAGGGCAGGAGGAGAAGGGGACGACAGAGGATGAGATGGCTGGATGGCATCACTGGCTCAATGGATGCGAGTCTGAGTGACCTCCGGGAGCTGGTGATGGACAGGGAGGTCTGGCGTGCTGCGGTTCATGGGGTCGCAAAGAGTCGGACACAACGGAGCGACTGATCTGATCTGATCTGATCTGATGCACTAATAAAAAACTGGCAGAAATAAAATTAAGAAAACAATTGCATCAAAAAGAATAAAATAGCAGGAATGCATTTAATCAAGAAGGTGAAACACCTATGCACTAAAAACTACATGACACTGATGAAAGAAACTGAAGAAGATACAAGTAAGTGGATAAATATTTTGTGCTCATAGATTGGAAGAATTCATATTGTTAAAAAGTCTATGGATTAGATGTAATCTTTATCAAAATTCCAATTACATTTTTTATAGAAATAGAACAAACAGTGCAATTTGTTAGAGGCATCAAGCCCTCTGATTTCGAACTATATCCCAAAACTATAATAATCAAGAAAGTATGGTATTGATATAAACACAGACACATTGATCAATGAAGCAGAGTAGGTAGCCCAGAAATAAACCCACACATAAGGTGAGCAATTAATCTATGACAGAGGAGTCAAGAATTTACAATGATGAATGGACAATCTCTTCAATGAATGGTGTTGGAAAAACTAGACCCCTATCTTATAACAAACACAAAAATTAACTCAAAATGAATCCACATTGGAACATAAAACCTAGAACCATGAAACTAAAAGGAAATATAAGTGAAAAACTCATTGACATTAGTCTTGGCTATGATTTTTTGGATTTGGCATCAAAGTCAATGGCAACAAAAGCAAAAGTAAACAAGTGAGACTCTATCAAACGAAAAGCTTCTGCATGGCAAAGGAAACCATCAACAAAATGAAAAGGCAACCTACTGAATGGGAGAAAATATTTGCAAATCATCTATCTGGTCAGGGATTAACATCCAAGATATATGAAGAACTCATCTAACTCTATAGCAAAAAAAAAAAAAAAAAAAATCCAATAAAAATGAGCAGAGGCTATAGACATTTTTCTGAGAAAAATGTCCAGTTTGTCAACAGGCACAAGAGAATGCACTCAATATCATCATGGAAATGTAATTCAAACCCATATCACCTCACACCTGTCAGAATGGATATTATCAAAAAGATAAGAAATATTGTATTGGCTAAGATGTAGAAAGATGGGAACACTAGTGCACTGGTGGTATAATGTAAATTACTACAGTTGCCATGGAAAACAGTATGTATGAAGGTTCTTCAAAAAAAATAACCATATGATACAGCAATTTTACTTCTGGGTATTTATCCAAAGAAAAAGAAAACACTAACTTGAAAAGATATCTACATCCCATGTTCATTGCAGCATTATTTACAATATCCTAAGTATTCATTAATGAATGAATAGATAATGTAAATGTGATACTAATATTTGATAGAATATTGCTGCTGCTGCTAAGTCGCTTCAGTCGTGTCCGACTCTGTGCGACCCCATAGACAGAAGCCCACCAGGCTCCCCCATCCCTGGGATTCTCCAGGCAAGAATACTGGAGTGGGTTGCCATTTCCTTCTCCAATGCATGAAAGTGAAAAGTGAAAGGGAAGTCGCTCAGTCATGTCCGACTCTTAGCGACCCCATGGACTGGAGCCTACCAGGATCCTCCATCCATGGGATTTTCCAGGCAAAAGTACTGGGGTGGGGTGCCATTGCCTTCCCCATGATAGAATATTACTTGGACATAAAAAGTATGAAATCTTGCCATTTGCTGCAACATGAATGGATCTTGAGGACCCTGCGCTAAGTGAAATAAATCAGAGACAACTACTATATAATTTCATTTATATGTGAAATCTAAACAAAACCGAGCTCCTGGACACAGAGAATAGGTTGGTGGTTGCTAGTAGCACGGGGTTGGGGAGGCTGGGCAAAATGGGTAAAAGGAGTTAAAAAGTGCAAACATCCAGCTATAAAATAAGTTATGAGGGTATAGCATATGGCATGGTGACTACAGTTAAAAGTACTATCTTGTATAGTTAAAAGTTGCTAAGAGAATAGATCTTAAAAGTTTTCATCACAACTAGAACTAGAACCATATGTTGTTATGGGTGTTAACTAGATTTACTGTGGTGATCATTTCTCAATACATGCAAATATCCAATCATGTTGTACACCTGAAACTAATATGCCAATTGTATCTAAATTTAAAAAAAAAGTTTTAAATGTCTATGCTGTGCAGGTATGGCAAGAATAGATGACGCCCTTTATAGCAAGAACTTCCTTATAGTTCAGGATGCCAATGATAAAGCGTAATTACACACAGAAAATAATGTTATTAGGAATAAGTAAGTCATATAACAGAGGAGATTAGGCAGAGGGCAGATATTTTACATGAGGTAAGCTGGAAGACGGAACGATCAGTTTTCCCACATTCCTGAACATTATAGAAAATCATTTGCAGAGTGGCTAGACCCGTCTCCTTTTTTCTTTCAGAACCCTGTGTATAACTGGAGCACTGAAATCCAGGGGATCATGTTAAGTTCCATCTTCTATGGTGTACTCATCAGCCAAATTCCTGCAGGATATTTATCTGGAATATACTCTTTAAAGAAAATGATTGGTTTTGCACTACTTCTCAGCTCTCTATTTACCCTGCTCCTCCCACTGGCGGCTGAATTTGGAGAAATTTTGGTCATTATATGCCGAGTAATCAAGGGACTGTTCCAGGTATAAAGATAATGCAAAATGGAATATTACTCAGCCATTAAAAAAATGAATTTGATTCAGTTCTAGTGAGGTGGATGAACCTAGAATCTGTTATACAGAGTGAAGTCAGAAAGAGAAAAACAAATATCATATATTAACACATATATATGGAATCTAGAAAATGGCATTGAGAAACTTATTTGCAGGGAAGGGATGGAGACAGATGTAGAGAATGGACTTGTGGACCCAGTGGAGGAAGGCAAGTGTGGGATGAATGGAGAAAGTAGCATTGACATAAATACACTACTAAATGAAAAATAGATAGCTGGTGTAAAGTTGCTGTATAACACAAGGAGCCCAGCCTGGTGCTCTGTGATGAGCTAAAGGGGCAGGATGAGTAGGGGAGATGTAGGCTCAAGAGGGAGGAGATATACAATTATGGCTGATTCACATTCTTGTACAGCAGAAACCAATACAACATTGTAAGGCGATTTTTCTCCAATTAAAAAAATAAAAGGATAATGAAAAAACTAGAGTTTAAATTCATAGAACATGTCAGAGATCAAATGTTCTAATCATTCTTTCAGGGGATAACATTAACAACTCAGCAAGTAATATGGATCAAGTGGGCTCCTCCCTTGGAACTAGGCCGACTTACTGCTCTGAGTTTGTCAGGTAATAACTTAGGGCCTAGAATGCTTAATCCCATTGTCATCTCATTGTAGCATGTTCTGCCCTAGAACATGAGAAATATGTGTGTTTGAACTGTCAAGGGCTTTGGAAACCATTCACACTTTAAATATGTGGAAACTGTCTAGGACAGAGAAGAGGTTTCCTTATCTCTAACAGCAAAAAGAGAAGAAAGCAAATATTTCATTATTTTCTTCTGTTTGGTATTATATGAATATTTCACTAGAAGTTGTTCACTGCCACCATGAAACTACATTATCTCCATTTCCAGATGCCTGCATTCATTAGGGATGTTCTTTGTGCCTTCTAATTAGGACTCCTACTAGGACCCTGTATTGTCCTGCTTATCACTGGATTCATCTGTGACTCCCTGGGATGGCCCATGGTCTTTTATATTTTTGGTGAGTCTCTTTCTATAAAAATCCAAGTCATTATTTAAAGGTCTAAAAAACCTAAAAGTAAATGCAAAATTTAATAATTTATATGAAGTTAACAATATTAAAATAATAAATCACATTGAAGGAAAAAGAGCAGTCAACATTCATTAATTTCTTATTGTAAGCGAGAGATCATGCTCAGAACTATATATGCATTATTGTACATAATTTCACAACTCTATAACATCAATGCTACAGAAGCATATCCCTTATGTAAACTCATGGGGAAAGGGATAATCAGAACAGGTCAAACATAATATGAGTATACTATGTATACTTAACATCCCAAGCATGATTTGGTACATCATCATATGTGAAAGTGAAAGTTGCTCAGTCATGTCCGACTCTTTGAGACCGCATGGACTATACATGGAGTCCAGAATACTGGAGTGTAGCTATTTCCTTCACCAGGGGATCTTCCCAACCCAGGGATCAAGCCCAGGTCTTCCACACTGCAGGCAGATTCTTTACCAGCTGAAACACCAGAGAAGCCCAAGAATACTGGAGTGGGTAACCTATCCCTTTTCCAGGGGATCTTCTGGACCCAGAATTTGAACTGGGGTCTCCTGCATTGCAGGTGGATTCTTTACCAGCTGAGCTACCAGGGAAGCCCTATCATCTCATAATCAAACACATTAGTTTCTAGAGTGACACATGAAATTCTCAACAAATTGGAATAAATGAAAAACTATAAAAGACTGGGGTTTCCAGATCAGTTAGAAAATCACTTTTAAATCTTGATTTTAAATTTGTCAGTAAGGGACTGTGGATGAGTGCTTTTATGCTCGTTTGATAGACAAATAACAATATAGAGGCTTAATGCAGAGGGATCTATTTATGAAGTGATTATTTAAAATGGTATAAAGATGTGGCAGAATCACAGGGTTGGAGAAGTGATCTGGTGCTAGCAAAAAAGAAGCTAATACCATCCCCCAGGTCCAAAGGGGCAAGCAAGGGAGTAGTTGAGGGGAATCCACTAGGAGAGAGTCCTGTAGAGATATCTACATTGAAAGGACCTGTGACTTTTCAAAAAAGGAAGTATATATAGGCTGAGGCAATGCTGCAGGAAGTGATAACTAGGGAAGGAGACACCCTAATCTCATTCAAGTTTCTCCTTCTAATCTTCTGCTTAGGCTTTCTTCTGCCCAAATCTATCTGGAAAGCAGAGGACATGGGGGCCTGTTGATGTTCATTCAAGTCAGCCATCTGGCCAAAGCAGGGTAAAGAAGGGTGGAGAGTGGATCTACAGGGAGCCTCCAATACTCACAGGGAGCAAATGGCCAACCCATAATGTGAAAATATGTCTTCCATCCTCTCAGTTTCACTGCTCTTCATCACTGCCATTAGTCATCAAATAGTTTTTTTCTGTTCCTTTCTCTTATTCTCTTTCTGATATTCTCACGACACATATATTACACCATTGTAGTTGTACACAATTGTTGGATATTCTTTTCTTTTTAGTGCTTTTATTCTATTTGTGTTTCAGGTTTGAAAATTTATATGGACATTTCTTGAAGTTTAGTGATTTTTTTTCCTTCAACCATGTCTATCTATTAATGAGCCCATTAAAGGCATTCTTCATTTCTGTTACAGTGTTTTTAATTTAAAGCAGTTTCTTTTGATTGTTAGAATTTGTCTGTCTACTTACATTACTACTTATTCTTATATGTTGTCTTTTTCACAGGCTTTTTAATCATGTGTTAAATTCTTGATCTCATAATTCCATACCTCTGCTAATATCTGAGTCTAGTTCTGATGCTTGCTCTGTCTCTTCAAACTGTTTTTTTTGTTGTTGTTTTTTTCTATGCTTCATGGTTTTATTGTTGAAAGCTCAGAAAATTCACTAAAATGAACTGAAATAAGTAGGACTTTAGTGTGAGGTTTTATGTTTTACTGGCTACAGGTTAATCTGGCTTACTGTGTGCTCTGTTTTAGAGGCTACAATTTCCTCTGGTATCTTTGTTTTTGTCTTTCCTGTAGTTTTTTTAGTTTCTCTAGAGACTTCTTAAATACGGTTTGGGACATGCAATTCTAGCTGGATTCCCACTAACATGCAAGGATTCTTCTGATATGGTGGTAAGGTATTATGTGGGGAGACAGTGTTCTGTGGTCTATGATTTGGTCTCAGGGTTTTGGTGAGCCTGTGCCCCTGAGCTTCACCAGTTCTTCTCAGTTATTTTTTTCCCCCTCCTTAAGTGAGACAGGAAGAAGGGTCTGGAGTGGGTGTTTCCCTTTCCTTAAGTTGGTGAGGCTCTGGTAAAATAATTTCCCCTTGAGTAGTTTTTGTGAAGAACAGAATGCTCTAGATGTAATTAAAAATGGCTACTTTCCTCATCCTCTCCTAGAAGGATTAAGAAATTTTATTCTTATATTCACTGTGAGAATCTGGCAGGTCTTCTGGAAATAAAACTCACACAAATGTGAGGGGTCTGCTTAAGCCTGGGCCCCTCCCACCCAGACCTTTCATCTCTCAAACTTGTCCACATTGAACCTACAGTAAACCATCAAATGCTAGGTTTTCCTACCCTACTACTGACTGGTTCCATTGGAGTTTTCTGTTTCTGGGCTTCTTTTCTGGGAACTTGTAATTCTCTGCATCTGTCTGTCTGTCTCTCTAGAGACAGGAGGGCAGTGGTTTGGGGGCAGTGGTTTGCCCTGTGACCTCAATTCTCTGCCAGATCAAAGAAGCATTGCTGATGTTTATAGTTTGTTCAACATTTGATGATGACTTCCAAACTCCTTATATGCCTCCCAAATGTTAGAACTGTCCAAGCCTCAATGCCCATAAATCAAGTTGAAGTTCTTCAGTCCACATTTGACCTGAACAAGTACCATCAATCAACCCAACAATACCATTCTTTCCCTGGTGCCTGTACCTTTGACTCCACGTAGTGAACCTCAGTGATCAGGCATTTCCTTCTCATCCCAGTTGCTGTGGTCCTGCTCTCCCTGCATTGGACTTCATCCTTCTGGCCATTTCCTCTCAGTCTCTTTTGCAGAGACTTGCAGAGATTCTCCTCTTCTACTTGCCACTAACTGTTGTCTTTCTTCAAAGCTTTTCTCCAGTCTCCTCCTCTAAGCTATTTTCCCTCTCTAGACAATACAATCCATGCTTAAGTGTCAGTTACCACTTACTAACCATGTGCCCCTGAGCAAGTAAGTAGACCTTTTTGAGTATCCATTTTCCCATTTTTAAAGAAAGCTAATAGCATCAAATGAATTTTCTAAGATTGACTACAGTAATTTAGAGAAATATATTGTATTTCCTGTGTATTTATTAGGTGTTCATGTCTATTTACATTTTGCCTTGGGTTTGGGCACTCAGGTCACAGAATGAGGTGGAAATGGTATACTGTCAAACTATTCTTTTAATGTTGTCTTAAAGTGTATTGCAGAAGTCTGAGATCTTACAATGGCTCCAGTTTTTCACATGGTCTGATCTCATTACCTCTCATCCTCATCCATTACCATCCTCACCTTGCTCCCTGTCCAGTGACACTGGCTTCACAACTCTGGGCCTTGGTACTTATTTTTCCCTCAGCCTGGAGTATCTGTGCCCACATCAATGTCCTCACTTTCCCTGAACATAGTGCTCCTTTGTTCCTCTCCCCATAACTCTATTCCCTAGCTCTTGTCACTGACATTTATTACCTTTTGCTTAATTACTATTCACTATCTCTCTCATCCATTAGAAAATAAACTCTGTAAAGGCAGGGCATGTGTCTGCTTTATTCACTGCTGCATTCCCATGACCTAGAATGGTACATGGTACATAATGGCATTTAACCAGTATATTTGTCAAATGAATTAATGCATTTCTGGAAGACTGACTACTAAGCAATATATATTCCCTATCCTAACAGAGGATTAGTTATGAACAGATCATTAGTATAAAAAAGTCAAAAGCAACAAATAATTTGGCGGACTCTTATGAGACTTGGACAATCCTGAAGGCCTAGGCTGCATCTTAGGAGTATGGGCTAAGGCCTACTTCTCAAAACCAGATGATTGTCAAGCCCATATGAGCCCAGTTACACCCTCCTCTCACAATAGAACACATTAAGAATCTGTAGAGATGATGCCCTAAAAGCAAGGAGGCCCAGCTATCCTACTTGGAGAATAATAGAGGCTAAGAGATCAGGCGAGGCCAGAGGCTTTGCTACCATTTCTGTAAAATTCACTCTGTTTGGAGAGGCGGGTGTGGATACAAATAAAATTATGAAAAATGTAAGGCTTGTTGCAAAGTTCCAAAAAGAAAGAGGAGGTCCAGGTTCTCAGACCAGTAATGAAAAATGCCAATTTGGAAAAGAAACTCGCTACAGACAGAGCAATTTCAATTCTAATTTGTCCTGCTCTGATAGGTGCTTGTGGCTGTGCCTTAAGTGTTCTCTGGTTCATTCTGTTTTATGAGGACCCAAAGGACCACCCATATATAAGCAACAGAGAGAAGGAATACATCACATCCGCTCTCACCCAGCAGGTAGAACCCGCATGCTCCACTTTGGTATCTCCTAGATTCTGTGCCAAATGAAATGTGTTCCAGCTTGACCTAATGTGCTAATGATTAATGGGTTCCCTTCCAGGTCAGCTCAAGTACACTCATCAAAGTGCCTATCAAAGCTATGCTGAAGTCTACTCCACTCTGGGTCATTTCCCTCTGTAATTTTGCTTTTTTCTGGTCAAATACCTTCCTGAGTATTTATACACCAATATATATTCACTACAAGCTTCATGTCGATGTAAAAGAGGTAAGTACGCCTTTTCCTCTTCACTTTATGAAGGACTTTGTGCCCATGTCTTTTTCTCCCATGACTCTAGTCCTAGCTCTTGCCCATCCCTATGTTATTTGGGCTTCCAAGGTGGCTCTAGTGGTAAAGAACCTGCCTGCTAATGCAGGAGACAGAGAGACATGGGTTCAATCCCTGAGTCAGGAAGATCCTCTGGAGGAGGGCATGGCAACCCACTCCAGTATTCTTGCCTGGAGAATCCCATGGACAGAGGAGCCTGGCAGGCTATAGTCCATAGTGTCTCAAAGTCGGACATGCCTGAAGTGACTTAACACTCATACTATTTAGCTGATGTTCTTTACCTAGAGACTTCACCATTTCCAATTATTATGTTAACATTGCCTATAACAAAAGGTGTAGACATCCTGTCTAGCACTCCCACAAAAATACACACCACTCAGGTTCTCACAGATTCCCTATCTCCCATTCCCTATAATAATAACCTCTGTGTATTCCTTAAAGCTCAATACCATTGTTCCCTGCAGGAATGGGGATCCTCCCCTGAAAATCAATTGGCCAGAGTCTACCACCCATCACAGCTCATACCAATCCTCTCCACGGGGGAGAGGCAAAGAGTCCTGTGAACCCATGACTCATGTCTTGCTCTGAAAGGACTGGCATTCTCATTGCTTTTCTGACTTGAAAAAGTACAAATGCTTGAAACCTTCTGTTGCTTGATGCCATAATAACCAGGAAAGACTCCTTTAGAAATGGAGTCTGGGCTTGCCACTTTAAGACAATCTATAATGAATTTCCAACTACCCAGCCTAGGGACTAGCATGACAAAGGTCTTTTAAGCTCCATATGATTCAGTGTAATCTTCCACTAGACCATGGATTTGTTGCAAAGATTAACAGCAGCTGGTCCAGAATAAGCACCATATACATGTATTCTATTATCATTATTATTTGTTATTTTCCTCAAGGACAGCATTTCCCATTCCCAATTTGGTTTTCCTCTCTACCATCTAGAACTTTCAGGTCCCATGATAATACAATAGAAAACTAAGCAGATTGTGATGTCTGTTTCTGACCTCAAAATCTCTTTCTCTTGGGTAGTGTGAAATAATTCTGGGGTTGCATATTGATTATTTCCTGTGTGACAATACAAATTTTCAATACTGAATTTCAGTATAGGGATTTTTCCATTTCTCATATTCATTCACAATAACATTTCCTCCTCAGAATGGGCTGCTGTCTTCCCTCCCCCATTTGTTTGCCTGGATTTTTGCTGTCCTAGCAGGTTATATGGCAGACATCTTCCAGACAAGGAATACTTTCAGTCTAGTCACCATCCGGAAACTCTTCACCTCGCTAGGTAAGAAATAGCCAATACGTTCAAGTATTTTGGGGTATCCCCCATCTTTGGCATGCACCTGACTGTTGTCTGAATCATTCCGCAGGACTTTTCCTGCCTTCCCTCTTCAGCCTCTGCCTGCTTTACCTGAGTTCCAACTACTATGCCACTATAATTTTCCTGATACTTGCTAATTCAACAGGAAGCTTTGCTATGGGTGGAATAATAATAAATGTCTTGGATATCGCTCCCAGGTAGGTTTTTAAAATCTCTTTCTTGTATCTAAGTTCTTAAGGATGTTTTAAGATTTCAACTATTTTGAAATTGATGGTCAACAGGCCAGATGTTCTGAAGAAGCATCGATATAGGTCAGACTTGAAAAGTATATATTATCACTCCTCAGCCAGCAATTAGTAACATTTATTTTGCAACTAAGGACACTGATGTTCAGATACTTGATTATCAGCCTAAGATCTCACCACTGGCTTGGATGTTACCTAGGATTTTAATCCAGACCCAGTTGGCAAAAAACTTTTCCTCTTTTTACTGTGCTATATACCCTTTTTAGATACAATAAGTGTGACTAATGGAAGCAGTTCTGTTGTTTGCACAACTCCAGGGGACACTGTCCAGGGCTGGCACTTTCTGGAGAACATAGATCCAATATGAACAGAATTCTCTGAAGTTTTGTAAATCTGTGGCCTGGGGTAGAGCGGCAAAAATCAACCAAGAATATTCTAATTTGTCACAATTCTGTAAAGAATCTTGTCCATCAGAGCTATACTAAGTGAAGGCCAAAGTAACAAAGACATGTATGCATTTATTTATTTTTGAGACCCTCCTTGAAAATGCCTGAAAGTTTTCTGACTACTTGAAATTATATAAAGACATAAAAGGATTATTTGATACAGAATACACAATGCCAGTTGGGCTATATGCACTCTGAGAAACAGGTAAATTAAAAATGTATCTACAAATAGATTAAGAAAATTATAAATAGCTACCATTTTTTGGGCCTTCCCTGTTGGCTAAGTAGTAAAGAATCTGCCTGCCAATGCAGGAGATGGATGTTCGATCCCCAAGTCAGGAAGATCCTCTGGAGTAAGAAATGGCAATCCACTCCAATATTCTTAGCTAGGAAATCCCATGGACAGAGGAGCTGGGCGGGCTGCAAGTCCATGGGGTCACAAAAGAGTTGGACATGACTTGGTGACTAATCAGCAATAACAACCATTTATTATTTTTTATGTGACATGCCCCACTGTAAGATAATATTATCCACAAAGTATGAGAAAAGAAACCAAAGACCAGGAAAATGAATGTACATAAAGTCACATGATTAGTAATAAATAGAAGGATTAGTACCTAGAAGTACCTGCCTCCAGAGCTGCCTAGATGTAGTCAATGCCTTCCTAATGTTATTCACTAGTACCTGGTCAGTAGGATGGGAAATATCTTGGCCAGCAATGGCTTGGATATCACGAACTTGACCTGTGTTGCATCATTCCAGTGAGTCCAAATTCCATGTTAGCCAGGTGATTTTGTAAGGTCACAGAAGATAGACTAATATACAATTTGGAAATATTATTAGCCTCTTAAGCTAGATCATCATTAATATTTAGGGCATATGTATTAATACATTATGTCACAAACATATTGAAATAATACATTATGTCACAAACAATTCTTAAACTTTTTAATTAATGAGTTAAATGAAACTTATTCCTAATGTTCCTAGTCACATACCTCCCTTGCCTATTAAAAAGAGTTCCCTTAGAGAATAAATTACTAAATTGTCCTTTTAGGGGAATTTGATCTTTGCTAGAACTGAGGAATGGGCAAATGATTACATTTGTTTGAGTAGAACCCAGATGGCAAGAAAGAAGGTCTGGAAGGAAGAAGAGACACAGATGTGGTTCCATGAGAATATTGTTTGGGAAATAGAGTGAGATAGAGTGGACCTGCAAATGTAGTGACCATCTCTTTGGTGGGTAGCAAGAGTAGAAAAGCACAGAGGATTCTAAAGATGCTATGTGATGCATTAAGAAGGCACTATCATCCCCTTGACATTCTTAAAGGGAGGCTCCAAAACGTTTTTAAATTGCTTTTAATTATTTTTGACTGATGGATGGGTCATGCACTGGAGTGGGTTGCCATACCATCCTTTGTCCTTCAGGGATCTTCCCAACCCAGGGATCAAACCCAGGTCTCGCACATTGCAGGCAAATTTCCCTCCATGTGAGACTAAAGTATAGTTTAGACATCTGAATCTTGTTCTGGTTCTACTGAATCATTATTAAACCAAATATAAAATCAATTAAATTGAAAGTCTGTTTCAACAGCTATTTATACTTCCAAAATGCTTTTACCATGTGATGTTACAGCTGAAGAAGAAGCAATTTTAGAGCTAACTCCTGTCCAGGGAATCATCCAGCATTAAGACAATCTCAGGGCTTTCCTGATAGCTCAACTGGTAAAGAATTTGCCTGCAATGCGGGAGACCTGGGTTTGATCCCTGGGTTGGGAAGATACCCTGGAGGAGGGTATGGCAACCCACTCCAGTAGTCTTGCCCAGAGAATCCCCAAGGACAGAGGAGCCTGGCAGGCTATAGTCCATGGGGTCACAAAGAGTTGGACATGACTGAGCAATTTAGAGCTAATTTCTGTCTAGGGAATTGTCCAGCATTAAAACAATCTCAAGGCTGTTTTCATTGCCCATATCAAATACCTACCATTTGAGGTTTGGATGGTATGAGGAATGCAGCATAAAAAGCTCTCACCTTGTCAATCTCAGGTTGGTGAACCACTCCATACTGTGGACGTGTAATGATTTTCAGAGGAACTGTCATGGCACTCAGGACTCTCGACACTGGGAACTGCTGAATCATAAAGCAAACTGAATTAAGATCAAATGACTGTAATCACTCAGAATACATTCTTTAATCACAGTGAAATTAGGGTTGCTATCAAAAGCAAATGATAGATAACTCCCATTGCTTTGAAATTAATGTTTAGGTCAAAGGAGAAATCACATTTGAAATTAGAAAATACTTTAAATTACAATGAAATGTGACATATCATTGATAAGCATGTGGGGTGCATTTAAAAATCATACCCAGAGAGAAATATATAGCTTTAAACTTATATATTGACAGACAATTAAGTCTTAAAATCAGTAACCATATTTGTATCTCAAGTAGGTAAGGAAAAAAAGTAGCAAATTAAACCCAAAGAAAGTAGAAGGAAAGAAATTATGAAGATGAGGACCAAAAAAAAAACCCCAAAATGATACATAAAGCCAACAATATCAAATTTGCTTCTTTTAAAATTAATAAAATAAGATCAAGAAAAAAATTGTCAGTATAAGAAATGAAAAAGGGTTCATTGTAGTAAGTTTTAGCCCATAATAAAGCAACAGAATATTGTAAACAATATCATAAATATTATATATATATTATAATAAATATTATAAATCCTTAAATATTATAAATTTTGCCTTTTTTGAAGGCAAAAGTGGCAGAGGCTCCCAAAGGCAGAAGTAGCCCTAAACCCAGGGATTCTATTGCTAAAATAAAAAAGGAAGCAATGAATACTGGAGACAATTGGTGGTTTCTGCCCAATCTGTACCTGTGGCTGCTCATAACCATAAATGTTCTTTTTCACATACTAAAAGACACTCTCCAGCTCCCCTCAAAAAGAGACTACTCAAATTTGCACCCTGTGACAACATACACCTCCACAATCCAGGGACTCTAGGTCCACTTGCCAAGAATGTTCCATTAATCAAAAACAAAAGCCAGGGTTTCAAAGACAATCAAATACTATTGTAGTTCCAACCTTAAGAGAGATGGCCAGGGGTGCATTTCAGGTAAAATTCTTGGACTCGAGTAAGAGGGACCAGAGCAAAAGCATACACTAGGGACTCTAGGCCCAAATGTGATGCTTCTTTGATGAGGAACCCATAAATAAATTATACACTCCCCCCTCCCAAATACTCAAACATGTAAAGGTAGAGAAAGATTGGAATAGACCCAAGGAAGTAAAAGACAAAAAGCCCTCACTCTCACAAAAGGGAAGAATTGAAAGCATACAGTCTTTGGTGGTGAAATGTGTTGGGCAGGAAAGTCACAGACTCCCTGTCCTGGAGTGAACTAATTTTTGTTCAGACAGATTCTGTTCTCCAAAAGGCACTTCCTTGTTCTTGATGACTGATAGATTTGACCCCTACTTTATGTGTTATTCCCTGTGGCTCCCCTGCTTTCTGCAGTGCTCATTTTCTGCTGAGGTTGGTTTTGACACTCAGGATTGGCCAATCACAGTTGCTTATAAATAAGTTTCTGGTTTCCTTGCCTGAGTAATCATTGCTCCTTGCCTGGGAACAATCGCTGGGACCAGTAGTTCTGGGATGGTGAGAAGAGGCCAGGTGAACAGAACCCTTCAATTTTGTATTAATCCCAAACCAGTTCCTATTACCAACACACATCACCTTTGGAATTTCTCATAGATTTCACAACTAGCTGGCTTTCACTCTTAATATGCTTTCATTTTGACTCTGTAGTGCAACCAGAAAGTTACTTATATATCCGTATACTTTTTCAGACATTTTAATGGAATTTGAATAGTGGGAATGGGAAATTTAGGAAGTCAACAGTTCTCTTTCTTAAACTCTCAATACATTATGGTTTTTCCCTGTAGCGTTTGTATTACTTTACATTTGTGTACTGTCATTCATTTTTGTATAGATATTATGGATTTCTTAAAGGAATTACAAATGTAATTGGACTAACAGGAGGACTCATTGCTTCTTCTGTGACTGGAATCATCCTTAGTGAGGTAAGGAACATCAAGACATGGGTAGTTACTTTTCTAATATTAACTGTACAGAAAAAGAAGGTAATGCATATAAAAAATTGCAGAGGAGACATCATCAAGAGGTGAGTTAGGAGATTCTATGTCATATTAAACTTGGTCAAATCAGGCATTGCCTCCAAATTCACAGAGGATACAATTTCTTTCTTGTAATATGTCAACTAATTATGCTGGTAACTTTAACTGTAGGTTATTGAAACAGAGGTGGACTTC